>JARQOD010000001.1:616598455-616736716 GCA_033576555.1 Oophaga sylvatica
GCATGTGGTAAACAAAAACGCTGATAGCTAATACTACTTGTAACAGATAGTATTTGACATAGTTACAATGCATAGATGCACATACAGAAGTAGATAAATGTACATATGGAAATAGATAGATGTGCATACAAATGTAGATAGTCAATGGTGATGTAGTACATACCAATACGGTCACAGTGTGACACCACACAGGCTGCCCCTGCCACCCCAACGCGCGTTTCGGAAGGTTCCTTCCTTCCTTCTTCAGGGGGCAAGGTAACAGCTGAGCCGGCCATGTTTAAATACCTGTATACCCAAAAGTAGCATCTGTATCCAATTAGGGAAAACACCTCTTGCAATTACAGAAAAGCCGGAACATACTTGCATCCAGATCCCAAACTTGGCGTATCTAATTAATTAATGCCGTAGCCATAGCATCCGGACCACCGCGCTGTCATTGGAGAACGCCGGAACACATGGGGCCCCATGTGGACAAGCGTCCCCGGTTCAGCGGTGCGGGTTACCGGAAGTGTGGGAGCGGACATGCGCAATAGCGCAGAAATAACACATGATGGAAAATGGTTCCAGACATGCGCAGAGGTATTAGCGGCAGCCATTTCTATGGAGACCAGATGCAAGAATATCCTGGTGTAAGCCGTCCAATTAGGACATGCGCAATGATGTTATCAGCAACCATAACAAAACGGCAAATACAAGAATACATTATTGTCAAAAAATATATATTGATGAATCAAGGGGGAGACTAAAAATCTACGCATGACAATAACAAACGATGACTATATTAGAAATACATAGAGAAAACATAATATATTGGCAAACAGATGAACAAAAAAGAAAAGTATACAATAATCATAATACATGATGAACAAACAAAAATACAAATAAAAACCTCAGTAAATATACATATATGAAAACACAACCGAAGCTAGAGTGAGGACAGAACAATAATATACACAAAAGCGAAATAGTTACGATAATTCATATTTATCGCATGTCATGGACATATAATGCACTCATGTTGACATATCCATACAAAGAAGCAACTTGTTTGTACATATCATTATGATATCCTATCAAGACTAACATGTGCATTGGCAACATCGATACAGTGTATATAATATCCAAATGAGTCAATGCGCCCAAAAGAATATAACAAATAACACAACAGGAAAATTGTAGGACATCAATAACAGGTAATGGCATAGTGCCTTATTGATGTCAGATAACAATAATGATAAAGTGATATCCATAACAGATTATCATACGTAACATACGATGGGCAAGAAAGACTGAATAATTGAATGAACACTTAGATGGATCTTTTGCACGGAGTCAACTGTAGGCCAAGATGATGGTATTAGTGAATAATATTGCTGGATGAAGTCGAGGACACACGAAATATGAAGCTCACACTCAAAGCTAGAAATGAATAAAAGAGATGTTAAAATCAATGAAAATGCACTTATAGACATACAGGTCCAAGATGAAATGCACAAAATGCACAGCAGCCCACAGTCTACAAAAAGGGAGCAAATGAAAGACATTCATTCAAGCCGTCCGGGTGGACAGTTCGTAACCGCCAGATCCAGCGTGTCTCCAGTCTGGCCAGACGCTTAGAAAGTTGACCACCTCTAATATTGATCTGAAGGGCATCAATACCCCTGACCCTCAGTAAAGTGGCATCACAATTATGGTAAGCCCTAAAGTGTCTTGGTATTGTCTTAAGGGTGGCCGCGTCCATGTGGGTAGATGCCGCCTCTATCCCCAAAACGTGTTCACGGATACGGACTTTTAATTGTCGGGTCGTAAGGCCGACATAAACAAGTCCACATGGACAAGTGGCATAGTAAATGACGTATCTGGTGGTACACGTGATACGTTGTCTAATCAAGAATGATTTCTTACCGCTTGAATCCGTGAACGAGTTGCACCTTTCGACGTTTGGGCAGGCGACGCATCCACCACATGTAATGCAGCCCACCCTAGGGGTGAAGTTATCAAGAAACGTGGTTTGCCGTTGCCCTGAATAGTGGCTGTGAACCAACTGGTCTCGTAGATTTTTAGCACGCCTCCTAAACGTCAGGGGAAGGTTTCTCGGGGAGAAATTTCCTCATTACCGAATCAGTCATTAATATGGGCCAAGCTTTTCTTAAAATAGCCCGCACCTGGTCAGATCTTGAATGGAAATTGGTGATAAAACGAATCTTATTATCAGATGCTGTTCCGGACCTCGGACTACATCACCATTGACTATCTACATTTGTATGCACATCTATCTATTTCCATATGTACATTTATCTACTTCTGTATGTGCATCTATGCATTGTAACTATGTCAAATACTATCTGTTACAAGTAGTATTAGCTATCAGCGTTTTTGTTTACCACATGCGGCTTCCCTTGCTTTTTGTATTTGCACTGGGGTACATGCAGGATCCATCTGCTGTGCTATTCTTTTATCCTATTACATTAATAAAGTGTTTTCTACTTTTTCTACATTTGACCTTTGACTGCTCATTTCTCTCGGTGTTGCTATATATACAGTATATATGCAGTTGGTCTAGTATGGTCCGGCATGCATTCAGTTTACTAACTTTTGACACTATGTCAATATACTGCTTATGATATGGTTCACATAGTAACTGATATGTTGATCTATTGTTTTATTTATTTAGTCCACTGCAGGCAGCAAACCAGCAGAGAAAATCAAACAGAGAAAAAAAAAACAGCAAACACTTATCTGAAGGAGAGCAGGAAACTAGCAGTGCTTCAAGCAAGACCAGAAGAACAATTGATAACTGGCAAGGCTGCTGGGAAATCAGGCAACTTATATCCTACCATTCAGCGCCAGCTGAAGGCCATTCATTAATCAGTTCATTACCCTCAGCAACCACCGGAGGGAGCCCCAGCTCAGAAGCTGCCTCTAGCATATTCACAACAGAGACCCCACTGAGCTGGAAGTGTCCCCTGGTAAGTTTGGGACAGCTCAGCTCTAGAATCCCACCCTGGCCCAGACACGAGAAAGGGTGATTGAAATTAATGGAACAGCTGAGCAACTAGGTGCTGAGACAGTTTTTCCCCGCATGGTTATCCAGCAGGAGTTGCTATATCGGGTGGATAAAGTCCGGGATGAGGTGGTGAAACAGCTGGTGGTGCCCCAATCCTACCGTCGACATGGCTCACACCCACATGCTAGGAGAGAACTTGGTGGCCAAAAAGACGCATGAGCGCATTCTGCAGCTTTTCTTAGGACCGGCGGCTACGCTTAGGTCCAGAGTAGAGTTGAGCGATACTTTCCGATATCCTAAAGTATCGGAATCGGAATGGTATCGCCGATATCACTAAAATATCGGCGATACCCGATACCGATACCGGAAGTCCCATGTAAGTCTATGGGAACAAAATATCGCAACTAAAAAAAACTCATTCTTTCCTTGTAAACACTAAATATACACACATAGAATACATATATATATATATACATGTCATTGTGACATATATATATACATATATGTATAGTTTATACACTTCTACATAGTAAAATATCCTCTCATTCAATTGCCGGGTAAAGCCGGCTTCAGTGAAAAGACAGAAGCACCCGACATGAAATGACACTTGGTGTACATAGGGTTAACCATGTCTTTTCATGTCGTTTGCTATCTGATTTGCACAAACAATTAAATCAGACTATGTGTGCAAAATTTCACACCTGTAGGGGTTAATTAAAGGTGTAAATTCGTTGTAAAAAAAACGGACTTTTTTTGCTACGAATTTACACCTTTAATTAACCCCTACAGGTGTGAAATTTTGCACACATAGTCTGATTTAATTGTTTGTGCAAATTAGGCTGGAGTCACACACAACCACAAAAAATCGGTCCGTTTTAGACGGTCGACAATCGGATCAAAATAAAAACATCACACATCCTTCTGGCATCCGATTTTCCTTCAAAGATGCGATTTAATCGCATGTGTGTGTACCTTGTAACATCCGATTTTCATCCGACTTGCGAGATTTTCTCGCAGGCTTGCAAAACTGACATATAATGGATCCAAAAGAATAGTATTTAAATGCCAAAAGAAAGAATAGATATATACACACATATATATATATATATATATATATATATATATATATGTCATTGTGACATATATATATATACATATATTTATAGTTCTTACACTTCTACATACTGTTATAGCCGCTAATTCAATTGCCGGCTTCAGTGAAATCACAGAAGCCGACATGAAATGATACATTGTTTCCACACATTTAACCATGTAATTTCATGTATTTTTATATATGTTTGAAACATACAATTACATGAGTATATGTGTGCTAAATTTCAGACATGTAGGGGTTAATTAAAGGTGTAAATTCGTTAAAAAAAAATGCGTGGGCTCCCGCTGTATTTTCTCCACCAGACAGACAAAGCAAGCGAGTGGGGGCAGATAATAATAGCCTAGGGAGGGTACATTTTTTTTGTGCCCCCCCCTGGCTACTAACATCTGCCCCCAGACACCCCAGAAAGGGCAAATCTATAATTAGATTCGCCCTTTCTGGCACTTTGCCCGTCTATTCCCATTGCCCTGTAGCGGTGGCGAATGGGTTAATAAGGGGTTAAAATGACCTTGCAATTGAAAGGTCACTTTAAGCCAGGTTAATAATTGATAGCTGTCAATTAGGCAACTATCAATTATTAATCCTATTGTATGAAAGAAAAATCAAACACACACACTTTAATAAAAAATAAGTTTAATTAAATAATCACACAGTTTTTGACCATATTTTATTTTCCTGCTAAAACCATTTCCTGTAATAAAAATAAAATAAAAAAGCAAAATTATACTTACCAATCCGATGTACAGTCAGGTCCCACGGTGTAATCCATCAGAAAGGGTTAACAGGTTACAGGTCGCAGAGAGCTAATAATGCTGTCTCAGACCTGTATCCCCCTGAATGAATAAGTTCCTCTCCCAGCGAAAGTAGAGGAATAGATTCATGAATGGAGCTTAATTGATTTCTTGCCAATTTAACTGTAGTGACCTGACCTAAAGGGAAAGTGGACACAATCAATTAAGCTTCATTCATGAAACACATCCTCTCCTGTCGCCAGGAGAGGAACTTATTCATTCATGAGCTTTGAGCTGAGCATGCAGGATTACTTGCACTGCTTGGCTCAAAGCTAGTTAACCCTTTGTGAAGGATTACAGCGTGGGACGTGACAGATCGGCGGAATAGGTAAGAATAATGTTGTTTTATTTCTTTTTCTTTATTTTAGGAGATCAATGGCTTCGCACGGATTTAGTGTAAAATAAAATATGGTCAAAAAAATGTGTTTTTATTTCATTAAAATTATTTATTCTTAAAGTGTGTGTGTTTTTTTATTTACTTCAATAGGATTAATAATTGATAGTTGTCTAATTGACAGCTATCAATCATTAACCTGCCTTAAGGTCACCTTTCAATTGCAAGGTGACAGTAAGGTGAGATTAACCCATTCGCCACCGCTACAGGCAATGGGAATAGACGGGCAAAGTGCCAGAAAGGGCGAATCTAATTATAGATTTGCCCTTTCTGGGGTGTCTGGGGGCAGATGTTAGTAGCCAGGGGGGGCACAAAAAAATGCACCCTCCCTGGGCTATTATTATCTGCCCCCACTCGCTTTGCTTTGTCTGTCTGGTGGAGAAAATACAGCGGGAGCCCACGCATTTTTTTTCAACGAAATTACACCTTTAATTAACCCCTACATGTCTGAAATTTTGCACAAATACACTCATGTAATTGTATGTTTCAAACATATATAAAAATACATGAAATTACATGGTTAAATGTGTGGAAACAATGTATCATTTCATGTCGGCTTCTGTGATTTCACAAAACCCGGCAATTGAATTAGCGGCTATTACAGTATGTAGAAGTCTAGGAACTATAAATATATGTATATATACATGTCACAATGACATGTATATATATATGTATGTGTTCTATGTGTATATATCTATTCTTTCTAGTCTTTATTAAAGCTGTCAGTGTGATTTTACAGTATAGGCGGGGATGAATTGCCGGCTTTTCTAAAGGACACCGATGCGATTTCATCGCAAGTCACACAGTGTGGTCCGTTTGTAATCAGATTTTTCATCGCTCCCATAGACTTGCATTGGCGATTGTCGACCGACAATCGGTGACAATCGCAGCATGCTGCGATTGTACACGGACGTTTAAAACGGACCACAAAAAATCTGATACTGGGAGCTGCTCCATAGATTAACATAGGTCCGACTGCAATGCGATATTTCATCGCATTGCAGTCGTCCGATTTTGTCGCCAGTGTGACTCCGGCCTTAGATAGCAAAGGACATGAAAAGACATGGTTAACCCTATGTACACCAAGTGTCATTTCATGTCACCCGACATGAAATGACACTTGGTGTACATAGGGTTAACCATGTCTTTTCATGTCCTTTGCTATCTAATTTGCACAAACAATTAAATCAGACTATGTGTGCAAAATTTCACACCTGTAGGGGTTAATTAAAGGTGTAAATTCGTTGTAAAAAAAACGGACTTTTTTGCTACGAATTTACACCTTTAATTAACCCCTACAGGTGTGAAATTTTGCACACATAGTCTGATTTAATTGTTTGTGCAAATTAGATAGCAAAGGACATGAAAAGACATGGTTAACCCTATGTACATCAAGTGTCATTTCATGTCGGGTTCTGCATTTTCACAAAAGCCGGCAATTGAATTAGCGGCTATTATACTATGTAGAAGTGTATGAACTACAAATATAAATATATATATATATGTGTCACAAATTCAATGACATGTATATATATATATGAGGTGTAAAATTGCTGAAAAAAAATGCGTGGGCTCCCGCCCTATTTTCGCAACCAGACAGACAAAGCCAGTGAGTGGGGGCAGATAATAATAGCCCAGAGAGGGACCATTATTTTTGCCCCCCCCGGCTACTAACATCTGCCCCCAGACACCCCAGGAAAGACAAATCTATAATTAGATTCGCCCTTTCTGGCACTTTGCCCGTCTATTCCCATTGCCCTGTAGCGGTGGCGAATGGGTTAATATGGGGTTAAAGCCACCTTGCTATTGAAAGGTGACCTTAAGCCAGGTTAATAATTGAGAGCTGTCAATTAGACAACTATCAATTATTAATCCTATTGCATGAAATAAAAATAAAACACACACACTTTAATTAAAAATCATTTTAATGAAATAAAGACACATGTTTTTGACCATCTTTTATTTTACTGCAAAAACCATTTCCTGTAATAAAAATAAAATAAAAAAGCAAAATTATTCTTACCTATCCCATGCACAGTCAGGTCCCACGGTGTAATCCTTCAGAAAGGGTTAATGTTTACTGCAGGGACCGCAGCTAATGCTGCAGCCTCACAGTAAACCCCAAATGAATGAGTTCCTCTCCTGCCTGACAGGAGAGTAAAGGCTGGGTGTCACATAACGATACACCAGCGATCCCGACAACGATATGCACTTGTCAGGATCGCTGGTGTATCGCTACATGATCGCTGCTGAGCTGCCAAACAGGCAGCGATCTGGGACAGCGACACTGCGGGTAACATCGCTTAAGGGCCCGTCTCACATAGCGATATCGCTACCGAGATCGCTGCTGAGTCACTAGTTTTGTGACGCAGCAGCGAGCTCACCAGCGATATCGCTGTGTGTGACATTCAGCGACGATCAGCCCCCTGCCGGGTATCGCTGATCGTCGCAGAAATGTCAGGACCTTTTTTTGATCGCTGGTTTCCCTCTGACAGGCACGCATCGCTGCGTGTGACAGGCGGGAGACCAGCGATCCGCTGGTAACCAAGGTACACAGCGGGTTTCCAGGCACCGCGCAGCGCTTGGAAACCCGCTGTGTACCTTGGATACCAGCTCCCTGCATCAGGGCGCTGGTATCCAAGGTACACAGCGGGTTTCTAGGCACAGCCCCGCGCCTGGAAACCCGCTGTGTACCTTGGTTACCAGCGGATCGCTGGTCTCCCGCCTGTCACACGCAGCGATGTGTGCCTGTCAGCGGGAAACCAGCGATCAAAGGTCCTGACATTTCAGCGACGATCAGCGATACCCGGCAGGGGGGCTGATCGTCGCTGAATGTCACACACAGCGATATCGCTGGTGAGCTTGCTGCTGCGTCACAAAACTAGTGACTCAGCAGCGATCTCGGTAGCGATATCGCTATGTGAGACGGGCCCTTAAGTGGAAAGCTTAATTGATTGCTTTCCACTTTCACTTCAGGTCAGCCAGGGACACAATCAGTGACGTCAGAGGGAACTGATTAACAAAAATAGGGGTTCCCTTCGAAAAAAAAATGGCGTGGGGTCCCCCCTATTTTTGTTAACCAGCCAGATGAAGCAGACCGCTGAGGCCTGGATTTTCAGGCTGTTAAGGAGCCAAGATCCATGGACCTTGCCAGCCTGATAATACCAGGCCACAGCAGTCTGTATATCTTGGCTGATTAACAAAAATAGGGGATCCCCTCGAAAAAAATTGGCGTGGGGTCCCCCCTATTTTTGTTAACCAGCCAGATGAAGAAAACCGCTGAGGCCTGGATTTTCAGGCTGTTAAGGAGCCAAGATCCATGGACCTTGCCAGCCTGATAATACCAGGCCACAGCAGTCTGTATATCTTGGCTGATTAACAAAAATAGGGGATCCCCTCGAAAAAAATTGGCGTGGGGTCCCCCCTATTTTTGTTAACCAGCCAGATGAAGAAAACCGCTGAGGCCTGGATTTTCAGGCTGTTAAGGAGTCAAGATCCATGGACCTTGCCAGCCTGATAATACCAGGCCACAGCAGTCTGCATATCTTGGCTGATTAACAAAAATAGGGATCCCCTCGAAAAAAATTGGCGTGGGGTCCCCCCTATTTTTGTTAACCAGCCAGATGAAGCAGACCGCTGAGGCCTGGATTTTCAGGCTGTTAAGGAGCCAAGATCCATGGACCTTGCCAGCCTGATAATACCAGGCCACAGCAGTCTGCATATCTTGGCTGATTAACAAAAATAGGGGATCCCCTTGAAAAAAATTGGCGTGGGGTCCCCCCTATTTTTGTTAACCAGCCAGATGAAGCAGACCGCTGAGGCCTGGTTTTTCAGGCTGGTAAGGATCCAATATCCATGGACCTTGCAAGCCTGATAATACCAGGCCACAGCAGTCTGCTTAGCTTGGCTGGTTAACAAAAATAGGGGATCCCCTCGAAAAAAAAACGGCGTGGGGATCCCCCCTATTTTTGTTAACCAGCCAAGTAAAATGCAGACTGCTGCGGCCTGGTATTAAAAGACTGTCAAGGCCCATGGATTTTGGCCCTCAACAGCCTGATAATACCAGGCTACAGCAGCCCCACATTTGGCGCATCAAAAGATGTGCCAATTGTGGCACTTTACCCGGCTCTTCCCACTTGCCCTGTAGCGGTGGCAAGCGGGGTAATAAGGGGTTAATGTCACCGTTGATTGCACGGTGACAATAAGCCCGGTTAATAATGGATAGGCGTCAATAAGACACCGATCCATTATTAATCCGAAAGTTATTAAATGTATAAAAAAAAGACACAGCAAGAAAAAAGTATTTTAATGAAATAAAAGAGACAACACAGTTTTCATTTCTTTTATTACTCTCTCATTCCTGCGACGCCATCGATCTCCTGTAAAAAAAGAAAAAAAACAAACCAACAGTATACCACCTGTCCGACGCAGTCCATAACGATAGTCCCACGACGATCCAACTCTGCTACATCGCAATGACAGGCAGAGCCTGTCATTGCAACGCAGCACAGCTGATTACCTGCTTCCCCGGCGGTGACGTCATCGGACTGACTGCTTTACGGCCGGGATTACCCAGCAGTCACTGCAGTTATCGCGAGAAACTGCATGTGACCGCCGGGGAAAGAAGATGGCGGCCATGAAGCAGTGCAGGACGTGACCGCCGGAGATCTTCTGCCAGGTAAGTGCCGCTGACTCCTGACAGACCCGACCGACGGACACAGACAGTGACAGTGACAATCCCGATTCCGGTATCCGATATGACGAAAATATCGGAACTCGGAATCGGAATTCCGATACAGCTAATATCGGCCGATACCCGATATTTGCAGTATCGGAATGCTCAACACTAGTCCAGAGGTACTGTGACACGTGTCCGGAGTGCCAACTATCCACACCCATCGCAAACTACCGGAGTCCATTAGTACCTCTGCCCATCATAGAGATACCATTTGAGTGGATAGTGATGGATTTGGTAGGCCCCATAATGAAATCTGCCCGTGGCCATCAACATATTTTGGTCATAGTGGACTACACCACACGGTACCCAGAGGCGATACTTCTCCGCCACACATCGGCCAAGCTAATACCCCTGAGCTATTTGCCATGTTTTGTCACCTTGGGTTACCAAAGGAGATCCTTACAGATCATGTGACTTCTTTTATGTCCAGAGTGACCATGGAGCTATGTAAGGGTTGGTGGAGAGGTTTAACAAGAACCTGAAGTCCATGCTAAAAAAGGTGGTCTCAAAGGAGAGGAGGGATTAGACCCGAGGGGACTGCTGGACGTAGCCAAGGAGTCATGGGAACAGGGGCCCAATGTGCATAATAGTGTCATTGAGCATGTGGCAAGCATGCAGGACCGGATTGCGGCAATACGACCCATAGTAAAGGAGCATCTGATGGATGCCCAGGCCACGCAGAGCCGCGTGTATAATAAAAAAGCCATGATCAGGACCTTTAAGGAAGGGGACTGGGTATTGGTACTAGTGCCCATCACAGAGAGCAATCTCATGGCCAAGTGGCAAGGGACATATGAGATATGGAGGGAGGTGGAAGAAGTAAATTATAGAGTTTACCAGCCTGGGAAAAGAAAACCCGAAAAGCTGTATCACGTCAACCTGTTGAAAGTGTGGAAGACCCGGGAAAGTTTGGCCATGGAGGTGACCACGGTGGTACCAATAGGGAACCCTCTCACCGGCCAAGGACGAGACAGAGAGAGGTAGAAAAAGGAGACACCCTCTCGAAACAGCTGCGTCGAGAGGTTTGGAAATTAGTCCAAGAGAGTGCAGATGTATTCTTGGAATTACTAGGTTGTACCTCCGTCATCCAGCATGACATTGTCACCAAGCTTCACGTAAGGTTATGAATGAAACCATACCAGGTGCCGAGGCCTGAAGACAAGCCATCGCGAGTGAGGTAAGACAAATGCTCCAGCTTGGAGTAATTGAGAAATCCCCATTGTGCTAATCCTGAAGCCGGACGGATCATTATGGTTCTGTAATGACTTCTGTAAACTGAATGAGGTGTCGACGTTCGACCTTTATCCAATGCTCCGGGTGGACAAGCTCATCGAGAGTCTGGGTCAGGCCCAATACTTCACCACGCTCTGATCAAGGGTTACTGGCAGGTACCTCTGACAGAGTCAGCAAAGGAAAAGACCGCCTTCATAACACCGGAGGGTCTTTACCACTATGTAGTCTTGCCCTTTGGACTACATGGGGCCCCTGCCACGTTACAGAGGTTGATGGAAATAGTGTTAGATACCCATCGGAAGTAAGCGTCAGCATATTTAGATTACATTATCATCTTTAGTGCTGACTGGCATACCCACTTGTCACAGGTACAAGCGGTAGTAAATTCACTTAGAGCCGCAAGCTTGATGGCAACTCCCAAGAAATGTGAGATAGGGCTCAAGGATGCCTGGTACTTGGGGTACATGATCAGCCGGTGGGGTTAGCAAACCTCAAATAAATAAAATTGAGGCCATTCAGAACTGGCCCTGACCTATTACCACCAAACAGGTGAGAGCGTTTCTCGGAATTGTTGGGTATTACAGAAGGTTTATACCAAATTTTTCAGAGAAAACAACACCCCTTACCGATCTCCTCAAGGGAAAGAATTAGGTCATGATTTGGTAGAACCCCCAGGCGGAGGAAGAGTACCAATCCATGAAGGTGGCGTTGTGCGGACAGCCCATCCTCATTAGCCCCAACTTTCTGAAATGCTTCATTGTGCAGACAGATACCTCTAATGTGGGCCTAGGAGCGGTACTCTCACAGGAGGTGAACAGAGGGGAGCATCCGGTCACCTACCTAAGTAGGAAACTCACCCCGGCTGAGAAAAAATATTGAGTAGTGGAGAAGGAGTGCCTGGCCTTTAAGTGGGCCTTGGAGTCCATACGCTATTATTTACTCGGTCGACCATTTTGCTTGGTGACAGATCATTCGCCCTTGGTCCAAATGAAGAATGCCAAGAAGAGGAAAGCGCGGGTCACCAGATGGTTCCTGTCTTTGCAAAATTTCAATTTTACTGTGGAACAACGGACTGGGAAGTCACAGGGAAAGCCAGATACCCTGTCACGGGCCCCCTGTATGGTGACAAATGTTCAACCCCACAAGTTTGAACAGAGGGGGTGTATGTGAGGCAGTGACAGAGGTCATATGCAAGGATCCCTATGTGTCCCCTAGGATGCACAAAGAAGCATATTGAGGCCGCGTGAGTCTTGGACTAGCTATTTGTCCAAGGCGAATTTAAAAACCTGCCATGGGCTTTTATTTTTTTAACGAGGAGGTCCATTTCCTCCTCCGGCCTGGGTTTTCCATGTGGCCACAGATTCCAGTTAAAAATCTTGCAGTAAAGAGTTTGGGTGTGTCAGTTTTGGTTTTGCAAGTGTGCAGAGCAGGAGACTCTGCAAAGCGCTAACAGTGTGAAGCAAAACAGAGTCCAGCGGAGCCAACATGCCTGGCACCCCTCAGCATACATGGCAGTGCAGTTGCCTACGGATACCGACTGTTTTGTTTTCCCAGCTGCGATCTAGAGGATACATGTGATGTTTATGTTGTGAGTTTGGACATTACAGCACGTTTACTTTGAACTTTTCCCTGGTCACTGCCTCATCTCTGCACAGTGTGGACACCGCTGCACTACAATATATATATATATATATATAATATATATATATATATATATATATATTTACACTGCTCAAAAAAATAAAGGAAACACTTAATCAACAGAATATAACTCCAAGTAAATCAAACTTCTGTGAAATCAAACTGTCCACTTAGGAAGCAACATTGATTGGGAATTAATTTCACATGCTGTTGTGCAAATGGAATAGACAACAGATGGAAATTATTGGCAATTATCAAGACACACTCAATAAAGGAGTGGTTCTGCAGGTGGGGACCACAGACCACATCTCAGTACCAATGCTTTCTGGCTGATGTTTTGGTCACTTTTGAATGTTGGTTGTGCTTTCAAACTCGTGGTAGCATGAGACGGACTCTACAACCCACACAAGTGGCTCAGACAGTGCAGTTTATCCAGGATGGCACATCAATACGAGCTGTGGCAAGAAGGTTTGCTGTGTCTGTCAGCATAGTGTCCAGAGGCTGGAGGCGCTACCAGGAGACAGGCCAGTACATCAGGAGACGTGGAGGAGGCCATAGGAGGGCAACAACCCAGCAGCAGGACCGCTACCTCTGCCTTGTGCAAGGAGAAACAGGAGGAGCACTGCCAGAGCCCTGCAAAATGACCTTCAGCAGGCCACAAATGTGCATGTGTCTGTACAAACGGTTAGAAAGTGACTCCATGGTCTGAGTGCCTGATGTCCACAGATGGGGGCTGTGCTAACAGCCCAACACCATGCAGGATGCTTGGCATTTGCCACAGAACACCAGGATTGGCAAATTCGCCACTGGTGCCCTGTGCTCTTCACAGATGAAAGCAGGTTCACACTTGGCACATGTGACAAATGTGACAGTCTGGAGACGCCATGGAGAGTGATCTGCTGCCTGCAACGTCCTTCAGCATGACCGGTTTGGCAGTGGGTTAGTAATGGTGTGGGGTGGCATTTCTTTGGAGGGCCACACAGCACTCCATGTGCTCGCCAGAGGTAGCCTGACTGCCATTAGGTATCGAGATGAGATTCTCAGACCCCTTGTGAGACCATATGCTGGTGCAGTTGGCCCTGTGTTCCTCCTAATGCAGGATAATGCCAGACCTCATGTGGCTGGAGTGTGTCAGCAGTCCCTGCATGATGAAGGCATTGAAGCTATGGACTGGCCCGCCGGTTACCCAGACCTGAATCCTATTGAGCACATATGGGATATTATGTCTCGCTCCATCCACCAACGTCACGTTGCACCACAGACTGTCCAGGAGTTGACGGATGCTTTAGTCCAGGTCTGAGAGGAGATCCCTCGGGAGACCATCGGCTGCCTCATCAGGAGCATGCCCAGGCATTGTAGGGAGGTCATACAGGCACAGGGAGGTCATACAGGCATGTGGACGCCACATACACTATTGAGCAAATTATTGTATTGTGAACAGTTAAAGGGGTATGCCGGGGAGATAAAACAAATGTTTGTACTGTCCATACCCTCATAAACTATAAAGATGACGTGTCCAGTGCAGTTTTATTATCTTTATAACTATTGTAATTCTGTGTGACAGCAGCTGCTCCTCACTGCTCCCACCTACCTTCTGGATCATTACATCATACACCAGTGTGCAGCTCCCCGCTGTGAAGAACAGCCAGCCTGAGCAGAGAAGCATGCTCACTCCCCTGTTCTCTGCAGAGAATCAACTATTAGACTGGTAGATAACAGTGGGGAGCTGCACACTGCTGTAATTTCCCAGATAAAGGGCTAAGCAGTGCAGTGAAAAGCAGCTCCTGTGACACCATCCCCCTAATAATTTCTCCCTTTCTGTAGTCAGAACTGAGGTGGCATGGTGAGGGCATGGCCTGCTCTCTGCTAGTAGCCTTTCAGTGTAGGAAACATTATCAGGGGCTTGGCTGCCTCTAGAAGCTGGAAGTGGGCAAGCCACGCCCCTGCTATGCCCTCTCACGTCATACTGCAGGCAAGAAGACAATATCAGTTGACGACATGATCTCTAAAAGGCCTAAAGTTAAACATGACACATTTCCTTTGTATTTTAGGCTAAATATATATTTGTATTAATATTTTCATATTTTACATTTTAAAAATTACAAATAGGAAAATGGGCCGAAGTTTGAGCACCTGTCATGGGTGCATCGCCACGAAGATCGTCGCGATTGCACATTCTGACTTCTCACAGCTGAGCTTCTGTTTCTTTGTTTTTTGGTGATGTGAGAGTTAATTTTTCCTAGCTCTTTGCTAAGGCTAGGTGTAGCCTCGCCCGGCTGCTTTTGTTTATGTTCTAATTAGTTTCCTTTATATTTCTGCCAGTCTGGGTGTTAGACGCCGGTGAAAGCATTCATGTAGTTCAGCAGACTGGATCGGTTCTGAGAATATTTAAGCTAAGAGTTCATTAGGTGTTTTTACTCTTATAGCTTATAGTTAAATCTCTGAGACCTTAGGTGTTCCTTCTGTGTGTGAGTGTTGTATGTAAGACTTTATTTACTTTATTCCTTCTCTTTCTTGTATGTCTTTCTGTTCATTATCCGTTACCTGTTCATTCCCTTTGGTGGTATTCAGGGTCCTTCTTAGGACTAGAATACATTTGGCAGGGATTGATAGGAGACAGGGTTTACGCTGGTGGCCTGGACCTCTGTACCTTTAACAGTACCTCCAGGTTGAGGGATTAGTTAGGACTAGAGTTGAGCGATACTTTCCGATATCCTAAAGTATCGGAATCGGAATGGTATCGCCGATATCACTAAAATATCGGCGATACCCGATACCGATACCGGAAGTCCCATGTAAGTCTATGGGAACAAAATATCGCAACTAAAAAAAACCCATTCTTTCCTTGTAAACACTAAATATACACACATAGAATACATATATATATATATACATGTCATTGTGACATATATATATACATATATGTATAGTTTATACACTTCTACATAGTAAAATATCCTCTCATTCAATTGCCGGGTAAAGCCGGCTTCAGTGAAAAGACAGAAGCACCCGACATGAAATGACACTTGGTGTACATAGGGTTAACCATGTCTTTTCATGTCGTTTGCTATCTGATTTGCACAAACAATTAAATCAGACTATGTGTGCAAAATTTCACACCTGTAGGGGTTAATTAAAGGTGTAAATTCGTTGTAAAAAAAACGGACTTTTTTTGCTACGAATTTACACCTTTAATTAACCCCTACAGGTGTGAAATTTTGCACACATAGTCTGATTTAATTGTTTGTGCAAATTAGGCTGGAGTCACACACAACCACAAAAAATCGGTCCGTTTTAGACGGTCGACAATCGGATCAAAATAAAAACATCACACATCCTTCTGGCATCCGATTTTCCTTCAAAGATGCGATTTAATCGCATGTGTGTGTACCTTGTAACATCCGATTTTCATCCGACTTGCGAGATTTTCTCGCAGGCTTGCAAAACTGACATATAATGGATCCAAAAGAATAGTATTTAAATGCCAAAAGAAAGAATAGATATATACACATATATATATATATATATATATATATATGTCATTGTGACATATATATATATACATATATTTATAGTTCTTACACTTCTACATACTGTTATAGCCGCTAATTCAATTGCCGGCTTCAGTGAAATCACAGAAGCCGACATGAAATGATACATTGTTTCCACACATTTAACCATGTAATTTCATGTATTTTTATATATGTTTGAAACATACAATTACATGAGTATATGTGTGCTAAATTTCAGACATGTAGGGGTTAATTAAAGGTGTAAATTCGTTGTAAAAAAAACGGACTTTTTTTGCTACGAATTTACACCTTTAATTAACCCCTACAGGTGTGAAATTTTGCACACATAGTCTGATTTAATTGTTTGTGCAAATTAGGCTGGAGTCACACACAACCACAAAAAATCGGTCCGTTTTAGACGGTCGACAATCGGATCAAAATAAAAACATCACACATCCTTCTGGCATCCGATTTTCCTTCAAAGATGCGATTTAATCGCATGTGTGTGTACCTTGTAACATCCGATTTTCATCCGACTTGCGAGATTTTCTCGCAGGCTTGCAAAACTGACATATAATGGATCCAAAAGAATAGTATTTAAATGCCAAAAGAAAGAATAGATATATACACATATATATATATTATATATAATATATATATATATATATATGTCATTGTGACATATATATATATACATATATTTATAGTTCTTACACTTCTACATACTGTTATAGCCGCTAATTCAATTGCCGGCTTCAGTGAAATCACAGAAGCCGACATGAAATGATACATTGTTTCCACACATTTAACCATGTAATTTCATGTATTTTTATATATGTTTGAAACATACAATTACATGAGTATATGTGTGCTAAATTTCAGACATGTAGGGGTTAATTAAAGGTGTAAATTCGTTAAAAAAAAATGCGTGGGCTCCCGCTGTATTTTCTCCACCAGACAGACAAAGCAAGCGAGTGGGGGCAGATAATAATAGCCTAGGGAGGGTACATTTTTTTTGTGCCCCCCCCTGGCTACTAACATCTGCCCCCAGACACCCCAGAAAGGGCAAATCTATAATTAGATTCGCCCTTTCTGGCACTTTGCCCGTCTATTCCCATTGCCCTGTAGCGGTGGCGAATGGGTTAATAAGGGGTTAAAATGACCTTGCAATTGAAAGGTCACTTTAAGCCAGGTTAATAATTGATAGCTGTCAATTAGGCAACTATCAATTATTAATCCTATTGTATGAAAGAAAAATCAAACACACACACTTTAATAAAAAATAAGTTTAATGAAATAATCACACAGTTTTTGACCATATTTTATTTTCCTGCTAAAACCATTTCCTGTAATAAAAATAAAATAAAAAAGCAAAATTATACTTACCAATCCGATGTACAGTCAGGTCCCACGGTGTAATCCATCAGAAAGGGTTAACAGGTTAAAGGTCGCAGAGAGCTAATAATGCTGTCTCAGACCTGTATTCCCCTGAATGAATAACTTCCTCTCCCAGCGAAAGTAGAGGAATAGATTCATGAATGGAGCTTAATTGATTTATTGCCAATTTAACTGTAGTGACCTGACCTAAAGGGAAAGTGGACACAATCAATTAAGCTTCATTCATGAAACACATCCTCTCCTGTCGCCAGGAGAGGAACTTATTCATTCATGAGCTTTGAGCTGAGCATGCAGGATTACTTGCACTGCTTGGCTCAAAGCTAGTTAACCCTTTGTGAAGGATTACAGCGTGGGACGTGACAGATCGGCGGAATAGGTAAGAATAATGTTGTTTTATTTCTTTTCTTTATTTTAGGAGATCAATGGCTTCGCACGGATTTAGTGTAAAATAAAATATGGTCAAAAAAATGTGTTTTTATTTCATTAAAATTATTTATTCTTAAAGTGTGTGTGTTTTTTTATTTACTTCAATAGGATTAATAATTGATAGTTGTCTAATTGACAGCTATCAATCATTAACCTGCCTTAAAGGTCACCTTTCAATTGCAAGGTGACAGTAAGGTGAGATTAACCCATTCGCCACCGCTACAGGGCAATGGGAATAGACGGGCAAAGTGCCAGAAAGGGCGAATCTAATTATAGATTTGCCCTTTCTGGGGGGTCTGGGGCAGATGTTAGTAGCCAGGGGGGCACAAAAAAATGCACCCTCCCTGGGCTATTATTATCTGCCCCCACTCGCTTTGCTTTGTCTGTCTGGTGGAGAAAATACAGCGGGAGCCCACGCATTTTTTTTCAACGAAATTACACCTTTAATTAACCCCTACATGTCTGAAATTTTGCACAAATACACTCATGTAATTGTATGTTTCAAACATATATAAAAATACATGAAATTACATGGTTAAATGTGTGGAAACAATGTATCATTTCATGTCGGCTTCTGTGATTTCACAAAACCCGGCAATTGAATTAGCGGCTATTACAGTATGTAGAAGTGTAAGAACTATAAATATATGTATATATACATGTCACAATGACATATATATATATATATATATGTGTTCTATGTGTATATATCTATTCTTTCTAGTCTTTATTAAAGCTGTCAGTGTGATTTTACAGTATAGCCGGGGATGAATTGCCGGCTTTTCTAAAGGACACCGATGCGATTTCATCGCAAGTCACACAGTGTGGTCCGTTTGTAATCAGATTTTTCATCGCTCCCATAGACTTGCATTGGCGATTGTCGACCGACAATCGGTGACAGTGGCAGCATGCTGCGATTGTACACGGACGTTTAAAACGGACCACAAAAAATCTGATACTGGGAGCTGCTCCATAGATTAACATAGGTCCGACTGCAATGCGATATTTCATCGCATTGCAGTCGTCCGATTTTGTCGCCAGTGTGACTCCGGCCTTAGATAGCAAAGGACATGAAAAGACATGGTTAACCCTATGTACACCAAGTGTCATTTCATGTCACCCGACATGAAATGACACTTGGTGTTACATAGGGTTAACCATGTCTTTTCATGTCCTTTGCTATCTAATTTGCACAAACAATTAAATCAGACTATGTGTGCAAAATTTCACACCTGTAGGGGTTAATTAAAGGTGTAAATTCGTTGTAAAAAAAACGGACTTTTTTGCTACGAATTTACACCTTTAATTAACCCCTACATGTCTGAAATTTAGCACACATATACTCATGTAATTGTATGTTTCAAACATATATAAAAATACATGAAATTACATGGTTAAATGTGTGGAAACAATGTATCATTTCATGTCGGCTTCTGTGATTTCACTGAAGCCGGCAATTGAATTAGCGGCTATAACAGTATGTAGAAGTGTAAGAACTATAAATATATGTATATATATATATGTCACAATGACATATATATATATATATAATATATATATATATAATATATATATGTGTATATATCTATTCTTTCTTTTGGCATTTAAATACTATTCTTTTGGATCCATTATATGTCAGTTTTGCAAGCCTGCGAGAAAATCTCGCAAGTCGGATGAAAATCGGATGTTACAAGGTACACACACATGCGATTAAATCGCATCTTTGAAGGAAAATCGGATGCCAGAAGGATGTGTGATGTTTTTATTTTGATCCGATTGTCGACCGTCTAAAACGGACCGATTTTTTGTGGTTGTGTGTGACTCCAGCCTAATTTGCACAAACAATTAAATCAGACTATGTGTGCAAAATTTCACACCTGTAGGGGTTAATTAAAGGTGTAAATTCGTAGCAAAAAAAGTCCGTTTTTTTTACAACGAATTTACACCTTTAATTAACCCCTACAGGTGTGAAATTTTGCACACATAGTCTGATTTAATTGTTTGTGCAAATCAGATAGCAAACGACATGAAAAGACATGGTTAACCCTATGTACACCAAGTGTCATTTCATGTCGGGTTCTGCATTTTCACAAAAGCCGGCAATTGAATTAGCGGCTATTATACTATGTAGAAGTGTATGAACTACAAATATAAATATATATATATATGTGTCACAAATTCAATGACATGTATATATATATATGAGGTGTAAAATTGCTGAAAAAAAATGCGTGGGCTCCCGCCCTATTTTCGCAACCAGACAGACAAAGCCAGTGAGTGGGGGCAGATAATAATAGCCCAGAGAGGGACCATTATTTTTGCCCCCCCGGCTACTAACATCTGCCCCCAGACACCCCAGGAAAGACAAATCTATAATTAGATTCGCCCTTTCTGGCACTTGCCCGTCTATTCCCATTGCCCTGTAGCGGTGGCGAATGGGTTAATATGGGGTTAAAGCCACCTTGCTATTGAAAGGTGACCTTAAGCCAGGTTAATAATTGAGAGCTGTCAATTAGACAACTATCAATTATTAATCCTATTGCATGAAATAAAAATAAAACACACACACTTTAATTAAAAATCATTTTAATGAAATAAAGACACATGTTTTTGACCACTTTTATTTTACTGCAAAAACCATTTCCTGTAATAAAAATAAAATAAAAAAGCAAAATTATTCTTACCTATCCCATGCACAGTCAGTTCCCACGGTGTAATCCTTCAGAAAGGGTTAATGTTTACTGCAGGGACCGCAGCTAATGCTGCAGCCTCACAGTAAACCCCAAATGAATGAGTTCCTCTCCTGCCTGACAGGAGAGTAAAGGCTGGGTGTCACATAACGATACACCAGCGATCCCGACAACGATATGCACTTGTCAGGATCGCTGGTGTATCGCTACATGATCGCTGCTGAGCTGCCAAACAGGCAGCGATCTGGGACAGCGACACTGCGGGTAACATCGCTTAAGGGCCCGTCTCACATAGCGATATCGCTACCGAGATCGCTGCTGAGTCACTAGTTTTGTGACGCAGCAGCGAGCTCACCAGCGATATCGCTGTGTGTGACATTCAGCGACGATCAGCCCCCTGCCGGGTATCGCTGATCGTCGCAGAAATGTCAGGACCTTTTTTTGATCGCTGGTTTCCCTCTGACAGGCACGCATCGCTGCGTGTGACAGGCGGGAGACCAGCGATCCGCTGGTAACCAAGGTACACAGCGGGTTTCCAGGCACCGCGCAGCGCTTGGAAACCCGCTGTGTACCTTGGATACCAGCTCCCTGCATCAGGGCGTGGTATCCAAGGTACACAGCGGGTTTCTAGGCACAGCCCCGCGCCTGGAAACCCGCTGTGTACCTTGGTTACCAGCGGATCGCTGGTCTCCCGCCTGTCACACGCAGCGATGTGTGCCTGTCAGCGGGAAACCAGCGATCAAAGGTCCTGACATTTCAGCGACGATCAGCGATACCCGGCAGGGGGGCTGATCGTCGCTGAATGTCACACACAGCGATATCGCTGGTGAGCTCGCTGCTGCGTCACAAAACTAGTGACTCAGCAGCGATCTCGGTAGCGATATCGCTATGTGAGACGGGCCCTTAAGTGGAAAGCTTAATTGATTGCTTTCCACTTTCACTTCAGGTCAGCCAGGGACACAATCAGTGACGTCAGAGGGAACTGATTAACAAAAATAGGGGTTCCCTTCGAAAAAAAAATGGCGTGGGGTCCCCCCTATTTTGTTAACCAGCCAGATGAAGCAGACCGCTGAGGCCTGGATTTTCAGGCTGTTAAGGAGCCAAGATCCATGGACCTTGCCAGCCTGATAATACCAGGCCACAGCAGTCTGTATATCTTGGCTGATTAACAAAAATAGGGATCCCCTCGAAAAAAATTGGCGTGGGGTCCCCCCTATTTTTGTTAACCAGCCAGATGAAGAAAACCGCTGAGGCCTGGATTTTCAGGCTGTTAAGGAGCCAAGATCCATGGACCTTGCCAGCCTGATAATACCAGGCCACAGCAGTCTGCATATCTTGGCTGATTAACAAAAATAGGGGATCCCCTCGAAAAAAATTGGCGTGGGGTCCCCCCTATTTTTGTTAACCAGCCAGATGAAGCAGACCGCTGAGGCCTGGATTTTCAGGCTGTTAAGGAGCCAAGATCCATGGACCTTGCCAGCCTGATAATACCAGGCCACAGCAGTCTGCATATCTTGGCTGATTAACAAAAATAGGGGATCCCCTTGAAAAAAATTGGCGTGGGGTCCCCCCTATTTTTGTTAACCAGCCAGATGAAGCAGACCGCTGAGGCCTGGTTTTTCAGGCTGGTAAGGATCCAATATCCATGGACCTTGCAAGCCTGATAATACCAGGCCACAGCAGTCTGCTTAGCTTGGCTGGTTAACAAAAATAGGGGATCCCCTCGAAAAAAAAACGGCGTGGGGATCCCCCCTATTTTTGTTAACCAGCCAAGTAAAATGCAGACTGCTGCGGCCTGGTATTAAAAGACTGTCAAGGCCCATGGATTTTGGCCCTCAACAGCCTGATAATACCAGGCTACAGCAGCCCCACATTTGGCGCATCAAAAGATGTGCCAATTGTGGCACTTTACCCGGCTCTTCCCACTTGCCCTGTAGCGGTGGCAAGCGGGGTAATAAGGGGTTATTGTCACCGTTGATTGCACGGTGACAATAAGCCCGGTTAATAATGGAGAGGTGTCAATAAGACACCGATCCATTATTAATCCCAAAGTTATTAAATGTATAAAAAAAAGACACAGCAAGAAAAAAGTCTTTTAATGAAATAAAAGAGACAACACAGTTTTCATTTCTTTTATTATACACTCATTCCTGCGACGCCATCGATCTCCTGTAAAAAAAGAAAAAAAACAAACCAACAGTATACCACCTGTCCGACGCAGTCCATAACGATAGTCCCACGACGATCCAGCTCTGCTACATCGCAATGACAGGCAGAGCCTGTCATTGCAACGCAGCACAGCTGATTACCTGCTTCCCCGGCGGTGACGTCATCGGACTGACTGCTTTACGGCCGCGATTACCCAGCAGTCACTGCAGTTATCGCGAGAAACTGCATGTGACCGCCGGGGAAAGAAGATGGCGGCCATGAAGCAGTGCAGGACGTGACCGCCGGAGATCTTCTGCCAGGTAAGTGCCGCTGACTCCTGACAGACCCGACCGACGGACACTGACAGTGACAGTGACAATCCCGATTCCGGTATCCGATAAGACGAAAATATCGGAACTCGGAATCGGAATTCCGATACAGCTAATATCGGCCGATACCCGATATTTGCAGTATCGGAATGCTCAACACTAGTTAGGACCCCAGTTCAGGGTCAGCTTAGACCCCGGTCACCCTCTAGCCGGAGACAGCGTATAACGGATTCCGTTTTGACCCAGTGGACATTCTGTCAGGTAAATCCATGTTATAATATATCTATGCGCATGTTATATAGTATGTTGCCCTTTTTGATATAGATTACAGACATCTCATATATATATCTGCTATACAGCGTGACATTTTCACCGGCCCAAACTAAAGATTCTCCCCAGCTGTCATGGATCCAGTAGCCCAGCTGGCCCGGCAGTTGCAGGGGTTGTCCATGGAATTTGCAGACATTAAGTCCAAGGTTTTGTCCCTCCCAGAGCAAGCCAGATCTGAACCTAAGGTTGCCTCTCCCGGACAGGTTCACTGGTGGGCGGGACAAATTTTTTACTTTCCGGGAGGCATGTAAATTGTACTTTCGGCTGCGGCCTCGGTCATCTGGGAGTGAAGAGCAGAGGGTGGGAATTGTTATCTCGCTCTTACAAGGGGACCCTCAATCTTGGGCGTTCTCTATTCCTCCAGGCTCCCCAGATCTCCAGTCAGTGGATCGATTTTTTACTGCCCTGGGTCTGGTATATGATGATCCGGATCGAGTTTCCCTTGCTGAAACAAAGTTACGTAAAATACGGCAAGGAAATCGTCCAGCGGAGGAATATTCTTCTGAGTTCCGTAGATGGGCAACAGATACTCAGTGGAATGACCCAGCTCTTAGGAGCCAGTTTTGTCAAGGGTTGTCTGACAAATTAAAAGATGTGTTGGCTCAGTATGATTCTCCTCCATCACTGGAGGCTGCTATGGCCCTCGCTATTCGCATTGATAGACGACTTCGGGGAAGACGCGAGGTAACTCCGCCCCCCATGATGACTCCACCTACTACTAAAGTCCCTTATACTGAGGTTCCCCTGGTCTGTTCTGAGGAACCCATGCAGTTGGGAGGGACATCATTTTGTAGGAGGGAATCGGCGGTGCGCCGCAAGACTAGAAGGTGTTTCTTTTGCGGGAGAGAGGGACATTTTGTTGGGGGTTGTCCATCCCGGACCTCTTTGACCCAAGGAGTTAACCTGGGAGTCTGTATTTCGTCCCCAAATCCCTCTCAGTTTATCGTGCCTGCGGAGGTGGTGATTGGTACTAGAACTGAGAGGATTTCTGTTTTTCTTGATAGTGGGTCCGGGGCTAATCTTGTGGATGCTCGGTTTGCCCAGGTGCATGGTATGCAACTGAGTGTATTGGCCAAACCGGTCCCTATACTCTCTATTGATTCTAGACCTCTTGGTCAAGGTAGCTTGGTTCAAGCTGTTCATAACATAGATCTTCGAGTAGGGGCAATACATAAAGAGCAATTGTCTTGTTATGTGTTGGAGGGTCTACCTACTCCTATTGTGTTGGGACTTCCTTGGTTGGCTAAACATAACCCAGTGATTGATTGGCAATCCAGAAAGATTAGCCAGTGGGGTGAATTTTGCAAGAATAACTGCATGAGCACGGTCATCGGTGCGGTTGTACCTAGGACTTTGCCTCCTTTTCTGGAGGACTTTGGGGAGATGTTCTCAGAGGAGGGGTGTAAAGAGTTACCTCCTCATCGCGCATATGACTGCTCAATAAAGTTGCTTCCTGATGCCTTATCTCGTACTTTCCCAGGGACCGGGAGGATGGATGATCCGGTTCCTATTCCTCAGAGGGAGTTGTAGTGTCAGCTGTATGCTCTGAGCTTGAGGGGGAGGTATTGGGGGCTCAGGGGACGCCCCTGTGGGACTTCCAGGGAGACTGATAGTTCCAGATCAGTTAAGACTGAAGGTTACGGAGAACCGTTACAAACGGATGGCTGATAGGGGGAGAGTTTCTGGTCGAGATCTGAAGGTGAATGATCTGGTGTGGTTGTCTACCAGGAATATTAAACTTAAAGTTTCCTCCTGGAGGTTGGGTCCCAGATTCATCGGGCCGTACAGGATCAGCTCCATAATTAATCCTGTGGCATTTCGTCTGGACCTCCCTCCTACGTTTAAAATTCATAATGTGTTTCACAAGTCATTACTTAAAAAGTATGTGGCACCAGTCATACCGTCACCTCTACCTCCTTCAGTGGTGGTCAATGATAACGTGGACGGACCTTTCACACAACTCACCCGGACAGACCTGGTCATGAGGGTCCGGAGGCCCCTCGTAGAAGGGGGGTACTGTCATGGGTGCATCGCCACGAAGATCGTCGCGATTGCACATTCTGACTTCTCACAGCTGAGCTTCTGTTTCTTTGTTTTTTGGTGATGTGAGAGTTAATTTTTCCTAGCTCTTTGCTAAGGCTAGGTGCAGCCTCGCCCGGCTGCTTTTGTTTATGTTCTAATTAGTTTCCTTTATATTTCTGCCAGTCTGGGTGTTAGACGCCGGTGAAAGCATTCATGTAGTTCAGCAGACTGGATCGGTTCTGAGAATATTTAAGCTAAGAGTTCATTAGGTGTTTTTACTCTTATAGCTTATAGTTAAATCTCTGAGACCTTAGGTGTTCCTTCTGTGTGTGAGTGTTGTATGTAAGACTTTATTTACTTTATTCCTTCTCTTTCTTGTATGTCTTTCTGTTCATTATCCGTTACCTGTTCATTCCCTTTGGTGGTATTCAGGGTCCTTCTTAGGACTAGAATACAGTTGGCAGGGATTGATAGGAGACAGGGTTTACGCTGGTGGCCTGGACCTCTGTACCTTTAACAGTACCTCCAGGTTGAGGGATTAGTTAGGACCCCAGTTCAGGGTCAGCTTAGACCCCGGTCACCCTCTAGCCGGAGACAGCGTATAACGGATTCCGTTTTGACCCAGTGGACATTCTGTCAGGTAAATCCATGTTATAATATATCTATGCGCATGTTATATAGTATGTTGCCCTTTTTGATATAGATTACAGACATCTCATATATATATCTGCTATACAGCGTGACAGCACCCTTAAAGATTTGTGAGCTCAGATAACTCTGACAAAGGTTTCAGACCTTAATTAGCCTGTTAGCGTTGTGGCTTGTTCACTATCATCATTAGGAAAGGCCAAGTGATGCAAATTTCCCAGCTTTATAAAAACCCAGCCACCTCTAACCCTGTGCCAAAAAACAGCAGCCATGGGTTCTTCTAAGCAGCAGCCTAGCACTCTGAAAATGAAAATTGTGGTGGCCCATAAAGCTGGAGAAGGCTATAAAAAGATAGCAAAGCATTTTCAAGTTGCCCTTTCCTCAAGTTCAAAATGCAATTAAGAAATGGCAGTTAGCAGAAACAATGGAGATCATTTTAAGTTCTGGAAGACCGAGCAAAATTTTAGTGAGAGCTGCTCATAGAATCGCTAGAGAGGCAAATCAGAACACTCCTTGACTGAAAAAGACCTTCAGAAAGATTTAGCAGACTTTGGATTTGTGATACATTATTCTACTATTTAGAGACATGTGTGTGTGAAAAAGCAAGGTTGGATTGCTATTAAAATGTAACTTTTATTAAGTTCAGTAAAATAATGAAGCCCCTATTTTCTTGGTCCAACAAGGACAAGACAAAACATACATACACAGCAAAAGTCACATAGGAAACATCACTTGATCACAGTGATGGAAATATTTACACATGGGTAAAGGAATGATAATAAAACATCATATGAACATTTCAACCTTTAAACCCTAAACAACCAACAAGCAGGATCTTATTTCGAAAATCATCTGTGAACAATTAGACCAATGCCCTGGTGATTACTAATAATCATATAGCATATAAAGGAACAATCTCACCCAGTGTTGCTCCAGGTTCAACCAGATCGTATTTCCAATAAATATTTGCAGGGTCCTGTTTGTCCGATTAGGATGGGGAGGCTCTCACATGTGTCCATGTATTACCCCCCCAGAAGGATATTTCATAGGATCCATCACAGTGTATCCCCAAACTTAACTCCCGACGCCTGTCATTACTCAGATAATCAGAGGAGATATGGATTATTAGGTACTTATGGGGTCTTTAGCGTGATGGGTGCACCATGATAACAGACTCCTTCTTTTTCTATGCATGATAGGTGTGCACCTATCACACTAAAGACCCCATAATTACCTAATAGTCTATATCTCCCGTGATGATCTGACCTGCTGCCACCAGGATTCCTATCAGACACACCTATCCAGTATTCCTTTTCTTAGTGTATTTGCTGGTGTTTTTTAGTTTACCGAATTGCTAGGGGATCGCAGCACTGCAGGCAACTGTTATGAATTTATTGTCAGAAAAGTCCAAAGTGGGCACCCTTATACCACGTGCACACATTTGGTGAGATTTTTACCTCAGTATTTACAAGCCAAAACCAGGAGTGGTTGATAAATACAGAAGTGGTGACGTGTTTCTATTATTCTTTTCCTCTGATTGTTCCACTCCTGGTTTTGGCTTACAAACACCTAGGTAAAAAACTCACTAAATATTTATGTGTACATGGCCTAAGCTAGACTTAAAAGACCACTCCAGCGTTCTTTTGATGTTTCCTTAGCCCTACCTCACAGGTGGCCCTCTTCACCCGTTCTCAGCCCCACCGTGGCATCATGTGTCTGCAGTTGTGACCGACCAATTCAAACAGTAGTTGTTGTGTGAAGCGGAGGTCACTTCTTATAATCTTCTCAATGCACATATATGGGAGTTCACAACAAGGCTGTGCAGTGTCCTTCTGAGTCCATAGACTTGTATTGAGAAAAGTGACTTATGGAACACACAGTGATCCAGCAGTTTACAAAAGTCATTACGTGGTGTTGGAGCTACAAGAACAGTGCTGAAAACAGGTGAAGATGCCGTCTGATGAGTATGTAACTGCTTGCATTACGCTCACATACGTGATCCCTAACAAAGGGACTGAAAATAAACTTTGGAGTGGTGCTTTAAAATTTTAGGTTTAAGAAGTTTTCTGATGGTTTAATAAAATTGATATTAACATTTGTTTTTTGTTTTAGTGGTATACTGTTTTCACTCACTATGTCACAGGGCATATCAGTTCAATCAGATTATGCACTGAACATGCTCTCAGTGTGCATGGTAAAAGTTCATTTATTATAATAACATCATGGTACTAAGGCTGAAGCTGCCTATGACTTAGCTTTGAGTCTCCAAGGTTTTAAAGGAGTTTGTTTTTCATGGAATTTAAAATAGAAGGAAGTAGTGGAAAAAAGTGAAAAAATAGAGAAAAAATGCTACACATTGTCAGCACGTCAATGGATAGTATGGTAAAATAATAGAAAAAATGGTGCTTTCCTGTGGTATACCAAATGTAAGACTAAATAGGAAAAAAAGAAACTTTTTTTTCTGGAGTCACTAGGCATTGGTAGGTAGCAATATGTGGATTCAAACTATGGTATAAGGGCAAGACTGATGGGGATTGCAAAAGCCCAAAAAGTAATAAAATAGAAAAACTCAGCTTAATCCACTCATCCTTACTGTTCAAAATAAAAAGGTTAATTATAACTAAGTTACAAATAACCAACGCATCTTAGGGATCTAAATCTACTCTTTCAGGCCAGAAGAGGAATTAACTAGGATTGTTTTTTTGTTTTATTTTCAAAACCAATAGGTTTATTACAAATGGATATGAAAGTGAAAGTTTGTAAAATATAATAAAATTGCAAAAAAGAAGGATAAAGAAAATTAATAAGAATATACAAATGTGCAATAAACCTATTTCTTTTGCACATTAATGATCAGTGGATTAATTTGCGCAGTTTTATTTTCTTTTTGTGCTTTTCCATAACGAGGCTCCATAGGTCCCTCGCAGTCATGTTTCATGGGAGACTTCACTGAGGGAAACCTATGGAGCATCTATCTCATAACGACGCTCCATAGGTTGCAGAAGAGAATCGCTGAACATCGTGGGATCTCTATGTATTACATCAAAGCTGCTGGGATTATTTTTTAACCCCTTCGTCCCTAAGCCTGTTTTCACCTTCCTGACCAGGCCAATTTTTACAATTATGACCATTGTCAATTTATGAAGTCATTACTCTGGAATGCTTCAATGGATCCCGGTGATTCTGAGAAGGATTTATCGTGACATATTGAACTTTATGATAGTGGTAAAAATTCTTTGATATGACTTGAGTTTATTTGTGAAAAAAATGAAAATTTGGTAAGAGTTTTGAAAATTTCACAATTCTTTTTTATGCCCTTAAATCAGAGTCATATCGCACAGTGAAAAAATCAGAAACTTTCCCACGCTAATCAGTTCATCACCGGTCAGGCGGGGAGCCTGAGCAGGCATGATTTCATTCATTCTGCAGTACTTTACAGCAGGGCTGGTAGCATTAGCACCGTTCCAAGTTGTAAACTAGTTAACCCCTTGTGATGGATTGCAGCAGAGGACCTGTCTGAACGGCGGAGAGGTATGGATATTGTAGCTTTTTAATTTTTTTTGTTAAAGGAGAACAAGGGATTCAGTTGGATTGGCAGCATAATAAATGTGGTCAAAAACATTGTGTAATTATTTCATTAAAATATTTTTTTTATTAATTGTGGTGTGTGTGTGTCTTTTTTAACCCTTTACTACTATAGGATTAATACTGGATAGTTGTCTCATTGACACCTCTCTATTATTATCCTGGATTAATGTCACTTTTCAATAGCAAGATGACATTATCCCCTTATTAACCCATCAGCCACAGCTAAAGGCAATGGGAATAGAGAGGCTAAGTGACAGAAAAGGCACATCTAATAGATGTGCCTTTTCTGGGGGGGCTGGGGCCAGATGTTTGTAGCCAAGGGGGCCCAAGAACAATGGTCCCTCTCTTGGTTATGAATATCTGTCCTCAGTCACTGGCTTTCCCTCTCTGGTGGAGAAAATACAGCGGGAGCGCACGCATTTTTTTCAACGAATTTACCTGTTAATTTAACACCTACATGTCCCAAATTTTACATACATACACTAATCTAATTATTAGTCAAAAACATATATAAAACTAAATGAAATAAAATGTTTACTATATGTAAACCTTGTGTCATTTCATGTCGGGTTCTGTAATGATTTTACAAAAGCCGACAATTGATTTAGTGGCTATTATGCTATGTAGAACTGTATGAACTCTAAATATATATATATATATATATATATATATATATATATATATATATATATATACAGTAGAGACCAAAAGTTTGGACACACCTTCTCATTTAAAGATTTTTCTTTATTTTCATGACTATGAAAATTGTAAATTCACACTGAAGGCATCAAAACTATGAATTAACAACTGTGGAATTATATACTTAACAAAAAAATGTTTAACAACTGAAATTATGTCTTATATTCTAGGTTTTTCAAAGTAGCCACCTTTTGCGTTGATGACTGCTTTGCGCACTCTTGGCATTCTCTTGATGAGCTTCAAGAGGTAGTCACCGGGAATGGTTTTCACTTCACAGGTGTGCCCTGTCAGGTTTCATAAGTGAGATTTCTGGCCTTATAAATGGGGTTGGGACCATCAGTTGTGTTGTGCAGAAGTCTGGTGGATACACAGCTACTGAATAGACTGTTAGAATTTGTATTATGGCAAGAAAAAAGCAGCTAAGTAAAGAAAAACAAGTGGCCATCATTACTTTAAGAAATGAAGGTCAGTCAGTCCGAAAAATTGGGAAAACTTTGAAAGTGTCCCCAAGTGCAGTTGCAAAAACCATCAAGCGCTACAAAGAAACTGGCTCACATGAGGACCGCCCCAGGAAAGGAAGACCAAGAGTCACCTCTGCTTCTGAGGATAAGTTTATCCGAGTCACTAGCCTCAGAAATCGCAGGTTTACAGCAGCTCAGATTAGAGACCAGGTCAATGCCACACAGAGTTCTAGCAGCAGACACATCTCTACAACAACTGTTAAGAGGAGACTTTGTGCAGCAGGCCTTAATGGTAAATTAGCTGCTAGGAAACCACTGCTAAGGACAGGAAACAAGCAGAAGAGACTTGTTTGGGCTAAAGAACACAAGGAATGGACAATAGACCAGTGGAAATCTGTGCTTTGGTCTGATGAGTCCAAATTTGAGATCTTTGATTCCAACCACCGTGTCTTTGTGCGACGCAGAAAAGGTGAACGGATGGACTCTACATGCCTGGTTCCCACCGTGAAGCATGGAGGAGGAGATGTAATGGTGTGGGGGTGCTATGCTGGTGACATTGTTGGGGATTTATTCAAAATTGAAGGCATACTGAACCAGCATGGCTACCATAGCATCTTGCAGCGGCATGCTATTCCATCTGGTTTGCGTTTAGTTGGATCATCATTTATTTTTCAACAGGACAATGACCCCAAATACATCTCCAGGCTGTGTAAGGGCTTTTGACCAAGAAGGAGAGTGATGAGGTGCTACGCCAGATGACCTGGCCTCCACAGTCACCAGACCTGAACCCAATCGAGATGGTTTGGGGTGAGCAGGACCGCAGAGTGAAGGCAAAAGTGCCAACAAGTGGTAAGCATCTCTGGGAACTCCTTCAAGATTGTTGGAAGACCATTTCCGGTGACTACCTCTTGAAGCTCATCAAGAGAATGCCAAGAGTGTGCAAAGCAGTCATCAAAGCAAAAGGTGGCTACTTTGATGAACCTAGAATATAAGACATATTTTCAGTTGTTTCACAATTTTTTGTTAAGTATATAATTCCACATGTGTTACTTCATAGTTTTAATGCCTTCAGTGTGAATGTACAATTTTCATAGTCATGAAAATACAGAAAAATCTTTAAATGAGAGGGTGTGTCCAAACTTTTGGTCTGCACTGTATATCTTAGCAGAGCATCACAAATACAAACCACATGACAGATTAAACAACAACCACAAGACAGATTTTATCAACCAAGTGTGGTGTGACTGGTGGTCGCATGGTTAATGGGAGGTATACATGTATGTCACAGGGATGGATGCTCCCTGCGATGCAACCCAGAGTATTTTATCTTTAGTGCACATAAGCACTAATATGTCATTTAGTGCACCTGGGTCCATGTTGTTGGTAGCTATGAGAGATGGGAGGGTCTAGCTACCCATACTAACTCACCTCTGGGTGAGGGTGCTCACTGTACCCCTTTTTCCTGAGTGTGTGGTTGTGAGTTTGAGGACCTGTGATGAGGTCATGACCATGTGACCAAACCATGTGATTCATATCTCACCTGTGGGTGGGGTTACAGCTATGTAATAAAGCATACCTCCCAACAGTCCCGAATTGAGCGGGACAGTCTCGATTCTGACCCTCCCACCCGCTGTCTCAGTCAGGACGCTATGTTTCCCGCAGTGAGAAGCCATTATGCACCCATGCATTGTTAAGTATATAATTCCACATGTGTTAATTCATAGTTTTGATGCCTTCAGTGTGAATGTACAATTTTCATAGTCATGAAAATACAGAAAAATCTTTAAATGAGAAGGTGTGTCCAAACTTTTGGTCTGTACTGTATATGTGTCTCAATTACATGTGTATATATATATATATATATACAGTACATATATGTATTCTATTTGTATATATCTATTCTTTCGTTTGTGTTTTAAAACCTGTCATTGGGATCCATTATATGTCCGTTTTGAAAGTCGGCGAGAAAATCTCGCCATACGGACGCAAAATGGATGTCACACGGATGCTTAGATGCGCAAAAATGCAGCTTTGCATTGCCAGTGGATCATATACGGATCACTGTTCACTGAACATTTCTGGGTATTACGACCGTGAAAAACAGACCGTATTTTTATACGTTGTGTGTGACTCCAGCCTAAGAGATGCGGTCAGAGTCCGACTGCTGTCTCTTATGCCCATGGCTGCCATAAGTGAGGAGTGCAAGTGTCGTGCCGAGACACTTACAATGACACTAACAAAAATGGCCGCCTCGAGTGGCAAAAGTAAAAGTTAATAAATAAAAAACTATGAAAGTAGTTCAGTTATTTTGTATTAAAAATAATTGATTATATAATCAATAATTATTAATACAAAAATTTAAATCCTGGCACCTTCCCTTTAAGTAGTCTTCCAGAAAGTTATGACACACTCGTGACTGCACTAGATGCACGGCCAGATGATAAGCTGACACTAGAGTATGTTAAAGGCAAACTTGTGGATGAATGCAAGAGAAAAACACAACATGTAAGAAGCAGTAATGAATCTAGAGCATAAACAGCATTAAAGACACAGGATTTCCCTAAATATAAGTGCAATCTAAGAGAAACTCGTGAATGTTTTGTCTGTAAAAAGGCCGGCCACTTTAAAGCAGACTGCAGAATTTGGAAAGCAAGAATGATTCACCTTAAAAAGTAGAACAGTCATCAAAGGGTTAAAACAGCTGTAAAGGAAGATTCTGCATGTGTTGAAGCTGCATTTAATGCCAGTATAGGCCCATCTGCAAAGCATATATGGTGTATAGCTTCTGGTGCAAGCAGTCATATGACAAATAACAAAGATTTCTTCACTGACTTTAATAAAAGCAAGTCAGAAAAGGTAATCTTAGCTAATGGTCACTATATGACTTCAGAAAGAGTAGGAGACTGCTACCTCCACTGTCCAGTTTCCTCAGCACAAAGCAGAAAGATCCCAATAAAGGATGTTCTCTATGTTTCCAGCCTTGAAAACAATCTTCTGTCAGTAAAGAAGCTCACGCAAAAGGGGAATGTAGTTACTTTCAGAGATAACAGCTGCATGATCTCAAGGAAGGGTCACACTCTTGCAGAAGGAAAAATCCAAGATGAACTTTATCAGCTAAAGTGCAAAGAAAGAGTGTACAGTGCTAGACAAGATCTGCATAAGAACTGTATCCATGTATGGCACAGAGACCCAGAAGCAGTAAGGAAGCTATCTCAACTTGCAAATGGTATTGAAATCAACCAGTGTAGTCAAATGATGAAGTGCACTAGCTGTCTTAAAGGGAAAATGTCCAGAAAATCCTTTCCTAAAATAAGCACCACTAGATCTGCACAGCCTCTGGATCTGATACATAAAGATGTATGCGGTCCAATGAGTGTTCAAACTCCAAGCAAAAAGAGATATTTTCTCACATTTATTGATGACTACTCCAGATATACAGTCGCCTACCTGCTTCACAGTAAGTATGAAGTTCCACAGAAACTTGAAGAATATCTTGCTTTAGTGTTTAACAAATTTGGAAGAATGCCAAAAGCCCTGCGTGCAGATAATGGAACCGAATATACAAGTGGTAAGGTGCAAACCATTTTGAAAAAGAATGGAATCGTGTTCCAGACTACCACTCCATACGACCCAGAGCAAAATGGCATTGCAGAGAGAAAGAACCATACTCTCTGTGAAAGTGGAAGAAGTGTATTGTTTGGTGCGAATCTACCTACAACGTGTTGGGGAGAGGCGATCATGACATTTTGCTATCTTCAAAACAATGTGCCAGGTAAAGCCACAAAGAAAACTCCATATGAGCAATGGAACTATGAGACGCCTAACCTGAAGCACCTCAGGATATTTGGAAGCAAAACGTTTATGTATGTTCCCAAAGAAAAACGTTCCAAGTGGGAATCACAGGCAAAGCAAGGAGTCTGGTGGGCTATAGCGAAACTCAAAAGGGAGAGAGAATCCTGCACCCAGAGACCAACACAGTAACAATCTGCAGAGATGTAGTGATTAATGAAAACTCTGTATCGCTCAAATTCCATGAAGTTACACCAGTTATTCAACCTACGAAGCAAGAATAAGAATTTCAATCATCAAACCCAGATGCCGAAAAGGAAAACACTGAAGTGTGGATAAGCTCTGAAGCCACCAAGGAAGACACAGAAGAACCTAGTCAACCTCCAGTGAGATCAGAAAGGCAAAGGTATCCCAGCTAGATGACTTTCTTATGTGGTCAGAACACTTCTTGAACCAGAGCCACAGTCATGGCAAGAGATGCAAAAAACTGCCTGTTCATGAGAAACAGAAGTGGATAAATGCTGCTAATAAAGAGATGGAGTCCCTTCACCAACTCCAGACATGGGAGCTTACTGAGCTACCACAAGGAAAAAGAGCTATTGGATGTAATTGGGTTTTCAAAAACAAATATGACTCAGAAGTAGAGTTGAGCGATACTTTCCGATATCCAAAAGTATCAGAATCGGAATGGTATCGCCGATACCCCAAAAATATCGGCGATACCCGATACCGATACCGGAAATCCAATGTAAGTCTATGGGAACAAAATATCGGAATAAAAAAAGCCCATTCTTGCCTTGTTGGTTAATTGTACATGAAGGAAAACAACAAAGAGTAATGTAGAATGTATTGGGGGAGGTTGAGGAGACATTAAAGGCATACAGTAGATGTTTAACCCAATCAAATGGAATAGCATTAATATTTTTTTTTTTAAAGATGTTCGGATTGACGAAGAAATTGACAATGTTGTTAACGTTTTTTTCTATTTTGGCAAATATGTATGTTTCACAACTTCCATGCTCTTCACCTTTTTAACTTTTGACACACTTTCTCCTTCATAATCTTCAGCAGCATCATCTTTTTCATCAAATTATTCTTCATCTTCACCTTCTTTATCTTCTTCTTAAACTTCTTGCTATTCATCTTTTTGTTAACATTACTTATATTGTTCTTATTCAACTATTATTCTTCTTCATATTCTACTACATCTTCATCTTCTTCATCATATTCTTATTTTGGACAGAGATTCCTGTACTTGTAATCTGTAAAAGTATGAATTTTTAATCCTTGCGTTCTTGCTGTCACAAAAGTTTTAAATTACAACAGTATTTGTCCGTGTTGAGTTTAGCCTGCAGCAGCAGTCATTTTCCAGGGGCATGTCTGGTTGCGCAAGGCTTTATCTGGCAACACTACCTTCCTTGTGTCACGGGTAGGGTAGCGTGTGTCTATTATATGACTCTCTCTAAAATGTGACGTTACGCAGCCTTATTCTGCCCTAGGGATGCCAAAAATACGACAGCAGTAATCATTTACTGTATAAAACTCCACCTATGAGCAACAAAACAAGCACGTTCCCTCTTCTGTTTCCTGCGCTGACATGTGAGGAGGGAGTTTGGAGATGCTCCTGAATTCCTCCCAGGTATCCAAGCATATCGGGCCCATAGGAGAGCAGTAAAACCACCCCCGGGAACACTGACACCTTTTACATTCGTGGGGACATAATTTATGGAGCGCTACTTGCTACGGAGTTCACAACAGACCCTGAACGGTTTAACTATCCAACTGAAGCAGAAGGACAAGATGGCGCATGGAGGAGACAAAGAGGAAAGAGGCGCGATGCTGAGCACTGCCATAGACATGCAGCAAGAGCTATTATCAGAAGCACCATGTGACCTGAGAGTTCCTCAGGAATTTGATTCGCAGAAAATGGCTGAAGAGAGGTCAAAGCCCTTCTCTTACCAGACATTCAGAAGCTGCTGGAGTCGGCATTGCAATCGTCATTGTCTTCCATACAAAAGTCTGTACACTTGAATACCATTGCAATTACCAAGCTGCAACAGGATGTGGCGCTGCTACAACAGGAGAAGCAACTTGGCCAAGACAGAGAACAGAACCTTCAGCAGAAGTTACAAAATTTGATAGACAAAACAGAGGACTTGGAAAATCGCTCGAGACAAAGCAATTTACGTCTCGTCGGACTGCCTGAATCGTTTAAATCAGCAGACTTACAATCCATCTGTGAGAATGATCTACCGAAAATATTGTGACTTAACTACTACTGTCGTGTGTAACGTGCACATCGTGTGGGACCGCCGCAAAACAACAACAGGCGAGGGGAGGCATGGAAACCAACGATGTACAGACCACGGCAAGTAATAATTAAGCTGTTACATTATAACGACAAAGTTTCATTGTTACGGCCATTCAGAGAAGCGAGGCGCCTAGTGCTACTCCATGGCTATGAGATTCTGCTCTTTGATGACTTCTCAGTATCGTGTCCAAGAAGAGGAGGGCGTTCAGTTTAATTTGCACAACGTTGTTTGAGCGAGATGTTTGCTTTCAACTACTGTTCCCAGCACGTTAGCGGTTCCAAAGATCTGACGGGACATATGTCATTAATGACACATCAGAACAAGCCGAAGCAGCCTTGGAACGAAATCAACAAAGTGATAGGGAAGTACAGCGACGCAGTTCCAGGTTCTCCCCACGCAGACGACGACAAGATGGCAGTTCATGAAGGAGATCAGGAAAGATGAAAGAGATTCTCTCCACGTTAAATGACATATGAGATATATTTGCTGTTTGAGCCGTTTCTATTGGAGTTCCTTCATACCTATGCTAAAGCATGATAGTTTTGCTGCAATTTTAGATGGTTAAATTAGTTAATTGATATTAGATGTTGAAGATCTCTCATGAGAGTGGGGGTCTTGATAAACGTGGGACAAATGAGTTAAACATTACATATGGAGGGACAATAAGTGAAGCAGGCTATTAGGGTTTCATGCTTTGGACACATGGGGGGGTACACTGAATAGCCTGGGAGGATGGGGGTAATCTCCTCACAGGTTAGAAAAAAGGAAGTCACATAAACACAGGTAGTGGTGGAGAGACTATGACCGCTTACAGTGGTTTATTGGTAAACAAGAGTTACTAGAAAAGGGTAGCAAGGGACCTCTCTCCAATAATTAATCCTGGAATTGTCAATATATCTTGATTAGGTATTTGATATTGTGGTGCTGCTTCCTCCTTTCCTCGCAGGTTGGTGCCAACGACGGCCATAAGAGGGTACACCGTCTCCTCCAGCACACTCTTAATTTTTCTGCCGCCCATTCAACATGAAGATCATCTCCTGGAATGTCAAAGACTTGCGTGCGCCGGAGAAGCGCACAAAGATTCTGAGGTACCTCCGCCGGTGGAAGCCGTACATAGCACCTTTTTTTTTTTTGAAAATCTAAATAAAAAGGAACTTTCAAAAAAAAAAAAAAAACCCTCTTCAACAATCTACAAGACAAACAAGCATGATGGGTGACGCTGCCTTTATTGAGGTACAGTATTAGATCGACATTGTCCATGAGTAACTATGCACTGTGATAGCTATATAGCATTATTTATATTTGAAAATTCAGTCTATTGTTGTTTGTTCAAGCACTTCGGTCTAATATATTTATTATTGCGCATGATTACCATTTACTTGGGTGTAATTATTATTATGTGTGCATTATTACAGTGTTACATTGTGCTTTTTATTATGGTCGTGTCGATTAATAATCTAGATGGTGTTATTTTATCATTGACTGTTCATTTAATACAATACGTTCCTTAAGAAGCATTAATTGATAATTATGAAATGTATTTTTATGCATTAATTTAAAAAAGTAAACACTATGTTTTATTTTTTGTTACCATTTCTACTAGCCATGTGCAGATATGCGCTGTGATGACAAATTAATATTTGTCCATATTTCTTATAAAAAATTTTCATTTTAGCCCTTGAAAACTTAACCCCTTTATTCCATCAGACGTACTATTCCGTCCATGTGACCCTGGACCTAATTCCCATGGACTTAATAGTACGTCATGGGCGATCAGCTGCGCTCCCGGGGGAGCGCAGCTGATCGCCGCCGGGTGTCAGCTGATTATCACAGCTGACACCCGTGACTGTGTGTCAGGAGCGGTCACGGACCGCTCCCGGCACATTAACCCTTGGCACACCGCGATCAAACATGATCGCGGTGTACCCGGGGCACAGGGGAGGATCGCGCAGGCAGGGGGCTCCCTGCGCGCTCCCCTGAGACCCTCAGAGCAGCGCGATGTGTCGCGCTGTTCCGAGGGTTCGTCCTCCCTCCAGGTCCCCGGATCCAAGATGGCGCCGGGGTCCTGCAGGGAGGCGGCTTCCTCAGTGCCTGCTGAGAGCAGGCGCTGAGGAAGCCTGCAGCGATGCCAAAGCGATCGCTGGTGTGACAGAGTGCTGTGCACACTGTCACACCAGCGATCTGCTAAAATACTGTGATGTCCCACCCTGGGACAAAGTAAAAAAGTAAAAAAAGTAAAAATAAAAAGTGTAAAAAAAAATCATAAAAAAAAAATATTCCCCAATAAATTCATTTTTTCCTGTAAATAAAAAAACAAAACAATAAAAGTACACATATTTGGATATCGCCGCGTCCGTAACGACCCCCCCTATAAAACTGTCCCACTAGTTAACCCCTTTAGTGAACCCCTTAAAAAAAAAACAAAGGCAAAAAATCAATGCTTTATCATCATACCGCCGAACAAAAAGTGGAATAACACGCGATCAAAAAGACCGATATAAATAAACATGGTACCACTGAAAACGACATCTTGTCCCGCAAAAAACGAGCCATCACACAGCATCATCAGTGAAAAAATAAAAAAGTTATAGCTCGCAGAATAAAGCGATGCAAAAATAATGATTTTTTATATAAAATTGTTTTCATTCTATAAAAGCGCCAAAACATAAAAAAATGACATAAATGAGATATCGCCGTAATCGTACTGACCCGAAGAATAAAACTGCTTATCAATTTTACCACACCTGAACGGTATAAACGCCTCCCCCAAAAGAAATTCATGAATTGCTGATTTTTGTTCATTCTAACCTCCCAAAAATCGAAATAAAAAGCGATCAAAAAATGTCACGTGCTCATAAATGATACAAATAAAAACGTCAACTTGTCCCGCAAAAAATAAGACCTCACATGACTCTGTGGGCCAAAATATGCAAAAATTATAGCTCTCAAAATGTGGTGATGCAAAAAACTATTTTTTGCAATAAAAAGCGTCTTTTAGCGTGACAGCTGCCAATCACAAAAACCCGCTCTAAATAGTAAATCAAACCCCCCTTTATCACCCCCTTAGTAGGGAAAAATAATAAAATTAAAAAATGTATTTATTTCCATTTTCCATTAGGGTTAGGGTTGCGGCTAAAGTTAGGGTTGGCGCTAACGTTAGTATTAGGGTTAGGGTTTGCGCTAACGTTAGGATTAGGGTTGGGATTAGGGTTAGGGGTGTGTTGGGTTAGGTTTGTGGTTAGGGTTGGGACTAGGGTTATTGGTGTTTGGGGTTAGGGTTGGAGTTAGAATTGGGGGGTTTCTGCTGTTTAGGCACATCAGGGGCTCTCGAAATGTGACATGGCGTCTGATCTCAATTCCAGCCAATTCTGCGTTGAAAAAGTCAAATGGTGCTCCTTCACTTCTGAGCTCTGCCATGCGCCCAAACAGTAGTTTACCCCACATATGGGGTATCAGCGTACTCTGGACCCCAAGAGTTATTGTGCAATTTGGCCTATTTCTCCTGTTACCCTTGGGAAAATAAAAAACTGGGGGCGACAAAATCATTTTTGTAAAAAAAAAAATGATTTTTTTGTTTTTACGGCTGTATGTTATAAAACTTCTGTGAAGTACTTGGGGCTTCATAGCGCTCACCACACTTCTAGATAAGTTCCTTGTGGGGTCTATTTTCCAAAATGGGGTCACTTGTGGGGGGTTTCCACTGCTTAGGCGCATCAGGGGCTCTCCAAATGCGACATGACGCCCCCAGACCATTCCATCAAAGTCTGCAATCCAAAACGTCACTACTTCCCTTCCGAGCCCCGACGTGCGCCCATACAGTAGTTTACTCCCACATATTGGGTATCAGCGTACTCAGGACAAGTTGGACAACAACTTTTGGGGTCCAATTTCTCCTGTTACCCTTGTGAAAATAAAATATTGGGGGCGAAAAAATCATTTTTGTAAAAAAAAAAAGAGATTTTTTATTTTACGGCTGTACGTTATAAACTTCTGTGAAGCACTTTGGGGTTCAAACTGCTCATCACACATCTAGATAAGTTCCTTGAGGGGTCTAGTTTCCAAATGGTGTCATTTGTGGGGGGTTTCCACTGTTTAGGCAGATCAGGAGCTCTCCAAACACGACATGGCATCCAGCCAATTCTGCGTTGAAAAAGTCAAACGGCGCTCCTTCCCTTCCAAACTCTGCCATGCACCCAAACAGTGGTTTACCCCCACATATGGGGTATCAGCGCACTCAGGACAAATTGCACAATAACTTTTGGAGTCTTGTTTCCCTTGGGAAAATAAAAATTGGGGTGAAAAGATCAATTTTGTGGAAAAAATATAATTTTTTAATTTTACGGCTCTACGTTATAAACTTGTGTGAAGCACTTGGGGGTTCAAATTGCTCACCAAAGATCTAGATAAGTTCCTTAGGGGTCTAGTTTCCCAAATGGGGTCACTTGTGGGGGGTTTCCACTGTTTAGGCACATCAGGGGCTCTCCAAATGCAACATGGCGTCCAATCTCAATTCCAGCCAATTTTGGTTGGAAAAAGTCAAATGGTGCTCCTTCCATTCCGAGCTCTGCCATGCGCCCAAACAGTGGTTCCCCCCACATATGGGGTATCAGCGTACTCAGGACAAATTGGACAACAAAGTTTGTGGTCCAATTTCTCCTGTTACCTATGGGAAAATAAAAAATTAGTGACTAAGAGATAATTTTTGTGGGAAAAAAATAGGATTTTTTATTTTCATGCCCGGGCATTATAAACTTGTGTGAAGCACTTGGGGTTTCAAAGTGCTCACCAAAGATCTAGATAAGTTCCTTAGGGGGTCTAGCTTCCAAAATGGGGTCACTTGTGGGGGGTTTCCACTGTTTAGGCTCATCTGGGGCACTACAAACGGAACATGACCCCCATCAATGTTTGCATTCCAAAACGTTACTGCTTCTTTTCCAAGCCCTGCCGTGCGCCCAAACAGTTTCCCCCCCCCACATATGGGGTATCAGCGTACTCAGGACAAATTGGACAACAAGTTTTGGGGTCCAATTTCCTTGGGAAAAATTCAAAAATTTGGGACTAAAAATCATTTTTGTGGAAAATTGTTTTTTTTTTTTTTCACACCCAGGCATTATAAACTTTTGTGAAACACTTTGGGGTTCAAAGTGCTCACAACAGATCTAGATAAGTTCCTTAGGGGGTCTAGTTTCCAAAATGATGTCACTTGTGGGGGGTTTCCACTGTTTAGGCGTATCAGGGGCTCTCCAAACACGACATGGCATCCAATCTCAACTCCAGCCAATTTTAGTTTGAAAAAGTCAAAACGGCGCTCCTTCCATTACGAGCTCTGCCGTGTGCCCAAACAGTGGTTTTCCCCCACATATGGGGTATTGGCGTACTCAGGAGAAATTGCACAACAACTTTATCTGCCCATTTTCTCCTTTTACCCTTGTGAAAAAAAAAAAAAAGTTTGTAAAAGATCATTTTTGTGGCTAAAAAGTTAAATATTAATTTTTTCCATCCACGTTGCTTCAGCTCCTGTGAAGCACCTGAAGGGTTAATAAACTTCTTGAATGTAGTTTTGAGTAGCTTGAGGGGTGCAGTTTTTATAATGGTGTCACTTTTGGGTATTTTCTGCCATATAGACCCGTCAAAGTGACTTCAAATGTGAGGTGCTCCCTAAAAAAATGCTTTGTAAATTTTGTTGTAAAAATGAGAAATCACTGGTCAACTTTTAACCCTTCTAATTTCCTAACAAAGAAAAATTTTGGTTCCAAAATTGTGCTGATGTAAAGTAGACATGTGGGAAATGTTATTTCTTAACTATTTTGTGTGACATATTTCTCTGTTTTAAGGGGAAAAAAATTCAAAGTCTGAAAATTGCAAAATTTTCAAAATTTTCGCCATATTTGCGTTTTTTTCAAAAATAAACGCAAGGTATATCGAAGAAATTTTACCACTAACATGAAGTACAATATGTCACGAGAAAAACAATCTCAGAATCGCGAAGATCCGTTGAAGCGTTCCAGAGTTATAACCTCATAAAGAGACAGTGGTCAGAATTGTAAAAATTGGCTCGGTCATTAACGTGCAAACCACCCTTGGGGGTGAAGGGGTTAAATCATTCCTGTTTTAAGCATAACAATCAGGGTGACGGCTCTTCCCTATTTGGAGCATGTTCGACATGGGTTTTTCTGTGCATGTGTAGGGAACAGGAGACTTCTTGCCGCTGTGGAACACCAAAGGGGATCTTGCTGGATGTGAGATATATTTCTTCTAGCAGACTGAAGTTTGCTCCGGATTTTCCATGATCACAAGGACCTGTGATAAGGTCATAGTCACGTGATCTGGTCATCTGATGTGTACCTCACCTGAGGGTGTGGAGTAGGCCTATAAAACAAGGATCTGTTGTAGTTGGTGTGTGGAAGGAAGGATTTTGGCTGGAGTCAGCCTGGAAGATTGTTTTGTTACTGTGTGCCAGTGTGCACCAGGAAGCGAGTACCAGACCACCGGAATGGGACCTGGCGGTCTCTGCTGACCTGCAGCCGCTTAGTTAAGCCCGTCCCAAGCAAGGGTGAGTCTGGCACCAGTGGTTCTCCAAACTGTGGTGATTTATGTTCTGTTTTTATTTTGTTATCTGGCCTTTTTGTTGAACTCATGATTAAAACCACTGAAATTTGAAGTAAAAGGCGGTGTGTTTGCCTCATTACTGCGGCCCAGCCCTGCCTACCAGAGCGGATCCCTACAATTGGTGGCTTCAATGCGGGCAATGCAGTGAGGTCAGGCTGTTTTTTCCTGCATGACAGTAAATGTCCTAGGTAAAGAAAGTGACGCAAAACCCGGTGGATAACTGTCCCAAGATGGAGAACACAGTAAAAATGCTGGAGGAGGCCATGTGGCAGCAACAGCAGGCTATGCAGCAGCAGCAGGCTATACAGCAGCAGGCTATGGAGCAGCAGCAGGCTATACAGCAGCAGGCTATGGAGCAGCAGCAGGCTATACAGCAGCAGGCTATGGAGCAGCAGCAGATATTTAATCAACAGCAACAGGAAACCAATAGTCTAGTGATGCAGCACATCACAGCGCCACAGACAGCAGGAGCTGCCCGGGGATGGCAGGATGTCCGGAAAGCGGTGCGTACAGCGATCCGAAAGATGGAGCAATCAGATGACGTCGAGGTGTACCTGGAGATGTTGGAAGGCGTGGCTAAAAGGGAGAGACTGCCCCGGTACCAGTGGGCCGAGATCGTGGCTCCTTTTTTTTTAATTCAGGACCCGCAAAAGCCTCTAGGGACCTACCCCCTGAGCAACAGGAGGACTATGAGAGCGTCAAGGGTGAGATACTTGCACGTCTTGGGGTAAATGTTTTGGTCCGGGCACAGCGGGTACACCAGTGGAACTTTTCCCCTTCCGAGCCAGCTCGGTCACAGTATTATGACTTGATACACCTGATAGAAAAGTGGTTGCAGCCGGAGGTGTTGTCACCCCGTGCTATGCTGGATCGTATAGTGACTGATAAATTCTTGAGAAATTTGCCACACACCCTTCAAACATGGCTTGGACAGGCAGCCCCTACTGATGGTCTCCAAATGGTAGACCTCATTGAAAGATATGGGGCTACCAAGGAGATACAGGGAGAGACTACCCGGAAGGTACCAAGTAAATTCCACAAACCTTCACCCACAGCTCGGCGAGCAGAGACTCGGAGGGCCGCCCAGGACTGGTCGGGGAACGAAATGGGCCCCATAATCTGTTGGCGGTGCCAACAACCAGGACATGTGAGAGCTGTTTGCCCCCACCTGACAGAGCCCATGGACAACAACTTTGGCTACTATCAGTCTCACTATGCAGAACACATATGTGCAGTGGTCAAAGCAGAGGGACCCAATATGAACCATTTGTGTAAAGTGCAGGTGGAGGGTAACCCTGCTGTGGCTCTAGTGGACTCAGGGAGTCTCGTGATTGACCCTAATATGAGCCAGCCACGTCAAAATCAGCGAGTATACTGCTGGGAAAATGGGTGTGTTGTGTATACATGGTGACTTCAAACATTATCATACCACCCTGGTGATGATAAACACGCCAGCGGGGAGGAGGTGACACGAGGTGGGGGTGGTGGTTAATTAGCATTAATAATGTGGAGAGATTTTCCGTTATTTTATGTGCTTTGGCCTGTAATTACCCCTCCCACAGAACAGTCGTCGGCACCAGTGGCAAACAGGTTGCATTCTCCAGAAATCGGGCATGAACCTGGTGGCCAGAGGAAGATATACTGGCGGTAGGAGTACCTTAGCCTTCGGTGGAGGAGGAAAACCCCTATCCTATAGAAGTGTTAGGTGGGGAGATGGAAGATTTGGCACCGGGACCAGAATTGTCATACTTAAATGTGGCAGGTGACAATTTTGGTACGGCGCAATACGGGACCCTACGTTGACTCGAGCCAGGGAAAATGTACTGGTTGTCAATGGGGAACCCCAACACCCCAGGACAGCTAAAGTATTTACCCGATTTGAGCTGAACCAAGATTTGCTGTATGGGGTTTAAAAAATACATGGGGAAATTGTCGAGCAATTGCTGGTACCGCAGTCATATCGGAGGTTGGTAATGGACTTAGCGCATGCGCATGTACTAGGGGGACATTTGGGACCAAAGAAAACCCTAGACAGAATTCTACAACGGTTTTACTGGCTATGGGTCTATGAATAAGTTAAACGGTATTGTTACTCTTGTCCCGTGTGCTAGGTAACCAGTCCGCAGCCTCATTTTCAGAGTCCCTTGGTGCCCTTACAAATTATAGAGGTACCGTTTGAGAGAATAGCCAATGGATCTGGTGTGGACGGTTAATAAATCAGCAAGGGGTCATCAACACATCTTCGTAGTTCTAGATTATGCTACCAGGTATCCTGAGGCTATTCCCCTGCGACACACCTCGTCAAAACTGATCGCAAAATAACTCATGGGTATGTTCTCTTGGGTGGGAATCCCTCAAGAAATCTTAACAGATCAGGGGACCCCCTTTATGTCAAAAATCATGAAGGAACTCTGCCACGTGTTAAACAGTTGCGCACATCGGTCTATCATCCCCAAACAGACGGTTTAGTAGAAAGGTTCAATAAAACCCTGAACAATATGTTGAAAAAAAAAGGCTCTAAAGATGCTAAGGACTGGGATCTCTTGTTGCCATACCTGATGTTTGCAGTGCGGGAGGTGCCCCAGGCATCTACGGGCTTCTCGCCCTTTGAACTATTATATGGCAGACATCCCCGTGGCTTACTCGATATAGCTAAAGAGGCCTGGGAAAACCATACAACTCCCCACAAAAGTGTGATAGAACATGTGGCCAAAATGCAAGAGAGAATGGAGACAGTCCTACCATTAGTCCGAGAACATATGGAATCAGCACAAAGGTCACAGAGGCAGGTCTATAACCGGGAGGCACGGGTAGGGTCCTTTAACCCTGGGGATCGGGTGTTGGTACTTGTGCCTACAGTGGATAGTAAGTTCCTTTCAAGGTGGCAGGGACCCTACGACATTATAGATAAGGTGGGACCAGTAAACTATAAAATACACCAACCAGGGCGGAGAAAGCCAGAACACGTATACCATGTGAATCTGCTCAAACCATGGAAAGACAGAGACCCGCTTGGTCAGGATTGTCCACGGCCTGCATTTCCAGTACAGATGGCTTCCTTGCCTCAGGAGAAGGCAAGAGAAGTCCTCTCCGCCGTCAAAAAATCAGACACTTTGTCGCACAGACAAGTTCAGGAAGTCAGAGAGTTTGTTAGCCGAAATACAGATGTTTTTTTTTAACTTCCTGGTCGTACCTCCCTAATACAACATGACATTGTCACTGAGCCGCAGGGCAAAGTACGATTAAAGCCATATCGGGTGCCTGAGGCCCGGCGACAAGCCATCTTGGAAGAGGTCAAGAAGATGCTGCAGTTAGGGGTCATTGAAGAGTCCCAGAGTGAGTGGGCCAGCCCAATAGTCCTAATACCAAAGCCAGATGGGACACTAAGGTTCTGTAATGACTTCAGAAAACTGAATGAAATTTCTAACTTTGACGCCTACCCCATGCCCCGGGTCGATGAGTTAATAGAGCGGTTTGGGCAGGCACGTTATTTTTCACTCATTGACCTCACAAAAGGGTATTGGCAGGTGTCACTAACAAAAGCAGCGAGAGAGAAAACGGCTTTTTTAACACCCGAGGGACTGTTCCAGTATATAGTCCTACCCTTCGGGTTGCATGGCGCTCCAGCGACATTCCAGAGGTTAATGGACGTTGTTCTTCGTCCTCATCGCCGATATGCCGCGGCCAATCTGGACGATATTGTGGTGTACAGTACAGACTGGGAAAGTCACTTAGCCAAGGTACAGGCGGTGATAGATTCGCTGAGACAAGCAGAGCTAACTGCCAACCCAAAGAAGTGTTCCATAGGGTTGGAGGAAGATCGCTACCTGGGGTATGTGATTGTGAGAGGAGTTATCAAAGGCCAAATAAACAAAGTGGAGGCAATCCAAAACTGGCCCCGTCCCCTCACCACTAAACAAGTGAAAGGGTTTTCGGGGTTAGTGTGATACTACCGGCGGTTTATTCACAATTTTGCAACACTGTCGGCGCCGTTAAATGACTGCCTAAAAGGCAGGAATTTAGTAATGGTGCGATGGAATGATCAGCTTGAAGAAGCGTTTGTAAAACTAAAAGGGGCACTGTGTGTGTGTCACCATTTTTGATCACACCCGACTTCAAAAGAGAATTCATTGTCCAGACTGATGCGTCAGAGGTAGGTGTGGGGACCGTTTTGTCTCAGGAGGTTAACGGGGAGAAGCATCACATTACTTTCCAGAGTCGAAAGCTAACTCCAGCTGAAACCAGATACAGCATTGTAGATAGAGAGAGTGCCTGTCGATCAAGTGGGCACTGGAGTCGTTGCGCTACTATCTGTTGGGGATAACATTTTGGTTGTTAACTGATCATTCCCCTCAGACTGGCAGTGTTGTATCCCAGGGAGTAGAGTTCAGGTGGTAGATAGATGAACATAACAGGAGAAATTGATAACGTTGCCAACCAGTTATTTAATCGGAAAACGGACAGGCAAATTCTGGCGAGATGCATGCCTTGTTCATTTTCAGAAAAGTAAGCCGGTCTACATTATTGGAGGATAGTCGCATGCGACGGTCTGTTAGTACACCACCTGCAGCACTAAAGACGCGCTCCGATAATACACTGGCAGCAGGGCAAGCCAGCACCTCCAATGCATACTGGCTAAGCTCTGGCCATGTATCCAGCTTAGAGACCCAAAACTTGAAAGGGGAAGAGCCATCTGGGAGTACACTGAGAGGGCAAGACAAGTAGTCTGTCACCATCTTACGGAAACGTTGCCTCCTGGTGACTGGAGGCGTCTCGGATGGTGTAGACATTGGTGGCGCTGACACAAAACTTCGCCACATTTGGAACATACTGGTCTTGCCCCCCTGTGTAGAGGCGCTGCTTGTGCTCCCTCTTGTTGCAGAGCTGTCTCCATTGCCTCCACGCACAGAGCTGCTTTGTAAAGCAGTAGCAGCAGCGTTCTCGGCTGGAATGGAGAACATTATGGATTGCACCAGTGTGTCTTTGTACTCCCGCATTTTACGCTCCCGGTTCAACGGTGTGATGAGGCTTTGTAAGTTGTCCCGGTAGCGAGGGTCTAGGAGGGTGTACACCCAATAATCAGACGTGGTGAGAATGTGGGCGATGCGGCGGTAGTTTCTCAGGCACTGCAGCATGAAATCAACCATGTGCTGCAGACTCCCAACTGGCCAAGAAACGCTGTCCTCTGTAAGAGGCGTCATCTGTACCTGCTCTGCATCACCCCACCCTCGCTCTACATACTGACTAGAGCGTTGTGTACCTCCCTCTGTAGCGATTTCTTCCTCCTCCATTGACTCCTCCTCATCCTCCTCACAAAGTGAGCCCTGCAAAGCCCTTTGGGAGGAACCACGTTGCGCTGACTGTCCAAAAGGTGATGGAATTTGTATCTCCTCATCCTCCACCTCTTCCAAAACCTCATCCCTTAGTGCTTGCAGTGTTTTTTGAAGCAGGCAGATAAGGGGGACAGTCAGGCTGACTAGTGCAATATCTGCACTCGCCATCCGCGTTGACTCATCAAACGCACGCAAAACATGGCAGATGTCCTTCATAGAGGCCCACTCAGTAGTGGTGAAGTGTGAACGGCGCAAATTGCGTGTTGATTCCGCCTGTTGCAGCTGATACTCCATTACTGCTGTCTGCTGCTCACACAACCGCTCCAACATATGTAACGTGGAATTCCACCTGGTGGGTACGTCACATATGATGCGATGTTCAGGAAGGCGCAATCTGCGTTGCAGAGCTGCAATGCGCGATCTGGCCATGCTGGAACGTCGCAAGTGAGCGCACTCTAGGCGGACCTTGTGCAGCAGTGCATCAAGATCCGATAGTCCCTCAAAAAACTCTGCACGACCAAGTTGAGCACATGTGCCAGACATGGTATGTGAGTGAGGTTGCCAAGGGCCAGAGCTGCCACCAGATTTCGGCCATTGTCACACACTACAAGCCTGGCTGGAGATTCGCTGGCAAAAACCACATGTCGCTCTCCTGCTTGATGGCATTCCAGACCTCCTGCGCTGTGTGGCTTCGATTCCCGATGGAAATTAATTTCAGGACGGCCTGTTGACGTTTGGCCACGGCTGTGCTCATATCGGTCGCAACAGGTAAGCGTTCACGGGTCCATGTGGAGGTAGACCGTGACGGCTCCTGCAGCGATGATTGTGAGGAACTGGAGTAGAAGGAGGAGTCAATGTGTACAGACTGGATTCCAGCAATCCTTGGAGTTGGCAGAACACGTACAGCGCCACTCGCAACATCTGTACCCGGCTCCACAACATTGACCCAATGGGCAGTGAGGGAAAGGTATCGTCCCTGGCCATGGGTACTGGTCCACGCATCAGTGGTCAGGTGGACCTTGCTACTGACGGCGTTTAGTAGCGCATGTTTAATTTTTCCCTCAACATGCTTTTGCAGAGCAGGGACGGCTTGCCTGCTGAAATAAAATCGGCTTGGCACATTGTATTGTGGGACTGCCAATGCCATTAAGTTCCGGAAACTGTCAGTCTCCACCAGCCTGAATGACAGCATTTCAAGGGACAGGAGTTTTGCAATGCCAGCATTCAGAGCCTGTGCTCGTGGATGGTTTGCCGAGTATGGCCATCTTTTATCCCATGCCTGTGCTACCGATGGCTGTTTTGTGGCCTGGGAGTGTGAGGATGACAGGGAACTTGCAGCTGTGGGTGGAAATAACACTTTGTCTCTGGACAACAGTGACCGAGGTTCTTCCATGGCGATCGTGTGAGGAAGCCGAACCAGCTGTGTGTGAGCTGGAGGAAGAGGCTCCAACACGACCTGAAGATGTAGGTGCTGCTGTAGGTTGGCCTACATCTCCAGTGTGTCTTTGTAACTCAACTACGTGCTTTGTCCGCACATGTTTCCACATATTAGTGGTATTGAGGTTACTGACACTTTTACCTCTTTTTACTTTTTGCTTACACAGCTTGCATTTGACATAGCAAATATCATCTGCAAGTGTGTCAAAAAAGGACCACGCAGTGCAAGTCCTGGGAGCGCCCGTTTTGACTTTTGGAAGAGAACTGCTCCCAACAGGTGCCAAACTGGAGGCTACAGGCAACCGAGTCTGCAGCCTACCTCTCCCTCCTGTTTGTACCGTTGGGCCAATCTATCCTCAGAGCTGCTCCCACCACCTTCTTGTTCCTCACGCCATGTTGGGTCTTGGACCTCATCATCTCCACTACCCTCTTCCAACATCTGCTGCTGTTGAGTGGTCTGGACAGCACCATGCTCAACAGAAACTGGCAACTGAGTCTCATCATCATCAGATGTGTTCTGCGGTGTGCTGACCATCGGCACTGGCTCACCCGCCTCTTCAGATTCAGAGAGACACAGCTGTTGCGCATCACTGCATACTCCCTCTTCTTCAAATTCCAGAATGCTGCTCGGCTGGGCCCCTGTTTGCAAGCCAACAGATTCTGAGAACAGAAGCAGAGACTCAGCTGGCTCCAGTTCAGAACTCTCTGACTGCCTGGGCAATTTGACAGGCGGTGAACAGACAGATGGTTGATCAACAGTGTTGTGGTCCTGAGAGGAGGTGGAAGCAATTGAAGTCGATGCATTGGCTGCCATCCAACCAACAATGGCTTCAATTTGTTCTTCCCGCAGCAGGGGGGTACGCCGAGCTCCTACAAAACTGCACATAAAGGAACGCTCACGGGGAAAACTGGTGGATGCTGTGTCACTGGGGGCGGCAGCAGCCACAGAATCCCCACGTCCTCTCCCTGCTGAAACTCCACGGCCACGACCACGTGCCTTACTCCCTGCCTTCTTCATCTTGGTAGATTGATAAAGAAAGTCAGAAAAGTTATAAGGCCTAAGTGTGGTTATTACGCAGAGACTGCAGTGAACACTGCACACAACTGTTCACTATCTCTGAAAGCTCCTTTCTGTAATTCTATAGTGTTTGCAACCAATGTATTGGATACGGATGGAAGCGCGTCACACTAATAGATTTGAGTTATTTGAAATGGTATGGAGCAGCACCAATTAGAGAAAAATGACAAGGATGAGGCAGTGACACACGTTCAGCAGACTACAACCAGCAGTGGTTGAAGAACTAACTGGAGCGTGATCTGCACTCAAAAAAAAAAACCTCACAGACTAGAGTGAACACTGAACACAACTGTTCACTATCTCTGAAAAGCTCCTTTCTGTAATTCTATAGTGTTTGCAACCAATGTATTGGATACGGATGGAAGCGCGTCACACTAATAGATTTGAGTTATTTGAAATGGTATGGAGCAGCACCAATTAGAGAAAAATGACAAGGATGAGGCAGTGACACACGTTCAGCAGACTACAACCAGCAGTGGTTGAAGAACTAACTGGAGCGTGATCTGCACTCAAAAAAAAAAACCTCACAGACTAGAGTGAACACTGAACACAACTGTTCACTATCTCTGAAAGGCTCCTTTCTGTAATTCTATAGTGTTTGCAACCAATGTATTGGATACGCATGGAAGCGCGTCACACTAATAGATTTGAGTTATTTGAAATGGTATGGAGCAGCACCAATTGAGAAAAATGACAAGGATGAGGCAGTGACACACGTTCAAGCAGACTACAACCAGCAGTGGTTGAAGAACTAACTGGAGCGTGATCTGCACTCAAAAAAAAAAATCACAGACTAGAGTGAACACTGAACACAACTGTTCACTATCTCTGAAAGGCACCTTTCTGTAATTCTTAGTGTTTGCAACCAATGTATTGGATACGGATGGAAGCGCGTCACACTATAATTTCAATTGAATGGAGCAGCAAGAATTACACTAAGAAAAAAAAAAGAGTCTGTGAGTGACACGTGCAGATGCCTACAAACAGCTTTGGATGCAGAGCAAACTGCAGCGTCACCTGCACTCTCACACACACACCTTGCACAGAGCTGTTAAAACAACACTGGCAAAAGGAAGCTTTACACAGCGGTTGGTAAACTAGCCTGCCTAGAGCACAGTACACAAAATCGCAATCTCTAACTGTCCCTCAGAGTCAGCAGAGCAGCGTTCTGTCCCTTACTGAATTCACAGCACAGTGACGCTAAAATGGCGGCGGCGCCGTTTATAGTGCATTCTGACATCATTTCAGCATCCAATCACAGCCATGCCATTAGTTAAGATGACCGCAGCATTACAGGATGTGCCCACACTTCTTAGGATTCCTCATTGGCTGACTAAAATCACATTGCCTCTCAAAGAATTATGGGAACTTCCGATTCCGGTATACGATATATGAAAAATATCGGAACTAAGTATCGGAATTCCGATACAGCGAATATCGGCCGATACCCGATACTTGCGGTATCGGAATGCTCAACTCTACTCAGAAGGTAAAGTTCACCGGTTTAAGGCAAGATTGCTCACAAAAGGGTGCTCGCAAAAGTATGGTGAAGATCCGTGCAAGGACTAAGCACACTGATGTAAAACATCACCACTTATGTGACTTAGTGGAACGTGGTGTACTCGAGTTTGTTTATTGTGAGTCTGACAAGATGATAACCCATGGTACGACAAAGCCATTATCAAGAGCCAAGTTTGTGGACTTCAAAACCGCAATGGGGCTAACAGGATAAGTAGTTGTTGAGTGGGGGTGTTGGAATATGTTTGGTGCAACAACTTCATTCCTGTCTATGAGTGTTTAATTGCTAGATTTGTATGCTGTTTATAAAGTTAGAACAAAAAAAACTCCCAGAGGCTCACACAAGAAGAGCATGTGACTGTATTTCCTGTTTCCCTGTGTCTGTGTATGAGAGATGCAGCCTGCTGTAGATGCTGCACAGATAGAGATACACAAATGATTTATTCCTGATCTATTAAGCTTATCATATATTGTTCCTGATTGTTCCTGAATAAACAAGTTCTGCTGTCACACGCTTGGAGAGTATCATGAGTAATCCGCTGCCAACAGCTTCACAGAAGTTTATAATATAGAGCCATGAAATAAAAAAATCAAATTTTCCCAAATAAATCTATTTTAGCTCCATATTTTGCATTTTCATAAGGGTAACAGGAGAAGTTTCTCCATACAATTTGTTTTCTCCTGAGTACACCGACGATACCCCATATGTGGGGTGAATACTACTGTTTGGGCGCATGGCAGGGCTTGGAAGGGAAGGATCGCCATTTGATTTTTTGAATGCAAAATTTGATGGACATAATTAGTGGACGCCATGTCTCATTTCAAGAGCCCCTGATGTGCCTAAACAGTGAAACCCCCACAATTGACACCATTTTGAAAACTAGACCCCTCTGGGACATTACCTAGATGAGTAATGAGCACCTTGAACCCACAGATGTTTCACAGAAGTTTTTAACGTTAAGCCGTGAAAATAAAAACAAGCAAAATTTTCCCATAAAAATTTCATTTTAGCTACAAATTAAGTATTTTCACAAGGGCAAAAAGAGAAAATGGACCCCAAAGTTTGTTGTGCAATTTCTCTTGAGTTCTCTGATACCCCATATGAGGTCAAAAACTACTTTTGAGGCACAGTGCAAAGCTCAGAAGGGAAGTAGCGCCATATTACAGTGCAAATTTTACTGCACTTGTTTGAGGGTGCCATGTTACATTGGCAGAGCCCTTGAGGTGCCAGAACAGCAGAATCCCACATAAGTGACCCCATTTTACCAATTAAACCTCTCAATGAATTCATCTAGGGGTGCAGTGATTATATTGACACCACAGATGTGTCACAGACTTTTATACCATTGGGCAGTTAAGAAAAAGCAATTTACATTTTTACCACCTAGATTGTGTGCTAGCCCCAAGTTCATATTTTCACACTGGGAAATGGGTAAAAATGGCACCAGAATTTATCCCACAATTTCTGCTGAATGTAGAAATACCGCATACGTGGCTGTACATTATAACTTTGCCATACGGAGTCACTCGGGAGGGACAGAGCGCTATTTGCCTCCTGGAGCGCAGATTTTCCTAGACTAGTTTGTGGATTCCATATAAAGAGCCCCTAAGTTCTACAAAAGCAGAATCCCCCTCAAGTGACCACATTTTGGAAATTATAACCCTTTGAGAATTTATCTACAGATATAGTGATGAATTTTGACTCCATGGGTGTTTTCCAGAAGCAGGCAGCAGTTGATGTTGCTGAGTGAAAAATTCAAACTGCCGTTGTAGTGAAAAGTACGCTGTATTGACCAGTACATCGCAGTCACCAGTACATTATGCACAGCTCATGCTTCTTGAGACACCCACCTGTTAATTAGGCAGGCTCTCGTCACAGACATGCCAAATATGTGGGCGCTAAATGTTGTTGAGGCACACTGGGGCTCAAAAGGGAGGGGAGTTATTGGGATTTGGGAATGCAGAATTTTCTGAATTTCTTTTGGAGAGCGAGGAGCCATTTTGCTTTTCCAGAGCCTTTGTGCTACCAGTATCGTGGAAGCCCCCTATATTTCCGTTATCAAATGATGGACCTTAGTGAGGACTTGCTTTTTTTGTGGATTGAGTTGAAGCTTTTATTGGAAACATTTTATATAATGTTTGGGAGCACATATATTTGGCTCTCTACGCTGAGCACTTATTTTGGGTTTTCCATCTAAGTCTCCGAGTGACGTGACAGATCAAAACCCCGAGGGATCCAATCACTATGATGAGGCAGCAGATTTACTCTGGACTCCGTCTGTCCTCTGTTCAGCAGTGTCCTTTTCAGAAGTGCACAAAACTGCAATCCTAAAAAGACGGACACCGCTGAAGCACAGGTCCTATGGCGTCCACAGTGACTCCATCTGCCTCATTATAGGGGTTGTGTCTGAATCACGTATTTCTGAGATTTACATGGAAACCCCGATGTAAGTGCTCAGAGCAGAGCGCAGGATAAATGTGCACCAAGCCTTATGGCGATGTTTGGGAGGCAGAATAAAAAAAAATTAACAGTATGTGAAGATTTGGTTTTATTTATTTTTTGTGGCACTCCTTGTGCAGTATAAGTGATTAGGCAACTTTATTCTTCGGGTCGGTGCGATTACAGCGATACCAAATTTATATCGGGTTTTTATGTTTGGCTGCAGTCACACACTAAAATACACTTTTTATTGCAAAAAATAGTTTTTGCATGATCATATTTTGAGAGCTACAATTTTTTCATATTTCGGCCAACAGAGTCATGTGAGGACTTGTCTTTTTGCACGAACTGACGTTTTTATAGGTAACATTTTCAGGCACATAACATTTTTTGATCGCTTTCTATTCTGATTTTTGAGAGACAGAATGAACAAAAACCAGCAATTCAGGAATTGCTTTTTGTTTTTGTTTTTTTATACCGTTCCACTTGTAGTAAAATTGGTACGACAGCTTTATTCTTTGGGTCAGTATGATTACAGTGATATCCAATTATATCTTTTTTGATGTATTGGCGCTTTTCTACAATAAAAACTATTTTATAGAAAAAATAATTATTTTTGCATAGCTTTATTCTGAGAACTATAACTTTTTTATTTTTCTGCTGATGGAACTGTATGGCAACTTGTTTTTTGTGGGGCAAGATAATGTTTTCAGCGGTACCATTTTTAATTCTATCCGTCTTTTTTATCGCGTTTTATTGCACTTTTTGTTCAGCAGTATGATTATAAAGCAATGTTTTTGTTCTCGCTTTTAATTTATTTATTTTACTGTGGTCACTGAAGGGGTTAGTTAGTTGGACAATTTTATAGAACTGGTCGTTACAGACACAGTGATACCAAATATGTGTACTTTTATTGTTTTTTTTATTTATATAAATAAATGAATTTATTAAAAAAATATTTATTTCTTTTTTTTCTCTATTTAGGGATTTTTAAAAAATATTTTTACACATTCTAATATTTATTTTAAAACTTTTTTACATTATCCCAGTATGGGACATTATTATATTATATGAGATCGCTGATCTGACACTCTGCACTGCAGAGTATCAGATCAGGATCTGACAGGCAGGGAAGGAGGCATGCTGGCTCCTGCTCTCAGCAGGCGCTCACAAGCCACCTTACCCGCAGGACCACGTGGCCATCTTGGAGCCGGGGGTCTCTATGGTGACCATCAGAACAATGCGATCGCATCGCATTGACCTGATGGATGAGTGCAGGGAGCCAATCCCTGCACGGTGCCCCTCTATGTCGCTGTCACTACTGACAGCAGAATCAGAGGGGTTAAATGCCCGCGATTGGTGCTACCAACGATCATGGGCATTGCTGCGTGGTGTCTGATGTGACATACAGCGCTGGGGTGCTCAGTGTGAGGCCGTGCGATCGGTGCGCCGTACTAGTACTGCTGTTTGCCGGACCGAAATTCCCACAGAGCTGTACTAGTATGGCGCATGTCGGGAAGGGTTAATAATAAATGGTTAAACCAGCGAATGTGTCAGGGAGTCTTTATTTAAATAAACTTTTTTTTCTCGTGCGTCTTTTTATTTTGAAATATGGGATTAGTAATTGGGGGGTTTGATAAGCACCTCTCCATATACTATGACGGATAAAAACAGGGTCACGTTTCTCAAAATGGAGGGGAAATATCGCTGGCATGTGGTGGAAGTGATCCAAGAAACAAGGGCACAGGATGAACAATTCTTGATAAATTAGGGCTACTCGAGATGGGGTTTCTACCCCCCAAGAGATCGGATTGTCCTTGGGGCTTGGGGTTCTCCATCTCCTATGTGTTAGAAGGCGATGGTGCCGGTGACACAGGGGGTTTTCTCCCATTTCTACATGTCGGCGGCTCTCGCACTACCCAAAGTCACTTACAACCCAGGCACATGAAAATTGTCTTCATGAGGTAGGTGGAGGAAGTCCCCCCAGACCCAAGAAAAGAGAAGAAAAAGCGGATTAATGCATTACTCTCCTTATAATTTTCTCCTGACTTTGCACTTTGTGCAAAGCATTTATGAGTAGAGATGAGCAAACTTGTTTGGAAAACGTTCGCCAATCTCAAAGTCGGCACGAACGTTGGACATTCTGATTTTTGTTCGGATTCCAGAGCATTTTCCACAAAATTCGGTAAATGATAGTTTCCACTAAGGTTGTGATCTTACCAGTGGATCTAATCGCTGCAGGGACACACTGTCAGATGTCAGAGTGACCCCGCAGCTGTGATTGTGACCGGCAGCACTGTGAATCCTTACCCCCGTTCAGAGAGCCATGGGTTTCCACGCTGTCGAATGACAACGTGAACTCGCAGCTGTCATTCGAGGTAAAAAGTTTACCTCTGGTCACTGGCATCAGCTGTCAGTGCTCTAAATAAATAATTTTAAATAAAAATAAATAAAAAATGGTGTGGGTTCCCCTGTATTTTTGATAAGCAGCCAGGCAAAAACTGAGCTGTCATCTTTAACAAGGTTGGTTATCAATAATAGAGGGGTCCTCATGCTGTTTTTTAAAATTATTTAACCCCTTCCCGACCCATGACGCCGACGTCGGCATCATGAAAAGCGGTGGCATCCCGACCCATGACGCCGACGTCGGCGTCATGGTGAAAATCGCGTTCCTGCAGGTCGGGTGACCGGGGTCATTTAAATGTCACCCGACCCACAGATACAGGATGACCGGCGGATAACCCCAGGGGGGTGGCTTCGCCCCCCCGGTGTTACGATCGCTGTGATTGGCTGTTGAAAGTGAAACAGCCAATCACAGCGATTGCTATGTTATATTACTAAATATTTATTTTCCAGCAATGGCTGATGCTGCAATAGCATCAGCCATTGGCTGGAGCTTGGTGACCGCTGTGTCACCCCCCCAGATCTGATTGGAGCTAACGTCCACATGACGCTATCCCTCCAATCAGATGTGGAGGGGAGGTGTCAGGTATGGCTGCCATCGCTCTTCACCCTCATCCCGTCCGTGGAAGGTGAAGAGCGAGGTGCTGCCTGCTGCCCTGATGTCTGACAGGTCCCTGCCTGCTGCTACCGCCACCGATCGCCCCCTGCTGCCGCCGCCGCTGCGCCGATCGCCCCCAGCGCCGATCGCCCCCAGCGCCGATCTCCCTGCCTGCTGATCGCTGTCCTCCTCTCCCCTCTTCTGCCTAACTTCACCCCTGCCCCAGTAATCACCACCCCGCACCTCTGATCACCCCCCTCCACTGTGATCACCCCCCCCGGCCCTGTGATCACCCCCTGCCCCAGCAACCACCCCTTGCCCCAGTAATCACCCCCCTTCCCTAGTAATCACCCCCCTGCCCCAGTAATCACCCCGTCCCTGTGATCACCCCCAGCTGCTGCTGCCGATCACTGCCTGCTGCTGCCGATGGCTGCAGCTTCCGCCGATCGCCACAGCTGCCGCCGATCGCAGCAGCTGCCACCGATCGCCACTCCTATCGCTGATCACCGCAGCTGCCGCTGATCGCCCCAGCTGCCGCTGATCGCCGCCGCTGCTGCCTCTGGTCTCCGGTGGTCGCCCCTGCTGCTGCCGCTGGTCTCCGCTGCTGCCTGTGGTCTCCGCTGGTCACCGTGCTGCTACGCTGTCTCCGCCGCTGGTCTCCGGTGGTCGCCGCAGCTGCTGCCGCTGGTATCCGCCGCTGCTGCCGCTGGTCTTCGCCGCTGCTGCCGCTGGTTTCCACCGCTGCTGCCGCTGGTCTCCGCTGGTTGCCGCTGCTGCCTGTGGCCTCTTGCCGTTGCTGCCTGTGGTCTCCGCCGCTGCTGCCTGTGGTCTCCGCCGCTGCTGCCGCTGGTCTCCGCCGCTGCTGCCTTTGGTCTCCGGTGGTCGCCCCTGCTGCTGCCGCTGGTTTCCGCTGCTGCCTGTGGTCTCCGCTGGTCACCGTTGCTGCTGCCGCTGGTCTCCTGTGGTCGCCGCAGCTGCTGCCGCTGGTCTCCGCCGCTGCTGCGGCTGGCCTCCGCCGCTGCTGCCGCTGGTTTCCACTGCTGCTGCCGCTGGTCTCCGCTGGTTGCGGCTGCTGCCTGTGGTCTCCGCCGCTGCTGCCTGTGGTCTCCGCCGCTGCTGCCGCTGGTCTCCGCCGCTGCTGCCTCTGGTCTCGGTGGTCGCCCCTGCTGCTGCCGCTGGTCTCCGCTGCTGCCTGTGGTCTCCGCTGGTCACCGTTGCTGCTACCGCTGATCTCCTGTGGTCGCCGCAGCTGCTGCCGCTGGTCTCCGCCGCTGCTGCCGATGGTCTCCGGTGGTCACCCCTGCTGCTGCCGCTGGTCTCCGCTGCTGCCTGTGGTCTCCGCTGGTCACCGTTGCTGCTGCCGCTGGTCTTCTGTGGTCGCTGCAGCTGCTGCCGCTGGTCTCCACCGCTGCTGCCGCTGGTCTCCGCTGGTTGCTGCTGCTGCCGCTGGTCTCCGCCGCTGGTCTCCGCCGCTGCTGCCTTTGGTCTCTGCTGGTCGCCGCTGCTGCTGATCGCTGCTGATTGCTGCTGCTGCCGCTGATCACACCGCCTGCTGCCGCCGATCTCCCTTTTCTACTGTCCTCTGCTGCCTGATTTCACCCCTCGCACTTGTGATCAACCCGTTCCCCAGTAATCTCCCCCTGCTGCTGCTGCCGGCTCCTGCCCCCCAGCGCCTGACAGCCCCTCCTGCCACCCAGCGCCTGACAGCCCCCTCCTGCCGCCCAGCGCCTGACAGCCCCCTCCTGCCGCCCAGCGCCTGACAGCCCCCTCCTGCCGCCCAGCGCCTGACAGCCCCTTCCTGCCGCCCAGCGCCTGACAGCCCCCTCCTGCCGCCCAGCGCCTAACAGCCCCCTCCTGCCGCCCAGCGCCTGACAGCCCCACTCCTGACAGCCCCCTCCTGCAGTACGTTTCACCAACCACTCGCACATACACACGCACGCACACTAATAAAGTTAATCTTTTTTTACACACGCACACACACCATGCCCCACTCATCCCAATCATCCCAGTCTCAAAAGATGTACTCAGCTGAGGAGGCATATGCTTTTATTGCCTCCGAAGCTGATAGTGAGGGAGAGGACCCCACTTTTCTGTATTCCTCCCCCTCTTCCTCCTCCAGTGACACAGACGTAGCAAGACTTCGCAGTACAAGAAACCGTCCGGAGCCCCGGGAGGAAGAGTCGGAGGCCTTAGAGGAAGAGCCGGAGACCAGGGGAGAAGACCCAAGACCAAGTGTGAGTAACCTCCAACCTAGTGCTAGTCACGCCCAACCTAGCACTAGTGCCCCCTCCTGGACCCCCGTCCCTGAAAATTTTGATCCACGGATTCCTGATTTCGTTCCCCAATCAGGAATCCTGTTCGAGACTGCCAACTTCAGAGAAATAGACTTTTTCAAAGTCTATTTCTCGGAGTCAATTGTCAGTCTTATGGTGGAGCAATCAAACTTGTACGCCCAGCAATTTTTGGTTGAAAACCCTACTTCTTCATTTTCTACTTGGAGTCCCGTTGACTCTGTAGAAATGATGAAATATTGGGGACTGGTCCTTCACATGGGGATTGTGAAGAAACCGGAAATTCGCCAATACTGGAGTACTGATATTTTATATCAAACTCCAGTATTTGGCATGGTTATGACTCGCAAACGTTTTGAAGCGATTCATAAGTTTCTTCATTTCAGGGACAACACTGACAGCCTTCCCCGCGATCACCCAAATTTTGATAGACTGTTCAAAATTTGGCCGATCATTGAACACTTCAGCAACAAGTTTGCTGAAGTGTACATTCCCAAAAGGGAAATTTGTGTGGATGAATCCCTCATCCACTTCAAAGGGAGGCTTCAGTTCCGTCAGTACCTGCCCAGCAAGAGGGCGAGGTACGGGATAAAACTCTACAAGCTGTGTGAGAGTACCTCAGGGTACACTCTCAGCTTTAGAGTTTACCAAGGAAAAGACACCAAGATCCAACCCCCAGAATGTCCACCTGCTCTGGACGTGAGTGGGAAAACAGTGTGGGATTTGGTCCACCCACTGCTTGATAAAGGTTACCATCTGTATGTTGATAACTTTTATACAAGCATCCCACTATTTCAATCCCTCTCTGCCAGAGCTACCGCAGCTTGCGGTACTGTGCGCAGAAACAAGAGGGGTCTCCCTTTGCCGCTTATTGAGCAGCCTCTCCCAAAGGGCGAGAGCCGAGCCCAATGTAGCGGCAACATGCTTGTGGTCAAGTTCAAAGACAAAAGGGATGTCTTTTTCTTGACAACAATCCATGGTCCCGGCACCACGGCCACCACTGTTCGCGGTACCTCAGCACAGGTCTACAAACCGGACTGTGCCCTGGGGTACAACAAACACATGGGGGGAGTTGATCTTTCTGATCAAGTCCTCCAGCCCTATAGTGCCTTACGGAAGACGAAGGTGTGGTATAAAAAACTGGCTGTGCACATCGTGCAAATGGCACTGTATAACGCATACGTGCTATCACGATGTGCCGGCCAGACCAACAACACCTTCCTTCAGTTTCAGGAGTCGGTGATAAAGGCCTTGATTTTTGGAGAGGAGGACGGAGCGTGCCCCAGCACCCCTGGAACTCAAGTTTCCCGTATGGTACCAGGGCAACATGCTCCCACTAAGGCGAAAGCAAAAAAAAGGTGCCGGGTATGCTATAAAAGGGGGATAAGAAGGGAATCTCGTTTCCAATGTGAAACGTGTCCTGACAAACCTGCACTGTGTTTGAATGAATGCTTTAGTATTCATCACACATCCGTGGACTAAACACATCCTGACATTCCCGTACAGCACTCACCCACACCAGACTGACATACACAACACCACACACACACCAGCCTGACGTACACTACACCACACACCAACCTGACATAGTTTATGTCAGGTTGATGTGTGGTGTATGCTACACCACATGCACCAACCTGACATACACTACAACACACACCTACCTGACCTACACTACACCACACACGCCAACCTGACGTAGTGTATGTTAGGTTTGTGTATGGTGTGGTGTAGTGTACGTCAGGTTGGTGCGTGTGTTGTAGTGTACTTCAGGTTGTGTGTGTGGTGTATACTACACCACACATATCAACCTGACACACTACACCACATACCAAACTGACGTAGTGTATGTCTGGTTGGTGTGTGTGGTGTAGTATACAACACACGCACCAACCTGACGTACACTACAACACACACACCAACCTGACCTACACTACACCACACACGCCAACCTGACGTAGTGTATGTTAGATTGGTGTATGGTGTGGTGTAGTGTACGTCAGGTTGGTGCGTGTGTTGTAGTGTACGTCAGGTTGTGTGTGTGGTGTATACTACACCACACATATCAACCTGACACACTACACCACATACCAACCTGACGTAGTGTATGTCTTGGTTGGTGTGTGTGGTGTAGTATACACACACACGCACCAACCTGACGTACACTACAACACACACACCAATCTGACCTACACTACACCACACACGCCAACCTGACGTAGTGTATGTTAGGTTGGTGTATGGTGTGGTGTAGTGTACGTCAGGTTGGTGCGTGTGTTGTAGTGTACATCAGGTTGGTGTGTGTGGTGTATACTACAGCACACATATCAACCTTGACCACACACACACACATTACCAACACCCATGAGACGTTAGGTTGGGTGTACTCGTTCGTTGTTGGTTGCGTGTGTGTGTGTGTGGTTATACACACTACACTATCAACCTGAGGTACACTACACCACACACCAACTGACCTACACTACACCACACGCCAACCTGAGTAGTGTATGTTAGGTTGGTGTGGTGTGTGTAGTGCGTGGTGTGGTCGGTTGATGTATAGTGTGGTGTTGTATAACACCACACACACGAACTGACCATACTACACACACACACCAACCTAACCTACACTACATCACACACCACGAACCTGATAGTGTCATTTATTCTAGTGATGTGTGTCCCGTACAGGTTGGTGCATTGTGCTTGTATGTGTATTCCATTCGGTGTCGTGTGCAGTTGGTTTATGACTACAATTTAAAACAAATATCATTGTACACATTTAACCACCTTAAATGACTCACTATCACATCTAGATACCTGGGTGTATTTCAGATGGGTGGTGATACTGTGGTGGTTCATGTTTGGGTGTACAAACTCCAAATCGATATGTGACCGCATACATACATATCACCACAAAAATAATGGCCTCCTCCACATCCGACCCTGCTTCGCACATAACTTTTATAGCACATTGTAGGTATCTGGACTAGATATTGCCCACAAAATTCTATGATCGCATTTTTCCTAAGCCTGCCGTTGTGCAAAACAATGTTGATGACCACAAAATTTTTGAAAAAACAAAGTACTTTTCATTTTTACGGATCAATTTGTGAACCACCTAGGGTTAAAAGTGCTCACTATGCATCTAGATAAGTTCCTTGGGGGGTCTAGTTTCCAAAATGGGGTCACTACTTGTGGGGGTGCTCCAATGTTTAGGCACACAGGGGCTCTCCAAATGCGATCATGGTGTCCGCTAACGATTGGAGCTAATTTTCCCTTCAAAAAGTCAAATGGCGCTCCTTCCCTTCCGGGCCCTGCTGTGGCCCAAACAGTGGTTTATGACCACATATGAGGTATTGGTGTACTCAGGAGACATTGCCCAACAAATTTTATGATCCATTTTATCCTGCTGCCCTTGTGAAAATAAAAAAATTGATGCTAAAAGAAAATTTTTGTGAATAAAAAAGTACTTTTTCATTTTTACGGATCAATTTGTGAACCACCTAGGGTTAAAAGTGCTCACTATGCATCTAGATAAGTCCTTGGGGGGTCTAGTTTCCAAAATGGGGTCACTTTGTGGGGGTGCTCCAATGTTTAGGCACACAGGGGCTCTCCAAATGCGACATGGTGTCCGCTAACGATTGGAGCTAATTTTCCCTTCAAAAAGTCAAATGGCGCTCCTTCCCTTCCGGGCCCTGCCGTGCGCCCAAACAGTGGTTTATGACCACATATGAGGTTTTGGTGTACTCAGGAGACATTGCCCAACAAATTTTAGGATCCAATTTATCCTGCTGCCCTTGTGAAAATAAAAAAATTGATGCTAAAAGAAAATTTTTGTGAAAAAAAAAGTACTTTTTCATTTTTACGGATCAATTTGTGAACCACCTAGGGGTTAAAAGTGCTCACTATGCATCTAGATAAGACCCTTGGGGGTCTAGTTTCCAAAATGGGGTCACTTGTGGGGGTGCTCCAATGTTTAGGCACACAGGGGCTCTCCAAATGCGACATGGTGTCCGCTAACGATTGGAGCTAATTTTCCCTTCAAAAAGTCAAATGGCGCTCCTTCCCTTCCGGGCCCTGCCGTGCGCCCAAACAGTGGTTTATGACCACATATGAGGTATTGGTGTACTCAGGAGACATTGCCCAACAAATTTTAGGATCCATTTTATCCTGCTGCCCTTGTGAAAATAAAAAAATTGATGCTAAAAGAAAATTTTTGTGAAAAAAAAAGTACTTTTTAATTTTTACGGATCAATTTGTGAACCACCTAGGGGTTAAAAGTGCTCACTATGCATCTAGATAAGACCCTTGGGGGTCTAGTTTCCAAAATGGGGTCACTTGTGGGGGTGCTCCAATGTTTAGGCACACAGGGGCTCTCCAAATGCGACATGGTGTCCGCTAACGATTGGAGCTAATTTTCCCTTCAAAAAGTCAAATGGCGCTCCTTCCCTTCCGGGCCCTGCCGTGCGCCCAAACAGTGGTTTATGACCACATATGAGGTATTGGTGTACTCAGGAGACATTGCCCAACAAATTTTAGGATCCATTTTATCCTATTACCCTTGTGAAAATAAAAAAATTGATGCTAAAAGAAAATTTTTGTGAAAAAAAAAGTACTTTTTCATTTTTATGGATCAATTTGTGAACCACCTAGGGGTTAAAAGTGCTCACTATGCATCTAGATAAGTTCCTTGGGGGGTCTAGTTTCCAAAATGGGGTCACTTGTGGGGGTGCTCCAATGTTTAGGCACACAGGGGCTCTCCAAATGCGACATGGTGTCCGCTAACGATTGGAGCTAATTTTCCCTTCAAAAAGTCAAATGGTGCTCATCCCTTCCGGGCCCTGCCGTGCGCCCAAACAGTGGTTTATGACCATAAATGAGGTATCGGTGTACTCAGGAGACATTGCCCAACAAATTTGAGGATCCATTTTATCCTGATGGCCGTGTGAAAATGAATAAATTGTTGCTAAAAGAAAATTTTTGTTGGAAAAATTATAATGTCCATTTTTTCCTTCCACTTTGCTTTAGTTCCGGTGAAGCACCTGAAGGGTTAATAATCTTCTTGAATGTGGTTTTGAGTACCTTGAGGGGTGCAGTTTTTAGAAAGGTGTCACTTTTGGGTATTTTCTTTCATATAGACCCCTCAAAGTGACTTCAAATGGGAGGTGGTCCCTAAAAAAAATGGCTTTGTAAATTTTGCTGTAAAAATGAGAAATCGCTGGTCAACTTTTAACTATATAACCTCCTAAGAAAAAAATAATTTTGTTTCCAAAATTGTGCTGATGTAAAGTAGACATGTGGGAAATGTTATTTATTTACTATTTTGTGTCACATTACTCTCTGGTTTAACAGAATAAAAATTAAAATTTTGAAAATTGCAAAATTTTCAAAATTTTTGCCAAATTTCCTTTTTTTTCACAAATAAACGCAAAAATTATCGACCTAAATTTACCACTAACATGAAGCCCAATATGTCACGAAAAAACAATCTCAGAATCGCTAAGATCCGTTGAAGCGTTCCTGAGTTATTTCCTCATAAAGGAACACTGGTCAGAATTGATAAAAATGGCAAGGTCTTTAAGGTCAAAATAGGCCGGGTCATGAAGGGGTTAAATAAATAATTTAAAAAAAATGGCGTGGGGTGCCCCCATTTTTGATAATCAGCCAAACTAAAGCAGACAGCTGGGGGCTGGTATTCTCAGGCTGGCAAGAGACCATGGATGTTGGTCCACCCAGCCTAAAAATAGCAGCCTGCAGCCATCCAGAAAAGGCGTATCTATTAGACGCGTCAATTGTGATGCTTTTGCCCGACTCTTCCCACTTGCCATGTGGCAGTAGCAAGTTGGGTACATATTTGTGGGGTTGATGTCACCTTTGCATTATCCAGTGAGAAATTTCTCCCAGTGAACTCACCACTGCGCCATGAGACGTTTTCTCATTGTGCTAGCGGTGATATCACAGAGGACGCCACAGTTCATGGGCATGACTGGAAATGCAGCCTCAGTGACCTGCAGTAGCCTCAATGACATCACCGTTAGTCACTGAGGCTGAGCTCACAGCAGCTCATTCATTGGAGGTTCTCAGCCTGGACGGTCGCATCTTGGAACCGTCCAGGTTGAAAAATGTTTATTCCCCAGACGTGGATTATGGGATAGGACAGAACGAAGGACAGGTGAGTGATATGGCTGTTTTTTATTTTCTATTTATTACAGGGCAGCACGGTGGCTTCGTGGATTGCATTGCAGCACTGGAGTCCTGGGTTCGAATCCCACCAAGGACAACATCTGCAAGGAGTTTGTATGTTCTTCCCGTGTTTGCATGGGTTTCCTTCGGGTACTCCGGTTTTCTCCCACATTCCAAAGACATACTGATAGGGAATTTAGATTGTGAGCCCCATCGGGGACAGTGACGGCAATGTGTGCAAACTGTAAAGTGCTGCGGAATATGTTAGCACTATATAAAAATAAAGATTATTAATATAGGAGGCGAGGGCTTTAATGGAATGGACGTTAGGGGTCGATTTCCCGCTTCTGCACAAGGGGAATCTTAAGGGTATGCCACACTAAACAAGGTTGCTAACGAGATCGCTAAAATACATCACTATTTAGCGATCTCGTTAGCGACGTAGTTGTGTGTGGCATGTAGTAACAACGTGGCCCCTGCTGTGATCTCGCTGATCGTTCACTAGAGTTCTGGACCGTATTTTGATCGTTGGCGTCCCGCTGGTGACGCTATATCGCTGTGTCTGGCACCTTTTGTGAACGATGTGCGACCTCGTTAACGACGTATTAGTCAGCGGCGCAGGCGGGACTTTGTTTACTTTTGTTAACGCCCTACAGCTCTGATTGGTGACCACAACATCGCCTCAGCTATAATAACTGCGCCCCATCCATTGTTTCCAGAGCACTTTATGGGTCTCTTTTTGCGTTGTTGCGAGGATAGTATCGCGTGTCGGAGTTTTGCGATCCTGTTTGTGGCGCAGTGGTGGGTTTTTGCGATCCTGTCTGAGTCGCTAGAGCACCATCCATCCTCATTTGGATCTTCGGGATATTTTGATTCAAGGTACATATTAGTTGTGATGTTGTTTGATAATGTTTTTTAACCTTTTTTTTTTTTTGTCTGCTTTATTTATTTTACATCCCTGACCTTTTTTTTTTTTTTTTCCCGTCTGCTTTATATATTTAACACCCCTGACCTTATTTTTTTTTTTCGTCTGCTTTATTTATTTTACACCCCCCACCATTGTAGACACTTGTAAACTGTATATTAAATGTTAACAGAAAAGTTTATTTTTTTTTTATATATTTTTTATTCTATTCTTTATTTTATTTTGTTTAAACACATTTATTAATAGTAATTAATTAGTAATTAACTTTTCTCTTCTTTACCGTACAGGTTGCACATAATGAACCTGTCCACCGCGGAGCATGTGATTGTGGCAGTTGCACTGTCAATGGAGGCAGATCGTCAGGAAGAGGCGCGGGTGGAAGATAGGCGCTCCAAGCGAAAGCGTCGCATGTGGACCAGGGAATGGCTGGAGCAGAGGTCCAAATTCTCACACATGCATCTAGTGAGGGAGTTGCAGGAGAAGAATCCGCAGGATTTCCGGAATTATCTACAGATGTCGGAGGATTCATTCAAGCTCCTACTGGAAGCTGTGAGGCCACTCATTGAACGGCAGGATACCCGGATGCGTGCAGCTGTTTCAGCAGAGGAACGTTTGGCAGTAACGATGCGATTTCTGGCAACCGGACGTTCAATGAAGGATTTGCAATATTCTGCTGCAATTTCTCGGTCGCTGCTTGGAGAACTAATTCCGGAGACATGCAACGCCATCGTCCGCAGTTTACGGAGCTACATGCCTTTTCCCAAATCAGTGGCGGAATGGCAAATTATTGCCTCTGATTTTGAAAGGATTTGGCAGTTCCCAAACTGTGGTGGTGCCTTGGATGGCAAACATGTGCGGATCACGCAACCAGCCAACAGCGGATCCTTTTTTCATAATTACAAGGGCTACTATAGCGTGATCCTCATGGCCCTTGTTAATGCCAATTATGAATTTATTGACGATGTTGGCATTAATGGAAGGGTTTCTGACGGTGGCGTTTTGGAGCACACAAGTTTTGGTGAACGGTTGTTTAATAATAAACTTAACTTGCCAACCAACATGGACACCACCGCCAACCTAAACTTTGTGTTTGTGGGCGATGAAGCCTTCCCCCTTCATGAGCATCTTGTTAAACCATACCCACAAAAGACTTTGACAGGGGAAAGGCGTATTTTTAATTACAGACTGTCTAGGGCACGGCACGTTGTGGAGAATGCCTTCGGCATAATGGCCAATCGCTTCAGGGTTTTCCACACACCTATCAACATGAAGCTGTAATCTATAGACTCTGTGGTGTTGGCCTGTTGTGTGCTGCACAATTTTCTAAGAAAACGCGATGCTGGTACTTACAGTCCGCCAGGATTCATGGACTCGGACAACAATGGTGACGTGGTGCTCGGAGAATGGCGTGACAATGATCCCGCTATTGCAGGCCTTCAACCTGTCAATCAAGGCAGGAGCAAGGACAATGCGAAGGCCGGCCGAGACAAGTACTGCCAATACTTTAATGGGCCTGGTGCAGTGAGTTGGCAGCATCAGGTCTAGTTTGATTTTGAGAATGTTTTACTTTACCCTTTTTTTTAACAATGTTTTGATAATAAAATATTTTTATTTTAAAAATGCATTCGTGTTTTTTTCAATTATTTTACCAATATGGGAGAAGGGCTAATGATGGGTGAGATGTGGGGAGGGAGTAATGGGGATGGCAACGAGACATGTTACCAGCTGCTGTAGTTTTTAAAATATTTTCAAAGCCTTTTTTGTTGTCTATTTTTTGTTTTACATTGTATCTACTTGTCACACACGGGGTCATGGGAGTACCATCAGTCATAGGAGTTAATTGTTAAAAAAATAAAGAAAAAAGTTTCAAATATTTACAATTATTTTAAGGGCCTATGGTCTCATTTGCGTTCAAACATTATAATTATATATAACAGATAATACACTACAGCTGCATATATAAAGTTTAAATATATAATATATATATATTTTAGTCATAATATGAAAGATTAAAAAATTGTTATACATATATTTGAAAATTCTTGGGAGGTAAAGGTCAACATTCACCAGGGAATCAGCTATTCACAGATATGCGACGTCATTGTGATCGCAATGTGACTACTCACACAGCTACACAGTTATGCATACAGATATGCAAAAAGCCATTGTGATTTGCAAGGGGATTAGCGAGCCCCAGCCATCAAGATATGCGACGTTATTGTGATCGCAATTTGACTACTCACGCTATGCAAAAAGTCATTGTGACTTGCAAAGGGGATTAGCGAGCCCCAGCCAAAAGATATGCGACGTCATTATGATCGCAATGTGACTACTCACACTGCTACACAGATATGCAAACAGATATGCAAAAAGCCATTTGTGATTTGCAAGGTGAAGATTGTCACGAGCCCCAGCCATAAAGACATAACACGCCATTGTGATCGCCTACCTTGGAACAGTGGTATTGCGATTGCAACAGCATCTCATATCTGTGCTTGGCTGCCGCATGGCTGCTGCGGTCACTTTTCAATCGCAAAACCGTTTTGCGTCGCGGTGCGGCCGCACGTAACGTGCGCACGCGTGGACGTCATGGCGCTGGCGTCGCCCAATACGCTGTTGTTTGTAATGGCGGCAATGGCGGCGACGAGACAGCGCGGGCCTAAATGGTCCGATAAGGAGGTCCGTTTTCTTATTAAGAAGACGGACCGGTGGGACTACCACTGCAGGCTACCTGTGGCACATCCAATGCGCCACAAAAGGATATGCCTGCAGAGGATCCAGCGGGGCCTGCAGAGGAGGTTTAATGTGCTGCGCACAAAAGCGCAAATCAGGAAGAAGCTGGCGGACCTGCGATACCGCTCACGCGATAGGGTCGCCAGCATCCGGGCCCAGCTCCGCAGGCCTCTGAGTGAGTATTCATGAGGGTATCTGGAGAGCGCAGCGCAGCGCACGACAAACGCACATGAACGCGTGCAAGCGCGCCCGCCGTGGGAGTACCGCCAGTGATGTTGCATGTTGCAGGCAGCGATGGGAGTACCGCCAGTGATGTTGCATGTTGCAGGCAGCGATGGGAGTACCGCCAGTGATGTTGCAGGCAGCGATGGGAGTACCGCCAGTGATGTTGCATGTTGCAGGCAGCGATGGGAGTACCGCCAGTGATGTTGCAGGCAGCGATGGGAGTACCGCCAGTGATGTTGCAGGCAGCGATGGGAGTACCGCCAGTGATGTTGCATGTTGCAGGCAGCGATGGGAGTACCGCCAGTGATAATGGGGATTCTGAATTGTATATTTCATTTACAGCACCACCTTCACCAGCACCAGCTGCTCCACCGTCCCCAGCTACCCCTCCACCTCCATCTTCTCCTTCCCCGGCTACCCCTCCACCACCAGCATCACCTCATCTCTCCACCCCTTCACCGCCAGCAACCCCCCCTCATGACTCTGTGGGTTCCAGCCCTTCCCCCGACGTTGCCTTCTCTCCAGCATCATCCCGTCACACGGATGCAGGCTCCCCATCAGGTAATTAACGCACATTATATAAGCTTCAGACATGTTTGAGAACTTTGTAAGGTCTTATGTGTAATGGCTGTTGTGATATTATTTTTTTTTCTGTGTTTCCCTAGCCGGCGGACCATCAGGTTCTGGGTGGGCGGTCAGCGGGTCCTCTGAGGAAAGCCGTAAGTGTTAATTAACATAACATGTACATGTTGATGTTGCAACAGAATTCACTATTAACTGTTACCTTTACCTCCACAGAAATCCCGACTGCCCAGGACCTGTTGGTGTCCCACCGCCGGCTGATGGCGGAATTGAGCAGCGCTGTGGCAGCCATTAATACTGTGGTCGCAGCGCTGCAAAGAACCATGGGAGCTCTGCATCACCACGGGGTGATGCTGGAGAGGGCAGCGGCTGGACACCGGGGCCCTCAGTAATTTATTTTCTTTGTTAATTATTTTGTAGTTTGTTATTATTTTTTTATATTTTGTTATGTTACTGTTTTTTGTTTTTATTTAAATTTTATATTTTTATTTAAAAAATATATATATATATATATGACATTAATATATATTTTATATTTTACGTTTATCTACGCAGGTGTGGTGTATTATTTTTAGTATAAGGTTTTAGCGTAGTGTGACCAGGGGCCTTAAAAAACAATGTTAATTTTTGATATTTTTTTCATTTAATTTTTTCCCGATGATGGAACACCTATGATAGCTGGTACTCCCATGACCCCATGTGTGACAAGTAGATGTAATAAAAATACAACATTTTAATAGTTGACATCACATAAGAAAATACCATAATTCATTAGATAAATAAGTTTTTTATTAAAAAAGGTATCAATGTAAAAATATAAAAACAACCAAAAAAAACTTTAGTAAAACATTTTAAAAACTACAACTGCTGGTAAGATGGATCATTGCCATTACCACGCTGCCTCTGAGGTGAATAAAAATAAGGGGGAGCACCAGCGTTTGGGTTTATCCCAACTGGGTTTGGCACAGGATTGTGCAGCCATGAATAGTCCGGGTACTGCGGTCTTGGCATGACGACATCTGTTGTCAAGGTTTCCAAAAGACGCTTGATTCAGTACCTCTAACATCAGTCTCTCAGCATGAAGCCGCTGAACAGGATCCAGAGTAGGCAGCCTCTCATTCGCAAAATATGCAAAGCCAGTTATTTTTGTTTCTTTTTCTGCCGTAAGAAGTTTTTTTGCAATTTCCACCAATTCAGGAGTAGCCGAGGTGGGAGACGAGGTGGGAGACGAGGTGGGAGCCTTCCTTTTCGTTCCTGAAAGTGAAAGCCGCCTCCGCACAGATGATGGTGGCTCGACTACTTCTTCTATGTGATCCGGCATGCTGTCTTGTTCAGTTACAGGTGTGGAGACCGCCTCTTCTGTGTCCTGCATGAACAAAAAACAAATGGTAAATCACAAAGACAAAGAAATTAATCTTCACACTATAAACACCATATACAGCAAAATGTGAAAACGACACTTGTAAAGACAAAGAAATGTATCTTCACACTATACCCAAAAACAGCAAAATTGTGAAAACGACACTTGTATAGACAAAGAAATTAATCTTCACACTATAACACCCATATACAGCAAAAATGTGAAAACGACACTTGTATAGACAAAGAAATTAATCTTCACACTATAACACCCATATACAGCAAATTGTGAAAACGACACTTGTAAATGGATAGGCCTCAACCGTTGAGCTACATAAATTATAAGTACATGAAGGGATATATTCTGCCATTTTATCTACATTTCACAATAATATTTTTTAAATTTAAGTCCACTTTGGCATGTACATTAAAATGTGTTGTAATACAAAGGTACTTACATGTACGACAGGGGAGTCCGGCTGGATCACTGGGTCTAGATCCGAAATGGATGTCCCTTGTCTGGGTACTTCTTGGTCCCTTGTAAAAGCGAACAGATCAAAGTACCACAGTTGGGGGACATAAACTTCTTCGGCCCCCGCTCCAGATTTGGTTGAATTGATAACTTTATTGAGCTCTTTTTTGTAAACAGTGCGGAGTGCCTGAATCCGTTTTTTAACCGTTGACTCATCCGCCGGTTCATCAGGGTAACGGCTCTTGCAGAGCTCCACCAGTTTTTGGTACGCATCCTTCTTTTTCAACCGGTTACAGTAATCTGCAGACTTAATTTTCCAGAGGCACGGCATTGTGCGGTACAGCTCGATAAAATCACGCAAAAACTCCTGCTTATCAGCCATCTGTAATAAAAAAATGATTATGTGAGAACAGCAGAATGGTTAAATAAAATGCTTACATAGTCTACAACATAGAACACAGCAGGGATCACAAAATGGTGGTTGTGGGCGACGCAGGAGTAAACATAGATAGAGCTGGGATCAGAAAATGGTGGTTGTGGGCGACGCAGGAGTAAACATAGATAGAGCTGGGATCATAAAATAGTGGGCGTGCCTGAACAAAACAATGAAAAAACATGATGGACGACAATGGTTAAACAACAGCAGAGATCTAAAATGGATCGGTACAATTAAAGACAAAAGAAAAATTAAATGTGACAAAAAAAATTACCTACCTTACAAAACTTGTGTGATTCTGAAAAAAAAAATAGGGAAACTAGCGTCACAAACTGGATCACAGAGGATACGCCACAGACTGGATCGCAAAAACTCCAACGAAGAACGTAGCAACCGAAATAGTGGCGTAAACCGGATCGCAGTAGCTACCAAGACTAGCAGGACACACTGGGTGATTTGAAAGAACCACTTCTGCTCGAGGCAATGGAGAGGAGTGCTGATACGTCGTCTTTTATGACGCGGTCATCCAATCACAAAGCGGGAGAGCTGTGATAAATATCTATGACATACATAGTGACCACCAATCTGTGATGAGGGGCGGGCAAAAGGTCGCGCTCAGTCACGCCTATCGAGGTCGTGATCTTTCACAGTACATGCAGTGTGGCACATCCCAACGACCGCCAAAGTCGTTAAAAAGATCGCTAACCGCTGATGCGCCGTTAATGAGATCGTCAAGTATGGCAGCTACTAGCGACCTTAAAACGATCACACCAACGATAGCGTCGTTATCGTGATCGTTAGCGGGAACGTTTAGTGTGGCAGTACCTTAACAGTGTGCAGAGGATTACTGCTGCTCCTCCAGGCTCTGCTATTGTGGCCAGTACTGATTAGCGACGAGCAGACGTCTTTAGGACAAAGTCCTTGTTTTCCCTTTCTGAGCATGCCCAGGGTGAGATCTCTCATTGGAGATCAGGGGTCACATGCTCAGGTACTGCAGCAGCTCCTATTGGTCCGCCAGGAAGGTCCTGTGACTACTGGTGTTCTGGAACAAGTTTCATTGGTCCTTGTTTCTGGCAGGTCCTGTAGCTGTTACTATAAAAGGGTGGCATGGCTGGGCCGCCATGCTCTAATATCATTTGCATTATGTGCTATTGCACCAGTGTGATCATGCATGCATGTGTTTAGGACCCGGCTGAAATAAGCCCCTAGAATACCGGTTTCTCCGGTGAGGAGATTGCTTGCTTGTGTTGCTGTCTTCATGATCACGGACTGCTATCCGCACAGCAGTTATCTGTGTATCCCTGTGGTGTTAACAGGACACAGTCTGTTTCTCAGCGGCTCTGTGACGCAACAGGGTTCGCTTTATAACGCTGGTTCAGCGCCCTAGCATTTTACTTTGCGGCTCACTGAAGCTAAGTGAGTTCGTACTTATCGCCATATAGCGCTGTGGCCTTCCCGTTAGCGGCTCTGGGGATTAACAGAGTTCGCACTAACTGCCACAGCATACTACGGCATTTATTTTAGATACTCTGCGGGATAACAGAGTTCGCTACCTTCGCCATCTTACTAGCAGCGGGCTTCGCCTGCATGGTGGACCCCGGGCTGCGAACACACCTCTCTACAATATCTATTAGGTGCGTTCCGCAGACCCTAACATTAGGTGAGTTTATTTGTTTTTTATTTTAACCCCTTAACGACAGCCGATACACCTTTTAACGGCGGTAGCTAAGGTTACTTAAACCACAGCGCCGTTAATTAACGGCGCTGTGGACAAAGTATATAGCGCCCCCAAGAGTCGGATTTTTACCAACCCCGCTTTTGCGATCGCCGTTATTAACCCTATTAACGGCGATCGCAAAAAACGGAGAGAGAAATGGGGTCCCTGGGACCCCCGATCAGTCCCCCGTGCCTACCGGTGTCCCCCCAGTCCTCCCATGTCTCCTGGAGCTGCCCGCATCTTGTCCCGGCACAGAAAATTGCGGACGCCTGTGCAGTGCGCCCGCCGAGTCGGATTTTCTCTGCGGTCTCGGCTACCAGGGGTACCCGAGACCCCAGAGAACATAATTTGGGTCCCTTGCAGTCCCCCGCCTTTGCGATTGCCGCTATTAACCATATAATGGCGATCGCAAAAGAAAAAAAAAAGCCGTGATCCTGCATGTAATTTCTCTCCCCTCTGATGTGATCGCACATCAGAGGGGAGAGAAATAGGGTCCCCGGGACCCCCGATCCCCCGGTACCTCCCGGGGTCCCCCATGTCCTCCTATGGCTCCTTGTAGCTCCCGGTCTTCTGCCTGCAAAGAAAATGGTGGGCGCATGCGCAGTACGCCCGCCAAATCTGCCGACCTGCAGATTCATTCATTCAGTGCAGGACATTTTGATCACTGTGATAAACGCTATCACAGTGATCAAAATAAAAAAAAGTAAATATTAAATAAAAACCCCCTTTATCACCCCTAGTTATTGACATATAATAAATGAAAGAAAATATATTTATTTTCATTTTTCCATTAGGGTTAGGGTTACAATTAGGGTTGGAATTAGGGTTGGGATTAGGGTTGGGATTAGGGTTAGGGTTGGGATTAGGGTTAGGGTTGGGATTAGGGTTAGGGGTGTGTTGGAGTTAGGGTTGGAGCTACAATTGAGGGTTTTCCACTATTTAGGTACATCAGGGGGTCTCCAAACACGACATGGTATTCAAAAAGTCAAATGGTGCTCCCTCTCTTCCGAGCCCTGCCGTGCGCCCAAACAGTGGTTTGCCCCAACATATCGGGTATCAGCATACTCAGGTCGAATTGCACACCAATTTTGGGGTTCTAATGTCTCCTGTTACTCTTGGGAAAATAAAAAATAGCTGGCTAAAAAATCATTTTTGAGGTAAAAAATTATTTTTTCTTTTCACGGCTCTACGTCATAAACTTCTGTGAAGCTCTTGGAAGTTCAAAGTGCTCACCACACATCTAGATAAGCTCTTTGGGGGGTCTAGTTTCCAAATTGGGGTGACTTGTTGGGGGTTTCCACTGTTTAGGCACATCAGGGGCTCTCCAAACGCGACATGGCGTCCAGCCAATTCTGTGTTGAAAAAGTCAAATGGCGCTCCTTCCCTTGCGACCTATGCAGTGCACCCAAAAAGAGGTTTACCCCCACATATGGGGTATCCGCGCATTCAGGAGAAATTGGACAACAAATTTTGTGGTTAATTTTCTCTTTTAACACTTGTGAAAATTAAAAAAATTGTTTTGAAAGTAATTTTTTTCCAAAAAAGGTAAATGTTAATTTTTTCCCTCCACATTGCTTTAGTTCCTGTGAAGGAAGTAAAGGTTAATAAACTTCTTGAATGTGGTTTTGAGCACCTTTAGGGGTGCAGGTTTTAGAATGGTGTCACTTTTGGGTATTTCTATCATATAGACCCCTCAAAATGACAATGTGATGTGGTCCCTAAAAAAAAATGGTGTTGTAAAACTGATAAATCGCTAGTCAACTTTAACCCTTAGAACTTCGTAACAAAGAAAAATTTTGTTCCCAAAATTGTGCTGATGTAAAGTAGACATGTGGGAAATGTTATTTATTAAGAAATTTGTGTGACATATCTCTCTGATTTAAGGGCATAAAAATTTAGTTTGAAAATTGCTAAATTTTCAAAATTTTCGCCATATTTCCATTTTTTTCATAAATGAACGCAAGTCATGTAACACATTTTTTACCACTAATGTGAAGTACAATATGTCATGAAAAAACAGTCTCAGAATCAGCCGGATTCGTTAAAGCGTTCCAGAGTTATAACCTATAAAGTGACAGTGGTCATAATTGTAAAAATTGGCCCAGTCATTAAGCTGCAAATTGGCTCTGTCACTAAGGGGTTAAAATAAAAATGGAAAATTTTATTTTTTATTTATTTTTTTTTAAATAAAGGACTTTATACTTGCTGTGTGTTTATTTACAATGCAACTATAGGATTAGTAATGGATAGGTGTCTTATAGATTCCTTTCCATTACCAAGCCGTGGCCTTGATGTCACCAGACAATGCAAAGTTGATATCAACCTCACAAATATGAGCCCCACTTGCCACCACCACAGGGCAAGTGCAAAGAGTCTGAAAAGCGCCAGTATATAAAACTCCCCAAAAAATGTTAAAAAAATTAACTTGTTTAACTTGTGCCCTCCATAGAATACTATGTGCTTTGTTTTTACATTTCACAGGCATATAATACTCCAAAAAAGCATTTTTTAAAAACATATTGGCCTTGTACAGTTCACAAAATATTTTTGTTCCAAAAATTGACTATTGTCGTATATACTGTAGAACTTGCTTTGTGTAAAATTTTGTTCAAAAACACAGTAATCTCCAGCGATCTCAGGCAGGAAGGTAAGTATAAAAATTATTCCTTTATTTATTTTCGTTAAAAGAGCATGTTACAGGTAGTGGATACCCCAGTGGATGGTAAAAAATCCAACTAACTTTTTCTCATGTAAAAACCCCATCTTAAGGTGGCCAAATTGAGCAATCGCGGGAGAAGAGCCTTGTTGAGAGAGGTAAAGAAGAACCCCAGGATCACTGTGGCTGAGCTCCACAGATGCAGTAAGGAGATGGGAGAAAGTTCCACAAAGTCAACTATCACTGCAGCACTCCACCAGTTGGGCCTTTGTTGCAGAGTGGCCGACGGAAGCCTCTCCTCAGTGCCAGACAAATGAAAGTCTGCATAGAGTTTGCTAAAAAACACATGAAGGACTCCCAGACTATGAGAAATTAGATTCTCTGGTCAGATAAGACGAAGATAGTACTTTTTTGGTGATAATTCTAAGTGGTATATGTGGAAAAAAACGCACTGCTCATCACCTGCCCAATACAATCCCAACAGTGAAACATGGTGGTGGAAGCATCATGCTATGGGGGGTGATTTTCAGCTGCATGGACAGAACGACTGGTTGCAATTTAAGGAAACATGAATGCGGTCAAGTACAGAGATATCCTGGATAAAAACCTCTTCCAGAGTGCTCTGGACCTCAGACTTGGCTGAAGGTTCACCTTACAACAAGACAATGACCCTAAGCACACAGCTAAAATAACAAGGGAGTGGTTTCAGAACAACTCTGTGACCATTCTTGACTGGCCCAGCCAGAGCCTTGACCTAAACCCAATTGAGCATCTCTGGAGAGACCTGAAAATGTCTGTCCATCAACGTTCACCATCCAACCTGATGGAACTAGAGAGGATCTGCAAGGAAGAATGTCAGAAGATCCCCAAATCCAGGTTGTTGCATCATTCTCAAGAAGACTCATGGCTATACTAGCTCAAAAGGGTGCATCTACTCAATACTGAGCAAATGTTATGGTTTGAGTTCCTGCTGCTGCACAAGGGAGTCTCGAACCAGTCCCACTGCGGTCTCCTATCCATCTCCGTCCGCAGTGGAGCCTGCTCAGCAGAGACATCAGTCCCAGCGTCTTGCCCATTCCAATACTGTGCAGAGACTTGCTGCTGCCTCTCCTGAATCTGCTATTATAGCCAGTACTGGAGCAGATGTCTTTGGGACAAAGTCCTGCGTTTCCCCTTCTGAGCATGCCCAGGGTAAGATCTCTCATTGAAGATCAGGGGTCACATGTTCAGGTAACTGCAGCAGCTCCTATTGGTCCGCCAGGAAGGCCCTGAAACTACATGTGTTTTGGAACAGTTTCACATTGGTCCTTGTTTCTGGCAGGTCCTGTAGCTGTTACTATAAAAGGGTGGCATGGCTGGGCCGCCATGCACCAGTATCAATTGCATTATGTGTTTTGCGCCAGTGTGATCATGTACGCATGTGGTTAGGGCTCTGCTGAAATAAGCCCCTAGAATATACCGGCTTCTCCGGTGAGGAGATTGCTTGATTGCGTTGCTGTTTACATGATCACGGACTGCTATCCACACAGCAGTTATCTGTGTATCCCTGTGAGTCTAACAGGACACAGTCTTTTTCTCAGCGGCTCTGTGATGCAACAGGGTTCGCTTTATAACGCTGGTTCAGCGCCCTAGCGTTTTACTTTGCGGCTCACTGAAGTTAAGTGAGTTCGTATTTATCGCCATATAGTGCTGTGGCATTCCCATTAGCAGCTCTGGGGATTAACAGAGTTCGCACTAACTGCCACAGCGCGCTACGGCGTTTATTTTAGCGACTCTGCGGGATAACAGAGTTCGCTACTTTCGCCATCTTACTAGCAGCGGGCTTCGCCTGCCCGGTGGACTACAGGCTGCGAACGTACCTCTCTACAATATCTATTAGGTGCGTTCCGCAGACCCTAACAGTAAAGGGTCTGAATGCTTATGACCATATGATATTTCAGTTTTTCTTTTTTAATAAATTTGCAAAAATTTCTGCATTTTTGTTTTTTTTTCAGTCAAGATGGGTTGCAGAGTGTACATTAATGAGAAAAAAATTAACTTTTTTGAAATTACCAAATGGCTGCAATGAAACAAAGATGAAAAATTTATAGTGGTCTGAATACTTTCCGCACCCACGGTATACTGTAGAACTTGGTTTCTGTAAAATTTCTTTGGCTTGAAATAAAAACCAAAATTGGCCTGCTACAGGTGTACAAATTTGGGTGTTCATTATTTGACTATTTTCATACATACTGTATTTTCACCCTTGCATCATATTCAACTAAGTGTGCGGTGTATTATATTATTCTATTTTCATACATACTGTAGAACTTGGTTTGTGTGAAATTCTGTTGGTTTAAAATAAAAAACAAAATTTTCCTGCTACCACTATTTCTCCCGATGTGGCATCCCCCGCCTTGTACCAGCACATGTCCAGGAACATCACGTGTGTCCTTACCAATGTAGTTACTGGGATTGTTCACTTAACGAAAGAGACCTGGACCAGTACTTGTGGCCAGGAATGCTACTTTTCCCTCGCAGCACACTGAGTGAACATTATGGAGGTCGTGGTCGAGTCCCACTCTTGGACGGAACATGCTCTACCGATGCTGAGGATTGCTGGCCCTACTTCTATCAGTGTTTTCTCCACCTCATACACCAGTTCCTGCACCCCTCCTACTCGTTCTCATCCTCTATCTCTGATAAGCTATCTCAGACCCAGTCGTTCACAACAGTCAGAAGCTTGAAGCTCTCCAGCACTGCCTCAGCGAAGCAGTAACAGGCTCTGCTGAAGCTAACTTGTCTAAGAGACAAACCGCACACCGCGGCAGAGTTATTGAAAGGAATAACAGACCAGACAGATCTGTGGCTCTCACCGCTGACCCTCCAACCAGGCATGGTCGTGTGTGATAATGGCCATAAACTTGTGGCAGCTGTGAAACTTGGAAAGCTCACACACGTACCATGCTTGGCTCACATGCTCAACTCGGTAGTTCAGCGATTCTGAAAGCCTATCCAGATTTGCCAGAGCTTCTTGTGAACATACACCATGTCAGGACCCATTTCCACAAGTGGGCTACAGCTGCTGCCACTCTGACAGTGCTGCAGCACATGCAAGTGCCAGTTCACCGATTGGTATGCAACTTCACAACCCTCTGGAACACAACACTGCTCATGCTGGCAAGGCTTTGTTAGCAGCAGAGGCCAGTTGTATACCAGCTCCAACACGTTCTGAAGAGTGGGCATGGATGTTCGAAATTTTTGCAGTTTTCCAAGACTTTGAGGATTCCACAAAGATGGTGAGTGGCGATGACACCATAATCATCGCAACAATTCTGCTTCTGTGCCCACTTTAACAGTTACTGCAGACAATTAAACTTGAGGCATTGCATGCGGACCAGGTGGAGATGGAGGAAAACATGAGACAGGGAGATACTACCCAGGCCAGCCTCATCTCATCTGCTCAGCACGGATTGGGTATCAATGAGGAGTTGGAGGCTAAGGAGTAGGCGGAGGAACAGAAGCTGTTTCTCCAGGACAGTGTATCAAATACTTATTTTCTCCATTGTATATGTTATAATATTATATACCTCAGACTAGTGCTAATTTCCCATCATTTTGAGAACTTTGGGGAAATTAGCACTGGTCTGAGGTATGTAATATTATGCCATATACATCATAATCTGTATGAATATCATTGTTCATTTTCATCTTGAAAGTTCCTTTTAACTGGATGTCTAAATATGCAGTCATACAATCCTTAAAGTGACCAAAGCCTACAAGAAGCAAAATAAACATAAACCCTACTGTAACTAGCAAAATCAAAAGCAAACATGCATTTAAATAATACTGTTTTTAATGAAAAAAATAGCATAAAAGCCATCCCACCGTCGACAAGCTGACCCTGATCGGGATGGTCCTACACTGTCTAATATTAAAACTTACCATGTCTCAGAGTTGACCTCAATGTGTGAATAAGAGCAGGCAAAAGGACCGGGTTCCGACCTATGGACACCAGTCTAGGGAAGCCTTTAAATGTTATTTTCAGCTCAGAAGAGAGGGATGCCACACCTCGACTTGCGCAGAATGCAAAAATACAAAGAAAAAAACACAAAAATTGAGCTCCTTAAAGTAAACCTGTTAAACTACATACACTGCCAGGTTGGTGCCGTTATACTGATTAAAATTATACCTTGTGTAAGGATTGTACTCACTCAGCTGCGTAGGAGGAGACAGGAGACACATTCTCTTCAATGTCCATGTGGTTTATTTACTTCATAAACCATCACTTCAGCAACAAAAGGTTAAACAGTCTTTACATCAGGCAGACACAGTATCAATGTCCATAGCAGAGCTCTGCTCTCCCAGTCCTGTGGGCAGACAGGACTTGTGCAATATCCAGCACTCAGGCTCTATCTGGAGCCACAGACACAGAAAGGCTTCTCCCTCGCAAGACACAGACCTCATCACAGGTCCTCAAACTCACAACCACACACTAAGAAAAAGGGGTACAGTGAGCACCCTCAACCAGAGGTGAAGTAGTATGGGTAGCCAGACCCTCCCATCTCTCATAGCTACCTGCAATCTTGACCCAGGTGCACTAAACGACATATTAGTGCTCATGTGCACTAAAGACAATTTACTCCGGGTTGCATCGTAGGGAGTATCCATCCCTGTGACATATACCTCCCATTAACCACGCGACCACCAGTCACACCACACTTGGTTGATGAAATCCGTCTTGTGGTTGTTGTTTAATCTGTCTTGTTGTTTGTATTTGTGATGCTCTGCTAAGATATATATATATATATATATATATATTTTTTTTTTTTCTTTCAAACAGTAAGATATGCAATATGTAAAATAGGGGGCAGGTCACTGAGGGATAAATGACCTGTTATAAGCCATAAGGATGAATATCTAAGCAGAGTACGACAAAAAGACACCCCCACAAGTCCGCCCGAAGCACAAGAATCTCATTAACTTAAACTGCAAATAAAGATTAAACAACCACAACACGGATTTCATCAACCATGGTATCATTTTAATCAGTATAACAGTGCCTAATTGACACTGTCTGTAGTTTGCTGAGTACAATCCTACTGACTAGTTCCCTTTCTGGGTTTTCTGACATATAGCATATCCCTTTTGAAATACAGTCATGGACAAAAGTTTTGAGAATGACAAAAAAATTAATTTTTAGAAAGTCTACTGCTTCACTTTTTCTAATGGCAATTTGCATATACTCCAGAATGTTATAAAGAGTGATCAGCTTAACAGCAATTACTTGCAAAGTCAATATTTGGCTAGAAAATGAACTTTATCCCCCAAAACACATTTCAACATCATTGCAGCCCTGCCTTAAAAGGACCAGCTAACCTCTTTTCAGTGATTGCTCCATTAACACAGGTGTGGGTGTTGATGAGGACATGGCTGGAGATCAATCTGTCATGATTAAGTAAGAATGACACCACTGGACACTTTAAAAGGAGGCTGGTGCTTGGCATCATTGTTTCTCTTCTGTTAACCATGGTTATCTCTAAAGAAACACGTGCAGTCATCATTGCAATGCACAAAAATGGCCTAACAGGGAAAAGTATCGCAGCTAGAAAGATTGCACCTCAGTCAACAATCTATCGCATCAAAACTTCAAGGAGAGAGGTTCCATTGTTGCCAAAAAGGCTCCAGGGCGCCCAAGAAAGACCAGCAAGCGCCAGGACCATCTCTTAAAAGTGTTTCAGCTGCGGGATCGGGCTACCAGCAGTGCAGAGCTTGCTCAGGAATGGCAGCAGGCAGGTGTGAGTGCATCTGCACGCACTGTGAGGCAGAGACTCTTGGAGCAAGGCCTGGTCTCAAGGAGGGCGGCAAAGAAGCCACTTCTCTCCAGAAAAAACATCATGGACAGACTGATATTCTACAAAAGGTACAGACAGTGGACTGCTGAGGACTGGGGTAAAGTTATTTTCTCTGATGAATCCCCTTTTCGATTGTTTGGGACATCAGGAAAACGCCTCATTCGGAGAAGACAAGGTGAGCGCTACAACCAGTCTTGTCTCATGCCAACTGTTAAGCATCCTGAAACCATTCATGTGTGGGGTTGCTTCTCAGCCAAGGGAATCGGCTCTCTCACAGTCTTGCCTAAAAACACAGCCATGAATAAAGAATGGTACCAGAATGTCCTCCAAGAGCAACTTCTCCTAACCCTCCAAGAGCAGTTTGGTGATCAACAATGCCTTTTCCAGCATGATGGAGCACCTTGCCATAAAGCAAAGGTGATAACTAAATGGCTCAGGGAACAAAACATAGAGATTTTGGGTCCATGGCCTGGAAACTCCCCAGATCTTAATCCCATTGAGAACTTGTGGTCAATCATCAAGAGACGGGTGGACAAACAAAAACCTAAAAATTCTGACAAAATGAAAGCATTGATTGTGCAAGAATGGACTGCTATTAGTCAGGATTTGGTCCAGAAGTTGATTGAGAGCATGCCAGGGAGAATTGCAGAGGTTCTGAAGAAGAAGGGTCAACACTGCAAATATTGACTTGCTGCATTAACTCATTCTAACTGTCAATATAAGCTTTTGTTACTCATATGTTTGCAATTATATTTCTGTCTGTGATAAAAACATCTGTCAAACACACATAAAAACCAGAGGGGAGCAGATCATGTGAAAATATAATATTTGTGTCATTCTCAAAACTTTTCGCCATGACTGTACTATGTCTGACATTGCCTGTTTACAGTATATCCTCTGTTACATTTGATATTCTGCAGTTTGTATGCTTGATTGTGCATGCACCTTATATTAATTACCTATGCTATATATTGTATATCTTACTTAAGATTTATTCGATTTTACTATTTTTATGCCCTGGTGCAATTTATTCATACATAGTAGTATTTTGGGCAGATATAGTGTTAGAGTTCCCGCTGCTGCACAAGGGGAGTTTCAAACCAGTCCCGCCGCGGTCCCCCATTCATCTCCATCCGCAGTGGAGCCTGCTCAGCTTAGACGTCTCGCCCAGTCTAACAGTGTGCAGAGGATTACTGCTGTTCCTCCAGGCTCTGCTATTGTGGCCAATACTGGTTAGCGGCGAGCAGACGTCTTTAGGACAAAGTCCTTGTTTTCCCCTTTTGAGCATGCCCAGAGTGAGATCTCTCATTGGAGATCAGGGGTCACATGCTCAGGTACTGCAGCAGCTCCTATTGGTCTGCCAGGAAGGTCCTGTGACTACTGTTGTTCTGGAACAAGTTTCATTGGTCCTTGTTTCTGGCAGGTCCTGTAGCTGTTACTATAAAAGGGTAGCATGGCTGGGCCGCCATGCGCTAATATCAACCATTATATGCTTTGCGCCAATGTGGTCATGCGTGTGTGTGTGGTTAGGGCCCGGCTGAAATAAGCCCCTAGAATACCGACTTAATCGGTGAGGAGTTTGGTATGCTAGCTGGTCAGGCTCGGTGTCCTAGATGCCCTAGATTACCGGCATAACCGGTGAGGAGTTTGATTGCCGCATTCAGGGTCTGGCGTTCAGACACCATAGATTGCGGGTGACTCCCGCGAGGACATTAGCGCATGATCACGTTCTATGTTCGCTTAGCACTTAATTGTGTACCTGGGTGCCTGACAGGACACAGAACTTTTTCTCAGCGGTCCTGTGACGTAACAGGGTTCGCTATTAAACGCTAGACAGCGCCCTAGCGTGTTTATTTTGCGACTCAGTTGTGTTTAGTGAGTTCGCACACATCGCCATATAGCGCTGCGGCATTCCTTCTAGGGCTCTGTTAAATAACAGAGTTCGCACATATTGCCACAGTGCATTGTTTATTTTTGCGACTCTGCCGGATAACAGAGTTCGCGTCTTGCGCCATTTTACTAGCAGCAGGTTCCGCCTGCACGGTGGACCCCGGGCTGCGAACGCACCTCTCTACCTCATATATTTGGTGCGTTCCGCATACCCTAACATAATATTAGCGCCAGGGTCTGGCTAGTAAAATGGCGGATGACCAGCGTCTACCGCAGTACATCCAGCAGCTGGTGGGTAGGTTGGCGGCTCTTGAGCGCACAACCTCAGCTGTGGATGTTACCCAGTCACTGTTCAGGATGCTAGCATGGCTGCAGCCAGTTTGTCCTCTGCCACCTCTGCCCCTACATTATCCCACCTCCCGCTTCCTGACAAGTTTGCTGGTGACAGTAAGCAATGTCGGGGATTCGTGAGTCAGTGCTGTATACAGCTCGAGCTTCTGGCTGCACGTTTCCCCACGGATCGGGCACAAGTGGGTTTTGTACTGTCTCTACTCTCGGGCAGAGCGTTGGAGTGGGCAACGCCACTGTGGGAGCGCGACGATCGTGTGGTGCGGAGTGCTCCTCGTTTCCTGGAGGCTCTTAAAAAGGTCTTTTTAGGACCTCAGGTCACCCATGATACGGCGCTACAACTGCTGGCATTGGCACAGGGATCGTCTTTGGTCAGTCAGTTTTCCGTCCAGTTTCGGACTCTGGCCTCAGAGCTAGACTGGTCGGATAAAGTTCTCATTCCAGTCTACTGGCGAGGACTGGCTGATCATGTTAAAGACGCTTTGGCTACCAGGGAGATTCCCGCAACACTGGAGAAGCTTATCTCCATATCTACCCGCATCGACCTCCATTTTCACGAGCGGAGGTTGGAGCGGGACCAGTGTAGCAGAGGATTCGGTTGGCTCCCACCTTTGCCACACCTCTCGAATCCCCCGATCTGGCGTCCGAATCCCAAAAGGCCATAGAGGTTCCTCGTGCAGGACCTAAGTCTCGAGTCGTCCGAGTATCTGTGGTCTGTAACCTTTGTCAGCAGACAGGACACTATGCCAACAAATGTCCACAGCGATCAGGGAAGCGATCGCGTCTAGTGGCCCTGGGAGGAGGTTCACTAGAGACAGCGGCAATTTCCTCCAAGATGACATTTAAAGGACAGTCACTGTGGACTCTTCCACACTTACAGTCGAGCTTTGTGTGGACTCAGGAGCAGAGGGGAATTTCATGTCATCCACCTTTGCTCGTCGCCACGCAATACATCTGGTAGCGCTCGACAAACCAGTGACTGTCCGGGTAGTGAATGGGTTGACATTGCCCTCGCCAATTACACATCAGACTGTCCCTCTTACTTTGTGTGTACCCCCTTCCCATCAGAAAATTATTTCCCTTCTCGTCCTTCCCGAGGGAATAGACGAGATCCTCCTGGGAGTACCCTGGCTCCATTCCCACTCCCCTCATATTGAGTGGACCTCCGGTAGAATACTGGGTTAGAGTGAGTCATGTAAGGACAGATGTGTCAGGGAGTGCATTCAGGTTACCACTACAGAGATACCAGCAGATCTTTCTCCTCTTCCCAAGTGTTATCAGTCATATGCAGACGTGTTCTCTAAAAAGGCTGCGGAGACTCTGCCGCCCCATCGTCTCTACGACTGTCCTATTGACCTCTTGCCTGGAACAGAACCTCCTCGGGGAAGGGTCTATCCCCTCTCTCTTCCTGAGATGGAGGCTATGTCTCAATATATCAAGGAAAATCTGGCAAGAGGGTTCATTAGGTAGTCGGTGTCACCAGCAGGAGCGGGATTCTTCTTCGTGCAGAAGAAGAGTGGAGAATTACGTCCGTGTATAGATTACAGAGGTCTTAACGCCATCACCGTTAAGAATAAGTACCCATTGCCCCTGATCTCTGAGCTCTTTGATAGGCTCCGGGGAGCAAGGGTATTTACTAAATTAGATCTGCGTGGTGCTTATAACCTGATTCGCATCCGTGAAGGGGACGAATGGAAGACGGCTTTTAATACCAGGGATGGGCATTATGAATACCTGGTGATGCCCTTCAGGCTCTGTAATGCCCCAGCCGTTTTCCAAGACTTTGTCAATGATATCTTCCGGGATATGCTTTCCACCTCTGTAGTAGTCTATCTGGATGATATTCTCATCTTTTCTCCAGATTTGACTCTCACCGGAGGGATGTCTGCAAAGTCTTCGACCTGTTACGGGCAAACTCCCTCTATGCAAAGTTGGAGAAATGCATGTTTGAGCAGGAGTCTTTACCTTTCCTGGGCTATATCATCTCCGCCCAGGGATTGGCTATGGATCCTGCCAAACTACAGGCTATGATGGATTGGCAAGAACCCCATTCTCTTAAAGCGGTGCAGCGCTTTATGGGGTTCATTAATTACTATCGCCAATTCATTCCCCACTTCTCCACTTTGGTAGCTCCCTTGGTAGCCCTCACCAAGAAGGGAGCCAATCCCAAATTGTGGTCAGAGGAGGTCTCCAAGGCCTTTGCTTCAATTAAGTCCCATTTTGCTAGCGCTCCCATCTTACATCGCCCCGAGGTTGATAAGCCTTTTTTATTGGAGGTCGATGCCTCGTCTGTTGGTGCTGGAGCAGTCCTTTTTCAAAAGGATGCTCAAGGTCGGAAACATCCTTGTTTCTTCTTTTCCAAGACCTTCACACCAGCGGAGAGGAATTATTCCATTGGGGATAGGGAGTTGCTAGCCATGAAGTTGGCCTTTTCCGTGTGGAGACATCTCCTGGAGGGGGCTCGCTTTCCCTTTCAAGTTTTCACTGACCACAAAAATTTGGTCTATTTACAGACCGCCCAGCGGCTAAATTCTCGTCAGGCCAGATGGTCCCTGTTCTTCTCCCGGTTTCATTTCACCCTCCATTTCCTCTCCGGTGAGAAGAACATTCTGGGCCGATGCGATTTTTCGCTCCGTGGTGTCCTCTGAGGAGGTGGAGGAGGAGCCTCGGTTGATTGTCCCCACAGAGAGCCTAAGAACTGTGGCCCCGGTTTCGCTTGAGTCTGTGCCTCCGGGCAAGACTTTTGTGCCCACCAATTTGTGACCGGAGGTACTCTCCTGGGCACATTCGTCCAGGGTGGGTGGACATTTTGGGGCAAATAGGACATCTGAGTTGCTGGCGAGGACATACTGGTGGCCACATACGGTCCGTGACTTCAGGGAATACGTTCAGGCGTGCGTCTCCTGCGCCAAGAATAAGTCCCCTCGACAACGGCCAGCTGGGCTACTTTTCCCTTTACCGATGGCAGACAGGCCTTGGGAGATGGTCGGGATGGATTTTGTGGTGGGCTTACCCAAGTCTTGGGGCTGCACCATCATCTGGGTGATAACCGACCACTTCTCCAAAATGGTGCACTTAGTGCCATTACCACGGTTACCGTCTGCATGGGCCTTGGCAGCATTGTTCATTAGGCATATTTTCCGCCTACACGGTATGCCAGACAAAATTGTCAATGATCGAGGTCCCCAGTTTGCGTCTCGGTTCTGGAGAGAGCTGTGTCGTTTACTCTGCATTGAGTTGAATCTCTCCTCTGCATACCATCCCGAGACGAATGGGTTGGTAGAGAGGGCCAACCAGACCTTGGTCACATATTTGCGACATTTTGTCTCTGCCAGGCAGGATGACTGGGATCCTTGCTACCGTGGGCTGAGTTCGCTCTAAATAATGCTGTGGCTGACTCCACCGGACAGACCCCATTCCTCCTGAACTACGGTCAGCATCCGCGGGTACCATTGCCCATGCCCGTGTTCCGTTCCGGCCTGTGGAGGCACGGGACATTTGGGACCGCACCCAGGATGACATTCAGGCCTTCAAAGAGAGGATGAGGTCTTCGGCAGATGCCCATTAGCGCCCCGCTCCTACATTCACTCCGGATGACCTAGTGTGGCTTTCTGCCCGAAACATCAGGCTACGTGTAGAGTCCACCAAGTTGGCACCTCGCTTTTTGGGCCCCTTTAAAGTTCTTGAGCAGGTGAACCCGGTGGTTTACCGCCTAGCCCTTCCGCCTCGCCTTGGTATCACCGACACCTTTCATGTGTCCCTCCTGAAACCCGTGGCCATTTCCCGGTTTTCCGAGTCATCTGCCGGGACGTCGGGTTCATCTACCGACGATCATGAGGTGAACGCCATTGTTGGGTGCAAGGTGGTACGAGGCAAAAAATTTTATTTGGTGGATTGGAGGGGTTATGGGCCTGGGTATAGGTCCTGGGAGCCTGCCGAGCATGTTCACGCTCCGCAGCTCATTGCTGCCTTTGAGCGCAGCAAGGCCCAAAAAAGGGGGGGCCTTAGGAGGGGGGTAATGTTAGGGTTCGAGCTCCCGATGCTGCACAAGGGGAGTCTCGAACCAGTCCCGCTGCGGTCCCCCATTCATCTCCGTCCACAGTGGAGCCTGCTCAGTTTAGACGTCGGTCCCAGTGTCTCGCCCAGTCTAACAGTGTGCAGAGGATTACTGCTGTTCCTCCAGGCTCTCCTATTGTGGCCAATACTGGTTAGCGGCGAGCAGACGTCTTTAGGACAAAGTCCTTGTTTTCCCCTTCTGAGCATGCCCAGAGTGAGATCTCTCATTGGAAGATCAGGGGTCACATGCTCAGGTACTGCAGCAGCTCCTATTGGTCTCCCAGGAAGGTCCTGTGACTACTGTTGTTCTGGAACAAGTTTCATTGGTCCTTGTTTCTGGCAGGTCCTGTAGCTGTTACTATAAAAGGGTAGCATGGCTGGGCCGCCATGCGCTAATATCAACCATTATATGCTTTGCGCCAATGTGGTCATGCGTGTGTGTGGTTAGGGCCCGGCTGAAATAAGCCCCTAGAATACCGACTTAATCGGTGAGGAGTTTGGTATGCTAGCTGGTCAGGCTCGGTGTCCTAGATGCCCTAGATTACCGGCATAACCGGTGAGGAGTTTGATTGCCACATTCAGGGTCTGGCGTTCAGACACCATAGATTGCGGGTGACTCCCACGAGGACATTAGCGCATGATCACGTTCTATGTTCGCTTAGCACTTAACTTGTACCTGGGTGCCTGACAGGACACAGAACTTTTTCTCAGCGGTCCTGTGACGTAACAGGGTTCGCTTTCAACGCTAGACAGCGCCCTAGCATGTTTATTTTGCGACTCAGTTGTGTTTATTGAGTTCGCACACATCGCCATATAGCGCTGCGGCATTCCTTCTAGCGGCTCTGTTAAATAACAGAGTTCGCACATATTACCACAGTGCATTGTTTATTTTTGCGACTCTGCGGGATAACAGAGTTCGCGTCTTGCGCCATTTTACTAGCAGCAGGTTCCGCCTGCACGGTGGACCCCGGGCTGCGAACGCACCTCTCTACCTCATATATTTGGTGCGTTCCGCAGACCCTAACATATAGTATATTTACATATGTGATGGTTTCATATTTCTTGCACCATCTGTGGCATTAATTGATATGTGCAGGATGTAATAATTCTACATATGCTCCTGTCACCAATTTTTGTATGTTTTTATATATGTCTCTTGTGGCGTATTTTCCTTGCTAATTTTATCTACGGTACATTTAATAAAGGTCATTTATAAGATTAATAAAAAAAATTGTTGGGTTACGTATCTTTTTGTAGGTTACTACATTGTTAATAATATACTACCATATTCTATATATGTATTTGTATTTAATAGTAAATTGTTACTTAGTTGAAGGTAAATCACAAGCATAGAAGAAGGATGCAGATGCAATAAGAACTTACATTTACCGTATATGTACTTGCTGCCCATGTGTATTCAAGATGAACTTTGATGCTCCTAATTAGTGATGAGCGGACCCATGAAAGTTCGAGTAGTGGTACCCAACCCAAACTTTATTCTAAAGTTCTTTTTTGGTGCCAGAACTGTTCCCCCAACTTGAACCAAAACCTGAACCCATGGAAAACTATTGGGGACCCGATTTACACATAACATTGCTAATTATAGTTAAATTAGTGGCGAAATGTACAATTGGAGGAAAGGTTGAACTTGATGGTCTTTTTTTAACCTATGTAACTATGTAACTTTTGGGCTGGAAAATATTCTCTCTCCCTCTCACTCGCTATCTCTCTTTCTCTCACTCTCTCCCCGGTCTTCTGAACATTGCAAAGGACTTTCAGGAAAAGTCCATGTTTAGCGTTTAGCACCAGACATTAACTGTCCGGTACGAACCCTGAACTTTTAAGTTTGGATTCGCTCATCTCTACTCCTAGAGCTACAGGTCCAAACAAGAAAGGAACTGCAGTTATTAGTTTATGATAGAAAAATATTTAGACTTGAGGCCCTCAGTGTTGATACCTTTTAATGGCTAACTGAAAAGATGGTAACAAATTGCAAGCTTTCGAGACTACTCAGGTCTCTTCATCAGGCATAGACTAATACAACATCTGAAGAATCACATATTTATACACAGAATATGTGATTCTTCAGTGTGTATTATCTATGCCTGATGAAGGACTGATATCTCGAAAGCTTGCAATTTGTACATCTTTTCAGTTGCCATAAAAGGTTCAACCACTGAGGACTCTCAAGTCTAAATTTTTCTATCTACTGGCTAACACGGTACGAGATACACTCTTTCTATGTTTATGATACACATTTAGAACAAGAGTCAGAAACTGCTAGTTCTTTAGCAGATTGAATCCCAACATATACAGTATATCTAGAACTAACCTCAAAGGTGAAGGCCAGGACCACAGAAACAGATTTATTAGACATAAAAAGTGAAATACCTGGAGAGTCTGCTTATTCAGCATCACACTGCTCCCAGTGATGCGGGATAAGTAGAATGGTTTACTTTAAAAGTTACATCTGAAAACCATTTAATTTTTGATCTTCATTTCTATAAAAATGTTGGAAGGAAATGTCGCTTTGTAGTTTGTCAAAGTCTGTATCATTTATACTACATACTTGGTCAGTGTGATAACCTTGCGTGATTATTACCACATGTATCATACTGCTGATGGAGACATTTCAGTGCACCTACACGGTCATCATTTTCATATATCCTTTATCAAGTTAAAATGTGCATTTGTTGTTTCATATATTTATATAGTAATATTATTATAATTATTATTTTTAAACCATTAATCCCAAGGTGCTGCACATGTACAGATGGTTTATATACAAAATACATATTTAAATTACATTGAACAGTAACAAACTGATATACACTAATGCCATGTGACTGCAATCTGTTGAATCTTACAATACACTCATTGTCACGATTCCCCTGCACTCCATGGTTTTGGGCAGCCAGGTGACTGCATGTATGTGATTTGCATAAACACTTCCCAAAGATCCTCTGTCATCTTTTTGTCCTCAGAGTATCACAGCCAAATGCTTCTGAGCAATTCCCTGCATCCTCTTTCAGCCGACAACTGGGCGCGGTGCCCTGGTTCTAAACCTGCTTTCGGCCTTTTCAACCAACATGGAGCTGCGGTTTGGTCCTCTATGATACTATGCTTCATGGATTGTCCACCTCTGCCTCGTCCTTGGAGCAGTGATCACTGAGTATTTCATGATGTACCAAACCACAACAGTTGTTGGTGGTGATAATTCTGGAACTATTTGATAGTGGTCATCAGGATCCCAGGCAATGCTTAAGGCTTTAATTCTTCACCAGTACTCATTGCATACTGATCTCCATTTGGATTGCACAACTCATTTCTAAACACTCTGTGAAGAGTCACACTGCTTTTCATAGGCTGGCTGATGAGACACTGATTTATTTTTGCCCAGATTTGCGCAACTGGCTTACTTCCTCAATATCCCAGTGGACAGAACTTCATTTCTATTTATGCCACTAGTCTGCATGTAAGTCCTATGATGGGCTGGACTGCCAGCAACATAAGTCATTGCTCCATCATCAAGTGTGGTTTTACTGTTCATAACAGTGCTTCATCACATTTTCCTTTGCCTTCCACTGAATAGTAATGTTCAATGCTTCGCACCACTTTCAGGCATGAACCTCCCACAATGAGCCAGACTTCTCTATCATCACTGTGCTTTACTCTACTGTCTATCACTTCACTCTTCGTGTTGTTCACTTTCTTTCACGCACAAGGTACTCTGTTGTGAATGTGTTAGAAATGAATTCTGAGCAGAAGCTCCCTCTGGTGGTTACAAACAGTACTGAACCATTCAATGAGGTTTGGCAATCAGGAGTTACAGACTGGTCTTATATAAGGGGGGTTCCCTCCCATCATGGTTGCCGGTGATCAATTGTTCTTGTCTCAACTGTGGTTCCTGGTTCACTTGGAAGCTCGCTGAGTCTTGCCTCTTCTCCTGCTCTCAGATAAGATATTTTCTGTTTTTTGTTTTTGTGCTTACCATTTGCATATTTCTCTGCATTTCTGTGAGGTTAGCCAGGTCTCCCCCCCCCCCGGGGATCTTGGGCTCCTCTCAGTTCTTCTGGAACCTCTGTTATTTGTTCATTTGCCTTTTCCAGTTTTTTCAGTGGCTGCGGCTTAGTTTTGTTACACCAGAGAGCTAATTTAGGTGGTAGAGGTCGTGTGATCTCAGGTGTTTTTTTGCAATTAGTAGAGTTGGTATTTTTTAGGGTTTTTTGGATTTCAGTAAGTGTCCTTCCTATCCTTTTCTGTCTAGGAAGATTAGGCCCCAACGTTTGCTCATACTATTTTCTGTCTGTGTCTGTATTTCCTCTTGTCTAACTGCCATTACATGTTTGGGGGCTTCCTATGTTCTTTGGGGATCTGCTCCGGGGCAGATAGCTTTCCTCTTTCTATCTTTAGGTGTAGTTAACCTCTCAGGCTGTGACAAGGCATCTAGGACCAACGTAGGAATGCTCCACGGCTGCCTTTAGTTGTGGTGGATAGTCAGGGTACTGCAATCAAGTAGATTCCAACCTCTCTGGTGTATTGCCGTTTTTTGCCTGCTCTCCTCAGCTACCAAATCACAACAGTATCACCGGCCAAACTGAAAATTATATGGTACTCAACAGAAGGGAAAAATAGTAAAAGGAAAAAGAAAAGATAAAATTGTCAGAAATTTTTTTTTTCTCTGTTTGCTGCATTTTTTCCCTCTTTTTCTCTGGGTGCTGAGGAGGATTTTTTTTTCTCTCAATGGAGTTTGCACAGTTGTCTGGCCGTGTGGATCAGCTTGCCACTGAAGTTCGAAGTATTGCTACCTATCTTGCAGGGTTGCCGGTTGTGGAACCTAGGATCCCCATGCCAGATTTATTTTTGGGGGATCGAGCTAAATTTCTGAATTTCAAAAATAACTAAGTTGTTTTTTGCCTTAAAACCTGAGTCCTCAGGAAATGCTGCACAGCAGGTTCAAATTGTCATCTCTCTCCTGCGCGGCGATCCTCAGGATTGGACTTTTTCCCTGACACCTGGGGACCCTCTTTTGAGTAATGTTGATGCATTTTTTCTGGCTCTGGGGTTATTGTACGATGAACCTAATGTCACTGATCAAGCTGAAAAAACCTTGTTGGCATTAAATCAGGGGCTTGAGGACGCTGAGTTGTAATGTAAGAAATTCCGAAAGTGGGCAGTCCTGACCAAATGGAATGATGATGCTTTGGCAGCCCTTTTTCGGAAGGGTCTGTCAGAGAAAGTAAAAGATGTTATGGTGGGTTTCCCTGCTCCCTCTGGTCTCAATGATTCTATGTCATTAGCGATTCAAATTGACAGACGTTTGTGTGAGCGTAGAGGTATGCGTGGAATAGTGTTGCCTTGTGAACCAGCTTCCGAACCCATGCAGTGTGATAGAGTGGCTTCTGGGGCACAGCGTCATGAGTTTCGAAAACGCAATGGGTTATGTTTCTACTGTGGTGACGCCTCTCATGCTATTTCAGTCTGCCCTAAGCGGGGAAGACGTTTTGCACACTAAATTGTCTTGGGTAGTGTTCAAACTAAATTTCTGTTGACTGTTACCCTGATTTGCTCCCTATCCACATTTTCTGCTCAGGCTTTTGTTGATTCGGGAGCATCTATTAACCTGATGGATTTTGATTTTGCTAAACGTTGTGGGTTTCCCTTGATACCCCTACGGAAGTCTATTCCCTACTGGGGATTGATTCTACCCCTTTGGCTGAGAATAAACCCCAGTTCTCTACTCAGGTGATAATGAGGGTTGAACCTGATCATCAGGAGAGTTGCAAATTTTCGGTGCTGTATAATCTGCATGACATTATTGTACTAGGTTTCCCTTGGTTACAGTCTCATAATCCTGTTTTGGATTGGAAATCTGTGTCTGTAACTAGTTGGGGCTGCCAATGTGTTAATGCCAATACTCCTGTTTTTTCTGCCTCTCCCCAGGCTCAAGATGTTCCTGACTTTTTGACTGATTTTTCTGATGTGTTTAGCGAAAGTAAATCTGCATCCTTGCCCCCCCATAGGAGCTATGACTGCGCTATTGAATTAGTGCCTGGTAGTAAATTCCCTAAAGTCGCCTTTTTAACTTGTCTGTACCTGAACATGATGCTATGCGGTCTTATATCAAGGAGTCATTGGAGAAGGGTCATATCAGACCATCCTCTTCACCCTTGGGTGCCGGTTTTTTCTTTGTGGCCAAAAAGGATGGTTCATTAAGGCCGTGTATTGATTATCGTCTCTTGAACAATATCACTGTGAAATATCAATATCCGTTACCATTGATTTCTGACCTGTTTTCCAGGGTGAAAAGTGCTACTTGGTTTACCAAGCTTGACCTCAGGGGGGCGTATAACCTTATTCGCATTAAGCACGGGGATGAATGGAAGACGGCGTTTAATACCCCAGAGGGGCATTTTGAGTACCTAGTGATGCCTTTGGGCTCACTAATGCTCCTTCTGTCTTCCAGTCCTTCATGAATGACATTTTCAGGGATTTTGTGGATAAATTTCTGATTGTATATTTGGATGATATCTTGATTTTTTTCCAATGACTGGGACTCTCATGTGAAACATGTTCGGACTGTGTTCCAGATTTTGAGAGAGAATGCTCTGTATGTGAAGGGATCAAAGTGTCTTTTTGGCGTACAGAGGATCTCATTTCTGGGATTCATTTTGTCCCCATCTGTTATTGAAATGGACCCGGTCAAGGTTCAGGCCATCTGTGATTGGGTCCAACCTACTTCATTAAAGGCTCTTCAGAGATAATTGGGTTTTGCCAATTTTTATCGTAAATTTATTGGTAATTTCTCTGTTATTGTTAAACCATTGACTGATTTGACCAAAAAGGGTTCTGATGTGGTGAATTGGCCTCCTGAGGCAGTCTCTGCGTTTCAGGAACTTAAGCAGAGATTCACTTCTGCTCCTGTTCTACGGCAGCCTGATGTTTCTCTGCCATTTCAGGTGGAGGTTGATGCCTCTGAAATTGGGGCAGGTGCCGTTTTGTCCCAAAGAGATCCAGAGACTTCTAAAAGTAACCCTTGTGCCTTTTTCTCTCGAAATTTTCTCCAAATGAACGTAATTATGACGTGGGTAATCGGGAGTTATTGGCCATGAAGTGGGCTTTTGAAGAGCGGAGACATTGGCTGGAGGGAGCCAAACATCAGGTGGTGGTCCTCACAGACCATAAGAATCTGGTTTATCTGGAATCAGCCATGCGACTTAATCCTAGACAGGCCAGGTGGGCTTTGTTTTTCACACGTTTTAATTTTGTGGTTTCCTTTCTTCCTGGCACTAAGAATGTTAAGGCGGATGCCCTCTCGAGGAGTTTCCTTGTGGACTCTCCTGAGTTATCTGATCCTGCTGTTATTTTGAAAGAGGGTGTAGTTCTTTCCGCCATCTCGCCCAATTTGAGACTGGCTCTGGAAGGGTGTCAGGAGGATAAACCCAAGCGCTGCCCTATTGGGAAATTGTTTGTCCCAGACCGGTGGAAAAAGAGTGTGATGTCTGAGATTCATTGTTCCGCGTTGGCCGGTCATCCCGGAATTTTTGGTACCAGAGACTTGGTTAGTCGGTCCTTTTGGTGGCCTACTTTGTCTCGTGACGTCAGGGAATTTGTGCAGTCCTGCGGGACTTGTTCTCGCTCCAAGCCTTGCTCTCGCTCTAGTGGTTTGTTGATGCCATTGCCTGTGCCCAAGAGACCATGGACCCATATCTCTATGGATTTCATTTCCGACCTCCCTGTTTCTCAGAGAATGACCGTTATCTGGGTGATTTGTGATAGGTAATGGCACAAGATGTATCATTTTGGAAAACCTAAGTTGCCTTCCTCCTCCGAATTGGTGCCTTTGTTCCTTCAGCACGTGGTTCGGTTACACTGCATTCCTGAGAACATTGTGTCTGACAGAGGAGTCAGTTTGGTTCCAGATTTTGGAGGACTTTTTGTTCTAAACTTGGTGTTCAATTGTCTTTCTCCTCAGCTTTTCATCCTCAGACCAATGGACAAACTGAGAGAACAAACCAGACATTGGAGACTTATCTGAGATGCTTTGTGTCTGCTGATCAAGATGACTGGGTCTCTTTTTTGCCTTTGGCTGAGTTTGCTCTTAATAATAGGGCTAGCTCTGCCACTTTGATGTCTCCATTTTTCTGCAATTTTGGGTTTCACCCTCGATTTTCTTCGGGACAGACGGAGGCTTCTGTCTGTCCAGGTGTTGACTCTGTTGTGGAGCGTATGCAGCAGATTTGGGACCAGGTAGTGGAGAGGTTGTCCATCTCAGGAGAGGGCCCAGCGGTTTGCCAACCGGCATAGGACTGATGGTCCTCGGTTTGAAGTGGGGGACTTGGTCTGGTTGTCCTCAAGAAATATCCCTATGAGAGTTGCATCTCCTAAGTTTAAGCCTAGATTCATTGGAACTTATAAGATCATGGAGATTCTTAATCCTGTTTCCTTTCGTTTACTTCTTCCAGGGACATTTAAGATTCATAACATGTTCCACAAGTCCTTATTGAAGAGGTTTGTCGAGCCAGTAGTTCCTATGGCTGCGCCTCCTGACCCTGTTTTGGTTAAGGGCAATCTGGAGTATGTGGTTGATAAAATATTGGATTCTCGATTTTCTTGACGGAAACTCCAGTATTTGGTTAAGTGGAGAGGTTATGGTCAGGAGGACAATTCTTGGGTGTTTGCTTCGGACATCCATGCTAGGAGACTGATCCGTGCGTATCACAGAGCTCATCCTGACTGACCTGGTTGCCCAAATGAGGGTTCTGTGATCCCTCCTCAGAGGGGGGTACTGTTGTGAATGTGTTAGAAATGAATTCTGAGCAGAAGCTCCCTCTGGTGGTTACAAACAGTACTGAACCATTCAATGAGTATTGGCAATCAGGAGTTACAGACTGGTCTTACACTGTGTTCCAAAATATTATGCAAATAATATTTTCTCAGATTTTCCCAAATTACCTATATGAATTTCAGTCATTGTAAATTTCCAGTCAAATAACTATTAGAGTACAATTGGAAGGTTTTTGTACAAACTGCCTATGATAACAGTATATTTTTTTAAAAATAAAACACTCAAACTGCACTCAAAATGCATGTTCCAAATTATTATGTACAGCAGAGTGTTCAACCTTTTCATTTTCATAAAGAACAAAAAAATGGTCATTTTTGAAATTATAAGCATAAGCAGGTTATTACAAACTGAAATCAAACAGTTTTCAACTCAAAACTTTATTCTAGGTGATGTTACATTTGCACATAGGACCCCTTGTTCGAAAGGAGCTTCTGAACTTTCTTGTCCATTAAATTTGTCAGGTTTTGGATGGTTTCTGCTTCAATTGTTTTGCATGAGGACAGAATATCCTCCCAGAGCTGTTGCTTAGATGTGAACTGCCTCCCGCCATCATAGACACTCCTTTTGATGATGCTCCAGAGGTTCTCAATGGGGTTGAGGTCAGGGGAGCATGGGGTCCACACCATAAGTTTGTCCCCTTTTATGCCCATAGCAGCCAGAGATGCCGATCTGTTATGTGCAGCATAAGACGGTGCATTATCATGCATGAAAATGATCTTGCTGCGGAATGCACTGTTCTTCTTCTTGAACCATGGCAGGAAGTGCTGTTTGAGAAACTCAACATACACTATGGAGTTCATCTTTACCCCTTCAGGGATCCTAAAGGGGCCGACAATTTCTCTCCCCATGATTCCAACCAAAACATTACTCCACCTCCTTGTTGGAGCCGTAGCCGTGTTTGCATGGGGTGTCCATCAACCAGCCATCCTCCACTCCATCCATCTGGACCTTCGAGCGTTGCACGGCACTCATCGGTGAACAAAACTGTTTTGAAGTCAGTCTTCATGTATTGTTTGGCCCACTGGAGCCGTTTCTGCTTGTGTGCAGTGGATAGAGGAGGTCGACAGGATGGCTTACGCACAGCTGCAAACCTCTGAAGGACCCTGCATCTTGTCGTTCGGGGGACAATGGAGGCACCAGCAGCTTCAAAAACTTGTCTGCTGCTATGACAAGGCTTTTTTGCTGCTGCTCTTTTAACTTGACGTAATTGCCTGTAGGAAAGAGTCCTCAATTTTCCCTTATCAGCACGCACACGTGTGTACTGTGAATCAGCTACATAATTCTTGATTGTGCGATGATCACGATGAAGTGTCTTGGCAATGTTGATTGTAGTCATGCCTTGACCTAAACACTTCACAATTTGTTGCTTCTCAGCAGCTGACACATCCTTTTTCTTTCCCATTTTGGCAGAAAATGTAGGCTGCTTAATAATGTGGGACAGCCTTCTTAAGTAGTCTTGCCTTTCATTGGACACACCTGCCAAACTAATTAGCACAGGTGTCTGCAATTGCTTACAGTGATATAAAGAGCCCTGACACACATCACCATCAATGAGTTTAACTGACAAACAAAAAAATTCTTACCTTATCACTCCTAAAACAATTTTTGCATAATAATTTGGAACACAGTGTATATAAGGGATGTTCCCTCCCATCATGGTTGCCGGTGATCAATTGTTCTTGTCTCAACTGTGGTTCCTGGTTCACTTGGAAGCTTGCTGAGTCTTGCCTCTTCTCCTGCTCTCAGATAAGATATTTTCTGTTTTTTGTTTTTGTGCTTACCATTTGCATATTTCTCTGCATTTCTGTGAGGTTAGCCGGTCTCCCCTCCCTCGGGGGGCTTGGGCTCCTCTCAGTTCTTCTGGAGCCTCTGTTATTTGTTCATTTGCCTTTTCCAGTTTTTTCAGTGGCTGCGGCTTAGTTTTGTTACACCAGAGAACTAATTTTAGGTGGTAGAGGTTGTGTGATCTCAGGTGTTTTTTTGCAATTAGTAGAGTTGGTATTTTTTAGGGTTTTTTGGATTGTAGTAAGTGTCCTTCCTATCCTTTTCTGTCGATGAAGATTGGGCCCCAACGTTTGCTCATACTATTTTCTGTCTGTGTCTGTATTTCCTCTTGTCTAACCGCCATTACATGTTTGGGGGCTTCCTATGTTCTTTGGGGATCTGCTCCGGGGCAGATAGCTTTCCTCTTTCTATCTTTAGGTGTAGTTAACCTCTCAGGCTGTGACGAGGCGTCTAGGACCAACGAGGAACGCTCCACGGCTGCCTTTAGTTGTGGTGGTTAGTCAGGGTACTGCAATCCAGTAGATTCCAACCTCTCTGGTGTATTGCCGTTTTTTGCCTGCTCTCCTCAGCTACCAAATCACAACAGTACTCTGGCTTATCTGCTGTCTTCTCTTCAGATCTTTTTGACATTTCTTAAATAAAGTTACTGGATTGCTACCTGTGTTTCTAGATCTCCTCCTCAACACACACCCATATAATGGTCTGACAATTTTACCTTCACGACTCTACTACGTCCCAAATAGTAATGATCGCGCATGATCTCCATGCTAGAGTCCCGACCCACACTTTCACCCTGTCAGACAGCCAATAAACATGCGGGGTTTGCCTGCCACACACCATAATGCCGTAGCCATGTTGGCTACTAGGATTGGCTGGCCACATCGCGTTATCAGGTCTTTATATAACACCCAGGTAAACAATGATCGGCACACTCTCCTCTGGAAGCAGTTCAGGGAGAGTTGACCTATGAGGGAGAGCTTTGATTAGAGCAGGCATATAGGCAGTGTTTAATTGTTATTGCAGTACTTCTACACCACTGCTGCACCATTAAAACAAAAGTCTTTTTCAGGGCTACATACTGTTCTTTCTCTAGTAAAACCACTGCTACCTGCATTCAGTGTAGGGATAGCTGACTGAGGAATGGTAGTTTTGGATTAGCGGCATATAGGCAGGGTTTATTGCCTTACAGTCTTTCTATGGGTATGCTTTTGTAGCAACCTAAGAACAAAAGTCCATTTCAGGGCTACATATTTTCTTTTCCCATTAATAGTTTGCAGGCATATATTATAGACCTAATTTAAAATGTGTAAGGCATGCGGTAAGAAATGAGGAAGTGGACGTGCTGCTAATGACGCACAAAGAGGACGAGGCTGTGGCCCCAGACTTCTCAACACCATCAGATGACGGCTGTGGAGCATAAAGCAATTCAAATATTTATTTTTTTTGGTGTATTTCCATGCACCCCTTCCCACTCAAAAAAGGGTATGGTTTCTTCTTTTTCTTGTCTCCCCCATATCAACAGGATCATCATGCAGTCCTTGCTCCAAATATTTACAGGGTCATCTTGTGGCACTCGCTCATTATTTTTAGAGGGTTATAATGCAGCCCTAACTCAATTTTTAGAGGGTAAACAGGCAACCTTCACTCATAATTTTTACAGGGTCATCAGGTGGCCCTCGCTCATAGTTTTCTGTGAGGTCATCATGCAGTCCCAGCTCTTAATTTTTCCAGGGTTTTTATGATGCCCATCTTCATAATTTTTCCAAGATGTATGTGAAGTCTGCCTCTATAATTCTTATATATACTGTATCTTATACATATATATATATATATATATATATATATATTTAACCCCCTCCCCCAAGGCTAAATGTTTTTAAGCCCTTTAAAATAGTGCATATTAGTGCATAGGTTTTACCAGTCTAGGAATCCCACACCTTAAAATTGGACAAAAATATTTTCAGAGGCTTCCCGTCTATGTTTTCCAGGGTTCATTGCAGTCCCTCCTTCTAAATTTTGCTAGCCATTGCACTTAGTGCATAGGCTTTATGAGTCTAACAAATTTAACAAAATGTGTATGAAGCCCTTCTTCATGTCGAATACAGGGTGCGTCGGAGTCCCTATTCCTTCTAATTTTTGGCAGCCCTTCCATTGTCCGCATAGGTTTTGTAAGTTTCAAAGTTCCTCCTTCATAAATTAAACAGGATGTGTCTGACCATGTCACACACACGACTTACTCAGATAAGATAGCAAAATGTTAATATTAAATTTACCGGTGACAACCGGTGGGTGTAGTTTTAGTTACCCTCTACTATGTCATCTACTGTTGTCATAGGCAATGGAGAAGTACGCTCAGAGATGGCCCAGTTATTAAGGGGTGGAGAAGGCATTTTTTTCTCATTTTAATTTCGCCTTATATGCAAGTCATTATACAGGAAAGAATAAATCTCATTTGGTCTGACATGCACTGTGAGCTGTGAGGTCTTGTATAGACAGTAGAGATGAGCGACTTAGCCTCCGGGAGGGTCGAGTCCGGTATCGGACCACCCGACTTTCTGAAAAGTCGAGTCGAACGAAATCGGTCGACTATCGGAAAAAGTCGAAGGTCCGACTGAAACTCGACCGAAACCCAATGCAAGTCAATGGGGAAGAAAAGTCGCCAGGGAGTAGAGGACAGTAAACACACCAACAGTGCCCATTTTAATGCCAATGACATCAATTCTTATTACTTAAGCTTGGCAACCTTAATTTACTTTATAATAATAGTTACGCATTGAAAACTGGGGGTTATTTGGCTAAAGTTGTGGGGGGGCAGGGCTGTCTCCAGGTTTTCGTGGGCCCCGGGCCAAAGAGTCTCAGTGGGCCCTTTTAACACATAGCACAATTCATGATGCTCCGATACAGCACAGAAATATAGGTATAGTACAATGACAAATACTTCACTTCTTACATTACATGAGTGATATTGTATTGTAAAGTCTACAATAGCTCAAAAACCGGACAGTATATTCCTCCATACAGTATTATGGCCACCACATAGTGAGCCATACAGAATCATGAGCCCCATATATTGCTCCATAAATAATTTGTCCCATAAATGTTCCATACAGTAATGATGAGCTCCACATAATGCAAAAATATATCATGGTCCCATATAATGTGCCATACAGTATAGGATGGTCCCCATAGAGTATAATGAGCCCCACATATTGCTCCATAGTACAGTATAATGAGTAGCATATAAAGCTCCATACAATATATGATGGGCCCCATATATTGCTCCATATAATGCTCCATACAGAATAGGTCCCATATGTGCTCCATATGATGCTCCATACCCTATATGATGCCCCATAAACAATGAACCCCATATGATGCTCTAGTATATGATGGGCCCCATGGATGATGCTCCAGTGTATGATGGGCCTATATAATGCTCCATATATAATGGGCCCCATATGATGCATCAGTGTATAATGTGCCCCATATATGATGCTCCAGTGTATGATGGGCCCCATTTATAATGCTCCAGTGTATAATGGGCCCTATATATTATGCTCCAGTGTATAATGGGCCCCGTATATGATGCTCCAGTATATGATGGGCCCCATTTATAATCCTCCAGTGTATGATGGGCCCCATGAATGATGCTCCAGTGTATGATGGGCCTATATAATGCTCCATATTTAATGGGCCCCATATGATGCTCCAATATATGATGAGCCCCATGAAAGATGCTCCAGTGTATGATGGGCCTATATAATGCTCGATATATAATGGGTCCCATATGATGCTCCAGTATATTATGGGCCCTATCTATGATGCTCAAGTGTATGATGGGCCCCATACATAATTCTCCAGTGTATAATACTCCCCATATATTGCTCCAAACATTAAAAAAAAAAAAATACCTCTCCTCGCTGGGCACTGCTCTACTCTGGACTCCTCAGTGTCGCCATCTTCCAGCTCTCTGCACTGTGACTGTTCAGGCAGAGGGCGCACAGGCGTGACATCATCGTGCTGTCTGACCTGAATGTCACTGTCAGGAAACACGGAAGACGTCACAGTGTTGGAGCAGGGAGAGGTAAGTATTGCAAGTGCAGGGGCCATGAGCAAGCAGGGGGGGCACACTCGTGGGTGCCGCACTGGCACAGGGCCCCTCAGAGTATGCCGCTGTCTCTGATGGCGAGTGGGCCCCCCCACCTGCTCAGGGCACCGGCACTTGCCCGGGTACGCCAGGTGCTGACGTCGGCCCTGGGGGGGTACAGCCCAGTTAGGGAGGTGGAAAAATTGGCATATGTTGAGGTGTAGGCTGGACATTCAGCAGCTGCAAATGGAGGAATTGGAGAAGTCGGAGTAAGAGGAGGACAAAGCGAGCCATTTTTCTGGCAACCTATGTGTCATCAGGGGAAGGTGGTACAAAATCCTTTGAAACCCAGGCATGGTTCATTTTAATGAAGGTGAGATCACCAACATTTTGGGTCGACAGCTGGGTCCTTCTTTCTGTCAGGATTGATCCAGCAGCACTGAAGACTCTTTCTGATAGCACACTACCAGCAGGGCAAGCGAGCTCCTGTAAGGCATATTGTGCCAATTTAGGCCAGGTGTCCAGTTTACAGGCCCAGTAGTCAAAGGGGAATGAACTGTGAGGGAGAACATCGATAGGGGAAGAGAGGTAATTTTGAACCATAGTTGACAACTGCTGTCTCCTGTCTGTTGCAATCGATTCAGTATTTACAGTTGTGTAAGCGGTACTCGAGAAATCAGTCCACAACATGGTCATGAAACCCCTGTCTCCAACGCCACTTCGGCTGTGTGCACCACGAACACCTCTTCCATTTGGCCCAGTACGGCTCGTGGCAGAACCTGCACCGCTGCTGTGTGCTGGGAATGCCTGTAACAAACGGTTTAGCAGAGTTGCTTGTTTGTTCACCAATATTAGCTCTAGGTTCTCCTGTGGCATGATGTTCTGTAATTTGCCTTTATAGCGTGGATTGAGGATGCTCGCCAACCAGTCGTCGTCATCCTTCATAATTTTGGCTATGCGAGGGTCCCATTTTAGGATACGCAAGACATAATCACACATGTGGGTCAATGTTCCAGGTGTCAATGACGCACTGTGTGGAGGAGCACTTTCTGCCAAATCCACATCCCTCCAGTCACGCACAAACCCTGTACCTGACCTTGGCAAGCCAAAATTTTCTCTTGCCCCCTGAGAAGCATCCTCCTCCCCAAAATAATCATCTCCCTCCCTAAAATAATCATCCCCCTCATCCTCCTCCTCTTCCTCTTCTTCCTCCACCTCGTCCAGGACAGTTCCCTGAGCAGACAATGGCTGACTGTCATCAAGGCTTCCCTCCTCCTCTTCCTCCTCCACTGCAGACGCCTGATCCTTATTGTGCGTCAAAGTTTGCATGAGCCAACGCATAAGTGGGATGGTCATGCTTATGATGGCGTCGTCTGCACTTACCAGCCATGTGCATTACTCAAAACACTGAAGGACTTTACAGAGGTCTTTCAGCTTTGACCACTCACACCCCAACTCCATGTCTGCCTTTAAACTGCCTGCCCGTGTATCCTCCCACAAATGCATTACAGCCTGCCTCTGTTCGCACAGCCTCTCAACCATGTGCATGGTGGAGATCCACCATGTTGCAACGTCTATGATTAGGCGGTGCTTGGGGAGGTGGAGCGATCGCTGCAGCCTCTGCATATGACTGGAGTCTACAGGCGAGCGATGGATGTGCGAGCCCAGCCTTCGCACCTTATGGAGCAGGGCTGGTAGCTCCGGATAATTATTTATGAAGCACCCCACCACCAGGTTCAAGGTGTAAGCCAGGCAAGGTACGTGTCTGAGTTTTGCCAGGGCTATGGCCGCCACAAAATTACGGCCGTTATCTCTGACTACCTTGCCTGGGTCAAGATGTAGACTGCCCAGCCATGACTCAGTTTCTCGCTGCAAGTAGTCGGCCAGTACGTCCACGGTGTGTCTGTTGTCGCCCAAAGACATGATCTTTAAAACAGCCTGCTGACTCTTACCACTAGCTGTTCGATAGTGGAACACCTCGTTTGCAACACTGGCAGCTGAGCATGGAGTGCTCGTGCGACTCAGCTCAGTCTACGAGCTTTCGCTTCTGGAGGAGGATGAGGAGGAGGAGGGTCGAACGCCTACAGCCAACTGTTGCCTATACCATGGGCTAGGCAGCACTGTTCCACCACCGCTGTCCCCTGTGGACCCTGCATCCACCACATTAACCCAGTGCGCAGTGATGGACACGTAATGGCCCTGGCCATGCCTACTGGCCCATGCATCTGTTGTGAGGTGCACCTTTCCACTCACTGATTTTTGAGTGCATGGACAATGCGGTCTTTCACATGCAGGTGGAGGGCAGGGATGGCTTTTCTAGAAAAGAGGTGCCGACTGGGTAGGTCATAGCGTAGGACAGCGTAGGCCATGAGCTCTTGGAACGCTGCGTTTTCAACCAAACGGAAGGGCATCATCTCTAATGAGATCAGTTTGGCAATGTAGGCTTTCAAAGCCAGTATACGCGGACGAGAGGATGAGTACTTTCTTGTCCTACTCAGAGTGTCTGCTAGGGTAAGCTTGACTTGAGAGCTGCATATGGGGGAACTAGCGGTGGATATGGCGGATTTAAGAGGGGGTTGGTGATGGTGATGGTGGTGGTGGTGATGGCCTAGATTCAGTCTTTGGTTGCAAAACTATTGTGATTCCCTGACTGCTTTGGCCTTGCGACGACACCTCAACATTTGTTGCTGGTGGTGTGCTAACTGGTGGGCTTACAGTGGGGTAAGCGATGCAGCGTTACTGGCTACCTTCAGTCGGAGCAGGTGCATATGTGCTACCTGAGGTTTTGTAGTCCGTCCACGCTTGCAAGTGCATGGTGTTTAAAGGGAATCTGTCACCCCATTTTAGCCATATGAGATAAAGATATCATTGCATAGTGCATCACATAACTAATCTATGGGTACCTATAATATCTCCTGACATCCCAGTTTTCATGTAAAAATACCTTTGCAAAGTTCGTTTTCCAGTATGCAAATCCGTGCGGTCCGGTCATATGGGTGGCATTTTTACGTTCTTACGTTTGTTCGTCGGTGACTAGCACAGACGGCGTAGTGTTTCCGCGCTTGCGCTATTCAAAATCCCCTCGCGCATGCGCAGTGTGCTTTGCCCAACTGGGCAAAGCATAAAATCTTTACAGCGCATGCGCAACTATTTTCCTTCACTTTCCTTGCCCCAGAAGTGACTGCTTGCCTTGGACGACTTCCGGGGGAATGAAAGTGAAGGAAAATAGTTGCACATGCGCTGTAATGATTTTATGCTTTGCCCACTTTGCACACTCCGCATGCGCGGGGGGAATTTGAAAAGCGCAATCGTGGGAAGCTGAACGCCGTCTGTGAGAGTCACAGATGTGCATACGCAAGAGATGTCGGGGAGCGGGTGGGAGAAGAGAGAAAACGCCGCCCTCTGGACTGTACCGCCCTGATTAGCATACCAAACTACGAAGTTTACAAAGATATTTTGGCATCAAAACGGGGGTACAGGATATGTCATACATACCGATAGGTTACTTATGGGACGCACTATTCAGTCATATCTTTATCTGATGTAGCCAAAATGAGGTGACAGATTCCCTTTAACACGTTTTTGGACTGCTACGGGCCTGTCAATAACCGCAGCTGCGATGTCGATGCCTGCTGCGGATCCTCCTCCTCTTCTGAGCTATTGCCAGCGGCACCCTCTTCCCCCAATGGATGCCAATCCCGGTCAACAACTGGGTCATCCATCACCTCCTCTTCAATTTCATCTGCACCTTCCTCTGTCACCGTGTAAGGTGGTATAGTATGCGGGAAGGGGCAACTGAGTTTCATCAGGGTCAGATTCTGGCTCAGTAGACTGCGAGGGCAATGTAGTGCTCTGGGTGAATGTACCAGCAGAAAAATATAGCAATGGCTGTGCATCAGTGCACTCCATGTCAGATTCATCTTTGACTTGTTAACCCAGGCATGGTATGTGAAAAGAGCTCCATGGAGTAATCTGAAGTGTGGCCTGCCGCATCTTCACATTTAGTGGGGGTGAAGGACACAAGGAAAGGTGTTGTTCCTGACCAGGAGCTTGCACTGACGACTCAGTGCTTGCAGTTTTTGAAACTTCAGAAGAGGAGGCGATAGAGCTGGAGGCTGTTTCGGCAATGTAAGACAAAACCTGTTCCTGATGTTCGGCTTTAAAAGTGGTTTACCTACTCCCAGAAAAGGGAGCCTTCCAGGCCTTCTGGAGCCAGATGATGACTCAGGCTCAACACCTCCTGCCTTAGGTGCTATTGTGCTTTTGGCACTACAAGCAGATGCACCACCACCACCATCAGTACCAGCTGGCCCCACACGCCCACGTCCGCGGCCTCTTCCAACATACTTCCTCATGTTTGGGAAAATTTACCAAAAATACCAGAAGATATATGGTACTGTATCAGAAGTGTATAGCTATATACAGTGTAGGGGTAATTGTAAATCTCCGTATATATTTCCGGAGTCACACACAGACGCTCAGTATGGATTAGACCAGAATATAAAAAGCATAAAAAGGGTACTGTATCAGAAGATAACAGGAGTATATAATAAAGGGAAAAATTGTAAAGCTCCATATATATATCTGGAGTCACACACAGACACTCACAGGCTCAGTATGGATTAGACCAGAATATCAAAAGCAGAAAGAGTACTGTATCAGAAGATACCAAGTGTATATAGTATAGGGGAAAATTTCAATCTCCATATATATTTCAGGAGTCACACACAGATGCTCACAGGCTCAGTATGGATGAGACCAGAATATAAAAAGCATAAAAAGGTTACTGTATCAGAAGATACCTGGTGTATATAGTATAGGGGAAAATTGTAAATCTCAGTATATATTTCCGGAGTCACACACAGACGCTCTCAGCCTCAGTATGGATTCGACCAGATTATAAAAAGCAGAAAAAGGGTACTGTATCAGAAGATACCAGGTGTATATAGTATAGGGGAAAATTTCAATCTGCGTATATATTTCCGGTGTCACACACAGACGCTCACAGGCTCAGTATGGATTAGACCAGAATATAAAAAGCAGAAAAACGGTACTGTGTCATAAGCGTACAGCTACATACAGTGTAGGGGTAATTGTAAATCTCCGTTTATATTTCCAGAGTCCACACAGACGCTCACAGGCTCAGTATAGTAACATAGTTATTAAGGTTGAAGGAAGACTTTAAGTCCATCTAGTTCAACCCATGTCCTATCCTAACCTGCCCTAACATGTTGATTCAGAGGAAGGCAAAAAAAAACCCAAGTGGCAAACAGTAAGCTTCACATTGGGGAAAAAAAATTCCTTCCCGACTCCACCTACGGCAATCAGACTAACTCCCTGGATCAACGCAGTATCTAGGAAACTAGTGAATATAGCCTGTAATATTATAGTAAGGAATCACTCATTACAACATTAGACGGCAGAGAGTTCCATAGTCTCACTGCTCTTACAGTAAAAAATCTGCGTCTGTGATTATGGCTAAACCTTCTTTCCTCCAGACGTAGAGAATGCCCCCTTGTCCCCGTCACAAGTCTAAGAGTAAAAAGATCATTAGAAAGGTCTTTGAACTGTCCCCTCATATATTTATACATTGTAATAAGATCACCCCTAAGCCTTCATTTTTCCAAACTAAATAACCCCAAGTGTAATAACCTGTCTTGGTATTGCAGACCCCCCAGTTCTCTAATAACCTTGGTAGCTCTTCTCTGCACCCGCTCCAGTTCAGCTATGTCTTTCTTATACACCGGAGACCAGAACTGCACACAGTATTTTAAGTGTGGTTGCACCAGTGACTTGCATAGAGGTAAAATTATGTTCTCCTCATGAGCATCTATGCCTCTTTTAATGCATCCCATTATTTTATTTGCCTTGGCAGCAGCTGCCTGGCATTGGCCACTAAATGTGAGTTAGTCGTCCACCATGCACCCAGGTCTTTTTCAGTGACAGTTTTGCCCAGTGTTTTACAATTAAGCACATAATTATACATCTTGTTTGTTCTACCCAAGTGCATGACCTTACATTTATCCCCATTAAAGCTCATTGCCATTTATCAGCCCAAGCTTCTAGTTTACATAAATCCTCCTGTAATATAAAATTGTCCTCCTCTGTATTTATTACCCTGCAGAGTTTAGTGTCATCTGCAAATGTTGAAATACTACTCTGTATGCCCCCTACAAGGTCATTAATAAATATGTTAAAGAGAAGCGGCCCCAATACTGACCCCTGTGGTACCCCACTGCTAACCGTGACCCAGTGCGAGTGTGCTCCATTAATACCCACCCTTTGTTTTCTATCCATGAGCCAGTTCTAAACCCACATACACATATTTTCCCCTATCCCCATTGTTCTCATTTTATGTATCAACCTTTTGTGTGGCACTGTATCAAAAGCTTTTGAGAAGTCCATGAACACCACGTCCACTGCATTCCCTTGGTCCAGTCCTGAACTTACCCCTTCATAAAAGCTTATCAGATTAGTCTGACAAGAACGGTCCCTCGTAAACCCATGCTGATACTGTGTCATGAGGTTATTCAGCCTCAGATACTCCAATATAGTATCCCTTAAAAAAACCCTCCAGGATTTTACCCACAGTAGATGTTAAGCTCACTGGCCTATAATTTCCAGGTTCAGTTTTTGCCCTCTTTTTGAATATTGGCACCACATTTGCTATACGCCAGTCCTGTGGTACAGACCCCGTTATTATGGAATCTTTAAAGATTAAAAATAATGGTCTAGATAATGGATTAGATCAGAATATAAAAAGCAGTAAAACGGTACTGCATCAGAAGCATACAGCTGTATTCAGTGTAGGGGTAATTGTAAATCTCCGTAGATATTTCCGGAGTCACATACAGACGCTCACAGGCTCAGTATGGATTAGACCAGAATATCAAAAGCATGAAAAGGGTACTGTATCAGAAGATACCAGATGTATATAGTATGGGGGAAAATTGTAAATCTCAGTATATATTTCCGGAGTCACACACAAACGCTCTCAGGCTCAGTATGGATTAAACCAGAATATCAAAAGCAGAAAAAGGGTACTGTATCAGAAGAAACCAGGTGTTTATAGTATAGGGGAAAATTTCAATCTCCGTATATACTTCCGGAGTCACACAAGACGCTCACAGGCTCAGTATGGATTAGACCAGATTATAAAAAGCATAAAAAGAGTACTGTATCAGAAGATACCAGGTGTATATAGTATAGGGGAAAATTGTAAATTTCAGTATATATTTCCGGAGTCACACACAGAACTTCTCAGGCTCAGTATGGATTAGACCAGCATATCAAATGCAGAAAAAGGGTACTGTATCAGAAGATACCAGGTGTATATAGTATAGGGGAAAATTGTAAATCTCCGTATATATTTCCGGAGTCACACACAGACGCTCTCAGGCTCAGTATGGATTAGATCAGAATCTAAAAAGCAGAAAAACGGTACTGCATCAGAAGCATACAGCTGTATACAGTGTAGGGGTAATAGTAAATCTTCGTAGATATTTCCGGAGTCACATACAGACGCTCACAGGCTCAGTATGGATTAGACCAGAATATCAAAAGCATGAAAAGGGTACGGTATCAGAAGATACCAGGTGTATATAGTATGGGGGAAAATTGTAAATCTCAGTGTATATTTCCGGAGTTACACACAGACGCTCTCAGGCTCAGTATGGATTAGACCAGAATATCAAAAGCAGAAAAAGGGTACTGTATCAGAAGAAACCAGGTGTTTATAGTATAGGGGAAAATTTCAATCTCCGTATATACTTCTGGAGTCACACACAGACGCTCACAGGCTCAGTATGGATTAGACCAGATTATAAAAAGCATAAAAAGAGTACTGCATCAGAAGATACCAGGTGTATATAGTATAGGGGAAAATTGTAAATTTCAGTATATATTTCCGGAGTCACACACAGAACTTCTCAGGCTCAGTATGGATTAGACCAGAATATCAAATGCAGAAAAAGGGTACTGTATCAGAAGATACCAGGTGTATATAGTATAGGGGAAAATTGTAAATCTCCGTATATATTTCCGGAGTCACACACAGACGCTCTCAGGCTCAGTATGGATTAGATCAGAATCTAAAAAGCAGAAAAACGGTACTGCATCAGAAGCATACAGCTGTATACAGTGTAGGGGTAATAGTAAATCTTCGTAGATATTTCCGGAGTCACATACAGACGCTCACAGGCTCAGTATGGATTAGACCAGAATATCAAAAGCATGAAAAAGGTACTGTATCAGAAGATACCAGGTGTATATAGTATGGGGGAAAATTGTAAATCTCAGTATATATTTCCGGAGTCACACACAGACGCTCTCAGGCTCAGTATGGATTAGACCAGAATACAAAAGCAGAAAAACGGTACTGCATCAGAAGCATACAGCTGTATACAGTGTAGGGGTAATAGTAAATCTTCGTAAATATTTCTGGAGTCACATACAGACGCTCACAGGCTCAGTATGGATTAGACCAGAATATCAAAAGCATGAAAAGGGTACGGTATCAGAAGATACCAGGTGTATATAGTATGGGGGAAAATTGTAAATCTCAGTGTATATTTCCGGAGTTACACACAGACGCTCTCAGGCTCAGTATGGATTAGACCAGAATATCAAAAGCAGAAAAAGGGTACTGTATCAGAAGAAACCAGGTGTTTATAGTATAGGGGAAAATTTTAATCTCCGTATATACTTCTGGAGTCACACACAGACGCTCACAGGCTCAGTATGGATTAGACCAGATTATAAAAAGCATAAAAAGAGTACTGCATCAGAAGATACCAGGTGTATATAGTATAGGGGAAAATTGTAAATTTCAGTATATATTTCCGGAGTCACACACAGAACTTCTCAGGCTCAGTATGGATTAGACCAGAATATCAAATGCAGAAAAAGGGTACTGTATCAGAAGATACCAGGTGTATATAGTATAGGGGAAAATTGTAAATCTCCGTATATATTTCCGGAGTCACACACAGACGCTCTCAGGCTCAGTATGGATTAGATCAGAATCTAAAAAGCAGAAAAACGGTACTGCATCAGAAGCATACAGCTGTATACAGTGTAGGGGTAATAGTAAATCTTCGTAGATATTTCCGGAGTCACATACAGACGCTCACAGGCTCAGTATGGATTAGACCAGAATATCAAAAGCATGAAAAGGGTACTGTATCAGAAGATACTAGGTGTATATAGTATGGGGGAAAATTGTAAATCTCCGTATATATTTCCGGAATCACACACAGACGCTCTCAGGCTCAGTATGGATTAGACCAGAATATCAAAAGCAGAAAAAGGGTACTGTATCAGAAGAAACCAGGTGTTTATAGTATAGGTGTAAATTTCAATCTCCGAATATACTTTCGGAGTCACACACAGACGCTCACAGGCTCAGTATGGATTAGACCAGATTATAAAAAGCATAAAAAGAGTACTGTATCAGAATATACCAGGTGTATATAGTATAGGGGAAAATTGTAAATTTCAGTATATATTTCCGGAGTCACACACAGAACCTCTCAGGCTCAGTATGGATTAGACCAGAATATCAAATACAGAAAAAGGGTACTGTATCAGAAGATACCAGGTGTATATAGTATAGGGGAAAATTGTAAATCTCCGTATATATTACCGGAGTCACACACAGGCGTTCACTCAGTATGGATTTGACCAGAATACAAAAAGCAGAATAAAAATGTACTTTATCAGAAGATGCCAGGTGTATATAGTGTAGGGGAAAATTTCAATCTCCGTATATATATCCGGAGTCACACACAGATAGTCAGCATGTATTTGTCCGTGATACCAGCCGGTACATGGTAGTGTGTGAGGAGCATACAGATCTATACTGTGTGGGAAAAAATGAACGCTCGGTAACTGTGCAGAAAAAAAGAATAAAAGTATTAGTGCTGTGTAAAAAGCAGTCTGCACAGCAGTGTGCACACAGCAATACAGATAGCAGGCAGCCTATTAACCAGCGCTGCTGCACAAAACAAAATCCTCCCCTGTCACTGGCAGGCAGCCTAATAATAACCAGCCCTGCTGCACACCAGAATATCCTCCCCTGTCACTGCACACTAACTGTACAGCACAATTGCTATCAGCACAAGCACAGAAGGACTTCTCTTTCCAGCCCTAACTCTCTCCCTACTGACAAACAACGTCAGCAACCTCTCCCTACTGTTAAGATCGGCAGAAGTAAAATGGCGGTCAGGGCTTTTATAGACACTATGACGCCCCTCAAAGCAAACCAATCACTGCAATGCCCTTCTCTAAGAAGGTGGTGGACGCTGCATGTCATCTCTTTGCCCACAGTGTACATCCTTGCTCATTGGCTGAAAAAAGGCGCCTGCAAGCATTATAGGAAAACCGACTTTGGCGCTCGGGTCGACGACCGCATGGCCGACTTCACGATATGGTCGGGTTTCTTTCGGCGAAACCCGACTTTGGCGAAAGTCGGCAACTTATGAATCTGACTGACCAACTCTAATAGACAGGTGTGTGCCTTTACAAATCAAGTCCTAACCGTTTAATTAAACACAGCTGGACTCCAATGAAGGAATAGAACCATCTCAAGGAGGATCACAGGGAAATGGACAGCATGTGACTTAAGTTTGAGTGTCTGAGCAAAGGGTCTGCATACTTATGACCATGTGATATTTCAGATTTTCTTTTTTAATAAATTTGCAAAAATTTCTACATTTCTGGGTTTTTTTTTCAGTCAAGATGGGGTGCAGATTAGGGTTCAGATTAATCAACTTTTTTGAATTTACCAAATGGCTGCAATGAAACAAAGAGTGAAAAATTTAAAGGGTTCTAAATACTTTCCATACCCAATGTAAGCTGTAACCAAACAGCAACTGTTAATTTCTGCCAAAAAATGAAAAAAGAAATTGCATGGGCTCCAGCATAATTTTCATAACCAGCAGAGGAAAAGCCGGAGGCTGAGGGATGATGTTAATATTCTGGGAAGTAGCCAATAGCCAAAAAGATTTCCAGGCTATTAACAACTTCGCGACATGTGCTACACTAGTACTGCTCTGCGGGAGGTGCGATTGTGCCAGGAGCAGTACTAGTATAGCGCACAGATCGTGCGGCCTCACGGTGAGCGCTGTGGCAATCGAGTTTGGTGTCAGCTGTATGTGACAGCTGACACGCCACAGCAATGCCCACGATTGGTGCTATCATCAATTGTGGGCATTTAACCCCTCTGATACCGCTGTCAGTAGTGACAGCAGAATAGAGAAGCATCGTGCAGGGAGGGGGCTGCCAGTGCTCTTCCATCAGGACATCGCGATGTGATTGCGATGGCCTGATGGTCTCCATGGAGACCCTCGGCACCAAGATGGCCACTGGGTCCTCCCGGGTCCTGCAGGGAGGTGACTGAGAGCAGGTGCCGGCATGCCTCCTTCCTTGCCTGTCAGATCGCTGATGTTGCATTCAGATGTGCAGTGTCAGATCAGCGATCTGACATTATAGAGTGATTTCCCATACTGGAACAATGTAATAAAGTTAAAAATAATATTATAATATGTTAACCCCTTCAGTGAACACAGTAAAAATAAATGAAAAACAAGGCAAAAAACAATGCTTTATCATCATACCAACGAACAAAAAGTGCAATAAAACACGATTAAAAAGACAGATGTAAAAAAAAATGGTATTTCTGACAACGACATCTTGTCCCACCAAAAACAAGCTGCAATACAGTTCCATCAGCAGAAAAACAAAAAAGATATAGCTCTCAGAATAAAAATAATTATTTTTTCTATAAAATAGTTTTTATTGTGTTAAAGCGCCAAAAACAAAAACACAATATAAATGAGGTAGAATTGTAATTGTACTGACCTGAAGAATAAAGCTGTCTTACCAATTTTACCACACGTGGAACGCTATGAAAAAAAACAAAACAAAGCAATTCCTGAATTGCTGTTTTTTCTTCATTCTGTCTCCCAAAAATCAGAATAGAAAGCGATCAAAAGATGTCATGTGCCCGAAAATGGTACCAATAAAAACGTCAGCTCGTCCCACAAAAAATAAGCCTCACATGACTCTGTTGGCCGAAATATGAAAAAATTATAGCTCTCAAAATATGGTGATGCAAAAACTAGTTTTTGCAATAAAAAGAGTTTTTTAGTGTGTGACAGCTGCCAAAACATAAAAACCCAATATAAATCTGGTATCACTGTAATCGCACCGACCAGACGATTGAAGTCGCCTAATCACTTATAAAGCACGAGGATCGGCATAAAAAATAAATAAAAACAATTCTTCTGTTGATTTTTTCATTCTGCTCCCAAAGATTGCAGTAGGGCTTGGCGCACATTTATCCTGCGCTCTACACTTAGTGCTTACACCAGAGTTTCTGTGTAAATCTCTGAAATACCTCGTTCAGACAGAACCCCGGTGGAAAATTCCCTATAATGAGGTAGATGGAGGCACTATGGACGCCATAGCACCTGTGATCCGGGGTTGTCCGTCTTTTTAGGATTGCATAAAAGTTCCGTCGGCCACAGTTTTGCGCACTTCTGAAAAGAAAGAAACCGCGGAACAGAGGCCAGATGGAGTCCAGAGTAACTCTGCTGCCTCACTATAGTGAATGTATCCTGTGGGGGTTTCATCTGAATCACGTCACTCAGAGATTTAGATGGAAACCCCAAAGTAAGTGGTCAGTGTTGAGCGCCGGATAACTGTGATCCCAAACGTTATGTAAAATGTTCCCAATAAAAGCTTCCACTCAATCCCCAAAAAAGCAAATCCCCACTGTTAGGGTTCGATTTCCCCTGCTGCACAAGGGGAGTCTCGAACCCGTCCCACTGCGGTCTCCCATTCATCTCCAGCCGCAGTGGAGCCTGCTCAGCAGAAGCATCGGTCCAGGCATCTTGCCCACTCCACTACTGGGCAGTGACTTGTTGCTGCCTTTCCTGGATCTGCTATTATAGCCAATGCTGGAGCAGACGTCTTTGGGACAAAGTACTGCATTTTCCCTTCTGAGCATGCCCAGAGTGAGATCTCTCATTGGAGATCAGGGGTCACATGCTCAGGTACTGCAGCAGCTCCTATTGGCCCGCCAGGAAGGCCCTGTTACTACGAGTCTTCTGGAACAGGTTTCTCATTGGTCCTTGTTCCTGGAAGGTCCTGTAGCTGTTGCTATAAAAGGGTAGCATGGCTGGGCCGCCATGCGCTAATATCAACCATTGTATGCTAGGCGCCAGTGTGGTCATGCGTGTGTGTGGTTAGGGACCCGGCTGAAATAAGCCACTAGAATACCGACTTAATCGGTGAGGAGTTTGGTGTGCTAGCTGGTCAGGGTCGGTGTCCTAGATGCCCTAGATTACCGGCATAACCGGTGAGGAGTTTGATTGCCGTATTCAGGGTCTGGCGTTCAGACGCCATAGATTGCGGGTGACTCCCGCGAGGACATTAGCGCATGACCACGTATTATGCTCGCTTAGCAATTATCCGTGTACCTGAGAGCCTGACAGGACACGGTACTTTTTCTCAGGGCTCTGTGACGTAACAGGGTTCGCTTTTGACGCTAGACAGCGCCCTAGCGTTTTACTTTGCGGCTCACTGAAGTTAAGTGAGTTCGCACCTATCGCCATATAGCGCTGTGGCATCCCGTTAGCGGCTCTGGGATTAACAGAGTTCGCACTTACTGCCACAACGCGCTACGGCGTTTATTTTTGCGACTCTGCGGGTTAACAGAGTTCGCTACTTTCGCCATCTTATTAGCACCGGGCTTTGCCTGCACGGTGGACCCCGGGCTGCGAACGCACCTCTCTATTATATCTATTAGGTGCGTTCCGCAGACCCTAACATAATATTAGCGCCAGGGTCTGGCTAGTAAAATGGCGGATGACCAGCGTCTAAGGCAGTATATCCAGCAGCTGGAGGAAGGTTGGCGGCTCTTGAGCGCACAACCTCAGCTGTGGATATTACCGCAGTCGCTGTTCAGGCTGCTAGCGTGGCTGCAGCCAGTTTGTCCTCTGCTACCTCTGTCCCTACATTATCCCACCTCCCGCTTCCTGACAAGTTTGCCGGTGACAGCAAGCAATGTCGGGGATTCGTGAGTCAGTGCTCTATACAGCTCGAGCTTCTGGCTGCACGTTTCCCCACGGATCGGGCACAAGTGGGTTTTGTACTGTCTCTACTCTCGGGCAGAGCGTTGGAGTGGGCAACACCGCTGTGGGAGCGTGACAATCGTGTGGTGCGGAGTGCTCCTCGGTTTTTGGAGGCTCTGAAAAAGGTCTTTTTAGGACCTCAGGTCACACACGATACGGCACTCCAACTGCTGACAATGTCACAGGGCTTGTCCATGGTCAGCCAGTTCTCAGTCCAATTTCGGACTTTTGCCTCTGAATTAGAGTGGCCAGATAAAGTTCTTATTCCAGTGTTCTGGAGAGGACTGGCAGACCATGTAAAGGACGCTTTGGCTACCAGGGAGATTCCTGCCACACTGGAGAAACTCATTTCTATATCTACCCGCATCGACCTCCGTTTTCACGAGCGGAGGTTAGAGCGGACCCAGTGTAGGCAGAGGTTTCGGCTGGCTCCCACCTTTGCCAAACCTCTGGAATTTCCCGTTCGGGCATCTGACTCCCCAGAGACCGTGGAGAATACTCGAGTGGGATCTAAGTCTTGGACCACTCGAGTATCCGTGGTCTGTAGAGTGTGTCAGCAGTCAGGACATTATGCCAACCGATGTCCCCAGCGAATAAGTAAACGGTCATGTTCCGTGACCATGGGTGCAGGGTCATTAGACGCGAGGGATTTTGCTCCGAAGATGCTCCTTAAAGGGTTAATCTCTCTAGGTTCATCCACCCTTCCCACCAAGCTTTGTGTGGACTCTGGGGCAGAGGGGAATTTTATGTCCTCCTCCTTTGCCTCTCGCCATTCCATACCGCTGGTGACGCTCGCCGAGCCAATATCGGTGAGAGTGTTGAATGGAGGAATCCTGCCCTCACAAATCACCCACCAGACTGTCACTCTACCTCTGTCTATGTCTCCTTCACATCAGGAGAATATATCCCTTTTTGTTCTTCCTGAGGGAATAGATGAGGTTTTGTTGGGATTACCCTGGCTTCGCCACCACTCTCCCCATATTGAGTGGTCCTCTGGGAGAATACTGGGTTGGGGTGATCATTGCAGAGACAAATGTCTCAGAGAGGACGTTCAGGTTTCCACAACGGAGATACCCATAGATCTTGATTCCCTTCCCAAGGTTTATCGGTCATACGCAGACGTATTCCCAAAAAGGCAGCGGAGACTCTGCTGCCTCATCGCCCTTATGACTGTCCTATAGACCTCTTGCCTGGAACGGAGCCCCCTCGGGAAGAGTGTATCCTCTCTCTCTTCCTGAGACGGAGGCCATGTCACAATACATCCAGGAAAATCTGGCCAGAGGGTTTATTAGGAAGTCAGTGTCACCAGCAGGGGCAGGATTTTTCTTTGTGCAGAAGAAGAATGGAGAATTACGACCGTGTATAGACTATAGGGGTCTTAACGCCATTACCGTTAAGAACAAATATCCTTTGCCCCTAATATCTGAGCTCTTTGATAGGCTCCGGGGAGCAAGGGTATTTACTAAGCTGGATCTTCGTGGTGCCTATAACCTGATCCGCATCCGCGAGGGGGACGAATGGAAGACAGCTTTCAATACCAGAGATGGACATTACGAATATCTTGTGATGCCCTTCGGGCTCTGTAATGCTCCAGCTGTCTTCCAAGATTTCGTAAATGACATCTTCCGGGACATGCTTGCCACCTCTGTGGTATTCTATCTGGATGACATTCTCATCTTTTCTCCAGATATGGACACCCACCGGAGAGATGTTTGCAGGGTCTTCGACCTCTTGCGGGCAAATTCCTTATATGCGAAGTTGGAGAAGTGTGTGTTTGAGCAGGAGTCTTTGCCATTCCTGGGCTATATCATCTCCACTCAGGGATTGGCTATGGATCCTGCCAAACTACAGGCTGTAATGGATTGGCAAGAACCCCACTCTCTTAAAGCAGTGCAGCGCTTTATGGGGTTCATTAATTACTATCGCCAATTCATTCCCCACTTCTCTACTTTGGTTGCTCCCTTGGTAGCCCTCACCAAGAAAGGAGCCAATCCCAAATTGTGGTCAGAGGAGGTCTCCAAGGCCTTTACTTCAATCAAGTCCCATTTTGCTAGCGCTCCTATCCTACATCGTCCCGTTGTTGATAAGCCTTTTATATTGGAGGTAGATGCCTCGTCCGTTTTTGCTGGAGCAGTCCTTTTTCAAAAGGATGCTCAAGGTCGTAAACATCCTTGCTTCTTCTTCTCCAAGACCTTCACACCTGCGGAGAGGAATTATTCCATTGGGGATAGGGAGTTGCTAGCCATGAAGTTGGCCTTTTCTGAGTGGAGACATCTCTTGGAGGGGGCTCGCTTTCCCTTCCAAGTGTTCACTGACCACAAAAATTTGGTCTATTTACAGACCGCCTAGCGGCTAAATTCCCATCAGGCCAGATGGTCCCTGTTCTTCTCCCGATTCCATTTCACCCTCCATTTTCTCTCAGGGGAGAAGAACATTCGTGCTGATGCTCTGTCTCGCTCCGTGGTGTCCTCTGAGGAGGTAGAGGAGGAGCCTCTGCTGATTGTCCCCACAGAGAGCCTAAGAATTGTGGCCCCGGTTTCGCTTGAGTCTGTGCCTCCGGGCAAGACTTTTGTGCCCATCAATTTGCGACCGGAAGTTCTCTCTTGGGCACTCTCGTCCAGGGTGGGTGGACATTTTGGGGCAAAGAGGACATCTGAGTTGCTGGCGAGGACATACTGGTGGCCACATATGGTCCGTGACGTCAGGGAATACGTTCAGGCATGCGTCTCCTGCGCCAAGAATAAGTCCCCTCGACAACGGCCAGCTGGGTTACTCTTTCCTTTACCGGTGGCAGACAGGCCCTGGGAGATAGTCGGGATGGATTTTGTGGTTGGCTTACCCAAGTCTCGGGGCTGCACCATCATCTGGGTGATAACCGACCACTTCTCCAAAATGGTGCACTTGGTGCCGTTACCACGGTTACCATCTGCACGGGCCTTGGCAGCATTATTCATTAGGCATATTTTCCGCCTACACGGTATGCCAGACAAAATTGTTCGTGATCGAGGTCCCCAGTTTGCGCCTCGGTTCTGGAGAGAGCTGTGTCGTTTACTCAGCATTGAGTTGAATCTCTCCTCTGCATACCATCCCGAGACGAATGGGTTGGTAGAGAGGGCCAACCAGACCTTGGTCACATACTTGCGACATTTTGTCTCTGCCAGGCAGGATGACTGGGCATCCTTGCTACCGTGGGCTGAGTTTGCTCTAAATAATGCTGTGGCTGACTCCACCGGACAGACCCCATTCCTCCTGAACTACGGTCAGCATCCGCGGGTACCAGTGCCTATGCCCGTGTCTTCCGCCGATTCCAGGGTGGCAGACTGGGCTGTGGAGGCATGGGACATTTGGGACCGCACTCAGGATGCCATTCAGGCCTCCAAAGAGAGGATGAGGTCTTCGGCCGATGCCCATCGGCGCCCCGCTCCTACGTTTGCTCCGGGTGACCTAGTGTGGCTTTCTGCCCGAAACATCAGTCTATGGGTAGAGTCCACCAAGTTGGCACCTCGCTTTTTGGGCCCCTTTAAAGTTCTTGAGCAGGTGAACCCGGTAGTTTACCGCCTAGCCCTTCCGCCTCGCCTTGGTATCACTGACACCTTTCCTGTGTCCCTCTTGAAACCCGTGGCCATTTCCCGGTTTTCCGAGTCATCTGCTGGGACGTCGGGTTCATCTACCGACGATCATGAGGTGAACGCCATTGTTGGGTGCAAGGTGGTACGAGGCAAAAAATTTTATTTGGTGGATTGGAGGGGTTATGGGCCTGAGGATAGATCCTGGGAGCCTGCCGAGCATGTTCACGCTCCGCAGCTCATCGTTGCCTTTGAGCGCAGCGAGGCCCAGAGAAGGGGGGGCCCTAGAGGGGGTAATGTTAGGGTTCGATTTCCCAATGCTGCACAAGGGGAGTCTCGAACCCGTCCCGCTGCGGTCTCCCATTCATCAACGGCCGCAGTGGAGCCTGCTCAGCAGAGGCGTCGGTCCAGGCGTCTTGCCCACTCCACTACTGGGCAGTGACTTGTTGCTGCCTTTCCTGTATCTGCTATTATAGCCAATGCTGGAGCAGACGTCTTTGGGACAAAGTACTGCATTTTCCCTTCTGAGCATGCCCAGAGTGAGATCTCTCATTGGAGATCAGGGGTCACATGCTCAGGTACTGCAGCAGCTCCTATTGGCCCGCCAGGAAGGCCCTGTTACTACGAGTCTTCTGGAACAGGTTTCTCATTGGTCCTTGTTCCTGGAAGGTCCTGTAGCTGTTGCTATAAAAGGGTAGCATGGCTGGGCCGCCATGCGCTAATATCAACCATTGTATGCTATGCGCCAGTGTGGTCATGCGTGTGTGTGGTTAGGGACCCGGCTGAAATAAGCCACTAGAATACCGACTTAATCGGTGAGGAGTTTGGTGTGCTAGCTGGTCAGGGTTGGTGTCCTAGATGCCCTAGATTACCGGCATAACCGGTGAGGAGTTTGATTGCCGTATTCAGGGTCTGGCGTTCAGACGCCATAGATTGCGGGTGACTCCCGCGAGGACATTAGCGCATGACCACGTATTATGCTCGCTTAGCAATTATCCGTGTACCTGAGAGCCTGACAGGACACGGTACTTTTTCTCAGCGGCTCTGTGACGTAACAGGGTTCGCTTTTGACGCTAGACAGCGCCCTAGCGTTTTACTTTGCGGCTCACTGAAGTTAAGTGAGTTCGCACCTATCGCCATATAGCGCTGTGGCATCCCGTTAGCGGCTCTGGGATTAACAGAGTTCGCACTTACTGCCACAACGCGCTACGGCGTTTATTTTTGCGACTCTGCGGGATAACAGAGTTCGCTACTTTCGCCATCTTATTAGCAGCGAGCTTCGCCTGCACGGTGGACCCCGGGCTCCAAACGCACCTCTCTATTATATCTATTAGGTGCATTCCGCAGACCCTAACACCCACTCAGCTCTGTCATCCGCTAACGGAAATATAGGGGACTTCCATGTTACTGGTAGTACAAAGGCTCTGGAAATGCAAAATGGTGCCTCACCCGCCAAAAGAAAATCAGCAAATTCTGCTCTTCCAAATCCAAATTCCCCCTTCCCTTCTGAGACCCAGTGTGACTAAACCACATATAGCGCCCACATGTTTGGCTTTTCAGTAGTGATGAGAGCCCACCAAATTTACAGGTGTGTGTCTTCAGAAGCACGGCTGGGCATAATGCACTGGTCACTACAACGTACTGTCATTCCACAACGGCACTTTGCAATTTTCACTCAGCAGCATCCACTGCTGCCTGTTTCTAGAAAACACTTATGGAGTCAAAATTGTCACTACATCTGTAGGTAAATTCCAAAAGGGTTATAACTTCCAAAATAGGGTCACTTGAGGGGGATTCTGCTTTTCTAGCACTTAGGGGCTCTTTATATGGAATCTACAAACTAGTCTAGGAAAATTTGTGCTCCAGGAGGCAAATAGAGCTCTGTCCATCCCAAGTCACTCCGTATGGCAAAGCATACTGTACAGCCACATATGGGACATTTCTACATTCAGCAAAAATTGTGGGACAAATTCTGGTGCCATTAATACTCAGTGTGAAAATGTAAAACTTGGGGCTAACACACAATCTTGGTGGTAAAAATGTAAATTATTTGACCCACCTGAAGACCCACCTGTTCCGACAAGCCTACAGCCTACAATGATCCTCAGTCTACTGAACCATCGCACGACCAGCTCTACCCTTTCCTAGTGTATCCTCACCCATCCCTGTAGACTGTGAGTCCTCGCGGGCATGATCCTCTCTCCTTCTGTACTTGTGTGTCCCTTGTCTAGCACACGTTTATTGCACCTGTCTATATTTTCCCTTTTCATATCTAAAGCGCTATAGAATAAATGGCGCTATATAAATGTGTAATAATAATAATAATAATAATTATTTTTTCTTCACTGCCCAATGGTATAAAAATATGTCACACCCCTAGATCAATTCATTGAGAGGTTTAATTGGTAAAATAGGTTTACTTATGTAGGTTCTTGCTGTTCTGGCATCTCAGGGGCTCTGTCAATGTAGCATGGCACCCTCAAACAAGTGCAGCAAAATCTTCACTGTAATATGGCGCTACTTTCCTTATGAGCTTTGCACTGTGCCTCAAAAGTAGTTTTCAACGACACATGGGGTATCTCTAAGCTCAGGAGAAATTGTACAAGCTTTTTGGTGCATTTTCTCCTTTTTCCCTTGTGAAAATACAAAATTTCTTTCTAAAAAGATTTTTGTGTGAAAAATAAGATTTTTTTATTTTCACAGCTTAACGTTATAAACTTCTGTGAAGCACCTGGGGTTCAAGGTGCTCAATACACATCTAGATAAGATCCCAAAGGGCTCTAGTTTCCAAAATGGTGTCACTTGTGGGGGTTTTCATTGTTTAGGCAGGGGCGCTTCAAACGCGACATGGCGTCCGCTAATTATTCCATCAAACTTTGCATTCAAAAAGTCAAATGGTGCTCCTTCCCTTCCAAGCCCTGCCGTGCACCCAAACAGTAGAATTCTCCCACATATGGAGTGTTGGCGTACTCAGGAGAAATTGCACAACAAATTTTATGGAGCAATTTCTCCTGTTACCCTTATAACAATGTAAAATATTTAGCTAAAAAAGATTTATTTGGGAAAAATTAGATTTTTTATTTCCACGGCTCTACGTTATAAACTTCTGTGAAGCACCTGTAGGTTCAAGGTGCTCAATATGCATCTAGATAAGTTGACTAAGGGGTCTAGTTTTCCAAAATGGTGTCACTTGTTGAGGGTTTCCACTGTTTAGGCACATCAGGGGCTCTCCAAATGCAACATGGCAACCGCTAATTATTCCAGCATATTTAACATTCAAAAAGTCAAATTCCCTTCCGAGCTCTGCCTTGCGCCCAAACAGTAGATTTCCCAGACATCTATCAGCATGCTCAGGAGAAATTGCACAACAAAATTTATGGTCCATTTTCTCCTGTTGCACTTGCGAAAGTAAAAAAAATTAGGTCTAAAGGAAAATTTTTGTGAAAGAAAAGTAAATGTTTATTTCTTCCTTCCACATTCCAAAAATTCCTGTGAAGCACCTGAAGAGTTAATAAACTTTTTGAATGTGGTTTTGAGTACTTTGAGGGGTGCAGTTTTTAGAATGGTGTCATTTTTGGGTATTTTCTGTCATATAGGCCCCTCAAAATCACTTCAAGTGTGAGGTGGTTCCTAAAAAAATGGTTTTGCAAATTTTGTTGTAAAAATGAGAAATCGCTGGTCAACTTTTAACCCTTATAACTTCGTAACAAAAAAAATTATGTTTCCAATATTGTGGTGATGTAAAGTAGACATGTGGGAAATGTTATTTATTAACTATTTTGTGCAATATGACTCTTTGATTTAAGGGCATAAAAAATTACTACATTTTCAAAATTTTCCCCAAATTTCCATTTTTTTCACAAATAAATGCAAGTCATATCAAATACATTTTACCACTGTCATAAAGTACAACATGTCACAAGAAAACACTCTCAGAATCACCAGGATCTGTTGAAGCTTTCTAGAGTTATTACCTCATAAATGGACATTGGTCAGAATTGCAAAAATTGGCCTGGTCAGAAAGGTGAAAACAGGCTTCGTCTCAAAGTGGTTAATTTAGGCGGAGTACCACTAAATTACATGCAATAGATTATTACTTTTTATTCTTTACAGATTACTGATCAGCTTTGCTGTATAGATTGAGACAGAGTTAATAGAGGGGAGGTAGATTTTAATTTCACAAATCATTACATTGCACAAAATTTATGTAAGGTAGGAAGGTAACACTGAGCACTACACACATGAATAAATCTCTGTATACATCTCCCATATCACTCGCTTGGCTATTGTTTCTTAACCCCTTAACCCTCAAGGGTTGTTTGCATGTTAATGACCGGGCCAATTTTTGCAATTCTGACTACTGTCCCTTTATGAAGTAATAACTCTGGAACGCTTCCATGGATCCCGGAGATTCTGAAACTGTTTTCTTGTGACATATTGTACTTCATGATAGTGGTAAAATTTATTTGATAAGACTTGCGTTTATTTGTGAAAAAAAACGGAAATTTGGCAAAAATTTTGAAATTTCACAATTTTCCAACTTTTAATTTTCATGCCCTTAAATCACAGAGATCTGTCACACAAAATACTTAATAAGTAACATTTCCCACATGTCTACTTTACATCAGCACAATTTTGGAACCAATTTTTTTTGTTAGGAAGTTATAAGGGTTAAAATTTAAACAGCAATTTGTCATTTTTACAACACCATTTTTTTTTTGGGACGGCATCACATTTGAAGTCACTTTGAGGGGTCTATATGATAGAAAATACCCAAAAGTGATGCCATTCTAAAAACTTCACTCCTCGAGGTACTCAAAATCACATTCAAGAAGTTTAATAACTCTTCAGGCGCTACACAGGAATTTTTGGAATGTTTAAAACAAAATGAACATTTAACTTTTTTTCACAAAAAATTTACCTCAGATCCAAATTTTTTTATTTTACCAAGGGTAACAGAAGAAATTGGACCACAAAAGTTATTGTGCAATTTGTCCTGAGTATGCTGATACTCCATATGTGCAGGGAAACCATTGTTTGGAAGCATGGCAGAGCTCTGAAGGGAAGGAGCTCTGTTTGACTTTTTTAACACAAAATTGGCTTGAATTGAGATCGGATGCCATGTCGCGTTTGGAGAGCCCCTGATGTGCCTAAACATTGGAAACACCCCACAAGTCACACCATTTTGGAAACTAGACCCGCCAGGAAACTTATCTAGATGTGTGGTTAGGACTTTGAACCCCCAAGGGCTTCACAGAAGTTTATAACGTAGAGCAGTGTAATTAAAAAATCATATTTTTTTCCACAAAAATGATGTTTTCACCCCCAATTTTTTATTTTTCCAAGGGTAACAGGAGAAATTGGACCCCAAAAGTTTCTGTGCAGTTTGACTTTTTCAACGCAAAATTAGCTGGAATTAAGATCAGACGCCATGTTGCGTTTGGACAGCCCCTGATGTGCCTAAACAGTGGAAACACCCCACAAGTCACACCATTTTGGAAACTAGACCCCCCAAGGATCTTATCTAGATGTGCCTTAAAAGTGACAATGCCCAACAAGTGCCCCCTTTTTGGAACTAATCTACTGTTTCCTGGTATGTGAATTTTATAAGTGTCCCCTGATCTCATCGCAGCTCAGCCCGGCAGGGAACAGAGTCCAGTGACAGGATGTAACTGTGGTGACTTCTTTGATATCCCTGCTAGCACCGTGAGCACTCACGATGCTAGCGGAGATTTCACCGGATCTCACCGCAGCTCAGCCCGGCTGGGACCGGAGCCCAGTGACTGGAGGTAACCTCTATGACGTCACCACAGGTTACGGACAGTGCTTTCCCAGCAGTTCATTCACCAGTGGTTCTCAGTGTGGATAGTCACATTTGGCACCGTCCTATCTGAAAACTAATGTTTTTATGTTTGGCAGCAGTCACACTCTAAAAGACGGTTTTTATTGCAAAAAATAGTTTTTGCATCACCGCATTTTGAGAGCTATTAGTTTTCCATATTTTGTCCCACAGAGTCATTTGAGGTCTTGTTTTTTGCAGGACGAGTTGACATTTTTATTGGTACCATTTTTGGGCATATGACATTTTTTTATTGCTTTCTATTCCGATTTTTGGGAGACAGAATGAGCAAAAACCTTCAACTTATGATTTTCTTTTTTGGGGGAGTTTTATACCGTTCCATGTGTGGTAAAAAAAAAGGCAGTTTTATTCTTCGGGTCCATATGATTACAGCGATACCTCATTTATATTTTTTTATGTTTTGGCGCTTTTACTGTATATAATAAAAACTACATTAAAGAAAAAATAATTGTTTTTGCATCACTTTATTCTGAGAACTATAACTTTTTTATTTTTATGCTGATGGAGCTGTATGGCAGCTCGTTTTTTGCAGGACAAGATGTTTTTAGCGGTACCATGTTTATTTATATCTGTCTTTTTGATCACGTTTTATTCCACTTTTTGTTCAGCGATATGATGATAAAGCATTGTTTTTTGCCTTGTTTTTTCTTTTTTTATAGTGTTCACTAAAGAGGATAATTAGTGGTACAGTTTTATAGGTCGGGTAATTGTGGACGCGGCGATACCAAATATGTGCATTTTTTTGTTAATTTTTTTCATTCAAATATTTATTTATGATAGAATATACAGGGTGGGCCATTTATATGGATACACCTAAACAAAATGGGAACGGTTGGTGATATCAACTTCCTTTTTGTAGCACATTTGTATACTTTTCAAGATGGGTGGTGACCATGGTGGCCATTTTGAAGTCGGCCATTTTGGATTCAACTTTATTTTTTCCAATGGGAAGAGGGGCATGTGACACGTCAAACTTATTGAGAATTTCACAAGAAAAACAATGGTGTGCTTGGTTTTAACCTAAATGTATTCTTTTGTGAGTTATTTACAAGTTTCTCTTTGTTTACAGCCATTGACATTGAGGAGCAGATAGAAATTGTGTTGATGTCTGGTGAACGCAGTACCCGAGATATTGCAGTAGATTTCAATGCAAGACACCCTACAAGACCACCCATCTCCCATGCTACAGTTAGCAAACTGCTTGCCAAATTTTGTGAAACAGGTTCAGTGTTGGATTTGGCAAAATGTGGATGCAAGAAAACTGTCATGACTCTCTTCCCATTGAAAAAAATAGAGTTGGAACCAAAATGGCCGACTTCAAAATGGCCACCATGGTTACCTCCCATCTTGAAAATTTTTCCCCCTCCCATATACTAATGTGCCACAAACAGGAAGTTGATATCACCAACCATTCCCATTTTATTTAGGTGTATTCATATAAATGGCCCACTCTGTATATTGATTTTTTAATTATTATTTTTTTTAAATATTTTTAAAATTATTTAAAAAAAATTTTTTTTACTGTTTCCTAAGTTTTTTACTTTGTCCCACTATGGGACAATCATTTTTTGCAGGCTGATCGCTTCTATAGCATGCAAATGAAGCAGCATCTTCATGCCATAGAAGCTGTCAGCACTGCACTGACAGCAAGTTTCCTAGCTCTGGTTAACCAGATGTCGTCATGACGACATCTGCTCACAAAGGCGACTATCGGGACCTCACTGTCATGGGTGCATCGCCACGAGGATCGTCGCGATTGCACATTCTGACTTCTCGCAGCTGAGTTGCTGTTACTTTGTGTTTGGTAATGAGAGAGTTAATTTTACCTAACTATTTGCTAAGACTAGGTCCAGCCTCGCCCGGCTGCTTTTGATTATGTTCTAATTAGCTTCCTTTATATCCCTGCCAGTCTGGGTGTTAGATGCCAGTGAAAGCATTCATACAGACTGCAGATAGGATCGGTTCTGAGAAGACTTAAGCTAAGAGCTCTTTTGTTGTTCATCCCCTCCTTGCTTATAGTTTATCTCCTAGACCTTTGGTGTTCCCTCTGTGTTTATATGTTGTATGAAAGACAGTATTTACTTTATCCCCTGTCTGTCTCGTTTGTCTATACTGTTTGTTAACCTTTACCTGTCCATTCCCTTTGGTGGTAATCAGGGTCCTTCTAAGGACTAGATTACAGTGGTCAGGGATTAGTAGGAGACAGGGTTTACGCTGGTGGCCTGGACCTCTGTACCATTAACAGTACCTCCAGGTAGAGGGACTAGTCAGGACCCCAGTTTAGGGTCAGCATAGACCCTGGTCCACCTCTAGCCAGAGACAGCGTGAAAAGGATTCAGTATTGACTCACAGGATATTATGTCAGGTAATACTATGCTATATATACATGTTAATGTTACCTACTTATATGTTAGATAGTATGTTGTCCCACTTGATAGATTACTGACATTATATATTTATACATCTGCTAGACAGCGTGACATTTTCACCGGCCTTACTAAAAATTCTCCTCAGCTACCATGGATCCAGTAGCCCAGCTTGCCCAGCAGTTGCAGAGGTTGTCCATGGAGCTTATGGATATTAAGTCCAAGGTTTTGTCCCCCCCGGAGCAAACCAGATCTGAACCTAAGGTTGCTCTCCCGGACAGGTTCACTGGTGGGCGGGTCAAATTTTTTACCTTCCGGGAGGCATGTAAATTGTACTTTCGGCTGCGGCCTCGGTCATCGGGGAGTGAAGAGCAGAGGGTGGGAATTGTCATCTCGCTCTTACAAGGGGACCCTCAATCCTGGGCGTTCTCTCTTCCCCCGGGCTCCCTGGCCCTCCAGTCAGTAGATCAATTTTTTGCTGCCCTGGGTTTGGTGTATGATGACCCGGATCGGGTCTCCCTTGCTGAAACGAAGTTACGTAGGATACAGCAGGGAGATCGTCCGGCGGAGGAATTTTCTTCTGAGTTCCGTAGATGGGCCACAGATACTCAGTGGAATGACCCAGCTCTTAGGAGCCAGTTTTGTCAAGGGTTATCTGACAAAGTAAAAGACGTTTTGGCTCAGTATGATTCTCCTCCGTCACTGGAGGCTGCTATGGCTCTTGCCATTCGTATTGATAGACGGCTTCGGGGGAGGTGCGAGGTAACTCCGCCCCCTGTTATGACTCCATCCACTACTAAAGTCCCTGATGTTGAGATTCCCCTGGTCTGTTCTGAGGAACCTATGCAATTGGGAGGGACATCAATTTGTAGGAGGGAATCAGCGGTGCGCCGCAAGACAAGAAGGTGTTTCTTCTGCGGGAGAGAGGGGCATTTTGTTGGGGGGTGTCCCTCCCGTGCCTCATTGAGCATAGGAGTCACCGAAAAACTGTTAATCCCAGGTTGTGTGGTGGACGACAACCTGGGAGTAGGTATTTCGTCCCCGGGTCCGTCTCAATTTCTCGTGTCTGCAGAGGTGGTGGTTGGTGCGAGAGTTGAGAGGATTTCTGTTCTTCTTGATAGTGGGTCTGGGGCTAATATGGTGGACGCTCGGTTTGCCCAGGTGCAAGGTATGCAACTGAGTGTATTGGCCAAACCGATCCCTATACTTTCTATTGACGCCAGACCTCTCGGTCAAGGTAGCTTTGTACAAGCTGTTCATAGCATAGACCTTCGAGTAGGGGCAATACATAAAGAACGGTTGTCGTGTTATGTGTTGGAGGGTCTTCCTACTCCTATTGTGTTGGGACTTCCTTGGTTGACTAAACATAACCCAGTGATTGATTGGCAGTCCAGAAAGATAAGCCAGTGGGGTGAATTTTGCAAGAATAACTGCATGAACACGGTCATCGGTGCGGTCGTGCCTAAGACTTTGCCTCCTTTTCTGGAGGACTTTGGGGAGATGTTCTCAGAGGAGGGGTGTCAAGAGTTACCTCATCATCGCACGTATGACTGCTCAATAAAATTGCTTCCTGATGCCTTATCTCATAGTGTCCCAGGGGCCGGAAAGACGGATGGCCCGGTTCCTATTATGCAGGAGGGAGTGCTGAATGGTCTGAGTGCTATGGGGAACCGTTACAAGCGGAGGTCTGATAGGAGGAGTGTGTTTGGTCCGGACCTAGGTGTGAACGATCTGGTGTGGTTGTCTACCAAGAATATAAAACTCAAGGTTCCCTCCTGTAAACTGGGTCCCAGGTTCATCGGTCCATACAGGATCAGTTCTATAGTTAATCCTGTGGCATTTCGTCTGGACCTCCCTCCTATGTTTAAAATCCACAATGTGTTCCACAAATCGTTGCTTAAAAGGTACGTGGCGCCAGTTATAACCGTCGCCTCTGCCTCCTCCTCCGGTGGTGGTCAATGGTAGCTTGGAGTTTCAGGTGTTGAAGATCATTGACTCACGTCTGAATCGTCGGTCCCTTCAGTACCTGGTTCATTGGAAGGGGTATGGTCCTGAGGAGAGGACGTGGGTCCCTGCGTCGGAGGTTAACGCAGATCGATTGGTTCGGACCTTCCACACAACTTACCCGGGCAGACCTGGCCCTGAGGGTCCGGAGGCCCCTCGTAGAAGGGGGGGTACTGTCATAGGTGCATCGCCACGAGGATAGTCGCGATTGCACATTCTGACTTCTCGCAGCTGAGTTGCTGTTACTTTGTGTTTGGTAATGAGAGAGTTAATTTTACCTAGCTATTTGCTAAGACTAGGTCCAGCCTCGCCCGGCTGCTTTTGATTATGTTCTAATTAGCTTCCTTTATATCCCTGCCAGTCTGGGTGTTAGATGCCTGTGAAAGCATTCATACAGACTGCAGATAGGATCGGTTCTGAGAAGACTTAAGCTAAGAGCTCTTTTGTTGTTCATCCTCTCCTTGCTTATAGTTTATCTCCTAGACCTTTGGTGTTCCCTCTGTGTTTATATGTTGTATGAAAGACAGTATTTACTTTATCCCCTGTCTGTCTCGTTTGTCTATACTGTTTGTTAACCTTTACCTGTCCATTCCCTTTGGTGGTAATCAGGGTCCTTCTAAGGACTAGATTACAGTGGTCAGGGATTAGTAGGAGACAGGGTTTATGCTGGTGGCCTGGACCTCTGTACCATTAACAGTACCTCCAGGTAGAGGGACTAGTCAGGACCCCAGTTTAGGGTCAGCATAGACCCCGGTCCACCTCTAGCCAGAGACAGCGTGAAAAGGATTCAGTATTGACTCACAGGATATTATGTCAGGTAATACTATGCTATATATACATGTTAATGTTACCTACTTATATGTTAGATAGTATGTTGTCCCACTTGATAGATTACTGACATTATATATTTATACATCTGCTAGACAGCGTGACACTCACGTCACACCGCGGGGTTTCCGATCCAAAGGCAGAGGGGCTGTCAGCCCTGTGCTGGCTCCTGGAATGCTGCGATCTTGTTGGATAACAGTATTTCGGGGCTTAAAATGCCGGTTGTCTGCTGTCAGAATCAGCTGACACCCGGCCGCGAACTGCCGCGCTCCCCCGAGAGCACGGCCGATCGCTTAGACGTAATATTCCGTCCAAGGACAAATTGGCCCAGGGCACATGGACGGAATATTGCGCCTGATGTCAGAAAGGGGTTAAAGACTTAATTAATATTGACATTTCTATGATTCTGGCTCCTATTTATATAAAGAATATATACCCTACTGTGCTGTTTATCCAGGTATATGGAGGTATATGTCTCCAATATGGTAGACCCAGAAAAGCTAAAAATAAATAAACAGCTACAACACTTTAAAAATAATATAGACAATACAAATTAGCAAAACGTAAAAACATTCATGATACATATGCCGATTGGCAAGTCCCTAAGATTATTATTTTATGTGCTATATTTTCACTGTTTTATTGTAAAGCAAGATGGCAATGACATTGTACCAGTGCAAATATTGTAAACCTCATGTTGGTAATGTATTTTAATAAGTATCTTAAGTTCATTTTACATATTGTTTTGGCTTCTTAGTAGTAGTAATACTACTGTTAAAATGTGTCAGCAGAGAGATTTTTTTTCAGCAGCGCCATCAGAAAATCACAGTGATTATTTATTGTTATCTCAGAGCATTAAACTGAATTATATACGCTAACCCCTGACCTAATACCTGCATCATAATAGTAAAATGCAAGCAGTAGTTAGGCAAGACCAATTTCAGTACATATATTATGAAACATAAAACATTCAGGTATGAACTTGTGCAGAAAATCATTCTAAGGTGTACTCGTTTACATCGGGTGAATTGTTTCAGAGATATGATGCCAACCACTACCTGTCTCACCGGATAAACCAGCTGAATTATCATTGATTATTGAGTTTCCTCTACAGGAAGCAAGCAAAACATGACCATGTTGGGTTGTAAGTCATGAATGATGGCTCCAAGTATATATTATGCATAGGCAGATACAAGGTATCAGTAGTATATGGGGTAATACGGAGCTCACAAAAATGAAGAGTAATATAGCAGCAGGTTTGCTAGTGCAGTAGTGATAATCTGCTGCTAAGACAGTAATTTTATCAAAACTGCAGCAAGCTGCCTAGTAAGCCACAGATCGCTGGAATCAGGGATCATTGTCAAATTAGGTAGTACAAACCTGGTGACAGAATCTCCTTAAGAAACCTCTGCCTAACTTTAACTTTGTCAATGCCAATATACACTATGGCCATTTGGTCCTCACCAGCAGGGTCAAACACAGACACAAGAGCGCCCCTGTTCCACAACAATATATGGGCCCTTTGTAGTCCTCTGTCTCATTATAATGCACAATGCCACCTTCTTTGGCGATAGAAGTGGATCCCTTTATCTCTCATATCCCTGTGGATCTGATCAGGTTGCACCAATGATATTTCTACTTCTGCTCACAAGCCCCTCCCAGTAAACTATCAGACAAATCCGTGGTGTGTCAAGCTCAAGTACAAGGAAGACAACACATTGTATGAAGATCATGGTCTTTGTGACAGGTTTCTTTGTCTGTTTATCTAATAATTTAATTCCTCACTAATCCTCCTTGAAATTTGATACAATAAAATATCATACAAATTTTTCCTAGGCGAAACTCACACCTGCCCTGTTGCTGCAGCTCCGCACCTGGTCCTCCACTCTCTTCGGAACAGTCTTTGAATTGGTCTTCTTTGCTCTTCCACTATAGACAAGGCCAGACATGGTTATGTGAGGTGCAATGCCATCACTTGGAGTGAGAAGAACATTTTCGACATACATCTCCCTACCTGACCTTTTGAGGCCTACTTAGCACCCGGAAACCAAATAATGAAAATCGAAGTTAAACAATACTAAGACCAATCCAAAACAACTATGAAGGAGAATTTCTATGAAATGTTTCAATTAAACTTAGGGCCAATGTATGGTAGAGATACCTCTAAGAAGGTTTGCTATTAAAAAATAGCATGAAAGTTCAAGTTCACATAGTGAATGTCTTGAAATTCCTGTAATTTTCTGATTTTGTGACTTGAAAGGGATTTAGTCCAGGAAATGCTGTTTGACATATAATAATGTTGAATATTTTAATATTAATACTTTATAAATAACTCAGTTGAATTTATCCAGAAAAGGTAATGCAGTACTGGGTAAAATCGAATTCTTGATAGCAATACTTTTAATGTCTTTTTGGGGAGTTTTGGGGATATCTTCGGGTTACTTTTTGGAGTTCTACAGATCTTGATGAATTTATATAAATGGTCGTTCTTCGACTTGCTATAACATTTATTTGTTTGTTATGTAAATTTATTGTTTCCTAAAGAGTCAGTAGCATAAATGCTACTATAATGTAAATCTATTGTACTTTATTTCAATAGCCCAGAACATACAATTCTCTGTTTGTTGCTGTTGCTATTGGAGAAAATTTGTAGGCATATTATATTAGCCATTGATAAAGAAATTAAACCTAAATGAGGTATACAGATAGGTATACAGATAGGTCAGATTTTTACTATCATACGTGTATTGGAAAGATAGCTACTATATTCTTCTATTATTTTTCTTTTAATATACTTTATACACTGGGTCCTAATTTTATTTTTCTGTTTGCTGTTCTTGTATGTTTCACTACTTGCTTATAAAGCATGAGAATAAGTGCAGATCATATACAGTATGTATAACATGAGTTTCTGCTGATTTACATAGTTTACTAGAATTTATTAAGGATCACTATTAGTGTTGAGCGATACGATACCGCAAGTATCGGGTATCGGCCGATATTAGCTCTATCGGACTTTCGATACTTAGTTCCGATATTTTCGTCTTATCGGATACCGGAATCAGATTTGTCACTGTCACTGTCAGTGTCCGTCGGTCGGGTCTGTCAGGAGTCAGCGGCACTTACCTGGCAGAAGATCTCCGGCGGTCACGGGCTGGACTGCTTCATGGCCGCCATCATCTTTCCCCGGCGGTCACATGCAGTTTCTCGCAATAACTGCAGTGACTGCTGGGCAATCCCGGCCGTAAAGCAGTCAGTCCGATGACGTCACCGCCGGGGAAGCAGGTAATCAGCTGTGCTGCGCCGAGATGACAGGCTCTGCCTGTCATTGCGATGTAGCAGAGCTGGATCGTCGTGGGACCCTCGTTACTATGGACTGCGTCGGACAGGTGGTATACTTTTGGTTTGTTTTTTTTCTTTTTTTACAGGAGATCGATGGCGTCGCAGGAATGAGAGTATAATAAAAGAAATGAAAACTGTGTTGTCTCTTTTATTTCATTAAAATACTTTTTTCTTGCTGTGTCTTTTTTTTTATACATTTAAAAACTTTGGGATTAATAATGGATCGTTGTCTTATTGACACCTCTCCATTATTAACCGGGCTTATTCTCACCGTGCAATCAACGGTGACATTAACCCCTTATTACCCCCCTTGCCACCGCTACAGGGCAGTGGGAAGAGCCGGGTAAAGTGCCACAATTGGCACATCTTTTGATGCGCCAAATGTGGGGCTGCTGTAGCCTGGTATTATCAGGCTGTTGAGGGCCAAAATCCATGGGCCTTGACAGTCTTTTAATACCAGGCCGCAGCAGTCTGCATTTTACTTGGCTGGTTAACAAAAATAGGGGGACCCCTACGCCGTTTTTTTTTCGAGGGGATCCCCTATTTTTGTTAACCAGCCAAGCTAAGCAGACTGCTGTGGCATGGTATTATCAGGCTGGCAAGGTCCATGGATATTGGATCCTTACCAGCCTGAAAAACCAGGCCTCAGCAGTCTGCTTCATCTGACTGGTTAACAAAAATAGGGGGGACCCCACGCCAAATTTTTTTCGAGGGGATCCCCTATTTTTGTTAACCAGCCAAGATATGCAGACTGCTGTGGCCTGGTATTATCAGGCTGGCAAGCAGGGTCGGACTGAGGCACCGGGACACCGGAGAAACCTACGGTGGGCCCCAGCTCCTGCGTGGTGGGCCCTGATTTGAAAGGATAGGTCGCGGGGCAGAGGGGGTGGTGGCCCCGGGGCCCCCGCTCTGAGGGGGCCCACCTGGAGCTACGATACAGTTACATTCTGCGGCAGAGCAGGGAGAATCGCTCTCCCTGCTCTGCTGCCCGGAAGCTATGGGGCCTGAACAGGCGTTGGGGGGGCCTGGTGCCAGCAGTGGGCCCCC
>JARQOD010000001.1:616736816-616767182 GCA_033576555.1 Oophaga sylvatica
TTACGGGAGTCAAGTCACAGGTTCACTGCAGGCTAGATTCTGAAGCACTGATTGCTCAGCTGTGGCAGCTTAAGAAGCAAAGGAGAGAATCAGGGCGGGAACATGCAAGCTGGAACTCCATTTTGACTGAGGGCAAGATAGCTGCAGCAAGACAGAAAGTAAAATGGCTGACGAACAAACTGAGTTTCAGGAATATATACATAGAACCTTACACTTAATTCCATACTTGCCCTCTTACTGGACAGTTATTGCCGGAATTTGATCCTCCTCTTGAAGTGGATTAGGGACTCATCCATGCAGATGTCCCTTTGGGGCACGTACACCTCAGCAAATTTGTTGCTGAAGTGGTGAATACCCGGTTGAACTTTGAAAAGACGGTCAAAGTTGGGGTCACCTTGGGGGAGGACACCATGCATTATCATTATAATGCAGGAATTTGTGGATGGCCTCAAATCGTTTACAGGTCATGGCCATTTGGAACATTGGAGTTTTATAGAAGAAGCCAACACTCCAATATTGCCGAAGTTCTGGCTTTTTCACTAACCCCATGTGAAAGAAACAGGCCCCAAAATGTCATAATTTCTACTGCATCTACAGGAGTCCAGTTAGAAAATAATGATGGGCTGTTTTGTGATAAAAATTGTTGGGCGTACAATTGGTGGGCATTTGTTTGGCCCACCATGAGGTTTCAAAATCCTCAGAGAAAAAGTCTTTGAAAAAGTCTATCTCTTTGAGGCTGATGGTGTCAAATTTGATTCCTGATTGTGCCACAAAATCAGGAATCAGTTGCTTGTAATCTTCGGGAAGTGAAGTCTATACAGGGTCAGAGAAGGTGGAAAGTAGTTCATTTCTCTCCAGGGTGTATATGTGGCAGTTTGGTATCAATGGAGGAGGATGATGAGGAGGAGTCTGAAAAATAAAGGAAAGTGGAAACCTCTCCCTGACTGTCCTCTGCTGAATACTGAGATTGGGATGAGCGGGACATTTTTTAGGTGTGAGTACCAAACTTTATTCGTAATGTGAATGTGTGTGATTGCATGGTATAGTGTAAACTTTTATCTTTTTTTAAAGAAAAAAAAGAGAAAAAGCAGCAACTGGGGGCCAGTCATGATATGTGTAGGACAGACTCAGGAATGTGGTGCAAGGAGGTGGGGGAGGGAAATAGTCAGTGGAAAAAAAAGTTGTGGAAAACAGCGAGCACATGTGCGGATCAGCAATTTGAGTCGCTGATCAATGCTTGGTGGCTGCTGGATGCACGCACAGAGGTACTGCAAAGTGGAGGGAGAAATGGATAGGGGCAAAAAATTCCTGGAAACCAGTGAGGAAGGACGTTGATCAGTGAATTGTGTCACTGATCAGCAATCGGCCGCTGCAGGACTCAGGAAAAATAAAAAAACTGGGGGGGAATGGAGAGGGGCAAAAAAAAGTCCTTGCCAAAAATGAGCGCTGGTGCTATTCAGTGTGTACATCTGATCAGCGGCTCGGTGGCTGCAGGACGCACACACAGAGTGGTGCAAAGTGGGGGATGAAAAAATAGTCATAAATGCGGATCAGAGATTTGAGTTGCTGATCAATGCACGGCGGCTGGTGAATGCATGCACGGAGGAGGTGCAAAAGGGAAGGGGGAGAAAAATGGACAGGGCCAAAAAAAGTCCTGGAAACCAGGGAGCACGGACGTGGATCAATGAATTGTGTCACTGATTAGCGCTAATCAGGATCTGTGATGTCACAGGCTTCTGTGGCACTACAGAGCCAAGCACAGTGCACAGATGGACAGAGTGACTGATCTGTACAAATTCGAAGCTAGAAGGAGGAAGTTATAGAGCAGTCACATGCAGATAACAGCTTGTCTATGTGCTCTGATTGGTCGATTAATGTCTGTTGATTTCACCAATCAGAGCTGGCCCTGGTGATGCCAGCATTGTTAGGCATCAGCCAGTGTTCGGTGCTCTTACAGCACCAATCCTAAGCTGCCTGAAAAACTGAGAAATGCAGCAAAATACAGAAAAATTACAGCGATCTTAGTTGGGGGGTGTCGCCATCCCCTGGGACGACGACCCCATGTGTCTAGCTTTAAAATGGTACTGGAATTTTATTGCTAGCACCACAACAGAGGTCGAGGTGCTGTATTAAAAATTAGACATATCCATACGTCCCCGGTCAATAAGACCCAGGTCACCCCTGGGTCTTATTGTCATCCCTGGGACACGTCTCTGATGGAAAAGGGTTAAAAAAGGTCCCAAGACATAAAATTATATGCACAGAAATAGAATTTACCTTTAACATGCGCAATAAAAGCATAACGTTATTTATGATGAATGATGTATGGCATAAAAAGTAAAAACTGTAGCATTATTTTTTTTTCAATATTTTCCTCAAATGTAAAAATTTACTTAAAGGGAATCCGTCACCACATCTGACCTATTTAAACTATTAAAATGGGCATACAGGTTATAGAATGCTGAAAAAAAGTGATACCTGTATTTTTGATCAGATGCCTTCTTCTTGATAAATCATCTTTTATAATTTTATGTGATATGTAATGGCCGCTCTCTGCTCTCCTGCTCTCCTGATCTCACTGCAGAGCTGTGTGTGATTAATTCTACCTGACACATCTGCAGGTTCTTCTCACTTCAACTTCCATCTCACAGGCAGACAGAGTTGGAATACTGTTGCAATACAGCAGAGCTCAGAGAGAAGCAAAATAATGTGTTTGCAAGATGACAAATTTCATTTCTCTTGTTCTGTGTTAGTTACATGTCTCACACTAGTAACTCCCCCTTCATGTAAAATAAGCTCTGGAGGTAGAGTTATCTTCCAGGCAGCGTCCCCCCATAGAGTGGAAGAGGTCACTTATATAAAGTGATAAAGATGATTTATCAACAACAAGGCATCTGATAAAGGCACACGGGGACGACTTTTTCAGCAATCTTTAACCTGTATGCCCATATTAATAGGTTAGATAAGCCAAATGTGGTGACAGAATTCCTTTAAGTAAATTTTTACATTTGAGAAAAATAATGAAAAAAAATAATAGTGCTGCAGTTTTTACTTTTTATGCCATACATCATTCATCATAAATTAGGTAATGCTTTTATTGCGCATGTTACAGGTAAGTTAAACTCTAATGTATATGTATCAAAACATGATGCTAACATAAAGTAGAACTCATTTCACATAGTCTCATACAGTTATGGTGACAAAAAAATAATTGTATGATTCGCTTGGAGTGTAAAGCGACAAAATGGAGAAAAAAAAGGAAAAAAAAAAGCCAAATCCTGGTCTTCAAGACCGGTTTTTCTATCTTTTGTCACCAGTAGTGTTGAGCGATACGATAATGCAAATATCGGCTATCGGCCGATATTAGCTCTATCGGCCTTTCGATAATTCATTTTGATATTTTCGTCTTATCGAATACCGGAATCGGATTTGTCACTGTCACTGTCAGTGTCCGTCGGTCGGGTCTGTCACTGTCAGTGTCCATCGGTCGGGTCTGTCAGGAGTCAGCGGCACTTACCTGGCAGAAGATCTCCGGCGGTCACGGCCTGGACTGCTTCATGGCCGCCATCCCTTCTCCCCGCGGTCACATGCAGTTTCTCGCGATAACTGCAGTGACTGCTGGGTAATCCAATTTTTTTCGAGGGATCCCCTATTTTTTGTTAACCAGTTCCCTCTGACGTCACTGATTGTGTCCCTGGCTGACCTGAAGTGAAAGTGGAAAGCAATCAATTAAGCTTTCCACTTCCTCTCCTGTCAGCCAGGAGAGGAACTCATTCATTTGGGGGTTTACTGTGAGCTTCAGCATTAGCTGCGGTCCCTGCAGTAAACATTAACCCTTTCTGAAGGATTACACCGTGGGACCTGACTGTACATCGATTGGTTAGAATAATTTTGCTTTATTATTTTATTTTTATTACAGGAAATGGTTTTTAGCAGGAAAATAAAATATGGTCAAAAACTGTGTGATTATTTCATTAAACTTTTTTTTTATTAAAAGTGTGTGTGTTTTGATTTTTCTTTCATACAATAGGATTAATAATTGATAGTTGTCTAATTGACAGCTCTCAATTATTAACCTGGCTTAAAGTGACCTTTCAATTGCAAGGTCATTTTAACCCCTTATTAACCCATTCGCCACCGCTACAGGGCAATGGGAATAGACGGCAAAGTGCCAGAAAGGGCAAATCTAATTAGAGATTTGCCCTTTCTGGGGTGTCTGGGGGCAGATGTTAGTAGCCGGGGGGGGCAAAATAATGGTCCCTCTCTGGGCTATTATTATCTGCCCCCACTCACTGGCTTTGTCTGTCTGGTTGCAAAAATAGGGCGGGAGCCCACGCCTTTTTTTTCAGCAATTTTACACCTCATATATATATATATACATGTCATTAAATTTGTGACACATATATATATATATTTATTTATAGTTCATACACTTCTACATAGTGTAATAGCCGCTAATTCAATTGCCGCTTTTGTGAAAATGCAGAACCTGACATGAAATGACACTTGGTGTACATAGGGTTAACCATGTCTTTTCATGTCCTTTGCTATCTGATTTGCACAAACAATTACATCAGTCTATGTGTGCAAAATTTCACACCTGTAGGGTTAATTAAGGTGTAAATTCGTAGCAAAAAAGTCCTTTTTTTTTACAACGAATTTACACCTTTAATTAACCCCTACAGGTGTGAAATTTTGCACACATAGACTGATGTAATTGTTTGTGCAAATCAGATTGCAAACGACATGAAAAGACATGGTTAACCCTATGTACACCAAGTGTCATTTCATGTCGGGTGCTTCTGTCTTTTCACAGAAGCCGGCTTTACCCGGCAATTGAATCAGAGGATATTTTACTATGTAGAAGTGTATAAACTATACATATATGTATATATATATATACATGTCACAATGACATGTATATATATATATATATATGTATTCTATGTGTGTATATTTGTGTTTACAAGGAAATAAAGGTTTTTTTTAGTTGCGATATTTTGTTCCCATAGACTTACATTGGACTTCCGTTATCGTAATCGGATATCGACGATATTTAGTGTTATCGGCGATACAATTTCGATACGATATTTTTTAGATATCGAGCATATCGCTCAACACTAGTCACCAGTGCCCTTCTGTCTAAAAGCAAATTTGTTTTTATTCAGACATGTCCAGAAATTCATACCTAAATTAGGAATTAGCGTTGCCAAGATTTAAGATCATTTATTTTTAATGCAGGTATTTTTGTTTGGACTTTATTTAGTATAAAAATTGGCTAAGGCAGAATTTTTTATAGCGGAAAGAAAATTATAGACATTTTTATATCATGTATTATTGTTTCTCTCTAAGTTTCATTTACTTAAAGCTTTTCCATATTAATAATCTGCATGAGTACATGGTAACATTTCGAGTCTAAATAGAAAAAAAATGTTTTAATCTGTGCTTACTAAACTGGAAATGGGGGAAACTTTGCCTAATCAAAATAAGCATTATTAAAATCATATATTGAAAGTTATGTTTTTTTAGGGAAATTAATTTTGGAACCAAATAACTTTCATAAAGTGAGCTGGGGAAATTTGCAGTGTGTTTCATTTTGCATTGGATATTTTATTGGATTCATGTTTAATGGTCTTAGTTTTGTTGTGTCTTTGAAATGAGAAAAGACAAGAAATATTTAGTATATAAATAAAATATATGTAAGAAGTCATGAATAACACATGAAATACATTTTTTCAGGTGTGTCCATCACGTATTTAAAATAATATAAGCGTACAGAACATAAGCCATGACCAAGTGCTCCATAGGTTGTGTTCATCGTGAAATGTGCACTTATTTCACGATTTGAGGAAAACTAATTATATATTGTTTAAATTTCTATTATAATACAAGGAAAAGGCAGTACTCCAATATTAAAGTGTAAAAGGTATGGACATTACTAGCCTATTCATGTGGGATGTATACATTTGGCTTTTGATATTAGAGCCTTTGTAAATCAGATAAAGGCTCTGATGTTAGGGCTCCGTCTCACATAGCGATATACCAGCGATCCCGACAACGATCAGGATCGCTGGTGTGTCGCTACATGATAGCTGCAAAACAGGCAGCTCAGGCAGCGATCAGGACAGTGACACTGCGGGTAAAGTCGCCTAGTTACTCGCAGTGTACGTTGGATACCAGCGCACTGATGCAGGGAGCTGGTAACCAAGGTACACGTCGGGTTTCCAGGCGCTGTGCGGTGCCTGGAAACCCGACGTGTACCTTGGTTACCATCTCCCCTGCAGCAGCGCGCTGGTATCCAATGTACACATCGGGTTTCCAGGCACAGCCCCGCTCCTGGAAACCCGATGGGTACCTTGGTTACCAGGAGATCGCTGGTCTCCTGCCTGTCACACGCAGCGATGTGTGCTGGCCAGTGGGAGACCAGCGATCAAAAGAAAGTCCTGGCATTTCTGACACGACCAGCGATTCACAGCAGGGCCTGATCGCTGGTACGTGTCAGTCATAGCGAGATCGCTGCTGAGATCACTGTTTAGCAGCGATCTCGCTAGCGATCTCGCTATGTGAGACGGGGCCCTTAGGAGCCAAAACATCACCACAGTAATGGGTTAATAAAATCCGTGGCTTTTGCACTTTAATAATGGAGTGCAAACTTTTTTCATGGATTATATGTGATGAGGTCTTTTCTTAAAGGGGTTCCTCTCTTGCAATAAATGTTGGTCTTCGGCTTCAGGTAACTATAAAGAAACACCATGTGAGCCAATCAGTGAGCTCAGTGGATCTGCCCGCTTAGATAAAATGCCCCAATTAGTGTTACAGACCTCAGTGATTAGTTGCCGCACTGACAACGTGTCATCGGCGCCAGAGCCAATACCAGACACCAGAAGCAGTGGCGGAGATTCTCTGAGACTTACATTTTTCTATTTTAAAATTTCTATTAGATATGCTAATAATGTCTCAAGACTAGAGAGGAGTATATCAATTTGAGGAAAGTTGCTTCTTGTAAATCCAACAAAATAAAGGCCAGATGGCTCAGTCATAATTTGTTGAATTCTAAAAGTTCAAGAATGGATAGATTAGACCTCACGAAATCGTGAGGCAGCGCACAACATGGCATTGCATGAGGCCTTGCCTATCTAGTCCTCACATGAATTCATGTCACCCATATAATCGCAATGTTACAAGCTCTACAGTGTGCCGGAGGCAATGGAAGACATCATAGGACAAAAATAACAGTGTGGCCTACATTTATTATACTCTAGGGTCTGAAGATACCTCAGATGGTAAAAAAACACATGCAATTCCCATCAAATCACTTTGATGTGAATTGAATTTCCCTATCGATTTTTAGAAAATCTGCTGAATTCAAATTTTGTCATTCAGTCAACACTAGTCAAGACAAAAATTACATAAGAATTCCAGATAACCTTCTTATGGGCATAAAGTGTTCCTGGTCTTGTTTTGATGACTTATCCTCCATATTAATAAAAATTGCTTTTGATACCAAACCAATATGTTTTTTTTCTCATTTTACATGCTTTGTAATTTTTCACTTTGAGAAAGCTATGTGCCAGAACTTCCTTTCCCTCACTTCCAAGCATTGAATTACCCAATAATTGCGCATCCTGAAATGAAAATCCTCTTCTCAGTTATGCCTACATGCAGTGAGACAAAGACTTGTCCTTATTTATTGTAATAAGTCTCGGCATCTCTGCTGCTAAAGATGTATTGCACTTGTAACATCCCTGCAACCTTCACTGCATGGCTTCCCAACAGGCTGATTCACCAGCTTACTCACCACTCCGAGACATGCTGTGAGTTCTGCCCTCCACCTGCTCCATACTGTGAACTTCATGTCCTCTGCTGGCTGTGTGCATACTTCCTGGCTGCATGCTTAGGGAGGCGGTGCCTGCACTTATCCACATCCTGCAGCTCTGCTCGCTCCTGTTCTGCATCCCGCGGTTCTGCTCTGCTCCGCATCCTGTGGCTCTGCTCGCTCTTATTCTGCATTCTGCGATTCTGCTCTGCTCCTGCTCCGCATCCTGTGGCTCTGCTTGCTCCTGTTCCACATCCTGTGGCTCCACTCGCTCCTGCTCCGTATCCTGCGGCTCTACTCTGCTTTCGCTCTGCATCCTGTGGCTCTACTCTCGCTCTGCACCCTGCGGCTCTGCTCTCGCTCCGCACCCTGCGGCTCTTTATCACTATAGTTAGAACAGGTTCGTACCTGTTACCATATTCCATTCGTACCTGTCCATGTTCCTGTCCTTCCCAAATCAGTTCCTGTTCCTCCAGTCTGAACAAGTTCCTACCTGTTCCCATATTCAACTCGTACCTGTCCGTGTTCCTGTCCTTCCCGAATCAGTTCCTGTTGCCCTGTCTGAGCCGTGCCCGCCTGCCTGCCAGTGTGCCAGCCGTACCCTCCTGCCTGCCAGAGTGCCAGCCGTGCCCGCCTGTTTGCCAGAGTGCCAGCTTTGCCTGCCTGCCTGCCAGAGTGCCAGCTGTGCCTGCCAGAGGGCCCATCTGTACTTGCCCGCACCTGTCGTTAGTGTTCTGTCCCTCAGAGGTATCAGCTGCTATTGTCAGACACAGCCCTGGAGTGGTACCGGGCAGCTACCTGCTGCACAAGCCTGACCTCACCACTAGAGGCTCCAGTTAACACCAAGGTAGCTGCTTAGTCATGACCCTTCAGGGTAGTCTGGTTTGTGGAACAGTGGGGCCACAATCCTCGCTCGCACCATCCAGTCTGGGCACGAGCGTTACAGCACTTAGGAACAGGCATTGGACAGCAAATTGGACAGAGTGCCACCTAGTGCCCATCACTTTGGAGTAATTTTTTGGGTGAAAGACATAATTAAAAAAGTGATTTGCATAGATATTTTTGTCAGTCAATACTAAAAATTTCCTTGTAGAACATGATGGCATAAATGTAGCAAAATTAGCACATTATAACTCTACCAAAGAATTGCATGGATCTACTGTGACTACGACAATCCAAATTTTTAATGGTTTAAGGGTTTAAAACATAATGTTAAACTGACGAGTAAAATGGCACTACCTGAACATTTTGACCACTAATACAGGGGTAGCAATTCATAATACATATTAACAATGCCATGTCACAGAAAAATGTCTTAAAAAAAATGTCGCAATGAAAATACAGTCCAATCTGCAGGCACCATGTGAAAGAGAAGAGGGAGCTGAGTAGATTGATGTACAGTTTTATATAAAAAAAAGAATCAGTATAACCTGTCTTTTCATCATTTAAACTTTTATTCGTTCTGGGATTTTCTGTCCAGTGGATGATCCTATCAGTGCTTGTCAGGTTCTGTTACTTCTATTACTTCTGATGGTGAAGATGTCAGGGTCATGTGCCTTGCTGAGTTTCTAAATCAGCTCTTATCTGTCCCTTCCTCCACCCAGTTGTAGTGTATAAAAATATACAAACCAGACTAACAAGGGAAGACTTACAAGGATAAATGAAAATGAAGATGCCAGGGCATCTGAATAAGCCTTATCTGCCCCCTCCCACACCCAGAAAAGTGGGGAGTATTAGTATATAAGGAATGATGTACAGAGATAAATGAAAATACCAAACATACAAATATGCACTCACAATCAACAGAGTGGAACACAAGGATGTTATGTTTCGGTAGCTGAGGAGAAATAGCAAAAATAGCAAAGTAGCAATACACCAGAGAGGCTGGAACCTATTCAATTGCAGGATCCTAAACTAACCGCAACACTAGAAGTAGCTGTCGTACCTACGGTGATCCTAGACACCTCGTCACAGCTGGAGAGATCGCTACACCTAAAAGCAGAAAGATGAAAGCTATCTGCCCCGTAGCAGAACCCCCAAAGAAATAGGAAGCCCCCAAACATGTAATGGCGGTTAGACAAGAAGAAAATATGGACACAGATAGAAAATAGAATGAGCAAACGCTGTGGCCCAATTTGTCTAGATAGAAAAGTATAGGAAAGAATTCTGACTGCAACCCAAAAAAAAAACCCTGACAAAAATACCAACACTTCTGATTAACAAAAAACCTGAGATCACACGATCTCTACCACCTAAAATCAGATCTCTGGTGTAACACACAGCAATTCAGCAAATAAAAGTGACAAAGGAACAGAGCAAAAGTGCAAACACAAAATGAGCACAATTGCAGCGCCAGGCCCAAAAAAAGGGACCAGGCTGAAGTCTACTGCAAGCAGCAAACCAGCAAGGAAAATCCAACCAGAGGAAAAAAAGCAGCAAATCACTTATCTGAATGAGAGCAGGAATGCAAGCTGAGCTCCAAGCAAGACCAGGAAGATTAATTGATTACCGGTAAGGCTGATGGAAACTCAGGTCACTTATATCAGACCATTCAGAGCCAGCTGAAGGCCATTCAGCAGTTAGTTCATTACCCTCAACAACCACCGGAGGGAGCCCCAGCTCAGAAGTCGCCTCCAGAGTATTCACAACAGTACCCCCTCCTTGAGGAGGAGCCACCGAACCCTCACCTGCGCAACCAGGCCGATCAGGATGAGCTCGATGATAGGCACGGATCAGTCTCTCAGCATGGATGTCCGAAGCAAACACCCAAGAATTGTCCTACGGACCATAACCTCTCCACTTAACCAAATACTGGAGTTTTCGTCTAGCAAAACGAGAATCCAATATTTTCTCAACCACATACTCCAAATTGCCCTCAACTAAAACAGGGTCCGGAGGCGCAGCCAAAGGAACCACTGGCTCGACAAACCTCTTCAATAAGGACTTGTAGAACACGTTATGGATCTTAAACGTCCCTGGAAGAAGCAAACGGAAGGAAACCGGATTAATAATTTCCATGATCTTATAAGGTCCAATGAACCTGGGCTTAAATTTTGGAGATGCAACCTTCATAGGGATATTTCTTGAGAACAACCAAACCAAGTCCCCCACTTTAAAACGAGGACCATCAGTTCTATGCCGGTTGGCAAACCGCTGGGCCTTCTCTTGAGAAAGAGACAACCTCTCCACTACCTGGTCCCAAATGTGCTGCATACGCTCCACAATAGAGTCAACCCCCGGACAGACAGAAGCCTCCGCCTGTCCTGAAGAAAATCGAGGGTGAAACCCAGAATTGCAGAAAAATGGAAACATCAAGGTGGCAGAGCTAGCCCTATTATTAAGAGCAAACTCAGCCAAAGGCAAAAAAGAGACCCAGTCATCTTGATCAGCAGACACAAAACATCTCAAATAGGTCTCCAAGGTCTGGTTTGTTCTCTCGGTTTGTCCATTGGTCTGAGGGTGAAATGCAGAGGAGAAAGATAACTGAACACCAAGTTTAGAACAAAATGTCCTCCAAAATCTGGAAACAAACTGGACTACTCAGTCAGACACAATGTTTTCCGGAATGCCATGTAACCGAACTACGTGCTGAAAGAATAAAGGCACCAATTCGGAGGAGGAAGGCAACTTAGGTTTTCCAAGATGATTCATCTTGTGCCATTACCTATCACAGATTACCCAGATAACGGTCATTCTCTGAGAGACAGGGAGGTCGGAAATAAAATCTCTTGGGTACAGGTATGGCATTAACAAACCACTAGAACGAGAGCAAGGCTTGGAACAAGAAGTCCCTGACATCAAGAGACAAAGTAGGCCACCAAAAGGACCGACTCACCAAGTCTCTGGTACCAAAAATCCCGGAATGACCAGCCAACGCGGAACAATAAATCTCAGACATCACACTCTTCTTCCACTGGTCTGGGACAAACAATTTCCCAACAGGGCAGCGTTCAGGTTTATCCTCCTGACACCCCTCCAGAGCCAGTCTCAAATTGGGCGAGATGGAGGAAAGAACTACACCCTCTTTCAAAATAACAGCAGGATCAGATAACTCAGGAGAATCCAGAAAGAAACTCCTCGAGAGGGCATCCGCCTTAACATTCTTAGTGCCAGGAAGAAAAGAAACCACAAATTTAAAACGTGTGAAAAACAAGGCCCACCTGGCATGTCTAAGATTAGGTAGCTATGCTGATTTGAGATAAACCAGTTTCTAATGGTCCATGAGGACCACCACTTGATGTTTGGCTCCTTCCAGCCAATGTCTCCACTCTTCAAAGGCCCACTTCATGGCCAATAACTCCCGATTACCCACGTCATAATTACGTTCAGTTGGAGAAAATTTTCGAGAGAAAAAGGCACAAGGGTTACTCTTAGAGGTCTCTGGATCCCTTTGGGACAAAACGGCACCTGCCCCAATCTTAGAGGCATCAAACTCCACCTGAAACGACAGAGAAACATCAGGCTGCCGTAGAACAGGAGCAGAAATGAATCTCTGCTTAAGTTCCTGAAATGCAGAAACTGCCACAGGAGGCCAATTCACCACATCGGAACTCTTTTTGGTCAAATCAGTCAATGGTTTAACAATACCGGAGAAATTACCAATAAATTTACAATAAAAATTGGCAAAACCTAAAAATCTCTGAAGAGCCTTCAATGAAGTAGGTTGAACCCAATCACAGATGGCCTGAACCTTGACCATGTCCATTTCAATAACAGATGGAGACAAAATGAATCCCAGAAATGAGACCTTCTGTATGCCAAAAAGACACTTTGATCCCTTCACATACAGTGCATTCTCTCTCAAAATCTGGAACACAGTCAGAACATGTTTCACATGAGAGTCCCAGTCGTTGGAAAAAATCAAGATATCATCCAAATAAACGATCAGAAATTTATCCACAAAATCCCTGAAAATATCATTTTTCGCCCAGCACGTTTCGCCCAGCACGCCCCCGAAGAAGCTGGGCGAAACGTGCACGTCGGGGCAGAGGGACGGAAGCTCCTACCACTCGGTCTAACGCTGCTAGGATCCAGGTAATGACCTTCAATGACTCTCATGTTTTTCATGGGCTATATTTGGTTGTTTTGTCTAGACAGATGAAATGGGGCTACATATGACCTTGGTTGCCAGTCATTAATTGATTAATGAGTAAGCTCAGATCGTACCTCTGATTGACTTGTTGAGGATATTTTGTTAGCACCCAGTGTATTTGTTATTTTGATTATGCTTCCTTTTGTGCAAATCTCTAAGTAAATTTGTCATGGACATTAACTCCTTAATGGAGCCCATTTTTATGGTTTATGTTTTGCCTAAATGAGTATGTTGAGAGTGATTGGGTCTTTACCATGCAGCATAATTGATTATTAGTAAGCTTGTCCCGTCTCTCTTTTATCCTGCACTTTTTGTAATACTAATTGTTGAAAACTAATATGTCTAAAAGAATTTTTTGGTAAATAAAATATATTTTCATTATTTTGCTCTTCTTTCTCGTGTTATGTTATGGACAGGACATTTGGTGTTTATTAATAATTGTCTAGAGCAAATACTTTTGTAAATAATTAGGCTTTTTTGAGTTTATACTCTGGAAAATAGGTCAGAAATCAAGGGTAACGGATATTGATATTTAACAGTGATTTTATTCAGGAGGCGATAATCAATACACGGCCTCAATGAACCATCCTTTTTGGCCACAAAGAAAAAACCGGCGACCAAGGGTGAAGAGGATGGTCTGATATGACCCTTCTCCAATGACTCCTTGATATAAGATCGCATAGCATCGTGTTCAGGTACAGATAAATTAAAAAGGCGCCCTTTAAGAAATTTACCACCAGGCACTAACTCAATAGCGCAGTCATAGCTCCTGTGAGGAGGTAAGGATGCAGACTTATTCTCACTAAACACATCAGAAAAATCAGTCAAAAAGTCAGGGACATCTGTTATGAATGTTTTAGAAATGAATTCTGAGCAGAAGCTCCCTCTGGTGGTTACAAACGGTACTGAACCATTCAATGAGGATTGGCAATCAGGAATCACGGACTGGCTGGATATAAGGGAGGTTTCCCCCCATCATGGTTGCCGGTGATCAATTGTTCTTGTCTCAACGTTGTTTCCTGGTTCACTTGGAAGCTTGCTGAGTCTTGCCTCTTCTCCTGCACTCAGATAAGATATTTTCTGTTTTTTGTTTTTGTGCTTGCCATTTGCAATTTTCTCTGCATTTCTGTGAGGTTGGCCAGGTTCCCCTCCTCGGGGGGCTTGGGCGCCTCTCGGTTCCTCTGGAGCCACTGTTGTTTGTTCATTTGCCTTTTCCATTTTTTTCTGTGGCTGCGGCTTGGTTTTGTTGCACCAGAGAACTGATTTAGGTGGTGGAGGTCGTGTGATCTCAGGTGTTTTTGCAATTAATAGCATTGGTTTTTTTGGGGTTTTTTTTTGGATTGCAGTGAGTGCCTTCCTGACCTTTTCTGTCCAGGTAGATTGGGCCCCAGCATTTGCTCATGCTATTTTCTGTCTGTGTCTGTATTTCCTCTTGTCTGTCCGCCATTACATGTTTGGGGGGCTTCCTGTGTTCTTTGGGGATCTGCTCTGGGGCGGATAGCTTTCCTCTTTCTATCTTTAGGTGTAGTTAGCCTCTCAGGCTGTGACGAGGCGTCTGGGACCAACGTAGGAACGCTCCACGGCTGCCTTTAGTTGTGGTGGTTAGTCAGGGTACTGCAATCCAGTAGATCCCAACCTCTCTGGTGTATTGCCGTTTTTGCCTGCTCTCCTCAGCTACCAAAACATAACAGTATCACTGGCCAAACTGAAAATTATATGTTACTCACAGAATGGAAAAATAGTGTGGAAAGAAAAAAGTTGTCAGAGTTGTCAGAGATTTTTTTTTTTTTTCTGTTTGTTGCATTTTTTTCCCCTCTTTTTCTCTGGGTGCTGAGGAGGATTTTTTTTTTCTCAATGGAGTTTGCACAGTTGTCTGGCCGTGTGGATCAGCTTGCCACTGAAGTTCGGAGTATTGCTACATATCTTGCAGGGTTGCCGGTTGTGGAACCTAGGATCCCCATGCCAGATTTGTTTTTGGGGGATCGAGCTAAATTTCTGAATTTCAAAAATAACTGTAAGTTGTTTTTTGCCTTAAAACCTAAGTCCTCAGGGAACGCAGCACAGCAGGTTCAAAATTGTCATCTCTCTCCTGCGCGGCGATCCTCAGGATTGGGCTTTTTCCCTGACACCTGGGGACCCTGTTTTGAGTAATGTTGATGCATTTTTTCTGGCTCTGGGGTTATTGTACGATGAACCTAATGTCACTGATCAGGCTGAAAAAACCTTGTTGGCATTAAATTAGGGGCTTGAGGACGCTGAGTTGTACTGTCAGAAATTCCGAAAGTGGGCAGTTCTGACCAAATGGAATGATGATGCTTTGGCAGCCCTTTTTCGGAAGGGTCTGTCAGAGAATGTAAAAGATGTTATGGTGGGTTTCCCTGCTCCCTCTGGTCTCAATGATTCTATGTCATTGGCTATTCAAATTGACAGACATTTGCGTGAGCGTAGAGGTATGCGTGGAATGGTGTTGCCTTGTGAACCAGCTTCTGAACCCATGCAGTGTGATAGAGTGGCTTCTGGGGCACAGCGTCATGAGTTTCGAAAACGCAATGGGTTATGTTTCTACTGTGGTGATGCCTCTCATGCTATTTCAGTCTGCCCTAAGCGGGGAAGACGTTTTGCATGCTCAGTTGTCTTTGGTAGTGTTCAGACTAAATTTATGTTGACTGTTACCGTGATTTGCTCCCTGTCCACATTTTCTGCTCAGGCTTTTGTTGATTCGGGAGCAGCTATTAACCTGATGGATTTTGATTTTGCTAAACATTGTGGGTTTCCCTTGATACCCCTACAGAAGTCTATTCCCCTAATGGGGATTGATTCTACACCTTTGGCTGAGAATAAATCCCAGTTCTCTACTCAGATGATAATGAGGGTTGAACCTGATCATCAGTAGAGTTGCAACTTTTTGGTGCTGTATAATCTGCATGACATTATTGTACTTGGTTTCCCTTGGTTGCAGTCTCATAATCCTGTTTTGGATTGGAAATCTGTGTCTGTGACAAGTTGGGGCTGCCAATGTGTTAATGCTAACACTCCTGTTTTTTCTGCCTCTCCCCAGGCTCAAGATGTGCCTGACTTTTTGACTGATTTTTCTGATGTGTTTAGCGAAAGTAAATCTGCATCCTTGCCCCCCCATAGGAGCTATGACTGCGCTATTGAATTAGTGCCTGGTAGTAAATTCCCTAAAGGTCTCCTTTTTAACTTGTCTGTACCTGAACATGACGATATGCGGTCTTATATCAAGGAGTCATTGGAGAAGGGTCATATCAGACCATCCTCTTCACCCTTGGGTGCCGGTTTTTTCTTTGTGGCCAAAAAGGATGGTTCATTAAGGCCGTGTATTGATTATCGTCTCTTGAACAATATCACTGTGAAATATCAATATCCATTACCCTTGATTTCTGACCTGTTTTCCAGGGTGAAAAGTGCTACTTGGTTTACCAAGCTTGACCTCAGGGGGGCGTATAACCTTATTCGCATTAAGCACGGGGATGAATGGAAAATGGCGTTTAATAACCCAGAGGGGCATTTTGAGTACCTAGTGATGCCCTTTGGGCTCACTAATTCTCCTTCCGTCTTCCAGTCCTTCATGAATGACATTTTCAGGGATTTTGTGGATAAATTTCTGATTGTTTATTTGGATGATATCTTGATTTTTTCCAATGACTGGGACTCTCATGTGAAATATGTTCGAACTGTGTTCCAGATTTTGAGAGAGAATGATTTGTATGTGAAGGGATCGAAATGTCTTTTTGGCGTACAGAGGATCTCATTTCTGGGATTCATTTTGTCTCCATCTGTTATTGAAATGGACATGGTCAAGGTTCAGGCCATCTGTGATTGGGTCAACCTACTTCATTAAAGGCTCTTCAGAGATTCTTGGGTTTTGCCAATTTTTATCGTAAATTTATTGGTAATTTCTCTGTTATTGTTAAACCATTGACCGATTTGACCAAAAAGGGTTCTGATGTTGTGAATTGGCCTCCTGAGGCAGTCTCTGCATTTCAGGAACTTAAACAGAGATTCACTTCTGCTCCTGGTCTATGGCAGCCTGATGTTTCTCTGCCATTTCAGGTGGAGGTTGATGCCTCTGAAATTGGGGCAGGTGCCGTTTTGTCCCAAAGAGATCCTGAGACCTCTAAAAGTAACCCTTGTGCTTTTTTCTCTCGAAAATTTTCTCCAACTGAACGTAATTATGACGTGGGTAATCGGGAGTTATTGGCCATGAAGTGGGCTTTTGAAGAGTGGAGACATTGGCTGGAGGGAGCCAAACATCAGGTGGTGGTCCTCACGGACCATAAGAATCTGGTTTATCTGGAATCAGCCAAGCGACTTAATCCTAGACATGCCAGGTGGGCCTTGTTTTTCACACGTTTTAATTTTGTGGTTTCCTTTCTTCCTGGCACTAAGAATGTTAAGGCGGATGCCCTCTCGAGTAGTTTCCTTGCGGACTCTCCTGAGTTATCTGATCCTGCTGTTATTTTGAAAGAGGGTGTAGTTCTTTCCGCCATTTCGCCCAATTTGAGACTGGCTCTGGAGGGGTGTCAGGAGGATAAACCCAAGCGCTGCCCTGTTGGGAAATTGTTTGTCCTATACCAGTGGAAGAAGAGTGTGATGTCTGAGATTCATTGTTCCGCGTTGGCCGGTCATCCCGGAATTTTTGGTACCAGAGACTTGGTGAGTCGGTCCTTTTGGTGGCCTACTTTGTCTCGTGACGTCAGGGAGTTTGTGCAGTCCTGTGGGACTTGCTCTCGCTCCAAGCCTTGCTCTCGCTCTAGTGGTTTGTTGATGCCATTGCCTGTGCCCAAGAGACCATGGACCCATATCTCTATGGATTTTATTTCCGACCTCCCTGTTTCTCAGAGAATGACCGTTATCTGGGTGATTTGTGATAGGTTTTCCAAGATGATACATCTTGTGCCATTACCTAAGTTGCCTTCCTCCTCCGAATTGGTGCCTTTGTTCCTTCCTTCACGTCGTTAGATTACACGGCATTCCTGAGAACATTGTATCTGACAGAGAGTCCAGTTTGTTTCCAGATTTTGGAGGACTTTTTGTTCTAAACTTGGTGTTCAATTGTCTTTCTCCTCTGCTTTTCATCCTCAGACCAATGGACAAACTGAGAGAACAAACCAGACATTGGAGAATTTTCTGAGATGCTTTGTGTCTGCTGATCAAGATAACTGGGTCTCTTTTTTGCCTTTGGCTGAGTTTGCTCTTAATAATAGGGCAAGCTCTGCCACTTTGATGCCTCCATTTTTCTGCAATTTTGGGTTTCACCCTCGATTTTCTTCGGGACAGACGGAGGCTTCTGTCTGTCCGGGTGTTGACTCTGTTGTGGAGCGTATGCAGCAGATTTGGGACCAGGTAGTGGAGAGGTTGTCCCTCTCTCAGGAGAAGGCCCAGCGGTTTGCCAACCGGCATAGGACTGATGGTCCTCGGTTTAAAGTGGGGGACTTGGTCTGGTTGTCCTCAAGAAATATCCCTATGAGAGTTGCATCTCATAAGTTTAAGCCTAGGTTCATTGGACCTTATAAGATCATGGAGATTCTTAATCCTGTTTCCTTTCGTTTACTTCTTCCAGGGACATTTAAGATCCATAACGTGTTCCACAAGTCCTTATTGAAGAGGTTTGTCGAGCCAGTGGTTCCTATGGCTGCGCCCCCTGACTCTGTTTTGGTTGAGGGCAATCTGGAGTATGTGGTTGAGAAAATATTGGATTCTCGTTTTTCTAGACGGAAACTCCAGTATTTGGTTAAGTGGAGAGGTTATGGTCAGGAGGACAATTCTTGGGTGTTTGCTTCGGACATCCATGCTAGGAGACTGATCCGTGCATATCACAGAGCTAATCCTGACCGACCTGGTTGCACAAATGAGGGTTCGGTGACCCCTCCTAAGGGGGGGTACTGTTATGAATGTTTTAGGAATGAATTCTGAGCAGAAGCTCCCTCTGGTGGTTACAAACGGTACTGAACCATTCAATGACGATTGGCAATCAGGAATCACGGACTGGCTGGATATAAGGGAGGTTTCCCCCATCATGGTTGCCGGTGATCAATTGTTCTTGTCTCAACGTTGTTTCCTGGTTCACTTGGAAGCTTGCTGAGTCTTGCCTCTTCTCCTGCTCTCAGATAAGATATTTTCTGTTTTTTGTTTTTGTGCTTGCCATTTGCAATTTTCTCTGCATTTCTGTGAGGTTGGCCAGGTTCCCCTCCTCGGGGGCTTGGGCGCCTCTCGGTTCCTCTGGAGCCACTGTTGTTTGTTCATTTGCCTTTTCCAGTTTTTTCTGTGGCTGCAGCTTGGTTTTGTTGCACCAGAGAACTGATTTAGGTGGTGGAGGTCGTGTGATCTCAGGTGTTTTTGCAATTAGTAGCGTTGGTTTTTTTTGGGGGTTTTTTTTGATTGCAGTGAGTGTCCTTCCTGTCCTTTTCTGTCCAGGTAGATTGGGCCCCAGCGTTTGCTCATGCTATTTTCTGTCTGTGTCTGTATTTCCTCTTGTCTGTCCGCCATTACATGTTTGGGGGCTTCCTGTGTTCTTTGGGGATCTGCTCTGGGGCGGATAGCTTTCCTCTTTCTATCTTTAGGTGTAGTTAGCTTCTCAGGCTGTGACGAGGCGTCTAGGACCAACGTAGGAACGCTCCACGGCTGCCTTTAGTTATGGTGGTTAGTCAGGGTACTGCAATCCAGTAGATCCCAACCTCTCTGGTGTATTGCCGTTTTTGCCTGCTCTCCTCAGCTACCAAAACATAACAGACATCCTGAGACTGGGGAGAGGCAGAAAAAACAGGAGTGTCAGTATTAACACATTGGCAGCCCCAACCGGTCACAGACACAGATTTCCATTCCAAAATAGGATTATGAGTCTGTAACTAAGGGAAACCCAGTACAATAATGTCATGCAGATTATACAACACCAGAAATTTGCAAGTCTCATGATGATCTGGTTCAACCCTCATTATCACCTGAGTAGAAAACTGGGGTTTATTCTCCGCCAAAGGTGTAGAATCAATGCCCAGTAAAGGAATACACTTCCGCAGGGGTATCATGGGAAACCCACAACGTTTGGCAAAGTCAAAATCCATCAGGTTAATAGCTGCTCCTGAATCAACAAAAGCCTGAGCCGAAAATGTGGACAGGGAGCAAATCAGGGTAACAGTCAACAGAAATTTAGTCTGAACACTACCCGAGACAACTAAGCGCACAAATCGTCTTCCCCGCTTAGGGCAGACAGAAATAGCATGAGAAGCGTCACCACAGTAGAAACAACCCATTGCGCTTTCGAAACTGATGACGCTGAGCCCCAGAAGTCACTCCATCACACTGCATGGGCTCAGGAGCTGGCTCACAAGGTAACACTATCTCACGCATACCTCTGCGCTCATGCAAACGTCTGTCAATTTGAATAGCCAAAGACATAGAATCATTGAGACCAGAGGGAACAGGAAATCCCACCATAACTTCCTTTACATTTTCTGACAGACCCTTCCGAAAAAGGGCTGCCAATGCATCATCATTCCTTTTGGTCAGGACTGCCCACTTTCGAAATTTCTGACAGTACAGCTCAGCGTCTTCACGACCCTGATTTAATGCCAACAAGGTCTTTTCAGCTTGATCAGTGACATAAGGTTCATAGTACAATAACCCCAGAGCCTGAAAAAATACATCAACATCATTCAAAACAGGATCTCCAGGTGTCAGGGAAAAAGCCCAATCCCGAGGGTCGCCACGCAGCAGAGAGATGACAATTTGAACCTGCTGTGCTGCGTTCCCTGAGGACTTAGTGTTGTGAATATGCTGGAGGCGGCTTCTGAGCTGGGGCTCCCTCCGGTGGTTGCTGAGGGTAATGAACTGATTAATGAATGGCCTTCAGCTGGAGCTGAATGGTAGAATATAAGTGGCCTGATTTCCCAGCAGCCTTGCCGGTTATCAATTGTTCTTCTGGTCTTGCTTGAAGCACTGCTAGTTTCCTGCTCTCCTTCAGATAAGTGTTTGCTGTTTTTTTTTCTCTGTTTGATTTTCTCTGCTGGTTTGCTGCCTACAGTGGACTGCAGTCTGTCCCCTTTTGGGGGTCTGGCGCTGCAATTGTGCTCCGTTTGTGTCTGCACTTTTGCTTTGCTCTTTTTTTACTTTTAATTTGCTGAATAGCGTTTTGTTACACCAGAGGTGGAAGAGGTCGTGTGATCTCAGGTTTTTTGGCAATCAGAAGTGTTGGTATTTTTGTTAGGTTTTTGTTGGATTGCAGTCAGAATTCTTTCCTGTACTTTTCTGTCTAGACAGATTGGGCCCCAGCGTTTGCTCATTCTATTTTCTGTCTGTGACCGTGCTTTCTTCTTGTCTAACCGCCATTACATGTTTGGGGGTTTCCTATTTTCTTTGGGGATCTGCTCCAGGGCAGATAGCTTTCATCTTTCTGCCTTTAGGTGTAGTTATCTCTCAGGCTGTGACGATGCATCTAGGATCAACGTAGGAACGCTCCACGGCTACCTCTAGTTGTGTGGTTAGTTCAGGTTACTGCAATCCAATAGGTTCCAGCCTCTCTGGTGTATTACCCTTTTGCTATTTTTTGCCATTTCTCCTCAGTTACCGAAACATAACACTTAGGCTTCAAGGCAAAAAACAACTTGCAGTTGTTTTTAAAATTCAGAAATTTGGAACGATCCCCCAAAAACAAATCTGGCATGGGGATCTTAGGTTCCACAACTGGCAATCTAGCAAGATAGGTAGCAATACTCCGAACCTCAGTGGCAAGCTGGTCCACACAGCCAGACAACTGTGCAAACTCCAATGAGGAAAAAAAAAAATTCCTCCTCAGCACCCAGAGAAAAAGAGGGAAAAAAATGCAACAAACAGAAAAAAAAAAGTTTCTGACAACTCCCTTTTTTTCTTTTACTATTTTTCCCTTCTGTTGAGTACCATATCATTTTCAGTTTGGCCGGTAATACTGTTATGTTTCGGTAGCTGAGGAGAAATAGCAAAAATAGCAAAGTAGCAATACACCAGAGAGACTGGAACCTATTGGATTGCAGGATCCTAAACTAACCGCAACACTAGAAGTAGCCATGGAGCGTACCTACGGTGATCCTAGATGCCTCGTCACAGCCGGAGAGATAGCTACACCTAAAGGCAGAAAGATGAAAGCTATCTGCCCCGTAGCAGAACCCCCAAGAAAATAGGAAGCCCCCAAACATGTAATGGCGGTTAGACAAGAAGAAAATACGGACACAGATAGAAAATAGAATGAGCAAATGCTGGGGCCCAATCTGTCTAGATAGGAAAGAATTCTGACTGCAACCCAAAAAAACCCTGACAAAAATACCAACACTTCTTATTAACAAAAAACCTGAGATCACACAATCTCTACCACCTAAATCAGATCTCTGGTGTAACACACAGCAATTCAGCAAATAAAAAGTGACAAAGGAACAGAGCAAAAGAGCAAACACAAAATGAGCACAATTGCAGCATCAAGCCCCAAAAGGGGACCAGACTGAAGTCTACTGCAAGCAGCAAACCAGCAAAGAAAATCCAACCAGAGGAAAAAAGCAGCAAATCATTTATCTGAATGAGAACAAGAATGCAAGCTGAGCTCCAAGCAAGACTAGGAAGAACAATTGATTACCGGCAAGGCAGATGGAAACTCAGGTCACTTATATCAGACCATTCAGAGCCAGCTGAAGGCCATTCAGCAATTAGTTCATTACCCTCAGCAACCACCGGAGGGAGCCCCAGCTCAGAAGTCGCCTCCAGAGTATTCACAACACCAGGAAGTAAAGGAAGGAAAAATCAAATAGGATAGGATGAGATTATGCACACAGACAAATCACTAAGCAACAGTCTTTTAAACAACACTACAAATGCCTCCTCAAACTACTAACACTTCCAACTCCAGAACCAGGCAGAATTAAACTAACACTAGCAACCCAGGATTCCCAAAAGCAAGTACATATAGCAATGAGGAGTGGTCCACACTGAACAGCTGAGACCATCAAAGCAGGAAAGCTCCAGGAGCTCTCTAATGAACAGATTAACCCCTGCACTGCTAGCAGAACCTGTACTGTTTAATATGATGGCGAAGTGCTTTAATCAGTGCAGAAGTACGTGAGAAAAGACACTGCAGTCTTCTGGCCCCACTCTATTGCTGTAAACCCGTGACAGCACACTTATATAAGGAAAGCTGTGAATCCCGCAAAGAGAAGAGGTGTAAATGATGAAAACACAAATGTTACTGAATATTTTCAGCAAAGCTATATATCAATCTGCTCATCTCCTTCTTCTCTATCACAAAGTGCGTGCTGATTTAACTGCATTTTCTCGCTAATGTAGAAAACTGTAACTGAACACTTAACAAATGTCATGATGGACATGTCAAGCATGTTGAGTTACAGAATTCTAGATATCTTATGGCATTTGTGCATTTGTAGCATTTGTGTCATGTTAGGAATGCTACATCTGTTAATCAGAAGATGTGTTAGACATGGCTACAATCAACATTTGGGGCATAGATACAATCATCTTTTCCCAGACATTTGCTAGTTGGAAACCCTCTTTAACACGAAAGTACATTGGCACTTAAATCCATAATTGTATTTTATTTGAGTTGATTCCACAAAACAAATGCAATCCATTGTGAGTGATTGTTTGTTGTTACAGCACACAGACATGACAAAATGTGACTTATATTTTTCTTATTAGTGGTCTCCACCCTATATTAGTAGACAGACAACTTAATCCTCTTTCTTGCAAGACATGTTAATACCAAGTGCAGTGAATGTAGAGGTTGGCCTGCTCACACAAGTAAAACAGGTATATTATATTAGTAATTTTACAGATAGAGTGCTAGAATGTGACTTATTGGGCTACAGTATATGATGTCAAATTGTGTCCTATTATGATGTTGTCATTCAGAAAGTTTTGCTTCAAATTATATATAAACTTGTTGAACCAGTTCTTTAAGGAAAACATTGTATCAAATGCAGGTCTGGACTGTAAATCCAGTTCTGTTTTAATGTAATATTTGTAGGTTGCATTTACTCTGGTTAATACAAGAGGACTCTAATGCTGGGTGTTGATTGTCTGAAAGGATGAGCATGTACTATAGATCCCTTGAATTAGTATAATTGAAGTTCTGAATAACTTTTGAATTGAAGAATTCATGTTGTTTTTATGCTTAAATCCTTCTATTATTTGGGCTGTTCTCTACAAAGAAGATCTCTCGATGACTCTGAACGCCATATAAAGATAACTACACTGCAAAATGCACAAACACCCAGCATAGTCTCAGAATAGTCAGTGTGCTCTCCAGACATGTATGTTTTAGCAATTACCTATACTCACAATTAAAATATATTAGGATACTCTGTCATTATCCAATCAGAGATGCCAGGGTCAGACTGTATAAAGAGGGACACGCCCTTTGACAAAGGAATGGTAACACCCAGTTGTAAATTATTCACTTTCACATGAATTCAGTAAAATGGCAGCGGCTGGCCTTCAAAAAATTACAATTTAAAGTACAGTGGGTATGGAAAGTATTCAGACCCCATTAAATTGTTCACTCTTTGTTGCATTGCAGCAATTTGGTAAATTCAAAAAAGTTCATTTTTTTCTCATTATGTACACTCTGTACCCCATCTTGACTGAAAAAAAAACAGAAATGTAGACATGTTTTGCACATTTATTAAAAAAGAAAAACTGAAATATCACCAAGCAACAGTCTCCAAACTCCTCATCAACCAACACCTCCAACTCCTCACCAGGCAGTATAAAACTAATACTGCAATCCAGATTTCCAGAGGTGGGTATAATTAGCATAGAGAAGTGGCCAATACTGAACAGCTTAGACCATTAAGGCAGGAAAGCTTAAGAGACTCTTAACTTCACAGATTTAATCACTGAACTGCTAGAAGAAACCTGCACTGTTTAATATGATGGTAAACTGCTTCTAATCAGTGCAAGAGTATGTGGAATCAGACACCGTGGTCTTTTGGCCCCTCTCTGTCACAGTATACCCATGACAGGTGTGTTGGAGCAGAAACACAAAATAACAACAAATCGCTTAACTCACTCTTTATAACTTTTGCGCTGAAACATCTTCATTCGGGTGCAAAGATTGTGAACATAGCTATGTTTTTGGCAATAATTATTTTTAACAAGGAATTTATGCCAATTAATAAAGTAATGGACGTGATGGGAATGAATATTGGATAGCAAGGGGAGATGTGCATGTACACTCGGGATGAGGCTGAGCATAAGAAAGGATCACTCTATGGTCCTAAAATAGCTAATTGATCATAAGTAAACATGTCTCAGTATGAAAAACTTTAACGCGTTAACAAAACCAATTGGTCAATTGAGTCAGATTTGTGCTAACATTTTCAGTATATAAGTGCCTATCTCTTGTACCAGAATTAAGTCAAAATCTTTTTTTTTGTAATTTTGACAGGCTTTCAATTCTGCCAAAAATTAATACTCAGTTTTCCAGCATGAAGCCATTTTTTAATTTTCATGTTTTTTTTAAATTTTGCTACCGGAGATAGCAACAGTCATAGTAATTAAAGTTTTTTTTTGCTTTTTTGGTTTCAGACAAGTACAACAGCTGGGGTCATGGCCACCATTCACAACTGTTTTGTTTTCTTGTAAGATTTGTGACTTATGCTAATATATATCTTAAACACTCATTGAAAAATAAATTTTAACCCAAAAGAAACTGTCCAAATATAATAAAAAATTCTCAATTCATGCTGATCCTAATATTTTTTCACTATTTAAACACAAATTGTTGGTGAGATTTACCATTATGATCTATAAACACTACAAAGTGGCATGGATATAGACAAAGTAGCTACATTTAAAAAAATGTCCATTATTGATAGACATTAAAACAAGACATTAGACACATGTACCAAAATGTGAGGAAAAACTTGAAACGACACAGAACATGGACGTACCTGGCCAAAACAGAGTGCATCAAAAATGTTAAAATATAAAATGCGTAGCAAAAGTTTCACACCACCGTATTTTCTCAAATCCAAGAGAATTGGGTCGCATAGTGTAATCCAAATTTCTCGGAAGAGGTGAAGATAGGGAAAAATATTCTCCATCTTCTCCTTTTTGTCAGTCCATGAAAATCTGAATGCACTCAAATTTTCAGATTTTATGCAATCCTGATGCAAATTGAATATTCTGTGATTTTTTCCTCCGCCAAAAAGTATCACAAGAAAGAATCAGATCTGTGCGCAGACCCATAGAATAACTGGTCTGAGTGCAATCTAATGTTTTGTAGGATCACACTCGGACTGATAATACAGTCGTCTGCACAAACCCTTATGATGAGCAATAGAATTGAGGGAGATGCCAAAACAGGAAAGCTAGCAGAGAATTGTACAAAGTGATCAATAATAATAGATGTAAAAACTAGAGATGAACTTTTCCCAATTTCAAATTTGGCACCAACCTAGCACATGCTAGTTCTTGTAAGCGTGGGGACCTTTGGCGCAGGTTACAAGCTTACATATTTTGGCCAAAATATCAACTAATACCCCACTATTTTTGTATATTTTGCACTATATTTTTCGAGGTGCAGCCAAGCCCAAGCATGTTTGGTCTCGCTTGAGGGGTGTTCACATTGGTACGCATTGAGAGTGTGCTGGCCAGCCCGCCTAGTCGAATTGAAGGGGCGTGACTAATAGGCTGTGAACCAGACACTATGCAGTATCCTTGTGTGAACGGCACCCTATGCGGGCCTCTATTGTGCAATTGTATACTGAGCAGTCACCCCCTCCTTGAATGGGTATGTGGAGAGTGGCTGTTGATCTGGTATTTTGCACCTGTGCTGCTAACATCTTGCTTTATGGGCTGGCTGCATCCTGTAGTGCATTTGTTCTAAGATCTGGGCAGGTAAGTGTTGCTGCCTTTTTGTTTGCTGTATAAATTGAATTTTTTGAGACCTTGAGTCTCCTTTAGTGGCTTTGCTGAATACCAACCTAGCACATTCGAATTTGTGTCCAGTTTCTTGAGCATTTTTACTCAAAGTCAGCTAAATTCAGTCACAATTTGGTAAATCATTCCGTTTCCATTAATGGTTTCGTTATTACTTTGAATAGGATAGTGGTGCAGTAGGATGAGTGGGGAGGACGAGGGGGACATGTTTTATGAGAGGAGAGGATGTGTCTAGGTCAGAGGAGCTGAGGACTGTAATTTTTTTCTTTAATAACTTAATGTGTGCATATTCCAGCAGCCAATCACGGCACAGAAACCATCCACAACGTCATGACACAAGATCTTCTGTGATTGGCTGAAGAAGTCACATTTACCTGTCCATATAAAAAGCGGACATCTTGTTTTGCTGGCAGTATTTTCTCAGTGTCAAATTGCAGAGAGGACAGTTCTTGCTAGTGCTGCTGCTGCTGCTGAAAGTGAACTTGTCAGTTAGCTAGAAAGGATCCTGTCCTGTGTGAAATTGATCTTCTAGCATCTATTTTGTGCTAAAACTGTGTTGCAATCTCAGGAGGCCCCGTTTGCTAATCAAAATCATTTGTGATAAAACTGTGTTTCAGTGAGAAATCAGAAGGCCATATTTCCACTTAAAAATTGTTAGGCCTAATATTGGGGTGCAGCCAAGAGGCCCAATTTGCTAATCCAAATAGTTTGTGATAAAACTATGTTTCAGTGAGAAATCAGAAGGCCAGATTTTCACATAAAAATCATTAGGTATAGCAGTGTTGTTCAGGCACAATATCTAAGAAAATAAATAAGGTTGTGAAACAGAAGGTTGCAAAAGGGAAAGGGTACATAAAACATGAGTGGGAAAAAGCAAGGTCAGGGTGGAAGGGGGAATAGGCTTGGTGTTTGACGTGCATGTGGGTTAGGTGTTAATGATAATGAAAGCTCAACTGAACAAACACCGTCTAGTCCTATCCAAAGACCACTGACAACATCTGTTACTGGATGGGTTACTACACTCCCTTTCTTTTGCAGCTGTACAGTGGTACACCTTGTAGTTGAGGGCCAGAAAGAGCATGTGCTTCAGTGGATAGCAAGCGCTGCATCAATTGGCCTCTCCAGCTCTTCCTCCACCCCCATATGCAGAGCCATGGCTCACCACAATCAGGCAATGTTAAAATTAATATGCCTTGGAGATCATAGTCACACAGCTCAAGAGTTGTGGACAGCTATACTGGCTAAGTTAATGCAATGGCTGTCTCCACTGAACCTGGAGCCAGGGAAGGCCGTGTGCGATAACAGTGCAAACCTGGTGGCGGCCCTATGCTGAGCAAACACCAACACGTGCCTTGCATGGCTTACATCTTCAACCTGGTGGTACAGCAATTTCTCCACCACTGTCTCAGCCTGGATGAGCTCCTGCAGAAAGCAGGAAAGTTTGTGTGCTCACTTCTGCCGTTCACACTCCTCAGGTCATCAACATGCATCAATACAGATGTCTTAGCCCATGCCAGTTGACAGGTTGATATATGATGTGCCGACGTGGTGGAATTCCACTCTGAACATGTAGCAGCAACGAGCCCTGATGCAATATGTCATGTCGTATCGTCTGGGCCAATGCAGTACCGACGTGGCACATATCACGTTTACAGAGTGGGCACAGATTAAGTACCTCTGAACCCTTCTGCACAGTTTTGAAATAGCTTCTAAGATGGTTAGCGCTGATGATGTCATCATTATCATCTACATGCTGGAGAACACTTTGAATAGTCTGCGTCAATATTTTGGTCATCTACATGCTGGAGCACACTTTGAATAGTCTACGTGAGGAGGTGGTGGTCCCAGAGGAAGAGGTGGAAGCAGAAGAGGATGCGGAAGGGATAGCAATATCTAAAATTTCTGGACTGTCTTGGCACAGGCGGGTTCCATGGGACGGCAGAATAAAGTGATCGAGAGGGGCTCATGGTACTAGACAAACTGTTAATGAAGGTGCAGGAGCTGAGGAACAAATGGAGGAGGACAAGAAGGAAGAGCTGATGGGTGCACAACAGTCAGGCAATGAAGAGGATAATGATCCCCTTACTGTTTCTGAGGTTGGTGGGAGAGGACAGAGGAAGCAACCTTGAATGTTACCCCACCTAAACACCATAGACTTGGACCTCATGGAAGCACCGGACATATGAATGCCTTCTTGCTGCACTATCTTCAACATGTAGCCTGGATTGTTAGGGTTAGAAATAGTGCTGACTACTGGGCTGACAATTCTATTAGATCCACGGTACAAGAGTAAATTAAGCCAGATACTTTTCCCACTGGATAGGGATGCGCGCATGCTGGAGTATCAAAACACATTTGTAGACAATCTTAAGGTGGTTTTCCCCAAGACAGCAGTGTGCATTGCAGTTCTAGATTTCCAACTCTGGGAATGACAAGGCGTCATCGCAAAAACATTAGCAGCAGCAGAGGAAGTGGCTTAAGCAATTTCCGTGAGTCATTTCACACATTTTTAAATCAGCCCATGCACCAGCAGAACAGAATACAAGTCTTACATGTTGTGAACGACTCAAGAGTATGATGCAGGAGCTCAATATAAATGCCAAAACTGGAAGAGTGGCCTGAGCTCGCCTGTCAAAATTTGGAAGTTTTGTCATACCCAGCAGCCAGCGTTCTCTCAGAACGTGTCTTCAGCGCTGCTGGTGTTGTCCTGACGGACAAGTGAATCTGGCTAAAAATGTCTGGCATCAAAATGAACAAGTCATGGATCTCCAATGATTTTTGCATCCCAGGTGAAGACTGTGCAGACTCGGCGATGCTGTCATTTTTAGTGTCTTGCATTAATCTTGCATTATTGCAGTCTGTGAAACCTTCAGTGTCTGCTTCTGTGCCTGTCACGGCTACTGCTGCTAATCTGACAAACAATTTTTTTTAAATGTGGAGACTCGAAGTTGGGTCTCCACTGGTGGATTGCCTGTAGTGGAAGGTGTGTCAGAGGCCTATTATACTATTTCTACACTGTGGAAATTAATGCCACTTTAGTGGTGTGTGACAATCATTTTTTGTTTTAAATGTGAAGACTCCAAATTGAGTTTCCATCTGGTGGGTTGCCTGTGTAAGTATGGCTCCCAGACAGGCAGGCCTGCACTTACTTTCACTCAACTACCTGTGTTACTTTCCTTACATTTTTCTACCAATAGTACTGATGTTTGTGCCATATAAGTATGCCTGGAAAAAAATAGAGGTGTTGCTTGAGGTATCAGGGCTCACAGCATAGAAGGCTTTCACTGCTCCCTTAAATATCAGGTCCTCATTGAAACTTCAATTCTAAGGTGTAACTGCTGGCCCAAACCCTGATACCTCATCCATGACCCATGGCTGGCTGCATCTCTGCCATTATTAAAAGTTATACTGTGGGTCAATTGATCAGTCAACTACCTTTGTTACTTTCCTTACATTTTCCTACAAATAGTACTGTATGAAACTGATGTTTGTGCCATCTGAGAATGGACATAAAAAAAAA
>JARQOD010000001.1:616767282-616826261 GCA_033576555.1 Oophaga sylvatica
GGCACTCGGCAAACAGGCGGGCACGGCTGGCACTCTGGCAGGCAGGAGGGAAACGGCTGGCACACTGGCAGGCGGCGGGCACGGCTCAGACAGGGCAACAGGAACTGATTCGGGAAGGACAGGAACACGGACAGGTACGAGTTGAATATGGGAAAGGTAGGAACTTGTTCAGACTGGAGGAACAGGAACTGTTTTGGGGAAGGACAGGAACATGGACAGGTACGAATGGAATATGGTAACAGGTACGAACCTGTTCTAACTATAGTGAAAAAGAGCCGCAGGGTGCGGAGCGAGAGCAGAGCCGCAGGGTGCAGAGCGAGAGTAGAGCCACAGGATGCAGAGCGAAAGCAGAGTAGAGCCGCAGGATACGGAGCAGGAGCGAGTGGAGCCACAGGATGTGGAACAGGAGCAAGCAGAGCCCCCAGGATGCGGAGCGGAGCAGAGCAGAATCGCAGAATGCAGAATAAGAGCGAGCAGAGCCACAGGATGCGGAGCAGAGCAGAACCGCGGGATGCAGAACAGGAGCGAGCAGAGCTGCGGTGTGGATAAGTGCAGGCACCGCCTCCCTAAGCATGCAGCCAGGAAGTATGCACACAGCCAGCAGAGGACATGAAGTTCACAGTATGGAGCAGGTGGAGGGCAGAACTCACAGCATGTCTCGGAGTGGTGAGTAAGTGGTGAATCAGCCTGTTGGGAAGCCATGCAGTGAAGGTTGCAGGGAGTTACAAGTGCAATACATCTTTAGCAGCAGAGATGCCGAGACTGATTACAATAAATAAGGACAAGTCTTTGTCTCACTGCTTTGTAGGCATAACCTGAGAGAGGATTTTCATTTCAGGATGCGCAATTATTGGGTAATTCAATGCTTGGAAGTGAGGGAAAGGAAGTTCTGCACATAGCTTTCTCAAGTGAAAAATTACAAAGCATGTAAAATGAGAAAAAAAACATTTTGGTTTGGTATCAAAAGCAATTTTTATTAATATGGAGGATAAGTCATCAACAAGACCAGGAACACTTTATGCCCATAAGAAGGTTATCTGGAATTCTTATGTAATTTTTGTCTTGACTAGTGTTGACTGAATGACAAAATTTGAATTAGCAGTTTTCTAAAATCGATAGGGAAATTTCATATTCACATCAAAGTGATTTGATGGGAATTGCATGTGTTTTTTTACCATCTGAGGTATCTTCAGACCCTAGAGTATAATAAATGTAGGCCACACTGTCATTTTTGTCCTATGATGTCTTCCATTGCCTCCGGCACACTGTAGAGCTTTTTAACATTGCGATTATATGGGTGACATGAATTCATGTGAGGACTAGATAGGCAAGGCTCATGCAATGCCATGTTGTGCGCTGCCTCACGATTTCGTGGGGTCTAATCTATCCATTCTTGAACTTTTAGAATTCAACAAATTATGACTGAGCCATCTGGCCTTTATTTTGTTGGATTTAAAGAAGCAACTTTCCTCAAATTGTTATACTCCTCTCTAGTCTTGAGAATTATTAGCATATCTAATAGAAATTTTAAAATAGAAAAATGTAAGTCTCAGAGAATCTCCGCCACTGCTTTGGTGTCTGGTATTGGCTCTGGCGCCGATGACCGTTGTCAGTGCGGCAACTAATCACTGAGGTCTGTAACACTATTGGGCATTTTATCTAAGCGGGCAGATCCACTGAGCTCACTGATTGGCTCACATGGTGTTCTTTATAGTTACCTGAAGCCGAAGACCAACATTTATTGCAAGAGAGGAACCCCTTTAAGAAAGACCTCATCACATATAATCCATGAAAAAGTTTGCACTCCATTTATTAAAGTGCAAAAGCCACGGATTTTATTAACCCATTACTGTGGTGATGTTTTGGCTCCTAAGGGCCCGTCTCACATAGCGAGATCGCTAGCGAGATCGCTGCTAAACAGTGATCTCAGCAGCGATCTCGCTATGACTGACACGTACCAGCGATCAGGCCCTGCTGTGAATCGCTGGTCGTGTCAGAAATGCCAGGACTTTCTTTTGATCGCTGGTCTCCCACTGGCCAGCACACATCGCTGGCGTGTGACAGGCAGGAGACAGCGATCTCCTGGTAACCAAGGTACACATCGGGTTTCCAGGAGCGGGGCTGTGCCTGGAAACCCGATGTGTACATTGGATACCAGCGCGCTGCTGCAGGGGAGATGGTAACCAAGGTACACGTCGGGTTTCCAGGCACCGCACAGCGCCTGGAACCCGGTGTACCTTGGTTACCAGCTCCTGCATCAGTGCGCTGGTATCCAACGTACACTGCGGGTAACTAGGCGACTTTACCCGCAGTGTCACTGTCCTGATCGCTGCCTGAGCTGCCTGTTTTTGCAGCTATCATGTAGCGACACACCAGCGATCCTGATCGTTGTCGGGATCGCTGGTATATCGCTATGTGAGACGGAGCCCTAACATCAGAGCCTTTATCTGATTTACAAAGGCTCTAATATCAAAAGCCAAATGTATACATCCCACATGAATAGGCTAGTAATGTCCATACCTTTTACACTTTAATATTGGAGTTACTGCCTTTTCCTTGATTATATAGAAATTTAAAAAAATATATAATTAGTTTTCCTCAAATCGTGAAATAAGTGTCACATTTCACGATGAACACAACCTATGGAGCACTTGGTCATGGCTTATGTTCTGTACGCTTATATTATTTTAAATACGTGATGGACACACCTGAAAAAATGTATTTCATGTGTTATTCATGACTTCTTAAATATTTTTATTTATATACTAAATATTTCTTGTCTTTTCTCATTTCAAAGACACAACAAAACTAAGACCATTAAACATGAATCCAATAAAATTATCCAATGCAAAATGAAACACACTGCAAATTTCCCCAGCTCACTTTATGAAAGTTATTTGGTTCCAAAATTAATTTCCCTAAAAAACATAACTCTCAATATATGATTTTTAATAATGCTTATTTTGATTAGGCAAAGTTTCCCCCATTACCAGTTTAGTAAGCACAGATTAAAACATTTTTTTTCTATTTAGACTCGAAATGTTACCATGTATCATGCAGATTATTAATATGGAAAAGCTTTAAGTAAATGAAACTTAGAGAGAAACAATAATACATGATATAAAAAATGTCTATAATTTTCTTTCCGCTATAAAAATTCTGCCTTAGCCAATTTTTATACTAAATAAAGTCCAAACAAAAATACCTGCATTAAAAATAATGATACTTAAATCTTGGCAACGCTAATTCCTAATTTAGGTATGAATTTCTGGACATGTCTGAATAAAAAAAATTTGCTTTTAGACAGAAGGGCACTGGTGACTAGTGTTGAGCGATACTGCTCGATATCTAAAAATATCGTTCGAAATTGTATCGCCGATAACACTAAATATCGTCGATATCCGATTACGATAACGGAAGTCCAATGTAAGTCTATGGGAACAAAATATCGCAACTAAAAAAAACCTTTATTTCCTTGTAAACACTAAATATACACACATAGAATACATATATATATATTATATACATGTCATTGTGACATGTATATATTTTATATTACTATATGTATAGTTTATACACTTCTACATAGTAAAATATCCCTTGATTCAATTGCGGGTAAAGCGGCTTCTGTGAAAAGACAGAAGCACCGACATGAAATGACACTTGGTGTACATAGGGTTAACCATGTCTTTTCATGTCGTTTGCAATCTGATTTGCACAAACAATTACATCAGTCTTTGTGTGCAAAATTTCACACCTGTAGGGGTTAATTAAGGTGTAAATTCGTTGTAAAAAAAAACGGACTTTTTTGCTACGAATTTACACCTTTAATTAACCCCTACAGGTGTGAAATTTTGCACACATAGACTGATGTAATTGTTTGTGCAAATCAGATAGCAAAGGACATGAAAAGACATGGTTAACCCTATGTACACCAAGTGTCATTTCATGTCAGGTTCTGCATTTTCACAAAAGCCGGCAATTGAATTAGCGGCTATTACACTATGTAGAAGTGTATGAACTATAAATATAAATATATATATATATGTGTCACAAATTTAATGACATGTATATATATATATGAGGTGTAAAATTGCTGAAAAAAAAGGCGTGGGCTCCCGCCCTATTTTTGCAACCAGACAGACAAAGCCAGTGAGTGGGGGCAGATAATAATAGCCCAGAGAGGGACCATTATTTTTGCCCCCCCCCGGCTACTAACATCTGCCCCCAGACACCCCAGAAAGGGCAAATCTCTAATTAGATTTGCCCTTTCTGGCACTTTGCCCGTCTATTCCCATTGCCCTGTAGCGGTGGCGAATGGGTTAATAAGGGGTTTAAAATGACCTTGCAATTGAAAGGTCACTTTAAGCCAGGTTAATAATTGAGAGCTGTCAATTAGACAACTATCAATTATTAATCCTATTGTATGAAAGAAAAATCAAAACACACACACTTTAATAAAAAAGAAGTTTAATGAAATAATCACACAGTTTTTGACCATATTTTATTTTCCTGCTAAAACCATTTCCTGTAATAAAAATAAAATAATAAAGCAAAATTATTCTTACCAATCCGATGTACAGTCAGGTCCCACGGTGTAATCCTTCAGAAAGGGTTAATGTTTACTGCAGGGACCGCAGCTAATGCTGAAGCCTCACAGTAAACCCCCAAATGAATGAGTTCCTCTCCTGGCTGACAGGGAGGAAGTGGAAAGCTTAATTGATTGCTTTCCACTTTCACTTCAGGTCAGCCAGGGACACAATCAGTGACGTCAGAGGAACTGGTTAACAAAATAGGGGATACCCTCGAAAAAAATTGGATTACCCAGCAGTCACTGCAGTTATCGCGAGAAACTGCATGTGACCGCCGGGGAGAAGAGGATGGCGGCATGAAGCAGTCCAGGCCGTGACCGCGGAGATCTTCTGCCAGGTAAGTGCCGCTGACTCCTGACAGACCCGACCGATGGACACTGACAGTGACAGACCCGACCGACGGACACTGACAGTGACAGTGACAAATCCGATTCCGGTATTCGATAAGACGAAAATATCGAAATGAATTATCGAAAGGCCGATAGAGCTAATATCGGCCGATAGCCGATATTTGCATTATCGTATCGCTCAACACTACTGGTGACAAAAGATAGAAAAACCGGTCTTGAAGACCAGGATTTGGCTTTTTTTTTTCCTTTTTTTTCTCCATTTTGTCGCTTTACACTCCAAGCGAATCATACAATTATTTTTTTGTCACCATAACTGTATGAGACTATGTGAAATGAGTTCTACTTTATGTTAGCATCATGTTTTGATACATTACATTAGAGTTTAACTTACCTGTAACATGCGCAATAAAAGCATTACCTAATTTATGATGAATGATGTATGGCATATAAAAGTAAAAACTGCAGCACTATTTTTTTTTTTCATTATTTTTCTCAAATGTAAAAAATTTACTTAAAGGAATTCTGTCACCACATTTGGCTTATCTAACCTATTAATATGGGCATACAGGTTAAAGATTGCTGAAAAAGTCGTCCCCGTGTGCCTTATATCAGATGCCTTGTTGTTGATAAATCATCTTTTATCACTTTATATAAGTGACCTCTTCCACTCTATGGGGAGGACGCTGCCTGGAAGATAACTCTACCTCCAGAGCTTATTTTACATGAAGGGGAGTTACTAGTGTGAGACATGTAACTAACACAGAACAAGAGAAATGAAATTTGTCATCTTGCAAACACATTATTTTGCTTCTCTCTGAGCTCTGCTGTATTGCAACAGTATTCAACTCTGTCTGCCTGTGAGATGGAAGTTGAAGCTGAGAAGAACCTGCAGATGTGTCAGGTAGAATTAATCACACACAGCTCTGCAGTGAGATCAGGAGAGCAGGAGAGCAGAGAGCGGCCATTACATATCACATAAAATTATAAAGAGTGATTTATCAAGAAGAAGGCATCTGATCAAAAATACAGGTATCACTTTTTTTTCAGCATTCTATAACCTGTATGCCCATTTTAATAGTTTAAATAGGTCAGATGTGGGACGGATTCCCTTTAAGTAAATTTTTACATTTGAGGAAAATATTGAAAAAAAATAATGCTACAGTTTTTACTTTTTTATGCCATACATCATTCATCATAAATAACGTTATGCTTTTATTGCGCATGTTAAAGGTAAATTCTATTTCTGTGCATATAATTTTATGTCTTGGGACCTTTTTAACCCTTTTCCATCAGAGACGTGTCCCAGGGATGACAATAAGACCCAGGGGTGACCTGGGTCTTATTGACCGGGGACGTATGGATATGTCTAATTTTTAATACAGCACCTCGACCTCTGTTGTGGTGCTAGCAATAAAATTCCAGTACCATTTTAAAGCTAGACACATGGGGTCGTCGTCCCAGGGGATGGCGACACCCCCCAACTAAGATCGCTGTAATTTTTCTGTATTTTGCTGCATTTCTCAGTTTTTCAGGCAGCTTAGGATTGGTGCTGTAAGAGCACCGAACACTGGCTGATGCCTAACAATGCTGGCATCACCAGGGCCAGCTCTGATTGGTGAAATCAACAGACATTAATCGCACCAATCAGAGCACATAGACAAGCTGTTATCTGCATGTGACTGCTCTATACTTCCTCCTTCTAGCTTCGAATTTGTACAGATCAGTCACTCTGTCCATCTGTGCACTGTGCTTGGCTCTGTAGTGCCACAGAAGCCTGTGACATCACAGATCCTGATTAGCGCTAATCAGTGACACAATTCATTGATTCCACGTCCGTGCTCCCTGGTTTCCAGGACTTTTTTTGGCCCTGTCCATTTTTCTCCCCCTTCCCTTTTGCACCTCCTCCGTGCATGCATTCACCAGCCGCCGTGCATTGATCAGCAACTCAAATCTCTGATCCGCATTTATGACTATTTTTTCATCCCCCACTTTGCACCACTCTGTGTGTGCGTCCTGCAGCCACCGAGCCGCTGATCAGATGTACACCACTGAATAGCACCAGCGCTCATTTTTGGCAAGGACTTTTTTTTGCCCCTCTCCATTCCCCCCCAGTTTTTTTATTTTTCCTGAGTCCTGCAGCGGCCGATTGCTGATCAGTGACACAATTCACTGATCAACGTCCTTCCTCACTGGTTTCCAGGAATTTTTTGCCCCTATCCATTTCCCTCCACTTTGCAGTACCTCTGTGCGTGCATCCAGCAGCCACCAAGCATTGATCAGCGACTCAAATTGCTGATCCGCACATGTGCTCGCTGTTTTCCACAACTTTTTTTCCACTGACTATTTCCCTCCACCACCTCCTTGCACCACATTCCTGAGTCTGTCCTACACATATCATGACTGGCCTCCAGTTGCTGCTTTTTCTCTTTTTTTTCTTTAAAAAAAGATAAAAGTTACACTATACCATGCAATCACACACATTCACATACGAATAAAGTTTGGTACTCACACCTAAAAAATGTCCCGCTCATCCCAATCTCAGTATTCAGCAGAGGACAGTCAGGGAGAGGTTTCCACTTTCCTTTATTTTTCAGACTCCTCCTCATCATCCTCCTCCATTGATACCAAACTGCCACATATACACCCCTGGAGAGAAACTGAACTACTTTCCACCTTCTCTGACCCTGTATAGACTTCACTTCCCGAAGATTACAAGCAACTGATTCCTGATTTTGTGGCACAATCAGGAATCAAATTTGACACCATCAGCCTCAAAGAGATAGACTTTTTCAAAGACTTTTTCTCTGAGTATTTTGTAAACCTCATGGTGGGCCAAACAAATCCCCACCAATTGTACGCCCAACAATTTTTATCACAAAACAGCCCATCATTATTTTCTAACTGGACTCCTGTAATGCAGTAGAAATTATGACATTTTGGGGCCTGTTTCTTCACATGGGGTTAGTGAAAAAGCCAGAACTTCGGCAATATTGGAGTGTTGGCTTCTTCTATAACACTCCAATGTTCCAAATGGCCATGACCTGTAAACGATTTGAGGCCATCCACAAATTCCTGCATTATAATGATAATGCATGGTGTCCTCCCCAAGGTGACCCCAACTTTGACCGTCTTTTCAAAGTTCAACCGGGTATTCACCACTTCAGCAACAAATTTGCTGAGGTGTACGTGCCCCAAAGGGACATCTGCATGGATGAGTCCCTAATCCACTTCAAGAGGAGGATCAAATTCCGGCAATAACTGTCCAGTAAGAGGGCAAAGTATGGAATTAAGTGTAAGGTTCTATGTATATATTCCTGAAACTCAGTTTGTTCGTCAGCCATTTTACTTTCTGTCTTGCTGCAGCTATCTTGCCCTCAGTCAAAATGGAGTTTCCAGCTTGCATGTTCCCGCCCTGATTCTTCCTTTGCTTCTTAAGCTGCCACAGCTGAGCAATCAGTGCTTCAGAATCTAGCCTGCAGTGAACCTGTGACTTGACTCCTGTAAGCCTTGGACCTTGTACTCCAGCTATTCCTACTGAGGAACTCTGAAGCACTTGTGGACTCTGAACCCTGCTCTTTGAAAGACCCACGTTTGCATGGACTTACGGTAACAGAGAAGAAGATCCTGAATCTGTATTGGAGAGTGATTGCTGAGCTTGGATTACTCTGGCCTGCTGTGTCTCTGTTTCTGTGTCTGCAAACTGTGTGACTATTTCTGCCAACTTGTATGAAGTATTACAGGACTTTCCTATATCAAACCTGTGACTCCTGTGTTTTAATCGCACCCAAGCACAAGACGCTATATGAACTGTACTACATACATTACATTAAGCTATACAAACTGTGTGAGAGTACCACAGAGTACACCTACAAGTTTAGGGTTTATGAAATGAAGGACTCCCAGGTTCAACCCCCTGTACACACGGGGTCAAAATTGTTGGTACCCCTTGTTTAATAACAGAAAAACCCACAATGGTCACAGAAATAACTTGAATCTGACAAAAGTAATAATAAATCAAAAATCTATGAAAATAAACAAATGAAAGTTAGATATTGTTTTTCAACCATGCTTCCACAAAATGTTTTAAAAAATAAGACTCATGAAAAAGACCTAGACAGAATTAATGATACCCTTAACTTAATATTTTGTTGCACAACCTTTAGAGGCAATCAGTGCAATCAAACGATTTCTGTAACTGTCAATGAGACTTCTGCACCTCTCGACAGGTATTTTGGCCCACTCCTCAAGAGCAAGATGCTCCAGTTATCTCGTGTTTGAAGGTTGCCTTTACCAGACGGCATGTTTCAGCTCTTTCCAAAGATGCTCAATAGGATTTATGTAAGGGCTCATAGAAGGCCACTTCAGAATAGTCCAATGTTTTCTTCTTAGCCATTCTTGGGTGATTTTAGCTGTGTATTTGGGGTCATTATCCTGTTGCAAGACCCATGACCTGCAACTGAGACCAAGCTTTCTAACACTGGGCAGCACATTTCTTTCTAGAATCCCTTGATAGTCTTGAGATTTCATAGTACCCTGCACAGATTCTAGACACCCTGTGTCAGATGCAGCAAAGCAGCCCCAGACCATAACAGAGCCTGCTCTATGTTTCACAGTAGGGACAATGCTTCATTTATCCATCTGTGAACATAGTGCTGATGTGTCTTGCTGGCTTGTCAACATGTAGTTTGGCAAATTCCAGTCTGGACTTTTTTGATTTTTTTTCTACAATGGTGTCCTACTTGGTCGTCTCCCATGAAGTCCATTTTGGTTTGTACAATGACGGATGGTGCGATCTGACACTGATGTTCCTTGAACTGGAAGTTCACCTTTAATCTGTTTAGAAATTTTTCTGGGTGCTTTTGTCACCATTCTTATTATCCCTCTTTGTCATCAATTTTCCTCCTGCAGACACGTCCAGGAAGATAGGCTACAGTCCCATGGAGCTTAAATTTCTGAATAATATGTGCAACTGTAGTCACAGGAACATCAAACTGCTTGGAGATAGTCTTATAACTTTTATCTTGAGGCTATGTGCACACGTATCCCGCACCTCCCTGCCGCAGGAAATATGCATTTTATAGGTATGAGTATTCCCACCAGAAACTAGCGTTTTGCAAGAGTAATTAGCTTGCAGAATGCTAGCGTTTTCCAAGCGATCTGAAGCATCGCTTGGAAAACTGATTGACAGGTTGGTCACACTAGTCAAACAACGTGTTTGACAAGTGTGAGCAACTTTTTACTATTGATGCCGCATCGTATTTTTCTCCCACATATGGGGAATCAGTGTACTCAGAAGAAATTGCACAACTTTTGGGGTCCAATTTCTCCTCTTACCCTTGTAAAAATAAAACATTGGGGGCTAATGATTATTTTTGTGGAAAAAATGTGATATTTATTTTCACAACTCAACGTTACAAACTTCTGTGAAGCACTTGGGGGTTCAAAGTGCTCAACACACATCTAAATAACTTTCTTGAGGGGACTAGTTTCCAAAATGTGTTCACTTGTGGGGGGTTTCCACTGTTTAGGCACATCAGAGACTCTCCAAATGCGACATGGCGTCGATCTCAATTCCTGCCAATTTTGCGTTGCAATAGTCAAGCGGTGCTCCTTCGCTTCCTAGCTCTGACGTGCATCCAAACCGTGGTTTTCTCCCACATATGGGATAGCACACTCAGGACAAATTGCAAAACAACTTTTGGGGTTCAATTCTTCCTGTTACCCTTGTGGAGATAAAAATGGGGCTAAAATATCATTTTTGAGGAAAAAATGTGATATTTTATTTTCACTGCTCTATGTTATAAACTTCTGTGAAGCACTTTGGGGTTCAAAGTGCTCGCCACACACTTAAATAAGTTCTTGAGTTGTCTAGTTTCTAAAATGGGGTCATTTGTGGGGTGTATCCACAGTTTAGCCACATCAGGGGCTCTCCAAATATATGATAGGATATGGTGTCCACTCTCGATGCCAGCAAATTTTACATTCAAAAAGTCAAATGGTGCGCCTTCCCTTCTGAGCTCTGCTATGCGCCTACAAGTTTACAAGTTTGGGGCTTTCCTGATACAATTGTAAAAATAAAAAAAAATGGGTGTAAAGAAAAATTTTAGTGAAAAAAAGTTAAATGTTAATTTTTTCTTTCACATTCCATTAATTCCTGCGAAGTTCCTGAAGGGTTAATAAACTTTTTTTGTGGTTTTGAGCACCTTGAGGGGTGCAGTTTTTAAAATGGTGTCACTTTTGGGTATTTTCTATCATATAGACTCCTCAAAGTCACTTCAAAGGTGATGTGGTCGGTCACTAAAAAATGGTTTTGTAAATTTTATTGGAAAAAATGAGAAATTGCTGGCCAACTTTTAACCCTTTTAACTTCCTAAAAAAATATATTTTAAAAATTGTGCTGATGTAAATTAGACATGTGGGAAATGTTATCTATTAACTATCTTGTATGACATATCTCTCTGATTTAAGGGCATATGAATTCAAAGTTTTAAAATTGCAAAATTTTCAACATTTTTGGGGCCAAATTTCAATTTTTTGCACAAATAAACGCAAGTCATAGCAAAAAATTTTTTAACACTATCATGAAGTACAACATGTCACAAAAAACAGTCTCAGAATAAGCTGGATCCCTTAAAGCGTTCCAGAGTTGCTACCTCATAAAGTGACAGTGGTCAGATTTGTAAAAAATTGACCTAGTCATTAACGTGCAAACACCTTGGGGGGGTAAAGAGGTTAATATATGAAAAAATGTAAATTTAACACAAACCTGTCTTACTGCCTAATGATGCAATCCAAAGATTCTTATATTTGGAGAAAGTCAAACAAAATATTTAATCTAATGGTTAAGTGGAACCTGTCATGAGTTTTTGAGTATCTAAACAAATGCCACCACCTTAATCTACTCTTTTACTGTAGTCCATAAATGTGTCTATCATCTCCTGACTCCCTCTTTATATCACAAAAAATATTATTTGAATTTCTTCCATGCGGCATGTAAATTAGCATGGTCCAGTCCAATGGGGTGTCATCGCTGGGTGTCTCTGCCTCCTCTCTTTTCCCAATCGCCATCCTCTGGCTTTAATTGATGTGGATGATACAATCTGCATCAGCCACATAGAGCAACAAAATCTCATGTCTGCGCAGCGTCATCGTAGGCTTGCGCAGGCGCAATTTGCTATGTACACTCCTGAGGGCAGAACATAGGACTTTAATGAGCATGCAACAGAAGACGTCATTTTGGCTCCTTCGTATGTGCGTACATTTATGGACTACAGTAAAGCGTAGATAAAGGTGGTGGTATTTGTATAGATACAATAAAGCTGATGACAGGTTCCCTTTACACATGGAATATACTGTAATTTACAACACCACTGGGTACAATATTTTGAAAGTCTTTGTATGCAATACAGCTCTTTTTGGTAAAATATTATGAAAACATTAGTTGTCTTCATGATTTTTACAACATTACTTCATTTTCAAGCTGAAATGGGCAAAATAGGCATTTTACAGCCAAAGAAACACAACCTTAAGGCTATGTGCACACGTTGCGGAATTTCCGCGGAAATTTCCGCCGTAATCCAGCACCTCCCTGCCGCAGGAAATACGCATTTTTATTGGTATGCATATTCCCGCCAGAAACTAGCTTTTGCAAGCGTAATTAGCTTGCAGAATGCTAGCGTTTTCCAAGCGACCTGTAGCATCGCTTGGAAAACTGATTGACAGGTTGGTCACACGAGTCAAACATAATGTTTGACTCGTGTGACCAACTTTTTACTATTGATGCTGCCTATGTCGCATCAATAGTAAAAAGATCTAATGTTAAAAATAATAAAAAAATAAAAAATCGTAATATTCTCACCTTCCGGCGTCCCCTGCAGCCTTCCTGCCTCTCAGCGACGCTCCCGGCCAATCCCGTTCCCAGGCGTCCTTAGCGACAATGACCCCAGATGATGTGGCATCATGCGACTATGTCATCTGGGGTCATTGTCGCTAAGGACGCCTGGGAACGGGATTGGCCGGGAGCGTCGCTGAGAGGCAGGAAGGCTACGGGGGCCGCCGGAAGGTGATAATATCTCTATTTTTTATTTTAATTATTATTTTAATATGGATATGGTACCCAGGGCCTGGAGGAGAGTCTCCTCTCCTCCAGACCCTGGGTACCATCCACACATGAACCGCTTACTTTGATCATGGTGGGCATAGCCACATACGGAAAGTAAGCGGTTCAATGCATTCCTATGGCGGCAGAATCGCCGCGATTCCGCAAAAAGAATGTGCATGCTGCGTATTTTTCCGTGATGCGATTTCGCCGTGGAAAAACACGCAGCATGTACACAGCATTGCGGAATCCCATAGAATATAATGAGTTGCATTGGGTAAGCGTTTTTGCCGCGTTTTTAAAAATACTAACAATCCGCAACATGTGCACATAGCCTAAGAAAGAAATTGAAAGATTTTTACAATAAATGTCAGAATGTTATATTTATTGAGTATTTTGTTCCTGTTGGCTATATAATGCCAATGTATTCTTCTGTTCTGAACATTGAACTCAGTTTCATTACCCAATGGGGCTCACAATTTAATTTCTTTATTTTTAACAAAGAACCTGGAAAAAGCATGCCAATTAGAGGAGAATATAAAGTACAAATGCCATGCAAATGATGTCTATGGTTTATTGAGCCTAATTTATGAAGAATATAATGTATATTATTAGAACTGAAATTCAATCTTCTCTTAAATAACCACCTCTAATCATACTTTTTCTGTTTTCACTTTAGTTACTTTTCTATACCAAGTCCCCAACTTAAGAACACTCAAATTACGTATGACTCATAGTTACGAATATACTGTAAGTTGTACAAAAAACAAATAAGAAAATAAAACTCACCTAGTCGCTCACCTATCCCAACGTTTCGTTGCTTATTGCCCTCAATGTAATTCTCTTCCTCTGTTACATGCCTCTTTACTTTTTCCTAGAACTTCTGGCCGCGTCCAGACCTCGGAGGTCACGGTGCATTGTAAAGTCACAATGTTGTGACATCAAGATGTGTGTGGCGATCTTTTGAAACACAGTGACTTCCAAGGCTTGGACATCCTGACCTATAGTGAAGAGGCCCAAATATGTGGCGCATGACAGAGGCAAGAAGAGGACCAGACAGTGGGCAGCTAGGTAGCTTAAGAGATAAGCAATGAGGTTACTGTTTGTGAAAAAAAACTTTATACTTACCTCTCTAGCTGTCTCACTGCTCACTTCCACCATCGCGTCATGCAGTTATGTCCTTTTCACTTCAAAGTGTTTCAGCTGCGGGATCGGGCTACTAGCAGTGCAGCTCTTGCTCAGGAATGGCAGCAAGCAGGTGTGAGTGCATCTGCACGCACTGTGAGGCGGAGACTCTTGGAGCAAGGCCTGGTCTCAAGGAGGGCAACAAAGAAGCCACTTCTCTCCAGAAAAAACATCATGGACAGACTGATATTCTGCAAAAGGTACAGGCAGTGGACTGCTGAGGACTGGGGTAAAGTTATTTTCTCTGATGAATCCCCTTTTCGATTGTTTGGGACATCAGGAAAACGCCTCATTCGGAGAAGACAAGGTGAGCGCTACCACCAGTCTTGTCTCATGCCAACTGTTAAGCATCCTGAAACCATTCATGTGTGGGGTTGCTTCTCAGCCAAGGGAATCGGCTCTCACAGTCTTGCCTAAAAACACAGCCATGAATAAAGAATGGTACCAGAATGTCCTCCAAGAGCAACTTCTCCCAACCCTCCAAGAGCAGTTTGGCGATCAACAATGCCTTTTCCAGCATGATGGAGCACCTTGCCATAAAGCAAAGGTGATAACTAAATGGCTCAGGGAACAAAACATAGAGATTTTGGGTCCATGGCCTGGAAACTCCCCAGATCTTAATCCCATTGAGAACTTGTGGTCAATCATCAAGAGACGGGTGGACAAACAAAAACCTAAAAATTCTGACAAAATGAAAGCATTGATTGTGCAAAAATGGACTGCTATCAGTCAGGATTTGGTCCAGAAGTTGATTGAGAGCATGCCAGGGAGAATTGCAGAGGTCCTGAAGAAGAAGGGTCAACACTGCAAATATTGACTTGCTGCATTAACTCATTCTAACTGTCAATATAAGCTTTTGTTACTCATATGTTTGCAATTATATTTCTGTCTGTGATAAAAACATCTGTCAAACACACATAAAAAGCAGAGGGCAGCAGATCATGTGAAAATATAATATTTGTGTCATTCTCAAAACTTTTGGCCATGACTGTACACCCATATTTTGATGTTCTGTTTAATAATTTCGTTCAGTTGTATTAAGTTTTATAAGCAATAACATTTAATGATAATGTATATATTTTACCCGGAAAATCCTGTGTATTCATTGCATTATTCTTAAATCTTCATAAATAAACTACATACATATTCTAGAATACCCGATGCGTTAGAATTGGGCCACCATCTAGTTTTATTCATATTCTAGGTAAGGTCTGTACTACAAATACCTTGCACTATTTCTTAGTTTGTCATCACCAGGTCATGTATCCATTTTGTCGAATCTTAAGCATAAGGATTTGGCACATTGACTGGTAAAATTCACCTTGTCTGAGTGCTGACAATGAAAACAATTCAGGGTATTTTCACTACAATGGGGTTTTCTGCAAGAGCTGCACAAATTGGTAAAACAACAGAAACCAAAGCTAAAATGTAATAATACAGCAGCCTCTTAGCAGAGCTATAGACTGCAGTAAAAGGATTAGCATGTAATAATATTTTAAGTACAGTATTTTTGTGAGATATTTTAAATATTACAGAGGATTATTTACTAGATTTTCTATGATTTATGGGAAAGAATGTAAAAAATATTTGTTTCTTTTTCCACTCTGCTTCTGCTTTGGGTGTGGCTTGTCATTACTGAATACTAGACGTGCATAAATACCATAAGCAACCGTAGCAAGTTTCGCTAATTTTCCTTGCTTACATTAACAGCTTTGTATGAGTCACTGACTACATCTTTCAGCACAATGGCATTATACATACATGTGTATGTTAAGAAATTTTAATCAGCTTTCCAATATCCTGGCATATTTGGAGGTATTTTTGCTAATAATTTCTAAATCCATAAATCAATTATGTATAATAGTATAATCTGGTCATCGGAAACCTAGTCTCTACACTCTTCTGAAATGCAGACCCCACTACCATGAAAGTCTTATCTGTGAAACAGATAACAAACTAATTTCAGGACCACTCCAGGACTTTAATATGCTTCTCACAAAGTCAATCCTTTGTTGCCATGGTGGTGTGCTTCGGATCATTATCATGCTGAAAGACCCATCCACGTTTCATCTTCAATGCCCTTGCTGATGGAAGGATGATTGCACTCAAAATCTCACAATACATGGCCTCATTCATTCTTTCATGTGCACGGATCAGTCGTCCTGGTCCCTTTGCAGAGAAACAGCCCCAAAGCATGATGTTGCCACCCCCATTCTTCACAATGTATGGTGTTCTTTGGATGTAACTCAGCATTCTGTCTCCTCCAAACGCGAGTTTTGTTTCTACCAAACAGTTCTACTTTGGTTGCATCAGACAATATGGCATTCTCCCAATACTCTTCTAGATAATCCAAATACTCTCTAGCGTCTTCAGACGGGCCTGGACATGTGCTGGCTTAAGCAGAGGGACACATCTGGCACTGCAGGATCTGAGTCCCTGGCGGTGCAGTGTGTTACTGATGGTAGCCTTTGTTACGGTGGTCCCAGTCCTATGCAGGTCATTCGCTAAGTCCCCCTTGTGGTTCAGGGATTTTTGCTCACTGTTCTTGTGATCATTTTGACCACAAAAGGTGAGATCTTGTGTGGAGCCCCAGATCGAAGGAGATTAGCAGTGGTCTTGTATGTCTTCCATTTTCTTATTATTGCTCCCACAGTTGATTTCATCACACCAAGCTGCTTACATATTGCAGATTCAGTCTTCCCAGCCTGGCACAGGGCTACAATTTTGTTTCTGGTGTCCTTCGATAGCTCTTTGGTATTCACCATAGTGGAGTTTAGAGTGTGACTGTCTGAGGTTGTGGACAGGTGTCTTTTATACTGATAAGTTAAAACAGGTGCCATTACTACCGGTAATGAGTGGAGGACAGAGGAGCCTCTTAAAGAAGTTACAGGTCAGTGAGAGCCAGAAATCTTGCATGTTTTTAGGTGTCCAAATACTTATTTTCCACCATAATTTGCAAAATAAATCTTGCCAAATCAGACAAGGTGATTTTCTGGATTTGTTTTCTCATTTTGACTCTCATAGTTGTGTTCTACCTATGATGTCAATTACAGGCCTCTCTCATCTTTTTAAGTGGAGAACTTGCACAATTGGTGGCTGACTAAATACTTTTTCCCCACTCTATACAGAGCCCCTAATTGATAGAAGAGCATAATCTCCCCTCAAGTGATCTCATTTTGAAAACTATACTCCTTGTGGAATTTACCTACTTGTGTAGTGACGATTTTGATTCCATGGGTATTTTACAGAAACAAGCAGTAATGAATGTTGCCGAGTGAAATTTGCAAACTGCCATTGTAGTGACTACTACGCTTTCGTGACCAGTACGCTGTAGTTACCAGTACATTGCAGTCACCAGTATGTTATGTCCAGCCCGTGCTTCTGGAGGCATGCACCCGTTAGTTAGGTAGGTTTTCATTGCTTCAGATATGCCAAACTTGGACACAATATGTGGTTTAGGTACACTGTGGGGCTCAGAAGGGAGGGGGCGCATTTGGATTTTGGAGCAGAGTATTTGCTGAACTTCTTTTGGCTGGCGAAGAGCCATATTGCTTTTCCAGAGCCTATGTGCTTACAGCAACGTAGAAGCCCCCTATATTTCCGTTAACAGATGACAGACCTGAGTGAGGGCTTGTTTTTTGTGGACTGAGTTGAAGCTTTTATTGGGAACATTTTGCAAAACGTTTGGGATAACATTTATCTGGTGCTCTACGCTGAACACTTACTTTGGGGTTTCCATCTAAATCTCTGAATGACATGATTCAAATGAAACCCCTCAGGGATCCATTCACTATAATGAGACAGCAGAGTTACTCTGGACTCTGTATGGCCTGTGTTCAGCGGTGTACTTGTTTTCAGAAGTGCACAAAACTCTGGCCGATGGCACTTTTATGCAGTCCTAAAAATACGGACATTGCCGTATCGCAGCTCAGACAGTGTCCACAGTGCCTCCATCTGCCTCATTATAGGGAATCTTCCTCCAGAGTTTCCATCTGAATCACATATTTCAGAGATTTATACGGAAACCCTGGTGCAAGCGCTCAGCACAGAGCACAGAATAAATGTGCGTCGAGCCTTACTGCGATCTTTGGGAGGCATAATAAAAAAATCAACAGCAGGTGAAGAATTGGTTTTATTTATTTTTTACATCCTTCCTTATGTGGTATAAGTGATTAAGTGACTTTATTCTTCGATTCGGTGTGATTACAGCGATATCGGATTTATATCGGGTTTTTATGTTTGGCTGCTGTCACACACTAAAAGATGCTTTTTATTGCAAAAAATTGTTTTTGCATCACCACATTTTGAGAGCTATAATTTTTCCATATTTCGGCCCACAGAGTCATGTGAGGGCTTGTTTGTTGAGGGACAAGTTGACGTTTTTATTGGTACCATTTTCGGGCATATGACCTTTTTTGATCGCTTTCTAATCTGATTTTTGGGAGGCCGAATGAGCAAAAATCAGCAATTCAGAATTTTTTTTGGGGGGTCATGCCGTTCTGTGTGTGATAAAATTGATAAGGCAGTTTTATTCTTCAGGTGAGTACGATTACAGCAATACCTCATTTATATACCGTATATAATCGAGCATACGCCAAGATTTTCAGCCCTTTTTTTAAGGCTGAAAGTCCCCCTCTCGGCTTATACTCAAGTCATATACCGGGGGTCGGCGGGGGAGGGGGGTGTCAGATCATACTTACCCGCTCCTGGCACGGTCTCTTCTGCAGCCCCCCGGCTTCTCCCAAGGTCTCCAGCGCCTGTGTTCAGCGGTCACGTGGTACCGCTCATTAAAGTCATAAATATATGCACATATTCATGACTTTAATGAGCGGTACCACGTGCCCGCTGCAGGAAGGAAGATAGACCGCTGGAGAAGAGCAGGGGCAGCAGAGACCGCGCCAGGAGCAGGTAAGTATATGAGATATTCACCTGGCCCCGTTCCACTGCTGGCTCCGCTCTGTCCTCTGGCTGTGAATGTTCAGGTCAGAGGGCGTGATGACATGGTTAGTGCGCGCCGTGCCCTCTGCCTGAGCAGTCATTGACAGAGGACTCGGAAGTAGGGATGAGCTTTCCGATGTTGCAATATCGGAAATCGGCCCGATATTTGCTATATCGGAATTTCGATTTCCGATTCCGATATTTTTTTCACATCGGAAATCGGAAATCCCATTATAATCCTTTAGCCTCTGAGCGCTCCGTGAAGCCAATCAGGAGCTGAAGAATTGCTGACTAGATAGATACACACAGAATACATATATATATATATACATGTCATTGTGACACAAATATATATATATATATGTCATACACTTCTACATAGTATAATAGCCGCTAATTCAATTGCCGGCTTTTGTGAAATTACAGACCCGACATGAAATGACACATGGTTTACATACAGTTAACCATATAATTTCATGTACTTTGATATATGGTTTTCACTAACAATTACATGAGTGTATGGATGCAAAATTTCATACATGTAGGGGTTAATTAAAGGTGTAAATTCGTTGAATTTTTTTTTCAACAAATTTACACCTTTAATTAACCCCTACATGTGTGAAATTTTGCACACATACACTCATGTAATTGTTAGTGAAAACCATATATCAAACTACATGAAATTACATGGTTAACTGTATGTAAACCATGAGTCATTTCATGTTGGGTGGTTCTGTAATTTCACAAAAGCCGGCAATTGAATTAGAAGATGGCGAACAGTTTTCCTGCTACAGTTTTCGCTCTGTGCATTTTTCTAGCGATTTTTTTGCTCCTCTGCCTCTGCAAACTCTTTCCCCATTATCCTGAAGTGTTTCCTCTCTGTTTTATCCATTAGATAGCACTGTAGTGGTCATTTTGTAATTCCGATTTTTTTCTCCTATTGACTTGCATTGATATCGGAAATCGGAAATTCCGATATCCAATATTTTTCCAATATCGGAAATCGGAATTCCGATACGATTTCGGGCAATATCGCTCATCCCTACTCGGAAGACAGCGGCACTCAGCGGTGGACCGGGACAGGTGAATATCGCTCTGCCGGGGCCTGAGCGAGCGGTGACCCGGCACCTGTCCCCCATAGCGCGCCGGTGTCCCCGCCTGCTCAGGACACCGGCACCTGGCCCCCAGCGACGAGAGGTGAGTATTTTTTTTTATTATTATTTGCAGCAGCATATGGGGCATAATGTGCGGAGCATCTTATGGGGTATAATGTGCGGAGCATCATAAGGGGCATAATGTGCGGAGCATCTTATGGGGCATAATGTGCGGAGCATCTTATGGGGCATAATGTGCGGAGCATCTTATGGGGCATAATGTGCGGAGGATCATATGGGGCATAATGTGCGGAGCATCATATGGGGCACTTTGTGCGGAGCATCATATGGGGCATATTGTGCGGAGCATCATATGGGGCACTATGTGCTGAGCATCTTATGGGGCATAATGTGCGGAGCATCTTATGGGGCATAATGTGCGGGCATCTTATGGGCATAATGTGCGGAGCATCTTATGGGCATAATGTGCGGAGCATCTTATGGGGCATAATGTGCGGAGCATCTTATGGGGCATAATGTGCGGAGCATCTTATGGGGCATAATGTGCGGAGCATCTTATGGGGCATAATGTGCGGAGCATCTTATGGGGCATAATGTGCGGAGCATCTTATGGGGCATAATGTGCGGAGCATCTTATGGGCAGTAATGTGCGGAGCATCTTATGGGGCTTAATTTTATGGAGCATCTTATAGGGCAGCATATGTGGCATATCTATGGAGCATCTTATGGGGCCAAACTTTATGGGACATATGGCCTTCTATGAGCATTTATGGGCATATAACCTTGTGCAGCATTATATGGGGCGTATTTTGTATGGAGCATCTTATGAGGCCATCATGAACTGTATGGAGCATTCTGTGAGGCTCTTGATTCAATATGGCTATTCAAAAACATTTACCCTACTGATGTCTCAATTAATTTTACTTTTATTGGTATCTATTTTTATTTTTGAAATTTACCAGTAGCTGCTGCATTTCCCACCCTAGGCTTATACTTGAGTCAATAAGTTTTCCAAATTTTTTGTGGCAAAATTAGGGGGGGTCAGCTTATACTCGGGTCAGCTTATACTTGAGTATATATGGTAGGTTTTTTATGTTTTGACGCTTTTTACACAATAAATGCTATATTGTAGAAATCCAAGAAGTATTGTTTCTTCTTGTGGAGATTGAAATGCTAAGCATGTCAAGATGAGGAGACTTAAAGCCACAATGCTTCTCTGGGAAATATGCAAATTGTCTCTTCAGAGAGAAAGAGAACTACAACTCTAGTGCCACCTATTGGAAGTAGCAATCCTAAAAGTCAATGTCGACCCTTTAATGAGCCTTATCACATGACTTAGGACAAAAGTCAAACCAGAATCTTAATTTACAGACACTGTTTCTTTTTTTTTTTTTTAAACCATTCAGGTTAGTTATAAACAACTCAATATAAGCTCATCAACTTAAACGTCGTTGTTTCAACTCTCATCATCATGGTTTATATTTATTTTAGTATAACAAACCAAAGGTATACGCAAAAGACATCCTAAACATCAATAAACATCAATAAAATTCACTGATATTTGATCAGATACTGCCACTTTTTAAATTTCCAAACGCCCAAATCAAAAATAGTCTAGAAAGGATCTGCCCAACACACTTATTAACAGATACAGACTTCTCTTTAAAATGTCCTAAATTTTTCACATCCCACAAACTCTGCATCACACAAGTCATAATTAACCATAGTATTCTATCTTTCACACGACCACATGCACCAATTCCAAACACCGCAACACGCCAATCAATAAAACTCACCCCGCTAATTCCTTACACAACCCACCTACACACTTCCACCCACTGTACGCGTAATCACAGTCCCACATAGTATGCCACACAGTCTCACATCCACCACAACCTTCTCTTGGGCACACATCTGTTCTGGTCAGACCTCTTCTCTTCTGAACCTGTCGCACAGGCAAGATATTGTGCAAGGACATCCATACAATATCCCTTTGTCTATTAGACATCCCATGCGTTCCCAAACTCTTCCATGCAACCGAGACTTCATTCCCTCTCAAACCCACAATATTACACTCCACATCATTCTTATGTATTATTTTCATCACCTTCTTAGCCATTCTAAAATCATTCATCGGCACACTCAGTAAATCATGCTTGCTCACAAACTTTTCAATCACCTCACACCAGACCAGACACTTGAAAGCAACAGGCACTCTAGCATCCCTCTTTCTCCAACACAAGCCATACAACATCCAACCAGCAGAATATCTTGCCATATACGCTCCTTTATTTCCTTTATTCAACAAGATAACTACAGTTTTGATATACTGAAGCCCCAGAAAAATCTCAAAGTTTGGAAAGGCCATGACACCAAGGTAACATGCTTGAAAAGACTTTCTCTCTTAAGTTTCTCTATTTTACTACTCAAGAAGAAAGTAAAAACAACTTTTCCACTATTCCAGCACACACACAAAATCCCTCTTCCATACTCTCCACTCTTTATACTTAATTTTTAATTCATTCATTCACACCCTCATCATCTAACAATCTTACATTCAGCTTCCAAACCCCAGCCCCATACACACGGTCATCAATCGCACTAAACACACCTCTCAAACACTCATGATCAGAAAAGGCACAGTATTTTGTTCAAAATTCATACACAACATATTTTTGGAAAACAACATTTTATCCATCTTGGATGCAATACCATCCCTATCAGCATGGTATGTTGGCGGTGGTGGGATGCAAAATTTCAGAGCAGCAGCATCTAGAAGGGAAAAGTCAGAAATAAGATTGGATAACTTTTTACCAGTTGTGTCACAATTCCCTTCTGTGATGCAATTAAAGTCTTGAACTAAAACTGTAGGCATTTTGCTTGGAAGAAACATACTTAGTTTTTCCAAAAGAGCCAGATGCCCTTTTTTTTTGTCCTTTCCTGATGGACAGTACACATTAATAATTCTAGATCGCCACACCCTATAGCTAACATGTGCAATTATACATCTACCCACCTCTACCACCGTGTAGCTATCTAAACTAATCTCCCTGTTACCCATTAATATCCCTACACCATCATTCCTATTAACACATGAGCCGTACAATACATGCTGTCCGTAAGGCCAGTCCTTATCGCTTGGAGCGTCCACAATCCCACATTCCTGAAGACAAAGGCTATCAGCATTCATCTGTTTAATATAATCTAGGACTATTGCAGTCCTGGATTTGATCTAATTTGCCTGACATTCAAGGACACAATGCCCCAACCAGCTTGGGGAGCCATAACATGATGGTGTTATATACATGACGACAAACAGGCCAATTCTGCTTGAACCGTTTTCATCTTCCATCTGGAACTGCAACTCCCCAAATCTGTTTACGTCTGCGGGAATGCCTAAAAAAGCACTGGCATCAATCTTCACCGGCGTCTGCCCAATCCGTTCAGGGTTTCTTGCAGGTAGTTCCAGGCTCCTCGTCCTCAGAGGGCCTCACAAGAGTGAATTCACCTTGATCTCCGCAACTGGCCAACTCCTCTTCAGTAGCTAACCAAGATATACTGGGGGTATTACCAAAAGAACCCTCCAGCTCCCCCTCTCCACAGACATCAGACTGATGAGGGAGCTCACATTCAACATCAGCAAGTTCCAAAACTGCCGCCTCTGGGCTGTCAATCTGCTCAAGGAGAAACGATACTTCTTGGATATCGGTCAGATGCCTCTCACACAGCCAAACCAGATCTCACACTTTCCACTGACGAGGGGCAGTACCCCGAAACACAGTGTTGGCAAATTGAGATTTTGGTTTGGCTTTTGCCCTAAGTCATGTGATAAGGCTCGTTAAAGGGTTGACATTGACTTTTAGGATTGCTACTTCCAATAGGTGGCACTAGAGTTCTAGTTCTCTTTCTCTCTGAAGAGTAGTGTTGAGCGATACGATACCGCAAGTATCGGGTATCGGCCGATATTAGCTGTTTCGGCCTTTCGATACTTAGTTCCGATATTTTCCATATATCGTATACCGGAATCGGAAGTTCCCATAATTCTTTGAGAGGCAATGTGATTTTAGTCAGCCAATGAGGAATCCTAAGAAGTGTGGGCACATCCTGTACTGCTGCGGTCATGTTAACTAATGGCATGGCTGTGATTGGATGCTGAAATGATGTCAGAATGCACTATAAAAGGCGCCGCCGCCATTTTAGCGTCACTGTGCTGTGAATTCAGTAAGGGACAGAACGCTGCTGTGCTGACTCTGAGGGACAGTTAAAGATTGCGATTTAGTGTACTGTGCTGTAGGCAGGCTAGCACCAACCGCTGTGTAAAGCTGCCTTTTGCCTGCAGTGTTGTTTTAACAGCTCTGCAAGGTGTGTGTGAGTGCAGGTGACGCAGCAGTTTGCTCTGCATGCAACGCTGTCTGTAGGCATCTGCACGTGTCACTCACAGACTCTTTTTTTTTCTTCAGTGTAATTCTTGCTGCTCCATGCAATTTAACTATTAGTGTGACGCGCTTCCATCCGTATCCAATACATTGGTTTCAAACACTATAGAAGTAGACAAAGGAGTAGCCTTTCACAGATTGTGAACAGTTGTGTTTCAGTGTTCACTTCAGTCTGTGTTTTTTATTTTTTGAGTGCACATCACGCTCCAGTTACTTGTTCAAGCACTGCTGCTTGTACTCTGCTGAGCGTGTCTCAGTGCCTCATCCTTTTCATTTCTCTCCAATTGGTTCTGCTCCATTCCATTTAAAATAAATATAATCTATTAGTGTGACGCGCTTCCATCCGTATCCAATACATTGGTTGCAAACACTATAGAAGTAGACAAAGGAGTAGCCTTTCACAGATTGTGAACAGTTGTGTTTCAGTGTTCACTTCAGTCTGTGTTTTTTATTTTTTGAGTGCACATCACGCTCCAGTTACTTGTTCAAGCACTGCTGCTTGTACTCTGCTGAGCGTGTCTCAGTGCCTCATCCTTTTCATTTCTCTCCAATTGGTTCTGCTCCATTCCATTTAAAATAAATATAATCTATTAGTGTGACGCGCTTCCATCCGTATCCAATACATTGGTTGCAAACACTATAGAAGTAGACAAAGGAGTAGCCTTTCACAGATTGTGAACAGTTGTGTTTCAGTGTTCACTTCAGTCTGTGTTTTATATTTTTTGAGTGCACATCACGCTCCAGTTACTTGTTCAAGCACTGCTGCTTGTACTCTGCTGAGCGTGTCTCAGTGCCTCATCCTTTTCATTTCTCTCCAATTGGTTCTGCTCCATTCCATTTAAAATAAATATAATCTATTAGTGTGACGCGCTTCCATCCGTATCCAATACATTGGTTGCAAACACTATAGAAGTAGACAAAGGAGTAGCCTTTCACAGATTGTGAACAGTTGTGTTTCAGTGTTCACTTCAGTCTCTGCGTAATAACCACACTTAGGCCTTATAACTTTTCTGACTTTCTTTATCAATCTACCAAGATGAAGAAGGCAGGGAGTAAGGCACGTGGTCGTGGCCGTGGAGTTTCAGCAGGGAGAGGACGTGGGGATTCTGTGGCTGCTGCCGCCCTCAGTGACACAGCATCCACCAGTTTTACCCATGAGCGTTCCTTTATGCGCACTTTGGTAGGAGCTCGGCGTGCCCCCCTGCTGCGGGAAGAACAAATTGAAGCCGTTGTTGGTTGGATGGCAGCCAATGCATCGACTTCAATTCCTTCCACCTCCTCTCAGGAACACAACACTGTTGAGCAACCATCTGTCTGTTCACCGCCTGTCAAATTGCCCAGGCAGTCAGAGAGTTCTGTACAGGAGCCAGCTGAGTCTCTGCTTCTGTTCTCAGAATCTGTTGGCTCGCAAACACGGGCACAGGCAAGCAGCATTCTGCAATTTGAAGAAGAGGGAGTATGCAGTGATGCGCAACAGCTGTGTCTCTCTCAATCTGAAGAGGCGGGTGAGCCAGTGCCGATGGACAGCACACCGCAGAACGCATCTTATGATGATGATGAGACTCAGGTGCCAGGTTTTGTGGAGCATGGTGCTGCCCAGACCATCCAACAGCAGCAGGTGTTGGAAGAGGGTAGTGGAGATGATGAAGTCCGAGACCCAACATGGCGTGAGCAACAGGAAGGTGGTGGGAGCAGCTCTGAGGAAGAGATTGGCCCAACAGTACAAAGAGGAGGGAGAGGTAGGCTGCAGACTCGCTTGCCTGTAGCCTCCAGTTTGGCACCTGTTGGGAGCAGTTCTCTTAGAAATGTCAAAATTGGCGCTCCCATGACTTGCACTGCGTGGTCCTTTTTTGACAGACTTGTAGATGATATTTGCTATGTTCAATGCAAGCTGTGTAAGCAAAAAGTTAAAAGAGGTAAAAATATCAGTAACCTGAATACCACAAATATGTGGAAACATGTACGGACAAAGCACGTAGCTGAGTTACAAAGACACACTGGAGATGTAGGCCAACCTACAGCAGCACCTACATCTTCAGGTCGTGTTGGAGCCTCTACCTCCAGCTCACACACACCTGGTTCGGCTTCCTCACAGGATCTCCATGGAATAACCTCGGTCACTGTTGTTCATAGACAAACTGTTATTCCACCCACAGCAGCAAGTTCACAGTCATCGTCACACTCCCAGACCACAAAACAGCCATCGGTACCACAGGCATGGGATAAAAGACGGCCATACTCGGCAAACCATCCACGAGCACAGGCTCTGAATGCTGGCATTGCAAAACTCCTGTCCCTTGAAATGCTGTCATTCAGGCTGGTGGAGACTGACAGTTTCAGGAACTTTATGGCATTGGCAGTCCCACAATATAATGTGCCAAGCCGATTTTATTTCAGCAGGCAAGCCGTCCCTGCTCTGCAAAAACATGTCGAGGGAAACATTAAACATGCGCTACTAAACGCCGTCAGTAGCAGGGTCCACCTGACCACCGATGCGTGGACCAGTACCCATGGCCAGGGACGATACCTTTCCCTCACTGCCCATTGGGTCAATGTTGTGGAGCCGGGTACAGATCATGCCAGTGGCGCTGTACGTGTTCTGCCAACTCCAAGGATTGCAGGAATCCAGTCTGTACACATTGATTCCTCCTCCTACTCCAGTCCTCAGAATCATCGCTGCACGAGCCGTCACGGTATACCTCCACATGGACCCGTGAATGCTTACCTGTTGCGACCGATATGAGCACAGCCGTGGCCAAACGTCAACAGGCCGTCCTGAAATTAATTTCCATGGGGAATCGAAGCCACACAGCGCAGGAGCTCTGGGATGCCATCAAGCAGGAGAGCGACGTGTGGTTTTTGTCAGCTAATCTCCAGCCAGGCTTGGTAGTGTGTGACAATGGCCGAAATCTGGTGGCAGCTCTGGGCCTTGGCAACCTCACTCACATACCATGTCTGGCACATGTGCTCAACTTGGTCGTGCAGAGTTTTTTGAGGGACTATCCGGATCTTGATGCACTGCTGCACAAGGTCCGCCTAGAGTGCGCTCACTTGCGACGTTCCAGCATGGCCAGATCGCGCATTGCAGCTCTGCAACGCAGATTTCACCTTCCTGAACATCGCATCATATGTGACGTACCCACCAGGTGGAATTCCACGTTACATATGTTGGAGCGGTTGTGTGAGCAGCAGCCAGCAGTAATGGAGTATCAGCTGCAACAGGCGCAATCAACTCGCAATTTGCGCCGTTCACACTTCATCACTACTGAGTGGGCCTCTATGAAGGACATCTGCGACATTTTGCGTGCGTTTGATGTCTCAACGCGGATGGCGAGTGCAGATGATGCACTAGTCAGCATGACTGTCCCCCTTATCTGCCTGCTTCAGAAATCACTGAAAGCACTAAAGGAAGAGGTTTTGGAAGAGGTGGAGGATGAGGAGTCACAAATTCAATTACCTTCAGGACAGTCATCGCAACGTGGTTCCTCACAAAGGGCTGGGCAGGGCTCACTTTGTGAGGAGGAGGAGGAGGAGTCAATGGAGGAGGAAGAAATCCCTACAGAGGAGGTACACAACGCTCTAGTCAGTATGTAGAGCGAGGGTGGCGTGATGCAGAGGAGGCAGAGATGACGCCTCTTCCAGAGGACAGCCTTTGTTGGCCAGTTGGGAGTCTGCAGCACATGGTTGATTTCATGCTTCAGTGCCTGAGAAACGACCGCCGCATCGCCCACATTCTCACCACGTCAGATTATTGGGTGTACACCCTCCTAGACCCTCGCTACCGGGACAACTTACAAACCCTCATCACACCGGTGAACCGGGACCGTAAAATGCAGGAGTACCAAGACACACTGGTGCAATCCAACTGTTGTACATTCCAGCCGAGAAAGCTGCTGCTGCTGCTACTGCTTTACAAAGCAGCTCTGTGCGTCGAGGCAGTGTAGACACCTCTACAACAAGAGGGAGCACAAGCAGCGCCTCTGCACAGGGCAAGAGCTGTATGTTACAAATGTGGTGAAGTTTTTATGACAGCGCCAGCAAGGTCTACACCTGTAAGGTTCTATGTATATATTCCTGAAACTCAGTTTGTTCGTCAGCCATTTTACTTTCTGTCTTGCTGCAGCTATCTTGCCCTCAGTCAAAATGGAGTTTCCAGCTTGCATGTTCCCGCCCTGATTCTCTCCTTTGCTTCTTAAGCAGCCACAGCTGAGCAATCAGTGCTTCAGAATCTAGCCTGCAGTGAACCTGTGACTTGACTCCTGTAAGCCTTGGACCTTGTACTCCAGCTATTCCTACTGAGGAACTCTGAAGCACTTGTGGACTCTGAACCCTGCTCTTTGAAAGACCCACGTTTGCATGGACTTACGGTAACAGAGAAGAAGATCCTGAATCTGTATTGGAGAGTGACTGCTGAGCTTGGATTACTCTGGCCTGCTGTGTCTCCTGTTTCTGTGTCTGCAAACTGTGTGACTATTTCTGCCAACTTGTATGAAGTAATACAGGACTTTTCTATATCAAACCTGTGACTCCTGTGTTTTCATCGCACCCAAGCACAAGACGCTATATGAACTGTACTACATACATTACAAGATTCTGAAGCCAAAACGTTAGTGTCTGCTGGGTCTGGAAGGCTGTGTCTGCTGTACTGTGGATATCAGACGTCCGGTTGTACTTTCTGTGATGACAGTGGTTGTGACTTCTCACAACCATTCCAGGTGAGCAATTCCCTTAAGTTTTTTCTTTTTGCAGTGTTACCACAGGTAAACACTATTGTTTTTTTTTTTTTTTCCTTTCTTTTCTCTTTTTTGTCTGCTGTAACTCTGGATATCAGATGTCTGGTTGAAACTTTCTGTGATGATAGTGGTTGTGACTTCTCACAACCATTCCAGGTGAGCAGTTCCCTTAATTTTTTTTTCTCTCTGCAGTGTTGCCACAGGTGAACACTATTGTTTTTTTTTCTCTCCTCTTCTTCCAGTAATCCTGTCTTAAAAGATCTGGAAAATGGAGGCCCGCATAAAGGAACTTTGCGGAGTGACTGATAATATCCTTGCAGATTTGCAGAATATAAAGACCCGTTTTACAAACCTACAGGACCTCAATAATCACAATTTGCAAGTGGTTGGACAGACTACCCAGGATTTGCGAGCCAGGATTGAGGTTCTAGAGGGGCGAGTCCAGGCTCCTGCCGTAGCCCCGAGTGCTGGGATTCCCAAGTTGCCCCTTTTCGTTTTGGCAGTGAACGTGAGAAATTCAGGGGATTTATTAATCAATGCAATCTTTTTTTTTTCTGCACATGCTTCACAATTTCCCACTGAACGATCTAAGGTGCTTACTATAATTATGTTGCTTACCAACAAGGCTTTAATGTGGGCAAACCCTCTGATTGAGACTGAGGATGATTGTTTGAATCACCTTGATGATTTTATTTCAGCCATGGGGCAGGTGTTTGATGACCCCAATCGAGGTGCAACAGCTGAAGCAGCCATGTTAGCTTTGCGCCAAGGTAAGCACTCGGTAGCTGAATATGCCTTGGATTTCAGGATATGGGCCCTTGATACCACCTGGGACAGTTCCGCCAAAAAATCTATTTTTCGAAAGGGGTTATCTCCACTGATTAAGGATGAACTTGCTCGTGCCGACCCTCCCACTGCGTTAGGTGACTTTATTAACTACTGCATATTGATACTCGTCTGACTGAACGCAGGCAAGAGAGATGGTTCGAAAGCAATCGTACTAACCTTTTCCTACCTTCCTCTCCAGCTAAGGAACCTTTGAGTAGGATCACAAGGGAACCTGAACCTGAACCCATGCAGGTAGACTCTTTACAATGACGGGTTAGTGATGAACGCAAGGAACATCGTTTTAAGGAGAATCTATGTTTCTATTGTAGTAAGTCAGGGCACTTCATTATAAACTGCCCCAGCCGTTCTCGTAAGACTACTGCAGCACTCATTCATTGTGAGTGTTGCGAGAGGGGATCTGTCAGGTCCGAGCCTCAGGCTCCAGAGAGATCTGCAGCAACAGATCTTGATTTCTCGGACTTAAACTCCGTTACCTCTGAGGACGTTGACTGTGTAAACGCTGCCATTTTTCAAGTTTCCTCAGCGGTGTCCCAGCTGAGTTGTAAGAAAAACAATTCTCATTGCTTTCTTTCCATCAAACTCTGGGTTGACTCAGCTTGGGTGTCTAGCTCTGCTATGATCGACTCAGGGGCAAGTGGAAATTTTATGGATGTCTCCTTTGCTCTGAAACAGGGAATACGTTCAGTGAAGAAGGCTACTCCAGTACAGATGGAAACTGTGGATGGCTCCCTGCTGACCTCTGGACCAGTGGATCAGGAAACAGAGCCTTTGAGGGTTCTTATGGGTAAAGATCATCAAGAGAAACTGTCCTTTATGCTTATCTCTTCTCCCCACTTTCCCATTATTCTAGGGCTACCATGGCTGCAGGCTCAGAATCCTACCATTAACTGGGAGACCAAGGAATTACACTTTCCAGAGAAACAGATGAGTCCAAAAGTTTCAGCTTGCTCTGTTCCTAAAGGAATCATGTCAGTCCCTGAACTACCAGCTGTATACCAGGACTATGTGGATTTATGTGACAAGAAGAACGCTGACCAGCTTCCTCCTCACCGTCCATATGATTGTCCAATTGAATTATTGCCTGGAGCAGAGATACCTTTTGGTAAGATCTACCCCCTGGCGGGGCCCGAGCTAAAGGCTTTAAAGGATTACATAGATGAAAATCTAGCCAAGGGCTTCATACGCCCCTCTTCATCTCCTGCAGGTGCACCCATCTTCTTTGTAAAGAAGAAAGATGGATCTCTGAGACCATGCGTAGACTATAGGGAACTCAATAAGGTTACTATTAGAAACCGTTATCCATTGCCTTTAATCCCTGAGTTATTGGAGAGAGTGCGACATGCCAAAATTTTTTCTAAACTAGATCTTCGTGGGGCCTATAACTTAGTCCGTATTAGACCTGGGGATGAATGGAAGACTGCATTCAGGTCACGCTATGGACACTTTGAATATCTAGTTATGCCTTTTGGTCTGAGTACCGCCCCAGCCACTTTCCAACACTTGGTGAATGACATCTTCAGGGATCTCCTAGATACATTCGTGGTAATTTATTTGGATGATATTCTAATTTTTTCTAACTCCACAGAGGAACATCATGGACATGTGAGAATGGTCTTGGAACGTCTAAGACAAAATCATCTTTACATCAAACTTGAAAAGTGTGAATTCCATAGGACCGAAATTCAATTTCTGGGGTATGTACTGTCTACACAAGGAATTAGTATGGATGGAAGCAAAACCCAAGCCATCAAGGATTGGCCAAGTCCTAGAAATGTGAAGGAGGTACAGCGCTTCATCGGGTTTGCCAACTTCTATAGACGTTTCATTAGAAATTTCTCTGAGGTAGTGTCACCTATCACTCAACTTACCCAGAAAGAGTCTAGGTTTTCCTGGACTCCCCAAGCCCAGGAAGCATTTTCCCTCTAAAAGATAAATTTACCACTCCACCTATCCTAGTACATCCCAACCCCGAGCTTGCCTTCATAATAGAGGTGGATGCTTCAGACTGTGCCGTTGGAGCTATACTCTCTCAGAGAACAGGTGAGAAGAATGTCTTGCATCCCTGTGCCTTCTTTTCCCAGCAGTTGTCTTCGGCTGAGAGGAACTACGATGTGGGCAATAGAGAGTTGTTGGCCATTATTGCCGCCTTCAAAGAATGGAGACACCTTCTTCAGGGAGCTGCACAACAAATAGTCGTCCTGACAGACCATCGTAACCTTGAGTTTATCAGGTCGGCTAAGTGCCTGACTCCTCGCCAGGCTCGCTGGAATCTTTTCTTAAACCAATTTAATTTTATCATCTCTTATAGACCAGGATCGCGCAATGGAAAGGCTGATGCACTCTCTAGGATTTACTCAGCAGAGACACGTCCAATTACTCCTCCTAAGACTATTCTTCCTGACTCTAGATTCCTAGGAGTAATTCATAATCAAGACCTACTTAAGGACATCAAGGAAGCATACCATGCGGATTCCTTTTTGGCACAACCCCCAAGGGACGTAAGTCTTGTCTTTAAGAATGGTGTGTGGATTCAGGGACAACGTCTGTATATTCCTGAAACAGTCAGATTAAGAGTATTGCAACTCATTCACGATTCCAAGATAGCTGGGCATAGAGGAATTCTAAAGACACAGGAATTTCTTTCTCGTTTCTTTTGGTGGCCCACTTGCAGGAAGGATGTTTTGAATTATGTCACTTCATGTGAGGTCTGTGCAAGATGCAAAACACCTCGCTCCTCACCAACTGGTCTGTTACAGCCTCTTCCCACCCCGTCCCGCCCGTGGGATCCATTTCTATGGACTTCATTGTGGAGTTACCAACCTCTCAGGGGAAGAACAAAATTCTAGTGGTGGTTGACCGTCTAACAAAGGCAGCTCATTTTATCCCTTGTGTCGGCTTACCCACTGCAAAACAGACATCAGATTTGATGATTAAAGATGTGTTTCGCTTACATGGAGTACCGGATGAGGTTATTTCGGATCGAGGGGTGCAATTCACTTCTAGGTTTTGGCAAAATTTCTGTGCAGCATTGGACATTAAAGTAAACCTTTCTTCTGCTTTTCATCCCCAGACTAATGGACAGACTGAACGAACCAATCAAACCCTGGAGCAGTATCTTCGCTGCTTTATCTGCCACCTACAGGATGATTGGGTGGATCTACTTCCATTAGCTGAGTTCTCGTATAACAACTCTCAGAGTGCCTCCACTAAACAGTCTCCTTTTTACTCTAATCTAGGTTATCATCCTAACATTCTACCACGATTTCCCATAGAAACGCCTTTACCAGCAGTGGCTGAAAGAATCACGTCTTTACAGAAGAATATGGATCTTCTAAAGGAAAATCTGGAATCGGCTCAAGAAAGGTACAAGAAAGCAGCAGATAAATTTCGTAAACCTGCACCAGCTTTCAAGGTAGGAGACTTGGTCTGGCTGTCAACCAGAAATCTTAAGTTAAGGATTCCATCGTCTAAGTTGGGACATAAGTACATTGGACCCTATAAAATCAGTAAAATTATAAGTGCCGTTGCTTGTCGTCTTCAACTGCCCAGAACTATGAGAATCCACCCTGTCTTTCATGTATCCCTATTAAAGGCTGCGACACCCAATTCGTTTCCTGGACGTTCCTCTCCTTGCCCTGACCCAGTGCTAGTCGATGGTCAGGAAGAATTTGTGGTGGAAAGGATTTTAGATTCCAGGTTGTATAGAAATCAGTTACAATATCTGATTAAATGGCAGGGCTACCCAGTGGAGGACAACTCATGGGAACCGGTCAATAACGTTAATGCTCCTCGCTTGCTCCGTCAGTTTCATCAGAGGTACCCACACAAGCCTGGTCTGAGGTCATCCGGAGGTTGTCCTTAAGGGGGGAGTAATGTAAGGTTCTATGTATATATTCCTGAAACTCAGTTTGTTCGTCAGCCATTTTACTTTCTGTCTTGCTGCAGCTATCTTGCCCTCAGTCAAAATGGAGTTTCCAGCTTGCATGTTCCCGCCCTGATTCTCTCCTTTGCTTCTTAAGCAGCCACAGCTGAGCAATCAGTGCTTCAGAATCTAGCCTGCAGTGAACCTGTGACTTGACTCCTGTAAGCCTTGGACCTTGTACTCCAGCTATTCCTACTGAGGAACTCTGAAGCACTTGTGGACTCTGAACCCTGCTCTTTGAAAGACCCACGTTTGCATGGACTTACGGTAACAGAGAAGAAGATCCTGAATCTGTATTGGAGAGTGATTGCTGAGCTTGGATTACTCTGGCCTGCTGTGTCTCCTGTTTCTGTGTCTGCAAACTGTGTGACTATTTCTGCCAACTTGTATGAAGTAATACAGGACTTTTCTATATCAAACCTGTGACTCCTGTGTTTTCATCGCACCCAAAGCACAAGACGCTATATGAACTGTACTACATACATTACAACACCATCCGAGACGGCTCCAGTGACCAGGAAGAAACGTTTCCGTAAGATGGTGACAGACTACTTGGCTTTCCCTCTAAGTGTACTCCCAGATGCCTCTTCCCCTTTCAAATTTTGGGTCTCTAAGTTGGATACATGGCCAGAGCTTAGCCAGTATGCATTGGAGGTGCTGGCTTGCCCTGCTGCCAGTGTATTATCTGAGCGCGTCTTTAGTGCTGCAGGTGGTGTAGTAACAGACCGTCGCATGCGACTATCCTCAGAGAATGTAGACCGGCTTACTTTTTTGAAAATGAACAAGGCATGGATCTCACCTGAATTTGCCTGTCCGTTTTCAGATTAAATAACTGTTTGGCAACGTTTTCCATGTCTCCTGTTATGTTCATCTTTCTACCACCTGAACTCTACTCCCTGGGCTACAACACCGCCATTTGTTGCTCGTAAGTAATTGGCAGGGGTACTGACTCCTGGCCAGCCTGGTTACAGCACGACAGCTGTTTCCTGGCAGTGTGAACGTCAATTATCCTCCAATAAGTTGTGCTGTCGTGTTGCATTCGGGTTAGCCGACTCTATGGTGCCTGCAGTTTAGGTGATTCCTATGTGTGCTGTGGGATATGTAAATAAAGGCTGTTTCCATTGTGACAATAGGACAAGCACCCACTGTAGGACTGTGTGATTCGGTAACTGCGGACGGCTTGCGTCCTGTCAACTTACATTTTCATGGGTGCGTTCTGCTACCCGTCCGGGGTCCAGTACCATCAACTCGTTCTCCCCAGTGCCTTTGGCCTAGGTGCCTCCATCTCCGTATCCGAGTTCCACCAACGTCTGCTGGTCCTTGGTAGTGCTTTGGAGCACAGGTACCTTCTGCTTAGTAACCGTGTCACAGTAACATCAGCTGGTACTCGGTTGTGACATTGTCTCTTTTCCTTCTGCTACCCGTCCGGGGTCCAGTACCGTCAACTGGTTCTCCCCAGTGCCTTTGGCCTAGGTGCCTCCATCTCCGTATCCGAGTTCCACCAACGTCTGCTGGTCCTTGGTAGTGCTTTGGAGCACAGGTACCTCCTGCTTAGTAACCGTGTCACAGTAACGTCAGCTGGTACTCGGTTGTGACATTGCCTCTTTTCCTTCTGCTGCCCCTCCGGGTTCCAGCACAGTCAGCTGGTCCTCGTTACTTCCATTGTCTCTTGCTCCATCTGATACCCGTCCGGGTTCCAGTAACGTCAGCTGGTTCTCGGAAATTAGACGACCTTAAAGACCACCCAGAAGAAGATGACGACAACAAGGACGACGAGCATGAAGCCAACCAGTCTGAACACCATCACAAAGAAAAAATAAAAGATTACCCAGAAGAAGATCACCAACAGGACAAAGAAGGTTAAGACAAACTACAAGATACAGAACAAGAGACAGAAGAACAATAAGCAGAAGATCAAAAAGCAGAAGAACATAAAGTATAAGACCAAAATGAAGAGCAAAATATATGCTCTAAATTCTAAGCAGAAGAAGACTAAGCAGTGTTGGGGGTGAGTCCGTTCCTCCTCGTGGTGCCCCTGGAAAATGCCTGCTGCTGCAGGCTAAACTGAACACGGACAAATACTGTTGTAATTTAAATCTTTTGTGACAGCAAGAATGGAAGGATGAACAATTCATACTTTTACAGATTACAAGTACAGGAATCTCTGTCACAAATAAGAATATGATGAAGAAGATGAAGAGGAAGAAGATGAAGAATTTGAATATGAAGAAGATTAATAGTTTAATAATAACAATATGAGTAATGTAAACAAAAACATGAATAGCAAGAAGTTTAAGAAGAAGATTAAGAAGGTGAAGATGAAGAATAATTTGATGAGAAAGATGATGCTGCTGAAGATTATGAAGGAGAAAGTGTGGCACTGGCAAAAGTTAAAAAGGTGAAGAGCATGGAAGTTGTGAAACATACATATTTGCCAAAATAGAAAAAAGGTTAACAACATTGTCAATTTGTTCGTCAATCCTAACGTATTTCCAAAAAAAAATATATTAATGCTATTCCAATGCATTGGGTTAAACATGTATGCCTTTATTGTCTCCTCAACCTCCCCCAATACATTCTACATTAGTCTTTGTTGTTTTCCTTCATGTACAATTAACCAACAAGGTAAGAATGTTTTTTTTTTAATGTCGATATTTGGTTCCCATAGACTTACATGGGACTTCCGGTATCGGAATCGGATATCGACGATATTTAGTGATATCGGCGATACCATTCCGATCCGATATTTTTAGATATCGAGCAGTATCGCTCAACACTACTGAAGAGACAATTTGCATATTTTGTAGAAAAAAATTATTTTTGCTTTGCTTTATTCTGAGAGTTATAACTTTTTTATTTTTCCCGCTGATAGAGCTGTATCATGGCTTGTTTTTTGCAGAACAAGATGCCGTTTTCAGCAGTACCATGTTTATTTATATCTGTATTTTTTATTGCATTTTATTCCCCTTTTTGTTTGGCGGTATGATGATAAAGCATTGTTTTTCGCCTTCTTTATTATTTATTTTTTATGGTGTTCACTAAAGGGGTTAAGTAGTGGGACAGTTTTATAGGTCGGGTTGCGGACGCGGCGATACCAAATATGTGTACTTTTGCTATTTATATACATTTTTATCATATAAATATTTATTTATACATACAGTATCTTTTGATTCTTTTATTATTATTTTTTATATGTTTCAAAATATTTTTACAATTATTTAAAAAAAAGTTTAGCTTTTTTTTTACTTTTTTACTTTGTCCCACTATGGGACTGTCATTTTTTGCAGGCCGATCGCTTGTACAGTATGGGATCCCTGTGCTGTAGAAACTGTCAGCTCTGCACTGACTGAGAAAGTTTCTGATCATGCACTACACATGATCAAGCAACTTTCCTAGCTATGGTGACCTGGATGTCGTGATGACGACATTGGGTCACAATGGCAGTGATCGGGACCCCGCGTCACGCTGTGGGGTCTCCAAACCAAAGGCTGAGGGGCTGTCATCACTCTGCCGGCTCCCACAATGCTGCAATCATGTTTGATCAAAGCATTTAGAGGCTTAAAGTGCCAGAAGTGTCAGAATCAGCTGACACCCAGCGGCGATAATGTGCATGCACGATCGCCATGCAGTAATAATACGTCCCTTTTCAGATAGGCCCAGGCACTATTATTACAACATATGTCAGAAAGGGGTTAAACATTAAGAACTTGTATGATAAAATATTTTAAAAACCTCAAGAATAAAAAAAAGTTAATGTTATGGAAAAAGATTAGACTAGACATGAAATAATTCTTCAAGCATTTTTATATCCTTTCTTATTATACCTAGTGATTCAACATAAACTAATAGAAAACCTGTTAGATGATGTGTTTCCTAATTTTATGCTTCTGTCATAACCTCATTCCTCTGCTCCATAGAAGCAGAAAATACAAAATATATCCTCTTGTTTTGAATTCGCATACAAATAGCTGTGAATATCCGATCAAAGATAATTATGTTGTCATTAGATAATAAAAGGACTTGCAAGTGGGTGAAAGACACTAGAGGAAACAATCCCATGATGGAATAAAAGTCTAATAATATAGAGACTAGGAACTTATTCTAACTTCCTGGGCGGCTTCTTCTTCACAGAGATTAAAGGTTTTACTTTGAATTGTGAAAATTATAGTATGATGAATATGTCAAACACCATGATGTGAATGCTAATAGCAAAGCAAAGGGTTCATGAACAGACCTTAGGCTTTGTGTGATTAAAAAAATTAGCACTTGCCCTTAGGTAACACTACATCGCATTTTGCCATTTATTCAGAAGATTGTCCACTATTGATCTTCCATACTTAAAAAGAAAATTAAGCAATAAGAAGTATTGACTAAATATTTTGGATCATTTATGTATCTCTTTACCTCCAGATTTGCAGGAATCCTCTCATTTATCTTCATCACTGCAGTAGTACACCATAATCAGATTAGAACGGGGGATATGTGTACATTTTTATGCTGAGGATTATAGAAAATAAAAATCTAGGAATACATATTACTGGACAATAATTGGCACAGGGATACTTTTACAGAGAGGGGCCAAAAGATTGCGGCGTCAATTTACACAAACTCCTGACTGATTGAAACTGCTTCACATCCTATTAAACAATGCGGGTTTTCTTTGCGCAATCATTAAAAAAAACAAAAGTATGAACTCTGATATAAACTGGTGTGCATGCTGCAAGTAAGCACACTTTTAACTGGCCACTAAACAGAAAAAAAACTAAGACAGAAACATAATGATTGAATACCCTGCAATAAATAAATAGCATAGTGCATGAAAATAATATACGGTGGTTAGTTAACCTGGGTTTTTTTTTATCAAAAAAATGTGAATACCATCCCTAAGCCTGTCGCTGGGCAACACGGACTTTCAAATCGCTCCAAAGTTTTTCTATGGGGTTGAGATCTGAAGACTGGCTAGGCCACTCCAGAACCTTCATATGCTTCTTACGAAGCCACTTCTTCGTTGCCCTGGCGGTGTGCTTGGGATCATTATCATGCTGACTAAATACTTTTTTCCCCACTGTATACATGTATGTTACTTGACAAACAGTCAACTGTTCAAACTAAGTTTGCCGTGACAAGGTGGGATGGCTCTTTTGCAAAAAACAAAAAACATGTTAACTAAGTACCGCATATTATTTTCATGCACTCTGCTATTTATCTATTTGCTGCAGGGTATTTAATCATTATGTTTCTGTCTTTGGTTTTTTCTTTTCATTTTGTTTACCCCTCCTACTGTTCCATTGATTTCTACTCTGTTCATATCATGCCCGGGATTCAATTTGGCAGTCCTGGGATTGTGTATCGACAATTCTGTGACAGTCCTTTGACAGACAATCATAGTCCTGTGATTGTCTCTGTCCGCTGAGTTAAGGCACTGCCACACTTAGCGATCGCACCAGCGATCACGACAACGACACGACCTGGCGAGATCCCTAGTGCGATCGCTAGTTAGATTCCAAACACAACTCATCAGCGATCTGTGATTCCAAACACAACTCATCAGCGATCTGTATAATGACCTCTGCGGTCATTGGGAAAACCTAGTTCCTCCTGCGACGTTGGTGAAGTGGTACGGCCATGGACAATGTCAGGGAGAGAGCAGGAAGCCGGTGTTGTACCTTCTTTTCTTATCTCAGTTCATATTAAAATTAATTTCCCTGTTGGACCACAGTTGTAAGCCTGGACTTAATTACCTAGACTACAGTGGCTGGGGAAAGAAAAGGTAACCTGTGGAGGAAGCTGTGTCCATCTGTGTTTCATGTGCAAGGGGCCAGGGTGTCTGCGGACTGTGTTTTGTGGGTGAACTTGGTCAGGACTACCACCCTGGTCTCCCCTTGTTACACTACAGGAGATCCTGTCGATGTCTGGGTGATTACTCTTTGCATTTTATCATTAGCCATCTACCCTGATTGTCTGTGCAAGACCAAGTGATGTGATAGTGTGTAGCCCAGCTGCGCTTGGTGCCACATGTTACCCTGGAGGATGCATGAAAGGTAATTCACAATCACCCGATATTCATTCACACTTCACATTTCCCTGGTGCCACCAGAGGGAGCCCTTTAGAGTACGCAGGTATATAAGGGTGTGGAGAGATGCAGCAGATTAGATGTTCAGAGAGAGCAGTAGCTCAGAGCAGAGCAGTGAAGTTTGATTCCTGTCAGATGAGACGGAAGCAGACAGACAAGCTAGTTACCTCAGATGAGCTGAGAAGGAAAGACTAGCCAGAACGACTTATCTGAAAGAACTCCAAAAAGAGAAATTGCACACAAGGAATTGTAGTAGTAAAATACAAATCACTTTATTACAAAAATATTATAGTAAGACTTAGAACAGTGGTATCCCATAGGGGTGGAACCACGAATACAACCAGGTATATGTGTGTATATCTTTTACTACACATATACCTGGTTGTATTCGTGGTTCCACCCCTATGGGATAACCACTGTTCTAAGTCTCTTTTTTACTAAGTCTTACTATAATATTTTTGTAATAAAGTGATTTGTATTTTACTACTACAATTCCTTGTGTGCAATTTCTCTTTTTGGAGTTCATTCATGGTTTGCACTGAATTGCAATTTAATAGGCACTTCAGTATTGATGTTTGGCATCTCTACATTATGTGCTAACCCTTTCTAGGCTATAGACTTATCTGAAAGCCTGAGGACTTCAGGGAATTCTCAGCTTACATCGTGGAGTCCAGTGTTAGTGGAAAGGATTACCACTTAGTCTGGTCAAAGTTGAGTCCACTGAGATTCCCCCAGCGAGCGTTTCAGAAAGTAAGCGTGCCGACGCTTGGAGAGCGGTGAAGACAAAGAAAGCTGACACCTACTGTTGCCTGTGCTTATGTTAAAGGTGTGAGTAGGACGACAGGCAAGTGGAAAAGGGAAAGAGAGAGTGACTGAGGTGAATAGCAATGATGGCTTACCTCCACTCTGCACTACCGGACACCGGGTCCGAGCTTGCTAGTACCTTCACGGCTAGTGGGAAAAACCGGAGACCCTGCTGGACTTCAGGTCACAGAGGGGCCCAACAGTGCTGATACGTAACCGGGGTCAGGAAGAACAAGAGTCTAGCAGGGCCCTGCATATAGAGACTTAGTTCTGTCCAAAAGAAGGCTCCACCACAAGATCAGCCGGGCGTAGCAAAGAGAACGGAGTTAAACTTTGTTTTATGCAAGTTAGAAACTCACACACATAAAGAAGGAAGGAGGCCCTACACCTACTCAGTGGATTACTGGACGTGCATCCTCCACCCTGAACAGCTTCCCGGGACATGCCTGAATCTACCACCAGTAAAGGTACAGAAAGAGACTCTTTGTGTGTGTCTGCCTTATTGCCCTGCACCCCTACACCGCCATATACTCTGAGGAATCAGTCTCGCCTGTGGGAGACTTAACACCTTGCTGCCCCAAACCCTCAGAGGACCTACCCTGCAGCGCTGGTCACCTGACCAGGAACCACAGGTGGCGTCACAAACTTTCTATAATCCACTGTAAATATTCCCCTTTTAGTGAGCGCCCAGGGCAACGGACCGAGCTGCGCTACCCGTGACATCCCCCAGTGAAGTGATCGGGCTCGGTGCCGAGTACCCCAAAGCCCTGGTACGTGTGACTCAATAGCTGCAAGGTATTATGGGAAAGCCTGCACGGCTGCTCCTGATGTTATGAGTCTGCTCTATGACTGCTGCAGTCTTCAGCAGTGTGTGCATTGGCACTATGCATTTTTTTTTAAATCCTTGCAAATCAAATTTTAAATTGTTGGAATTTGAGGGAAATTGTGTGTCAGGAAATTCAGCTTCAAGATATCTGCAGCAGAATGATCTGCTCATCTCTAATAATTCCATAATAGCTCCTATAGACACAATATATCACTGAAACAACCAAATTTTGTTACTAACATGGTAGACCTGACCATGGATTTCACAGCATGCTAGCATAATATTTACTTACGACATGTAATTGTCTTAACATATACAGTCATGGACGAAAGTGTGAAAATTATGTGAAAAAAATGGTGAAATTATGTCCAATTTGCCATTTTTTTCTGTTCCTTTGTGTTGTTCCAAAACACACAAAGAAAATAAACATGAGTATAACAAAATGTGCAATCACAATCATTTTCTCAGAGAAATACTTCATTTTTTTGCAACAATTTCAAGGGTTCCAACACTTTCAGCCATAAATGTATATTGCTACACATACTAATGAGAAACATTGCAAAGTTATAGGTGGGGTTTATATTTCTTGCTGAATGTACCAAATAAAAAGATTGTTAAAAAATGTAAACCAAGAACTATTACAAAGTTGTATAAATTTAATTTTTAACATATTAGTGCAGTAATGACAATTAGTCACGGTTAGTATACCCTCCAAAGACAGCGGCATGTCTGCTCAAATTTATGTGAGATTCATTGTCCATCCCAATTACACAGAATACCTCTGGTCAGGTAAGTTTAATAAATTTTGCATGTTTTATAGAATATTTCAAACATAGTGAGAAGCTCAGAAGTATGGAAAATCTCCTGACTCATATTCATTTGACCCATATTCATTTTATTGCTTAACACCACTTTTCCATTTGCCCTTTATATAGTGACTGGTGTACTGTGTACATTTTTTCCCCGTACAGCCATATCTATTTTTTAGGATCAGTGAAACACTAGCTGCATTGTGTATTAGTCACAATGTAAAATCTATCCTAAACTGCCAAAAAAGAAAATGTGAATGCCAAGCCAGAAAAAGTGGATTTGCTGGATTTAAAAAAAAAGTCTTTATTTATTCTGTTTCTATAGATTTTCGTTGCTATGATCATTTGACATTGTTCCAGAAAGCATCTGCAGACTTTAGCATTCCACTAAATAGCATTTAGTACCTAAGAAAAAGAGACTGTAAATGTGGTAGTTTACATTTACAGGTACTTCATAATGTCAACAGACTGGATTATTATGTAGAGTTATTACTAGAGATGAGCGAACTTGTTCTGAAAACGTTTGCCAATCTCAAAGTCAGCACTAAAGTTGCACATTCAGATTCACGTTTTGATTCCGGAGCATTTTCCTCTAAGTCGTCGAAATTCGGCCAAAGTTCGGTAAATGATCGAGTTTCCACTAATGCTTTTGTTAGGACTTTGGCTAGGACAGTAGTGCCGTATGATGAGCAGGGGAGACATGTTTGATGAGGGGGGGGGAGGAGAGGTCAGAGTAGCAACGGACTGTATTTTTTTTTATTGACTTAATGTTTGGAGATTCGGGCAGCCAATCAGGGCTCAGAAACCATGCACGAAGTCCAGACCCAAGGGCTTCTGTCATTGGCTGCCGAAGTCACATGTCCCTCTCCATATATTGGACATGTTTTTGTGCCATTATGTCAGTGTAATAGCGCAAAGAGGCTGATGCTGCAAGTAGTCAGATAGTTCAGATAGATAGGATCCTGTGTGAAATCAACATTCCAGCATCTAAATAGTTTGTGCTAATAGTTTGTTCAGAGACGGGCACATTTCATATCTATAGTTGTGCAATGGGTCCAGCAGTAGTTCTTTCAATCTAATCCTTTCAGTAATAGTGTGGCCTACACAGGCTTCTGATCTGAACCTGTCTGCTAATAGTGTGGTCCAGACCAAGTTAACATTTCAGAATCTAATTCCTTTCTGCTAATAGTGTGGTCCACCAGGAGTCCACATTTCATAATCTAATCAATTGTGCTAATAGTGTGTGCCAGAACACCAGGAAGTGTGTCACATTTCAAAATTAATTATCCTTTCGCTAATAGTGTGGCCATACACAGGCCACATTTCTGAATCTGAATCAATGTTGCTAATAGTGTGTCCAGAACCAGGCCAAATTTCAGAATTAAATCCCTAAATGCAGTCCACATTTCAGAATCTAAATAATTTATGCTAAAAGTGTTATCCAGCCAGGAGTCCACATTTCAGAATCTAAATCCTTTGTGCAAATTGTGTAGTCCAGCCAGCTGTATACATTTCAGCATCTAAATCCTTTGTGCTAATTATGTTGTCTATCCAGGGGTCCACATTTCAGAATCTAAATCCTTTGTACTAATTCTGTGGTCCAACCACACTATCACAGCAAATAAATACAGATTTAGTAACAGGGGACTGAAATGTGTGGGCATAGGGTTGTGAAGCATCTGGTTAAAAGAAGGGAAGGGTATATCCAACATGAGTGGGAAAAAGTGAGGTCGTAGTGGAAGGGGGAATAGGCTTGGAGTTTGAGGTTCACAAAGGGTAGGTGGTAATGTTACTGAAAGCTTTACTGAACAAACAACGACTCATCCAATCCAAAGAAAATTAACAACTTCTTTTACTGGACAGCCTGCTAGACTAGTGAGGGACCAGTGTAGGACTGCTGTGCAGGGAACCCTGATACCTCATGCAACAGCTCAAACTGCTTTTCTGTGCAGTCACACTCAGATGGAACATATATCAGCTTCGCAGACAACTATTGTTTAAAAAATTTAAGAATAGTAACACAGGTAGTTAACTGAAAGTAAGTGCAGGCCTGACGGTCTGGGAGACCTACTTCTACAGGCAGCACACATGAAGGTGACACAATTTGGAGTCCAAACATTTCCAAAAAGTAGGAGCAGACGTCACTAAAGTGGCATCAATTTTCCCAGAGTAGAAATAGAATAATGGGGCTTTGACATTTCTTCCACTACAGTCAAGCCAACAGATAAAGACACAACTTGGAGTCTCCACATTTCAAAAAAATGTTAGTAACTAGAGTTGAGCGAAACAGGTCGGTCAGATTCATAAGTCGCCGACTTTCGCCAAAGTCGGGTTTCGCCGAGCGAAACCCGAACATAGCGTGAAGTCGGCCATGCGTTTGGCAAAATGAGTGCCAAAGTCGGTTTTCCCATAATGCTTGCCGGCGCCTTTTTTCAACCAATGTGCAAGGACCTACACTGTGGACAACGAGATGACATGGGCAGCGTCCACCACTATCTTAGAGAAGGGCATTGCAGTGATTGGCTTGTTTTGGGGAGTGTCATAGTGTCTATAAAAGCCCTGAGCGCCGACCTCCATTTTACTTCTGCCGATCTTAACAGTAGTGAGAGGTTGATGACGCTGTTTATCAGTAGGGAGAGAGTTAGGGCTGAAAAGAGAAGTTCTTCTGTGCTTGTGCTGATAGCAATTGTGCTGTACAGTTAGTGTGCAGTGACAGGGGAGGATTGTGTGCAGCAGCGCTGGTAATATAGAGCTGTACGCTCCTCACACACTACCGTGTACAGGCTGGTATCACGGACAAATACATGCTGACTATCTGTGTGTGACTCCGGAAATATATACGGAGATTTAAATTTGCCTCTACACCGTATGCAGCTGTACGCTTCTGATACAGTACCGTTTTTCTGCTTTTTGTATAACGGTCAAATCCATACTGAGTGAGCGTCTGGTCTAACTCCAGAAATATAAACGAAGATTGAAATTTTCCCCTACACCATATACAGCTGTCTGCTTCTGATACAGTACAGTTTATCTGCTCTTTGTATTACGGTGGACAGCGGTGGTGGGACAGTGCTGCCTAGCCCACGGTATAGGCAACAATTGGCTGTAGGCATTCGACCCACCTCCTCCTCCTCTTCGAAAAGCGAAAGCTCGTCGACAGAGTGCAGTCGCACGAGCACTCCATCCGCAGCTGCCAGAGTTGCACACGAGATATCCCACTATCGAACAGCTAGTGGTATGTGTCAGCAGGCTGTTTTAATGATGATGTCTTTGGGCGACAACAGACACACCGCGGAGGTACTGGCCGACTACTTGCAGCGAGAAACTGAGTCATGGCTGGGAAGTCTACATCTTGAGCCAGGCAAGGTAGTAGTCAGTGATAACGGCCGTAATTTTGTGGCGGCCATAGCCATGGCAAAACTCAGACACATACCTGGCCGGGCTCACACCTTGCTTCATAAATAATTATCCGGAGTTACCAGCCCTGCTCCATAAGGTGTGAAGACTGTGCTCGCACATCCGTCGCTCGCCCGTAAACTCCAGTCGTATGCAGAGGCTGCAGCAATCGCTCCACCTCCCCAAGCACCGCCTAATCATAGACGTTGCAACAAGGTGGAACTGCACCATGCACATGGTTGAGAGGCTGTGCAAACAGAGGCAGGCTGTAATGCATTTGTGGGAGGATACATGGGCAGGCAGTTTGAGGGCAGACATCGAGTTGTCGTGTGTGCAGTGGTCAAAGCTGAAAGACCTCTGTAAAGTCCTTCAGTGTTTTAGGAATGCACACGGCTGGTAAGCGCAGACGACGCCATCATAAGCATGAGCATCCCACTTATGCGTCTGCTCATGCAAACTTTGACGCACATAAGGATCAGGCGTCTGCAGCAGAGGAGGAGGAGGAGGGAAGCCTTGATGACAGTCTGCTCAGGGAACTGTCCTGGACGAGGTTGTGGAAGAAGAGGAAAAGGAGGAGGAGTAGGATTAGGGGATGATTATTTGGGGAGGAGGATGCTTCTCAGAGGGCAAGAGAAAATGTTGGCTTGCCAAAATGAGGTACAGGGGTTTGTGCATGACTGGAGGGATGTGGATTTGGCAGAAAGTGCTCCTCCACCCACCACTGGCAGTGCATCATTGACACCTGGAACATTGGCCCACATGTGTAATTATGTCTTGCGGATCCTGAAAAGGGACCCCCGCATTGCCAAAATTATGAAGGATGATAAACTACTGGTTGGCCAGCATCCTTGATCCATGCTATAAAGGCAAATTACAGAACATCATGCCACAGGAGATCCTAGAGCTAATATTGTCGAACAAACAAGCAACTCAGGTAAACCGTTTGTTACAGGCATTGCCAGCACACAGCAGCGGTGCAGGTTCTACAGTGAGCCGTACTGTGCAACATGGAAGAGGTGTTCGTGGTGCACACAGCTGAAGTGGCATTGGAGACAGGGGTTTCATGACCATGTTGTGGACTTATTTCTCGAGTACCTCTCACACGACTGTTAATACTGAATAGCAACAGATAGCAACAGAAAGGATACTGCAGTTGTCAACTATAGTTCAAAGTTTTGTAAAAATATATCAGCGGCGCTAAAGTAACGGTAGTTCAAAGTTACCTCTCCTCGCCTATCGATGTTCTCACTCACAGTTCATTCCCCTTTGACTACTGGGCCTGTAAACTGGATATCTGACCTGAATTGGCACAATATGACTTACAGGAGCTCGTTTGCCCTGCTGGTAGTGTGCTATCAGAAAGAGTCTTCAGTGTTGCTGGATGAATCCTGACAGAAAGAAGGAACCGGCTGTCAACCCAAAATGTTGGTGATCTCACCTTCATTAAAATGAACCATGCCTGGGTTTCAAAGGACTTTGTACCACCTTCCCCTGATGACACATAGGTTGCCAACAAAATGGCTCGCTTTGTCCTCCTCTTCCTCCGACTTCTCCAATTCCTCCATTTGCAGCTGCTGAACGTCCAGCCTACACCTCAACATATGCAAGTTTTTCCACCTCCCTAACTAGGCTGTACCTCCCCCCAGGGCCGGCGTCAGCACCTGGCGCACCCGGGCAATTGCCAGGGCTCTGAGCAGGTGGGGGGCCCACTCGCGGTCAGAGACACCGGTGTACTATGAGGGGCCCTGTGCCACTGTCGGCGCCCACGAGTGGGCCCACCCTGCTTGCTCAGGGCCCCAGCACATGCAATACTTACCTCTCCCTGCTCCACCGCTGTGAGATCTTCCGCGTTTCCTGACAGTGACATTCAGGTCAGAGAGCGCGATGACGTCACGTCTGTGCGCCCTCTGCCTGAACAGTCACAGTTCAGAGAGCTGGAAGATGGCGACGCTGAGGAGTCTAGAGTAGAGCAGTGCTCAGCGAGGAGAGGTATTTCATTTTTTTTAATGATTGAAGCAATATATGGGGAGTATTATACACTGGATAATTATATATGGGGCCCATCATACACTTGAGCATCATATGGGGCCCATTATATATGGAGCATTATATAGGCCCATCATACACTGGAGCATCATCCATGGGGCACATCATATACTGGAGCATCATATGGGGCCCATTATATATGGCGCATCATATGGGGCACATTATATATGGAGCATCACACGGAGCACATTATATATGGAGCATTATATATGGGGACCATTATATTTGGAGCATTATATGGGGCTCATCACACACTGGAGCATCATATATGGGGCCCATCATATACTAGAGCATCATATGGGGTTCATTATTTATGGGGCATCATATAGGGCCCTTTATATATGGAGCATCATATGGAGCACATAATGGGCCTATTCTGTATGGAGCATTATATGGAGCCCATTCTGTATGGAGCAATATATGGGGCCCATCATATACTGTATGGAGCTTTATATGCGACTCATTATACTGTATGGAGCATTATGTGGGGCTCATTATACTCTATGGGGACTGTCCTATACTGTATGGCACATTATATGGGGACCATCATATACTGGAGCATTATGTGGAGCTCATCATATACTGTATGGAACATTATATGTAACCAATTATGTATGGAGCAATATATGGGGCTCACTGTTTTGTATGGAGCAATATATGTCGCTCATTATACTGTATGAAGCATTATATTGGGCCCATTATTCTGCATGGAGCATCATATATGGGACTCATTATTCTGTATGGAGCAATATATGTGGCTCATTATTCTGTATAGAGCAATATATGGGGCTCATTATTCTGTATGGCGCACTATGTGGTGCCCATAATACTTTATGGAGGACTATACTGTCCGGTTTTTGAGCTATTGTAGAATTTACAATAGATATCACTCATGTAATGTAAGAAGTTAAGTATTTGGCATTGTACTATACCTATATTTCTCTGCCATAATGGAGTATCATGAATTGTGGTATGTGTTAAAGGGGCCCACTGAGACTCTTTCGCCCGGGGCCCACGAAAACCTGGAGCCAGCACTGCCCCCCCCACAACTTTAGCCAAATAACCCCCAGTTTTCAATGCGTTACTATTATTAAAAAAGTAAATTAAGGTTGACAAGCTTATTACTAAGAATTGATGTCATTGGCATTGAACTGGGCACTGTAGGTGTGTTTACTGTCCTCCACTGACTGCTGACTTTTCTTCCCCATTGACTAGCATTGGGGTCGGTTCGAGTTTCAGTCAGAGCTGCGACTTTATCCAATAGTCGGCCGATTTCGTTCGACTCGACTTTTGGGAAAGTCGGGTGGTCCGAAAACCGACTCGTCCCTCCCGGAGGCAAAGTCGCTCATCTCTATTAGTAACATCAGCAGCAGTAGCAACAGCAGACACAGAAGCCACGACAAAGATGTCACAGACTGCAATAATGTGAGATCAATGCAGCACACTACAAAATATACCATCGCCTAGTCTGCCCAGTCTGCCTTGTCTGCAACTGGAGTGCAAAAGTAATAGGATATCCATCACTTGTTCATTGTGATGAAAGTTAAGAGGTTATCTTTCAGGACACCACCAGCATTCTGGCTGCCAGGCATGACAAAACCTCCAAGGCATGACACGCAACCCTTCTGATGGCATTGATAATTAGCTCTAGATACTCCTGTACCATCCTGTAGAACATTTTAAAGTGGCACATAAGCAGTCAACCATGGGCCATGCATAAGGTATCAGGGTCTGAGCCAGCATTCACAGCTTTGAATTGAAGTTTCAATGAAGACCTGGTGGTTAAGAGAGTGGTGTAAGCCTTCTTTGCTGGTAGCCCTGATAATTCATGCAGCAGATCCAATTTTTTTCCCAGCCACACTCAGATGGCACAAACATTAGTTTTATAGAGTACTATTGGTACAAAAATGTAAGGATAGTAACATGGGCGTACCCAGGATCAAAACTAGGGGGGGGCAAGCCAATATCGCATCTTATACAGGTTACATCATATACACTGTACATTATACTGCATATTAGGTATGGAGCATTAGAACTGTTGTATATTGTATAATACAGCAGTGTATGCGACACTACGCTGTATATACCATATATTATACATGGCAGTCGCGCTCATGTCAGGAGCAGTACCAGCAAGTCCGAGGATTGCAGTGCGATCCTCGCATGAGTTATACGGCCGTCTGTCTATGCCCTTGTTATAATAATACTGAAATATTAATCTATTATTAAAGCATTAAGGAGCTCACAAGTAAAAAAAAGCCCCCTGCCTCCCCTGTCCCCCACCCACACTCCAACAGCCCATCGTCTCACATGCACCCCTTAGTGTTCTGTCCCACTGACCCCACAATACCCCATCCTCTCACATGCACCCCTCAGTGCTCTGTTGCCCCTCCCCACTTCAGTCCCCACAATACCCCATCCTCTCACAGTAAACCTCCAGTGCCCTAGCCCCACAATACCCCCATCCTCTTACATTCAACCCAGTGACCTGTCCACCCTCCCTCATAATACCCCATCCTCTCACATCAACCCCTGTGAGCCAGCCCCTACAATATCCCCATCCTTTCACATTCACCAACCAGTGCCCTGTATCCCCTACCCCACAATACCCCATCCTCTCACATTCACTCTCTGTGCTCTGTTGCCCCTCCCCCACTTCAGCCCCCACAATACCCCCATCCTCTCACATGCACCCCTCAGTGCTCTGTTGCCCCTCCCCACTTCAGTCCCCACAATACCCCATCCTCTCACAGTAAACCCCAGTGCCCTAGCCCCCACAATACCCCCATCCTCTTACATTCACCCCAGTGCCCTGAACCCCTCCCCCACAGTACCCCCATCCTCTCACATTCCCCCACAGTGACCATGACATGCCTGAGCAGAATGAATTTAATAAATTCCATCCCCACTTACCATGAAGCTTGCAGGCAGTGGCTGAGGCAGGACCAGGAAGTGTCCAGTGTCTGCACACAGAGGGCACTAGGACCCAGTGTGGCTGAGACAACCAGAGCCTGCAGGGCAGAAAGTGAAACTACAGCTGCTGCCAGCCAGGAAGGAGCTCCTCTGGTGAGACCGCAGCACCGTGCACTGCCCACACAGACAGGCACTGCAACCTGTGGCAGAAGGAGCCGGCATAGTGCTGCTCTCTCCGCTCTCTTTCATTGTGTGCCCCTGCTTCTAGGGGGCAGCTGCCCCCCCCTGCCCCACGGTGGGTACGCCCATGGATAGTAACACAGGTAGTTGAATTAAAATAAGTGCAGTCCTGCCTGTCTGGGAGCCCTACTTCTACAGGCAACACACATGAATGACACCCAACTTGGATTCTCCTCATTTCAAAAAAATATGGTCACACACCACTAAAGTGGCATCAATTTACACAGAACAGAAACAGTATAATAGGCCTCTGACACACCTTCCACTACAGCAATCCTTCAGATGGAGATCCAACTTGGAGTTTCCACAGTTCAAAAAATTATTGTCACACGCCATTAAAGTGGCATCAATTTTCACGTAGTATAATCAGTATAATGTGCATCTGTCACACCTTCCACTAGAGGCAGCCTTCCTAGATGGAGACCCAACTTCGAGTCTCCACATTTCAAAAAATTGTTTGTAACATTAGCAGCTCAGCAGCAGTAGCAACAGAAGGAACAAAAGCCATGACAAAGGTGGCACAGACTGCAATAATGCAAGATCAATGCAGGACACCGAAAGCAGGTTGCAAGATGCAGTGACAGACACTAAAAATGACACCATAGCCTAGTCTGCATAGTCTGCGACTGGGTGCAAAATTCATTGGAGATACATGACTTGTTCATTTTGAGGAAAGTTAGGCTGTCCACTTTTTTAGGGGACAGCCGGATGCACTAATCTACCAGGACACCACCAGCAGCTCTGAAGACACCTTCTCAGAGAACACTGGCTGCCGGGCATGACAAAACCTCTTAACCGTGACAGGCAAGATCAGGCTACTCTTCCATTTTTGAAGACCAAAAGGGTCCAAATTCCCCCTGAGGGCATTGATATTTAGCTCAAGATACTCCTGCATCATCCTCTCCAGTCATTCGCAAAGTGTCAAACTTGTACTTTGTTCTGCTGGTGCATGGGTTGGTGTAAAAAATGTGTGAAATGACTCACAGAAATGGCTTCTGTCACCTACAATGATGTTGTTGGTAATGTTTTTGCATTGACAACTCAACGTTCCCAGGGATGGAAGTCTATAGCTGCAATGCACACTGTGTGCCTCACTGCTGTCTTGGGGAAAGCCACTCTTAAGATTGTCTACAAGTGTGTGTCGATACATCTGGCTAAATTTACTCTTGTATCGTGGATCTAACATAGCAGCAATCCAGTAGTCAGCACTATTTCTAACCCTAAGAATACAGACATCATGTTAAAGACAGTGCAGCAAGAAGGTTGTCATGTGTCAGGCGCTTCCATGAGGTCCAAGTCCATAATGTGTGGGAGGTGTGGTAGCAGTCAAGGTTGCTTCCTCCTTGCCCTCCCGCCAACCACAGACAACAGAGAGGGATCATTATCCTCTTCATCTCCTGACTGTTGTGCACCCATCACCTCTTCCTCCTTGTCTTCCTCAGCTCACCTTCACTAACAGTTTGTCTGGTACCATGAGCCCCCCTCGATTGCTGTAAGCCACCGTCCCATGACCTGTGAGACGACAGTCAAGATCTTAGAGATATTGTTATCTGTTCTGCATACTCCTCTGCTTCCACCTCTTCCTCTGGGACCACAATCTCCTTACGCAGACTATTCAAAGCATATAGATGACCGGTATAGTGATGCTGAGGATGGTATCGTCAGCGCTAACCATCTTAGTAGCCATTTCGAAACTGTGCAGAAGGGTGCAGAGGTCCTTCATCTGTGCACACTCCGCAAGTGTGATTTGCACCACGTCCTTAATGCATTGGCACAGGCTATGCAAAAGGACATATTGCACCAGTGCTCATCACTGCTGCCACAGATGTTGCAACATGTGCAGAGTGGAATTCCAGCGTGTTGGAACATCGCAAATCAAATGGTTAACTGATAGGCCGAAAGACCTCTGTAGTGATGACCTACATGGTGCGAACATAGGAAGTGAGCACACAGTGACCATGCTTTCTGCAGCAGCATACCCAGGCTGAGATAGTGGGGGAAGAAATTGATTTACCACCAAATTGAAGACATGAGCCATGTAAGGCCCGTGTGTAAGGTTGTCCCAGTGTAGGGCCGCCATCAGGTTTGCAACGTTATCACACATATACCTTGCAAGGCTCCAGATTCAGTGGAGACAGCCATTGCTCTAACTCGGCCTGGATAGCTGTCCACAACTCTTGAGCTGTGTGACTGCGATCTCCAAGGCATATTAATTTAACCCCAGCTGATTTCGGTAAGCCCTGGCTGCACAGAACAGAGCTGGGGGGGGATTCTCTCTGCACTGTTGGATTGCATGTATCATTAAAGGAGAGTTTGAGGACACAGTTACAGGCCCTAGTGGAGGTGGAAAAGCCAGAAGCAGTGGAGGAAGTGTTAAATACAGAGGTTTGTCCTGCAAGCTTTGGGGATTCCAAGACCTGTGGAGCAGCCCCTTGACCACCTGCCCCCACAGCCACCAGAGTCACCCAGTGCCAAGTCAACGAGATGTAACACCCCTGTCCATGTTTGCTCATCCAGGTGTCAGTGGTGACATGCACTCTGGCAGACATAGATTTTTTCCGGGAACGGGAGATGTTGTCTGCAACATGCTGATGTAGCACAAGCAGTCTTTTTTTAGAGAAGTAATTGGGCAACTGGAACTGGGGGACTGCGACGGACACCAACTTTTGGAAACTGTCTGTATTCACCAGGCAGAAAGGCAGCATTTTTGTGTCCAACAAATTAGAGATCGTGGAGATTAATTAGATTTGACATGTTTAGGAGTAAACATTATTTCACATGACCACAACTGTGGAACTATGGGCTGGCTGGTGTGCTGAGAGATGATTGAATAGGATGAGCAGGATAAACTGCTGGACTGTGAGTGAGGTGCAGGCAGAGATGTTATGGTGGATTGTGAAAGATGTGTTGTGCTAGGTGACACAAAAACAGCAGTCATGTCTACTTCCATAACAGCTGACGGGCTCTCACTCCCCTCGACTGTAGGGTGTAAACAAGTGGAGTTTCTGCATCCAAAGACCAGTGTGAGAACATTTGGCACAGTGACGGAAGAGGAAAAAGCAGCAGATGTGGTTGATGGTATGGCCATTGGTTGACGAGGCTTGCTAGTCGGCATTTTAGTGCTGTGAGATTCTTAGACTAAGGTATATTAATCGCGCATGTGCCGTTTCATGCATGCAGTTGTCAAATTATTGAATTTTTTGCCTCTACTGAGTTTTTTTGCAAATTTAGCAGATAAAATTAGTTGGGTCATGCTTTGCTGTCTCAAAAAAGGCCCAGGCTAGGCGACTGTTGATGGCAACAGCCAGAGTTGTGGTTGAGGATGCAGTACTTGTATCATTCTGTGTCTGTGCAGGAAGCTGCAACATATCTTCCTCATCTTCCTCCTCCTCCACCTCCTCTACTGAGCTACTCAGCTGTGTACCTCTGGGTTTACACCAAGTGGGATCTACAACCTCATCGTCAGCCTCTATGTTATGACACTCCTCGCCCTGATAGTCACTCTCCTCCCCTTCCTGCCCTGACACCACAATACAGTCCACGTGCACCTCTGGTATCTGATCTGGGAACAGAACACTATGAGAAGTACGGACAAGTACGGACAGGTGCGACTGATATTATGGTGGGCATGGCTGAGCCACTGGCAGACAGGCGGGCACGGCTGAGACACTGTCAGACAGGTGGGCACAGCTGAGACTCTGACAGACAGGCGGGCATGGCTGAGACACTGGCACCGGTATGGGTAGAACAGGAACATTGGCAGGTATACAGGAAGGGGTGTAGCTTAGACTGACTTGGGAAGGACAGGAACACGGCAGCTATGAATGGAACAAGGGAACAGGTAAGTGCCTGTTCAGACTGGAGAAGCTGGTGCAGGAGGGACAGAGACACAGACTTGAATGAGATATATATTGGAACAGGTAGGGACCTGTTCAGACTGGAGAAGCTGGAGCTGGTTCAGGAAGGACAGAGGCACAGACTGGAATGAGAGATATATGGGAACAGGTAGGGATCTGTTCAGACTTGGGGAGAAAGACCCGCAGGATGCGGAATGGAAAGTGGAACAGACCCACAGGTTGCAGATTGCGGAGTAAAGTGCAGAACAGAATGGCAGGTAGGCGGAGCAAGTGCAGGGCAGAGAACCGCAAGGAGCAGAGCTGAGAGCAGAGCGGAACCACAAAGAGTGGAGCCAAGAGAAGAGTGAAACCACATGGAGCAAGCAGAGAGCAGAGTGGAGCCACAGGGTGCGGCAAGCAGAGCAGGAGTAAACACAAGGATACACACAGCAGGGTAGGGAATGCTGCAGACAAAGATACAAATGGGTATAGGTATAAGACTCAGTTCAGACAAGATCAGGTACAGGTCAAGGCACAGGAACCAGGATATGCAGCCTCCTGGAGGGTGGAGCAAGAAACACAGAGCACAGAAACAGATCTGGGTATTCAGCCCCCCAGAGAAGGTGGAAAACAGGACAGGACCTGGCAGCTCAGCAGCAAGACACTAACTTGTTGTGAATGTGTTAGAAATTAATTCTGAGCAGAAGCTCCCTCTGGTGGTTACAAACAGTACTGAACCATTCAATGAAGATTGGCAATCAGAGTTACAGACTGGTCTTATATAAGGGAGGTTTCCTCCCATCATGGTTGCCGGTGATCAATTGTTCTTGTCTCAACTGTGGTTCCTGGTTCACTTGGAAGCTTGCTGAGTCTTGCCTGCATCTTCTGCTATCAGATAAGATATTTTTCTGCTTTAATTTTTGTGCTTGCTTTTTGCATTGTTCCCTGCACTTCTGTGGAGGTCAGCCAGGTCCCCTCCGGGGGCTTGTGCTCCTCTCAGTTTATCTGAGCCACTGTTATTTGTTCATTTGCCTTTTCCAGTTTTTTCAGTGGCTGCGGCTTAGTTTTGTTACACCAGAGAACTAATTTAGGTGGTAGAGGTCGTGTGATCTCAGGTGTTTTTGCAATTAGTAGAGTTGGTATTTTTTATGGTTTTTTGGATTGCAGTAAGTGTCCTTCCTATCCTTTTCTGTCCAGGTAGATTGGGCCCCAACGTTTGCTCATACTATTTTCTGTCTGTGTCTGTATTTCCTCTTGTCTAACCGCCATTACATGTTTGGGGGCTTCCTATGTTCTTTGGGGATCTGCTCCGGGGCAGATAGCTTTCCTCTTTCTATCTTTAGGTGTAGTTAACCTCTCAGGCTGTGACGAGGCGTCTAGGACCAACGTAGAAAAGCTCCACGGCTGCCTTTAGTTGTGGTGGTTAGTCAGGTTACTGCAATCCAGTAGATTCCAACCTCTCTGGTGTGTTGCCGTTTTTGCCTGCTCTCCTCGGCTGCCAAATCATAACAGTATCACCGGCCCAAACTGAAAATTATATGGTACTCAACAGAAGGGATAAATAGTAAAAGGAAAAAGAAAACAGGAAGTTGTCAGAAATTTTTTTTTTTCTCTGTTTGTTGCATTTTTTCCCTCTTTTTCTCTGGGTGCTGAGGAGGATTTTTTTTTTTCTCTCAATGGAGTTTGCACAGTTGCCTGGCCGTGTGAATCAGCTTGCCACTGAAGTTCGGAGTATTGCTACCTATCTTGCAGGGTTGCCGGTTGTGGAACCTAGGATCCCCATTCCAGATTTATTTTTGGGGATCGAGCTAAATTTCTGAATTTCAAAAATAACTGTAAGTTGTTTTTTGCCTTAAAACCTAAGTCCTCAGGGAACGCAGCACATCAGGTTCAAATTGTCATCTCTCTCCTGCGCGTCGATCCTCAGGATTGGGCTTTTTCCCTGACACCTGGGGACCCTGTTTTGAGTAATGTTGATGCATTTTTTCTGGCTCTGGGGTTATTGTACGATGAACCTAATGTCACTGATCAAGCTGAAAAAACCTTATTGGCATTAAATCAGGGGCTTGAGGACGCTGAGTTGTACTGTCAGAAATTTCAAAAGTGGGCAGTCCTGACCAAATGGAATGATGATGCTTTGGCAGCCCTTTTTCGGAAGGGTCTGTCAGAGAATGTAAAAGATATTATGGTGGGTTTCCCTGCTCCCTCTGGTCTCAATGATTCTATGTCATTAGCGATTCAAATTGACAGACGTTTGCGTGAGCAGAGAAGTATGCGTGGAATGGTGTTGCCTTGTGAACCAGCTTCTGAACCCATGCAGTGTGATAGAGTGGTGTCTGGGGCACAGCGTCATAGATTCGAAAGCACAATGGGTTATGTTTCTACTGTGGTGACGCCTCTCATGCTATTTCAGTCTGCCCTAAGCGGGGAAGACGTTTTGCACGCTCAGTTGTCTTGGGTAGTGTTCAGACTAAATTTCTGTTGACTGTTACCCTGATTTGCTCCCGTTGTGGGTTTCCCATGATACCCCTGCGGAAGTCTATTCCCCTACTGTGCATTGATTCTACCCCTTTGGCTGAGATTAAACCCCAGTTCTCTACTCAGGTGATAATGAGGGTTGAACCTGATCATCAGGAGAGTTGCAAATTTTTGGTGCTGTATAATCTGCATGACATTATTGTACTGGGTTTCCCTTGGTTACAGTCTCATAATCCTGTTTTGGATTGGAAATCTGTGTCTGTGACCAGTTGGGGCTGCCAATGTGTTAATGCCAACACTCCTGTTTTTTCTGCCTCCCCCCAGGCTCAGGATGTTCCTGACTTTTTGACTGATTTTTCTGATGTGTTTAGCGAAAGTAAATCTGCATCCTTGCCCCCCATAGGAGCTATGACTGCACTATTAAATTAGTTCCTGGTAGTAAATTCCCTAAAGGTCGCCTTTTTAACTTGTCTGTACCTGAACATGACGCTATGCGGATCTTATATCAAGGAGTAATTGGAGAAGGGTCATATCAGACCATCCTCTTCACCCTTGGGTGCCGGTTTTTTCTTTGTGGCCAAAAAGGATGGTTCATTAAGGCCGTGTATTAATTATCGTCTCTTGAACAATATCACTGTGAAATATCAATATCCGTTACCCTTGATTTCTGACCTGTTTTCCAGGGTGAAAAGTGCTGCTTGGTTTACCAAGCTTGACCTCAGGGGGGCGTATAACCTTATTCGCATTAAGCACGGGGATGAATGGAAGACGGCGTTTAATACCCCAGAGGGGCATTTTGAGTACCTAGTGATGCCCTTTGGGCTCACTAATGCTCCTTCCGTCTTCCAGTCCTTCATGAATGACATTTTCAGGGATTTTGTGGATAAATTTCTGATTGTTTATTTGGATGATATCTTGATTTTTTCCAATGACTGGACTCTCATGTGAAACATGTTCGGACTGTGTTCCAGATTTTGAGAGAGAATGCTCTGTATGTGAAGGAATCAAAGTGTCTTTTTGGCGTACAGAGGATCTCATTTCTGGGATTCATTTTGTCTCCATCTGTTATTGAAATGGACCCGGTCAAGGTTCAGGCCATCTGTGATTGGGTCCAACCTACTTCATTAAAGGCTCTTCAGAGATTCTTGGGTTTTGCCAATTTTTTATCGTAAATTTATTGGTAATTTCTCTGTTATTGTTAAACCATTGACTGATTTGACCAAAAAGGGTTCTGATGTGGTGAATTGGCCTCCTGAGGCAGTCTCTGCGTTTCAGGAACTTAAGCAGAGATTCACTTCTGCTCCTGTTCTACGGCAGCCTGATGTTTCTCTGCCATTTC
>JARQOD010000001.1:616826361-616908295 GCA_033576555.1 Oophaga sylvatica
GGTGCAAAACGTCTTCCCCGCTTAGGGAAGACTGAAATAGCATGAGAGGCATCACCACAGTAAAACAAACCCATTGCGTTTTTGAAATTCATGACGCTGTGCCCAGAAGCCACTCTATCACACTGCATGGGTTCAGAAGCTGGTTCACAAGGCCAACACTATTCCACGCTACTTCTCCGCTCACGCAAACGTCTGTCATTTGAATCGCTAATGACATAGAATCATTGAGACCAGAGGGAGCAGGGAAACGCACTATAACATCTTTTACATTCTCTGACAGACCCTTTCGAAAAAGGGCTGCCAAAGCATCATCATTCCATTTGGTCAGGACTGCCCACTTTCGGAATTCTGACAGTACAACTCAGCGTCCTCAACCCTGATTTAATGCCAACAAGGTTTTGCAGCTTGATCAGTGACATTAGGTTCATCGTAACAATACCCCCAGAGCCAAAAAAAAGCATCAACATTACTCAAAACAGCGTCCCAGGTGTCAGGGAAAAAGCCTAATCCTGAGGATCGCCGCGCAGGAGAGAGATGACAATTTGAACCTGCTGTGCTGCGTTCTCTGAGGACTTAGGTTTAAGGCAAAAAAAACAACTTACAGTTATTTTTGAAATTCAGAAATTTAGCTAGATCCCCCAAACACAAATCTGGCGTGGGGATCCTGGGTTCCACAACCGGCAACCTAGCAAGATAAGTAGCAATACTCCGAACCTCAGTGGCAAGCTGATCCACACGGCCAGACAACTGTGCAAACTCCATTGAGAAAAAAAAAAATCCTCCTCAGCACCCAGAGAAAAAGAGGGAAAAATGCAACAAACAGAAAAAAAATGTCTGACAACTCTGACAATCTTTTTTGTTTCCACACTATTTTTCCCTTCTGTGAGTACCATATAATTTTCAGTGTGGCCGGTGATACTGTTATGTTTTTGGTAGCTGAGGAGAGCAGGCAAAAACGGCAACACACCAGAGAGGTTGGAATCTACTGGATTGCAGTACCCTGACTAACCACCACAACTAAAGGCAGCCGTGGAGCGTTCCTACGTTGGTCCTAGACGCCTCGTCACAGCCTGAGAGGTTAACTACACCTAAAGATAGAAAGAGGAAAGCTATCTGCCCCGGAGCAGATCCCCAAAGAACATAAGAAGCCCCCAAACATGTAATGGCGGTTAGACAAGAGGAAATACAGACACAGACAGATAATAGTATGAGCAAACGCTGGGGCCCAATCTGCCTGGACAGAAAAGGATAGGAAGGATACTTACTGCAATCCAAAAAACCCTAAAAAAAGCCAACGCTACTAATTGCAAAAACACCTGAGATCACACGACCTCTACCACCTAAATTAGTTCTCTGGTGTAACAAAACTAAGCCTCAGCCACTGAAAAAACTGGAAAAGGCAAATGAAAAAACAAAAGTGGCTCCAGAGGAACCGAGAGGAGCCCAAGCCCTCCGGGGAGGGGAACCTGGCCAACCTCACAGAAATGCAGAGAAATATGCAAATGGCAAGCACAAAAACAAAAAACAGAAAATATCTTATCTGAGAGCAGGAGAAGAGGCAAGACTCAGCAAGCTTCCAAGTGAACCAGGAAACAACGTTGAGACAAGAACAATTGATCACCGGCAACCATGATGGGGGGAAACCTCTCTTATATCCAGCCAGTCTGTGATTCCTGATTGCCAATCCTCATTGAATGGTTCAGTACTGTTTGTAACCACCAGAGGGAGCTTCTGCTCAGAATTCATTTCTAAAACATTCCAACAGGCAGGGTCCTCTCCCCTCTATATCAGTCTGTCATTGTTAGTTTGTTTACTGTAAGTGATACCTGTAATTTGTATGTAACTCCTTCTCATGTACAGCACCATGGAATCAATGGTGCTATAGAAATAAGTAATAATAATAATAATAATAATAATAAATGTGCTTGCCAGAGGTAGCCTGACTGCCATTAGGTACTGAGATGAGATCCTCAGACCCCTTGCGAGACTATATGCTAGTGCAGTTGGCCCTGGGTTCCTCGTAATGCAGGACAATGCCAGACCTCATGTGGCTGGAGTGTGTCAGCAGTTCCTGCAAGATGAAGGCATTGAAGCAAGATGAAGGCCTGTCCCCAGACCTGAATCCGATTGAGCACATCTGGGACATTATGCCTCGCTCTATCCAACAACGTCATGTTGCAGCACAGACTGTCCAGAAGTTAGCGGATGCTTTAGTCCAGGTCTGGGAGGAGATCATTATGAGCATGCCCAGGCATTGTAGGGAGGTCTTACAGGCACGTGGATACCACACACACTACTGAGCATCATTTTGACTTTTTTTAAGGACATTACATTCCAGTTTAATTTTGTGTGTGACTCCAAATCCAGGCCTCCATTGGTTAATAAATTTGATTTCCATTGATGATTTTTGTGTGATTTTGTCAGCACATTCAACTTTGTACAGAACAAAGTATCCAATGAGAATATTTCATTCATTCAGATCTAGGATGTGTTATTTGAGGGTTCCCTTTATTTTTTTGAGCAGTGTATATTGAGTATAGACGCTTTGATGTGATTGTCTCTTCAATTGGCATATTTTATTTACTGCAAAGCACTATAAAAAAAACTCCAATAGAAAAAGGAGGTGGGTTTGTCCGACTCTATCCAGATAACTTAAAATTAGTGCTTTATATCAAACATTTAAAATCCATAGAAGAGAGGTCAGAGGGTAGTGATCTTCAATGCGTTTCAAATGCTATATGTGTTATTTAGCTTAACAAATTAAGACAGACGTAAACCACAATATTCTCAAATGGAAACTACTAAATCATTTACTGAAATGTTTTTGAAGAGTTTTTTCATGAAACATTATTTTTTATCATATTCCATGTAACACACTTTTTTTTCCCAACAGGCTTTTGTTAAAAAACCTCTTAAAAAACTCTTTATATAAAATAGCAGTTAATTTTCCATAGAAAAAAATCTTCCTCAAAAGCACTTTAAAAAAGTTAGAAAAAGTCTTCCTAAACTTTTTTGAAGTGTTTTTTTAGAAGGATTTTGGGCCAGATCCACTCCAAAAAGTCCCCAAAAAACTCAGTGTGAAAATACCTTAAATGCAATGCAGTAAAGATGTATATCTTCGTACCGTGTTAGCCAGTAGATAGAAAAATATTTAGAGTTGAGAGTCCTCAGTGGTTGATACCTTTTAATGGCTAACTGAAAAGATGGTAACAAATTGCAAGCTTTCGAGACTACTCAGGTCTCTTCATCAGGCTGAACTAATACAAAATCTGAAGAATCACATATTTATACACAAAAACACAGAAAAAATGCAATAGGTAAGACAAGTGACGTGAAGCAGAATAGTCATTATGGCAGAGGGATGAGCATAAATATTGGAACAATTCATAGATAAGGAGAGAAAGTTTTATTACCCTCTGATTGGGGTCTGGTAATGTTTTGTGATGTTTTCACAGGGTATTTGGAGTAAATTCCTTAATTGATGTAATAGGCCATAAAACCATGTGACAGGTTCATTCCAGCATTAAGAGTGTCAAAGGTCACCATCAATTTGTATTCGCAAATTCTTCTCTGCCTCTGAGATGTGAATCTGCTTCTTAGTACCAGTATTTTCATATCTGACATGCTATGATCAGGGGAGCAAAAATGTTTTGCCACAGGTAGATCCATTCTTTTTTCTCTTATTGCGTGGCGATGAGAATTCATCCTTGTTCTCAGTTTTTGCCCGGTCTCCCCCACATACAACCCCCAGTTGGACATTTAGTACATATAATTAGGTACACAACATTAGATGTGATGCAGCTGAAAGTACCTGGTATCTTGTAGTCCTGATGTGAGTTGGGGATCTTTATCTTGTCCGTGGTCATTATAAATGGACAGGTTTTGCATTTCTTCTGATTGCAAGGCAAGGTTCCTGCAGCTGTTGGGGAGGACAGGGAACTTCTGGCAATGATGCTTCTTAGATTTGGGGGCTGCCTAAAACACAGTAGTGGGGGGTCTGGAAATATGGATTGTAACCGGGCATCTTTTTGTAGTAAAGGTTGTAGTTTCCGTGCAGCTCCCCTTAGCACCCCAGATTTGGATTGTAGGTGACCACTAAAGGCACCCGGTTATTTTCTTCTTTAGCTTTGTAATGATTCTTCAGATTTTGTATTAGTTCAGCCTGATGAAGAGACCTGAGTAGTCTCGAAAGCTTGCAATTTGTTACCATCTTTTCAGTTAGCCATTAAAAGGTATCAACCACTGAGGACTCTCAACTCTAAATATTTTTAAATGGCAATGCAAATTCTGTAAGATGGCCTGCACATTTACTAACATCTTTGTATGTTATCACGGGGCTTCTTGACCCCAAGTTATACATGCATCCAGACCTTCAGGCTTAGCCGAAATGGGTCACAATAAATGAGACCTGATTTAGCTGAATAACTTGCATGTTAATAGACTCTTCATACGTCAGTATTATTCTGCTACGCAGAAAACAGTCTGAGTTTCATTAGTTTTTCTCGCCCATCAAACAATCCATGAAAAAGAACAGCACATGGATGACATACAAGTGTTGTCGGATTGTTTTACTGATCCATAGTTTTGCATTGGCAAATTTGATCGGACACAAGTCTCAGTAATAGGTATGAGTGTTATCCATAAAAAATATGGATAGCACTTGTACGAGAAAACTAATGCCTCAATGAACCATTACAATGTCATTTAGAACACAAACAAATATTTAAAATGATTACATTGGCATAAGATAGTAAATTAATAAACTTTTTAATATAATTAAGTTTTTGAATTTTCTTATGTCCTCTCCCACTATTTGTCTGGAAAGCGAAGTCCTTGATGCCACGTCTGAGTTTCTTTTTCTAAGGACAACAAAAAAACTGGTGTCCAGCTCTACAGGACTGGATTTTTTTTTTTTTTCATTTTTCAAAAAAAAATTTTCATGGTGGACATGACCCAGTAGACGCGTTTCGACTACACTAAGCAGTCTTGCTCATGATAAATAAAACAAAAGAAGAAGAAAAGAAAAATCCAGTCCTGTGGAGCCGGACTCCAGTGTTTTCTGTTGTCCTTGGTTGGGGGCCAGGGCGGGACCGGTGTCTAAGCCCCAGGTGGATGAGCATGGAGCAACGGGGTGAGCTGGAATCAAGTTTTTGTTATTTCTTTTTCTAACCATCATTTACAGGAACATACACAAGGATTGCACTTTTTCAGCCTCTTCATGTTACTTTCCCTGATTGTTCCTGACTGATACTGTACATGTAATGGAGGGGCAGCAGGGGCATATTGATCCAAAGACAAGAAAGGGGCCACTATGCCACTCCTTTATTCATTGTCTACAGTACAGTGTTTGGTTGTTCGCAGCTTCATAGACAATAAATGGATTGGTGGAGAGCATATGCACTCAAGTGAAAAAAACACCAACATTTGCAAAATTTAGACACGACTTTTCAAAGCTTTTTCGCCATTTTTTTATGTAGAAGTTTTGATGAATTGCAGCCAAAGTCTTTCACATACATTACATCATTAGCTTAAATTGTTCTTTTTTTCTTCTTCGCCACAATTTCCATTTTATTTTAGTTGATGCTACCGTTGCCTATGATGTACTGTATGTTTTCTAGTTTGTAACCAAATTTTATTGCAATTATTTCTATTTTCAGCAAGGACTAATAATAATAGGCATTTTCTCTAGACACTCGTGTCTACTTTTTTATAAGGTCTTTGTTTTAAATTTGTGGGTGACTTTTTCCTTCTTTTGCTTCAAGGCAATACACTTTTTCTATGGTGCAATTAAACATGTGGAAAAGACAACACATCTGCAAACTTGGCTAGACTAGAGGGTGCCAAGATGATAAAAAGCAATTAGCAAAGATTCTGCTGCCACAAATTTTAGCTCATGCTCTTTGACCCTAAGGCAAGACAGGGAGTGAAATTACATTTGATGCTGTGATGTGTGATCTCGGGCATTCCAAGAAAAGTATGAGAACATTTATATTTTTCTGCTACTGCAAAGACATTGGCAAACTTCTCAAGTAGGAGAAGACACCAACATGTGCATGCATGCTCATCAAATGCAAATTATGGATGCGACGGTGAACAAAGAGAATACCTCAAACCATATTGGGAAAACAGTGTTATGAACCGAATATCTTAAATTAATCCTTATGTCAAACTTGGATATGGTCCACATTTACATAGGTAGAAACATTCCCATGCACATGAGTTATTACCTAACTAATTAAAAGAGAATAACTTGTCCCTCTGGCCTTGGAGCACCTGCACCTGAATGTTGTTGAACAAAAGGAAAAAGTAGAACATGACAGCACGCATTGTAATATTAACTCTTTTTGTACCTTTAGAAGATGTAAGCGCAACCATTGTTTCTAATGTTGTAATAAAATATACACATAGTCAGTGCCGGACTATACCCTATGAAGGCCCCTAAGCTGTCTAAATCTTGGGACACCTCCAGCAAATTATTTCCCAATACATTTTTACATTTACTAACAACAATTTTAACAGACCAATTAACTTTTATTAAACAGAACAAAAATCAAGTTAATCAAACTTCATTATAACACAGAAAAAGCCATTAACTAATATCAACCTCAGGTGTAGGCCTATATATACTCATCTGTGTTCCCAAAGCCTCTACTCATGAATGCTGTAAGATCTCACCACCACTTACCTCTCCTCCACTATCACTCCAAGTTCTAGTCGGACACACAGCTGCAATGCCTGATAGCATAGATGCCCCTTTTCTACTGCTCGTGAATTCTCAAATATTCACATCAAAGGCCGAAACATCATTTCACTGCCACTTTCTGTAATGTTTACATTGGAGCTCTGTTGCTCCTGCTGGCCTCTACTGTCAGTCGGCCAGGCCGGCATGATGATTGTGCATTTCTTTCAATATCAAATCAATATGATTTTTCAGCCATTGCACAGGGCTCCCAAAAGAAGCTTGGCACATAGGCCAGTGCCTACTATGCTTAATTGAAAATCCAACACTGTATATAGTACATATTGAAAGTGTTAAACTCTATCACAGTTGAGTAATCTGAATTAGAACTTTTACTGTGTACTTTTAAATTCAGTATAGCTGTAATTAAGAACATAAGTTATAGCAAGTTAGTGATTCTAATTGAACCCTCAGACAGAATCAAGAATACACTGCCAATCTCAGTATGCACAGACCATGAGGTGTACTCAGGGCCGCTATCAGGGCATTACTACCTTTACAGGTGTATGGGGCTCGGTGAGCAAAAGAGGGGAACCAGTCCGGACCCCCCTATTTTGCTTCAACTTACTGGGGTGAACTGCCACCAACTTCTCGTCAGTGAAGGGAGCTTTCTTAGAGTTCCACTGTCATCAACAGAATGGCAACGCGCGCAGCTCGGAGCTCCCTCTGCCCCGTCACTTAGCTGGACACCAGAAGGGGAGCTGCAGGGGAACGTATGAGAGGTAAGTATGAAAACTTTTTTTAAAATAAAATTAATTAAATGGGTGTTGGACGAGGGGCGCAAATTAGGATGAATAGAAACTGGAGGTTGGGTACAGCAAAGGAGGATGAATTGAATCTGGGCTGGGTAACAGTAAATGATGATGAATTGAGACTGGGAGATAGGGTACAGCAAATGAATTGTGACTGGGGGTTGGGGAAAGCAAATAATGATGAACTGAGACTGGGGGATGGCGTACAGCAAATAATGATTAATTGAGACTGCGGGATGAAGAACAGCAAATGATTATGAATTGAGACTTGGGGATGGGGTACAGAAAATAATGATTAAATGAGACTAGGGGAAGGGGAACAGCAAATAATGGTGAATTGAGACTGGGGATAAGGTACCACAAATAATGATGAATTGAAACCGGGTCATGGGGTACAGCAAATAACGATGAATTGAGACTGGGTGATGGGTACAGCAAATGATCATTAAATGAGACTAGGGGATGCGGTACAGCAAATGATGATGGATTGAGACTGGGAGGTGGAGAACAGCAAATGATTATGATGTAAGACTTGGGGTTGGGGTACAGCAAATAGTTATGATTTAAGACTTGGGGGTGGGAAACATGAAATGATTATGAATTGAGGCTGGGGGATGGAGTACAGCAAATATTGATGAATTGAGACTAGGGGTGGGGAACAGCAAAGGATGATGAACTGAGGGTTGGGGAGAGAAAATGATGAATTGAGAGGGTCCTGTTACTGTGCTGAGTGGCACTATGTCACTTTTTTCTTCATCTGACATAGTGTAGATGTTCAGGAAAAAGAGGGGAATGTGCTGTGGAATCAGCACTCTAGATAACTATGTTATTTTCTGCAGAGATGAGTTCTGGCTGGAAGAAGTGAAGGCGGTCCACATTGGATGAAGAAGAACAAAGATGAAGTATTTAACTAGAGCTATCCCTGGTGAGTAAGTGTATTACCTGTACACTTACAATATACACTATATACGGGGCTCTTACGTATAATGTAACTGTTGTTCCCTGTATTACCTATAAACTAACACTATATACAGAGCTCCTGTGTATAATTTCACTGGTGATCTCTGTATTACCTGTACAGTACACACTATACAGAGCTCCTGTGTATAATGTCACTGGTCATCTCTGTATTACCTGTACAGTAGACACTATATACAGAGCTCCTGTGTATAATGTCACTGGTGATCTCTGTATTACCTATAAACTGTACAATATATACAGAGCACCTGTGAATAATGGTCCTGGTGATCACTGTGTTACCTGTACACTATATACCGAGCGCCTATGTATAGTGTTACTGGTAATCACTATATTACCTGTACACTAACACTATATACTGAGCTTCTGTGTATAATGTCACTGGTGATCATTGTATTACCTGTGCACTGACACTATATATAGAGCTCCTGTGTATAATGTCACTGGTGATCACTGTATTACCTGTACACTGACACTATATACTGAGCTTCTGTGTATAATGTCACTGGTGATCACTGTATTACCTGTGCACTGACGCTATATACAGAGCACCTGTGTATAATGTCACTGGTGATCACTGTATTACCTGTGCACTGACCCTATATACAGAGCTCCTGTGTATAATGTAACTGGTGAGTCACTGTATTATCTGTACACTGACACTATACACTGTATATAATGTACAGAGCTCCTGTGTATAATGACACTTATGGTAATCTTAGTATTCTGTTTTCTTATTATGATCAGTATTGTAGTATTGGGTCACTATGAGGTGGAAATATGTGGTCTGGCCATGGTGTGACAGTATTTGTTCCTTGCATGTGGTATCATTCTGTCACTATGTGGTGGTAATATGTGGTCTGGTCATGGTGTGGCGGTATTTGTACCTTGTATATGACATTATTGATCATTTTAAAAAAATATATGTGACACATTCCCTTAAAGTAAAATAAATATCCCTAAAGAGAGTATTGGGTATTTTAACAAATGTTTAACAGGTTAGAGTAGAGTAGGGCCCTGCCAAAATAGTCTACTTTGTTGTGGTGGCAAGCTTAAATAATCTTTTGGCCAAATCAAAAGCTGATGCCTATGTACTACCTACAAATGAACTGAAGCATATGCCAAGTAAAAATTCAAAAGTTTTTATTTAACAAATATTAACACACAACTATTAAAAAGATTCAGTGGATGATTACACATATATGGACCTGAGAACACAGGAATTATTATACCCATGCCATAAACATATTCAACAGATGGATAAATATCCAGAGTATATAAAGAAAAAGATTTTTTTCAATAGGGTTCCTCAAAGAGGCTACCTTATGTATGGAGCAAAGCTTTCTTGAATGTTAATCAATGTCATATAATTCAATATATTTCTCTTTGCAAACAGTGCTTTTAGACGTATATGTCAGCCAAACTTAGTATTCAACATAACATTCATAAAGCAAAGATACATAAACAAGGGAAAAAGTTTTCCCATACAGCTCTGTTTACTGTAGATGCCCATATAGCTTATGGCTTTATGTAAAAATCTTCATGGCTCCTCAGTCCTGACAGCAAAATTGTCTACATATATAATCTCTGAGATTGCTTGCTAACTCTACATCCAAAGACAAATAACATTAAAGTGCATAGTGCAAAATAATGTTCAATACTAGTGTAAAACATGCTTTAGAATACTTACAGAGACAAACCCATATTGTAAGGTGCAAAAATAAGCTACTAAATATGGCAGCAATCAAATAAGGATGACATAAAATTAGGTTAAGGTGCAGTGGTTAAAGTGCAAGCATGCTACTGAGGGTTTGAAATAGTCAGCTAGGCATGTAGGAGGAAGCAAATCAACTAGCTTCAAGGGGTATACATGACCTGGTTTGCAGGGAGCGTTTTATGTGATCTTTATTTGATTGCTGACATATTTAGTAGCTTATTTTTGCACCTTACAATATGGTTTTGTCTCTGTAAGTATTGTAAAGCATGTTTTGCACTAGTATTGAACATTATTTAGCACTATGTGTTAGGGTTCGAGTTCCCACTCCTGCACAAGGGGAATCTTGAGCTGTTCCCGCTGCGGTTCCCCATACGTCTCCGGCCACAGTGGTTCCTGCTCAGCAGAGCGTCTTGCCCGACCCAGTACTGTGCAGAGATTTGCTGCTGCAACCAGTGTTGGAGCAGGCAGATTTGGGACTTAGTCCTTTGTTGCTTCATCTGAGCATGCCCAGGGCAAGATCTCCCATTGGAGATCAGGGGTCACATGCTCAGATACAGCTGCCACTCCTATTGGTCCTTCAGGAAGGTCCTGTAGCTGTTGATGTTCTGAAGCAGCTTCGCATAGGTCCTTCCTGGAAGGTCTTTTTCTCGTGGCTGCTATAAAAGGCTGTCCTTACCGCACGGCTGTGCGCTAGTATCAACCGTTATATGCTTTGCGCCAGTATGTCATGCGTGTGTGTGGTTAGGGCGGCTGAAATACACCATTACAATACCGATCTAATCGGTGAGGATCTTGGTATGCTAACTGGTCAGGGTCAGTGTCTTAGATGCCTTAGATTACCGGCATAACCGGTGAGGAGTTTGATTGCCGTATTCAGGGCCTGGCGTTCAGACGCCATATATTGCGGGTGACTCCCGCGAGGACATTAGCGCATGATCACCTTCTATGTTCGCTTAGCAGTCAACTGTGTACCTGGGTGCCTAACAGGACACAGAAGTTTGTCTCAGTGGCTCTGTGACGCAACAGGGTTCGCTTTCAACGCTAGACAGCGCCCTAGCGTGTTTACTTTGCGACTCAGTGGTGTTAATTGAATTCGCACAGATCGCCATATAACGCTTCGGCTCTCCTTCAAGTGGCTCTGTGGAATAACAGAGTTCGCACATATTGCCACAGCGCGTTACGGCGTTTATTTTGGCGATTCTGCGGGATAACAGAGTTCGCTTCTTGTGCCATCTTACTAGCAGCAGGCTCCGCCTGCACGGTGGACCCCAGGCTGCAAACGCACCTCTCTACATTTTATATTTGGTGCGTTCCGCAGACCCTAACATAATACTAGCGCCAGGGTCTGGCTAGTAAAATGGCGGATGAACAGCGTTTACAGCTGTACATCCAGCAGCTGGAGGGTAGGTTGGCAGCTCTTGAGCGCACAACCTCAGCTGTGGATGTTACCGCAGTCACTGTTCAGGCTGCTAGGTAGCTGCAGCCAGTTTGTCCTCTGCCACCGCTGTCCCTACATTGTCCCACCTCCCGCTTCCAGACAAGTTTGCTGGTGACAGCAAGCAATGTCGGGGATTCGTGAGTCATACACCTCGAACTTCTGGCTGCACGTTTCCCCATGGATTGGGCACAAGTGGGCTTTGTGATAGCTCTTCTGTTGGGCAGAGCGTTGGAGTGGGCACCGCCGCTGTGGGAGCGCGACGACCGTGTGGTGCAGAGTGCTACTCGTTTTCTGTAGGCTCTGAAAAAGGTTTTTCTAGGACCTCAGGTCACCCACGATACGGCGCTCCAACTGCTGGCAAGTACCCAGGGTTCGCTTTGGTCAGCCATTTTGCTCTCCAATTTCGGACTCTGGCCTCGGAATTAGAGTGGCCAGAAAAAGTCCTCATTCCCGTGCTCTGGAGAGGACTGGGGGTCATTTGAAAGACGCCTTGGCTACCAAGGAGATTCCTGCCACACTGGAGAAGCTTATCGCTATTTCCAAACGCGTCGACCTCCGTTTCCACGAGCGAAGGCTGGAACGTGCCCAGTGTAGGCAGAGGGTTCAGTTGGCTCCTACCTTCGCCACCCCTCTGGAGTCACCCGTTCAGGCGCCGGACCTTCAGGAGGTTGCTCCTGCGGGATCTAAATCTCGGGTCACTCGTCCATCCCCGATTTGTTATATTTGCCAGCAGCAGGAACATTTTGCCAACCGATGTCCACAGTAGCTGAATAAACAGTCGCACCCAGTAACTGTAGGAACAGGGTCACTGGACGCCATGAGTTTTGCCCCTAAAGTGCTCCTCAAGGGGATAATTACCCACGGTTCTACCACCCTACCAGTCAAGCTGTGTGTGGATTCTGGGGCAGAGGGGAATTTTATGTCGTCCTCCTTTGCTTCTCGCCACACCATGCCTTTGGTGTTGCTGGCTGAACCAGTGTCGGTACGGGTGTTGAACGGAGCAATTCTGCCAACACAAATCACCCATCAGTCTGTCCCACTCACCTTGTCTATGTCTCCTTCCCATCAGGAGAATATATCATTTTTTATCCTCCCTGAGGGTATAGATGAGGTTTTGTTGGGATTACCCTGGCTCCGCCACCACTCTCCCCATATTGAGTGGTCTTCAGGGAGAATTCTGGGTTGGGGTAATTTATGTAAAGGCAGATGCATTAGGGACAGCGTGCAGGTCACCACCACTGAGATACCCATAGACCTCTCTCCTCTTCCCAAGGTCTATTGGTCCTATGCCGACGTTTTCTCGAAGAAGGCTGCGGAGACTCTTCCGCCTCATCGCCCCTATGACTGTCCTATCGACCTCTTGCCTTGAGCTGAGCCTCCTAGGGAAGGGTTTATCCCCTCTCTCTTCCTGAGACGGAGGCCATGTCCCAATATATTCAGGAGAACTTGGCAAGGGGATTCATTAGGAAGTCGGTGTCACCAGCGGAAGCGGTTTTCTTCTTTGTGCAGAAGAACGGAGAATTACAGCCGTGCATTGATTATAGGGGTCTCAACGCTATCACCGTGAAAAATAAGTACCCTTTGCCGCTAATCTCTGAGCTTTTTGACAGGCTTCGGGGAGCAAGGGAATTTACTAAGCTAGACCTTCGGGGTGCATATAACCTGATTAGCATCCATGAGGGGGACGAATTGAAGATGGCATTTAACACCAGGGATGGGCATTACGAATATCTGGTAATGCCCTTTGGGCTCTGTAATGCCCCAGCTGTCTTCCAAGACTTTGTGAACGACATCTTCCGAGATATGCTGACCACCTCGGTGGTAGTCTATCTGGATGACATTCTCATCTTTTCTCCAGATATGGCCTCCCACCGGAGAGATGTCTGCAAGGTCTTCGACCACTTGCGAGCAAATTCCCTATATGCGAAGTTGGAGAAGTGCATGTTTGAGCTCCTTGTCTCTACCTTTTCTGGGCTATATCATCTCTGCCCAGGGATTGGCTATGGATCCTGCCAAACTACAGGCTGTAATGGATTGGCAAGAACCCCACTCCTTAAAGTGGTGCAGCGCTTTATGGGGTTCATTAACTACTATCTCCAATTCATTCCCCACTTCTCTACTTTGGTAGCTCCCTTGGTAGCCCTCACCAAGAAGGGAGCTAATCCCAAGTTGTGGTCAGAGAGGTCACCAAGGCGTTCTCCTCCATCAAGTCGCATTTCGCCAGTGCTCCCATCTTACATTGCCCCGATGTCGATAAACCGTTTATTTTAGAGGTGGATGCCTCTTCTGTTGGTGCTGGAGCAGTCCTTTATCAAAAGGATGCCCAGGGTCAGAAGCATCCCTGCTTCTTCTTTTCCAAGACCTTTACACCAGCAGAGAGGAATTATTCCATCGGGGACAGGGAGTTACTGGCTATGAAGTTGGCCTTCTCCGAGTGGAGACATCTTCTGGAGGGGGCTCGCTTTCCCTTCCAAGTATTCACGGACCACAAGAACTTGGCGTATTTGCAGACAGCCCAGCGGCTAAATTCCCGTCAGGCCAGATGGTCCTTGTTCTTCTCCCGGTTCCATTTCACCCTCCATTTCCTCCCCGGTGAGAAGAACATTTGCACCGACGCTCTATCTCGCTCCGTGGTGTCCTCTGAGTAGGTGGAGGAGGAGCCTCGGCTTATTGTCCCCACAGAGAGCCTAAGAACGGTGGCTCCGGTTTCGCTTGAGTCTGTGCCTCCGGGCAAGACTTTTGTGCCCACCAATTTGCGACCGGAAGTACTCTCTTGGGCACATTCGTCCAGGGTGGGTGGACATTTTGGGACAAAAAGGACTTCTGAGTTGCTGGCAAGGACATACTGGTGGCCGCAGATGGCCCATGACGCCAGGGAGTATGTTCAGGCGTGCGTCTCCTGCGCCAAGAATAAATCCCCTCGACAACGGCCGGCTGGGCTACTTTTCTCTTTGCTGGTGGCAGACAGGCCCGGGAGATAGTCGGGATGGATTTTGTGGTGGGCTTACCCAAGTTTCAGGGCTGCACCATCATCTGGGTGATAACCGACCACTTCTCTAAAATGGTGCACTTGGTGCCGTTACCACGGTTACCGTCTGCACGGGCCTTGGCAGCATTATTCATTAGGCATATTTTCCGCCTACACGGTATGCCAGACAAAATTGTCAGTGATCGAGGTCCCCAGTTTGTGTCTCGGTTCTGGAGAGAGCTGTGTCGTTTACTCAGCATTGAGTTGAATCTCTCCTCTGCATACTATCCCGAGACGAATGGGTTGGTAGCGAGGGCCAACCAGACCTTGGTCACATACTTGCGACATTTTGTCTCTGCCAGGCAGGATGACTGGGCATACTTGCTACCGTGGGCTGAGTTCGCTCTAAATAATGCTGTGGCTGACTCCACCGGACAGACCCCATTCCTCCTGAACTACGGTCAGCATCCACGGGTACCAGTGCCCATGCCCGTGTCTTCCGCCGATTCCAAGGTGGCAGACTGGGCTGTGGAGGCACGGGACATTTGGTACCGCACCCAGGATGCCATTCAGGCCTCCAAAGAGAGGATGAGGTCTTCGGCCGATGCCCATCGGCGGCCAGCTCCTACATTTGCTCCGGGGGACCTAGTGTGGCTCTCTGCCCGAAACATCAGGCTACGTGTAGAGTCCACCAAGTTGGCACTTCGCTTTTTGGGTCCCTTTAAAGTTCTTGAGCAGGTGAACCCGGTGGTTTACAGCCTAGCCCTTCCGCCTCGCCTTGGTATCACCGACACCTTTCATGTGTCCCTCCTGAAACCCGTGGCCATTTCCCGGTTTTCCTAGTCATCTGCCGGGACGTCAGGTTCACCTACCGATGATCATGAGGTGAACGCCATTGTTGGGTGCAAGGTGGTACGAGGCAAAAAATTTTATTTGGTGGATTGGAGGGGTTATGGGCCTGTGGATAGGTCCTGGGAGCCTGCCGAGCATGTTCATGCTCCCCAGCTCAACGCTGCCTTTGAGCGCAGTGAGGCCCAAAGTAGTAGAGGGCCCTAGGAAGGGGGGTTATGTTAGGGTTCGAGTTACCACTCCTGCACAATGGGAATCTCGAGCTGTTCCCGCTGCGGTCCCCCATCCGTCTCCGGCCGCAGTGGTTCCTGCTCAGCAGAGACGTCGGTCCCAGCGTCTTGCCCGGCCCAGTACTGTGCAGAGACTTGCTGCTGCAACCAGTGTTGGAGCAGGCAGATTTGGGACTAAGTCCTTTGTTGCTTCATCTGAGCAGCCCAGGGCAAGATCTCCCTATTGGAGATCAGGAGTCACATGCTCAGATACAGCTGCCACTCCTATTGGTCCTTCAGGAAGGTCCTGTAGCTGTTGATGTTCTGAAGCAGCTTCCCATTGTTCCTACCTGGAAGGTCTTTTTCTCGTGGCTGCTATAAAAGGCTGTCCTTACCGCATGGCCGTGCGCTAGTATCAACCGTTATATGCTTTGCGCCAGTATGGTCTTGCGTGTGTGTGGTTAGGGCAGCTGAAATACGCCATTACAATACCGACCTAATCGGTGAGGAGCTTGGTATGCTAGCTGGTCAGGGTCGGTGTCTTAGATGCCTTAGATTACCGGCATAACCGGTGAGCAGTTTGATTGCTGTATTCAGGGCCTGGCATTCAGATGCCATAGATTGCGGGTGACTCCCGCGTGTACATTAGCGCATGATCACTTTCTATGTTCGCTTAGCAGTCAACTGTGTACCTGGGTGCCTAACAGGACACAGAAGTTTGTCTCAGCGGCTCTGTGACGCAACAGGGTTCGCTTTCAATGCTAGACAGCGCCCTAGCGTGTTTACTTTGTGACTCAGTGGTGTTAACTGAGTTCGCACACATCTCCATATAACGCTTCGGCTCTCCTTCAAGCGGCTCTGTGAAATAACAGAGTTCGCACATATTGCCACAGCGCGTTACGGCGTTTATTTTGGCGACTCTGCGGGATAACAGAGTTCGCTTCTTGCGCCATCTTACTAGCAGCAGGCTCCGCCTGCACGGTGGACCCCGGGCTGCGAACGCACCTCTCTACATCTTATATTTGGTGCGTTCCGCAGACCCTAACACTATGCACTTTAATGTTATTTGTCTTTGGATGTAGAGTTAGCAAGCAATCTAAGAGATTATATATGTAGACAATTTTGCTGTGAGGAGCCATAAAGATTTTTACATAAAGCCATAAGCTATATGGGCATCTAAATACAGATGTATGGGAAAACTTTTTCCCTTGTTTATGTATCTTTGCTTTATAAATGTTATGCTGAATACTAAGTTTGGCTGACATATACGTATAAAAGCACTGTTTGCAAAGAGAAATATATTGAATTACATTACAGACCAAAAGTTTGGACACACCTTCTCATTCAACAATTTTTCTGTATTTTCATAACTGTGAAAATTGTACATTCACACTGAAGGCATCAAAACTATGAATTAACACATGTGGAATTATACATTACACTTTACAAAAAAGTGTGAAACAACTGAAAATATGTCTTATATTCTAGGTTCTTCAAAGTAGCCACCTTTTGCTTTGATTACTGCTTTGCACGCAGAAAAGGTGAACGGATGGATTCTACATGCCTGGTTCCCACCGTGAAGCATGGAGGAGGTGGTGTGATGATGTGGGGATGCTTTGCTGGTGACAGTGTTGGGGATTTATTCAAAATTGAAGGCATATTGAACCAGCATGGCTACCACAGCATCTTGCAGCAGCATGCTATTCCATCCGGTCTGCGTTTAGTTGGACCATCATTTATTTTTCAACAGGGCAATGACCCCAAACACACCTCAAGGCTGTGTAAGGGCTATTTGACCAAGAAGGAGAGTGTTGGGGTGCTATGCCAGATGACCTGGCCTCCACAGTCACCAGACCTGAACTCAATCGAGATGGTTTGGGGTGAGCTTGACCGATCACCGCTTCAATCCCAACAGTGTCACAGTAAAGCACCCCCACACCATCACAGCACCTCCTCCATGCTTCACGGTGGGAACTAGGCATGTAGATTCCATCCGTTCACCTTTTCTGCGCGCAAAGCAGTAATCAAAGTAAAAGGTGGCTACTTTGAAGAACCTAGAATATAAGACATATTTTCAGTTGTTTCACACTTTTTTGTAAAGTGTAATGTATAATTCCACATGTGTTAATTCATAGTTTTGATGCCTTCAGTGTGATTCTACAATTTTCATAGTCATGAAAATACAGAAGAATCTTTGAATGAGAAGGTGTGTCCAAACTTTTGGTCTGTACTGTATATAACATTGATTAACATTCAAGAAAGCTTTGCTCCATACATAAGGTAGCCTCTTTGAGGAACCCTATTGAAAAAAATCTTTTCTTTATATACTCTGGATATTTATCCATCTGATGAATATGTTTATGGCATGGGTATAATGATTCCTGTGTTCTCAGGTCCATATATGTGTAATCATCCACTGAATCTTTTTAATAGTTGTGTGTTAATATTTGTTAAATAAAAACTTTTGAATTTTTACTTGGCATATGCTTCAGTTCATTTGTAGGTAGTATGTTATTTTGGAAGCGCCATTTGTGACTAGGTCATTTATTTTTGATGCCTATGTACACTGCTCCAAAAAATAAAGGGAACACTCAAATAACACATCCTAGATCTAAATGAATGAAATATTCTCATTGAATACTTTCTTGTGTACAAAGTTTAATGTGCTGTCAACATAATCACACAAAAATCATCAATGGAAATCTAATTTTTGAACCAATGGAGGCCTGGATTTGGAGTCACCCACAAAATGAAAGTGGAAACAAGTCGAAATGAAAATCAAAACAAGACAAAATTAAAGTGGAAACAAGTCAAAATCATGCTCAGTATTGTGTGTGACCTACACGTGCCTGTATGACCTCCCTACAACGTCTGGGCATGCTCCTGATGAGGTTGCGTATGTTCTCCTGAAGGATCTCATGTGGCTGGAGTGTGTCAGCAGTTCGTACAAGATGAAGGCATTGAATCTATGGACTGGCCTGCCCGTTCCCCAGACCTGAATCCGATTGAGCACATCTGGGACAGCATGTCTCGCTCTATCCACCAACGTCACGTTGCACCACAGACTGTCCACAAGTTGACGGATGCTTTAGTCCAGGTCTGGGAGGAGATCCCTCAGGAGAACATCCGCAACCTCATCAGGAGCATGCCCAGACGTTGTAGGGAGTTCATACTGGCACGTGTAGGCCACACACAATACTGAGCATCATTTTGACTTGTTTCCACTTTCATTTTGGGGGTCTCTCCAAATCCAGGCCTCCATTGGTTCAAAAATTTGATTTCCATTGATGATTTTTGTGTGATTATGTTGACAGCACATTCAGCTTTGTAAACAACAAAGTATTCAATGAGAATATTTCATTCATTTAGATCTAGGATGTGTTATTTGAGTGTTCCCTTCATTTTGTTGAGCAGTGTACATTATTTTCAATAGAAGCTGCTAATGTGTGATTGATGAGAACATGGTGTAGAAATTGAGTTTTTCCAAAAGCTGGTGGTGGGACTGTGGAAGGTTTGAGGGGTGGAGGAGCCTGGGCGGAGTCTCAAGGGGGTCCGAAAATGTTACCAATATGGGGCCCTGAAATTCCTGGTGTATGTGCTCTCTGGGAATTTTACTAAAATACCGTAATATTAAGGTTAAGCATGCCTTGAGCAATGTCTTATGTCAGTTTAACTGCATACTGTTGGTTATTTTGTGAAACCAAAGTCTCAATTACCTGTGATTCTTGCTGCTTATTTCTCATAACTGTCATCTTTCTGTGAAAAAATGTAAAATGTATGCGATGTGGAAGAATCACTTATATTGACATTGACCTTTTAAGAAATGACAGTTTCATGGTATTACCTGGCAGGTTACAATGTTTCCCTCTTCTACAGAAAACTGTGTTTTTAAGATTGTCAGTTGTTGTATCCATTAAGATGTTTTGTATTGAATTGAATTTCAGTCTGGAGGATCACTTAAAAAAGTGGACTGTAACTTCACAGTTTTCTTTTATACACTGAAATGTGAATAAGATATGTTGCATTATAAACTATGATATATTATACAGCCTTAGGATCCAGTCCATCATTGCTTTATTGCATATGTAGCTTTTTTGGTCTAGTTTTTGGTACATTTTGCTTGTTTTCCATTTGTTCCTAATTCCAAATTTATTTGCCTGTTTCTTAAGTTCAACATTGTGGATGGAGTAATGGGTTTCCAGATATTTTTTTGGGTTGACTAATCAAATACAACTCTAGTTCCCCTCCGAAATGATTTTATGTATGTACATATGTAATTTTTGTGCAAATTTTGTGACATTTTATCGGAACATAACCCTTTTTGCAAAACAAAGTAAAAGACAAAAATTAAGAACATTTTTGAATTGCAAAAATTCATGAACCATATGCTCAATTTTAAAAAAAATTGGTGCAAAAGCCTTGACAAATGCTAAAAGACAAAAAAAGAAAAGTGATTAAAAAAATGCAAATGATAAATCTGACTATTAATGTTTTATTTTTTGGACACTGGTTGGGATTAACCTCAGCATAGTAAGAATACACAAGCTGACATAACAAACTGTCAAGGGATTCGGTCGCTTGTCTACTTTCATCGACCAACGCACCATAGTGATTATAATGGCCACAGCAGCCATTTATTAAATTCACAAACATAACACAGCAAACCCACAATTTTATTGTGCACACTCATGAGAAAGAAAAAATGAGCACAGGTCAGGGGTGAGGTGAGATGGTTTAACTCTCATTGTTTAAGTATTCAATTAATCTGTATAGTTCATCCTCCTCTGTTTTGCAAGTCCACAACTACATGGACTCATACAATGGATAATCAACATATTAGTAAACTTAGATTGTTCAATGACCCTGCATCCTTTTCTTGCAAAGATATCAGACAATAACTTGTAGGAGCAAACAGCAGACATTCAAAAATCCAAAAACATCAAATTCAATAGTCAACATTCAGAAAATAGCCAATTTCACATGGCCTACTGAAAATAGATGTCTGGATAATTAAGATTAAATGCTTTGTCATCACAAAAAGTATTACAAGATATTACTTATTACTTCAAAAATAATAAGTCCAAGGCAACACGTAATTTCTAGTTGCCCATGCTGCCTAGCAGTGGCTCAGGGAGCAAGGTAATAATATTTCACATTAAAACCTAAATTTTTGCTAGACCAACAGTCACTTGTTCTGTTGGGATGTAACACTGATATTACCATCCCCCCAACTGTAACCTACTTCCTAACCACATCACATTATAGGAAGCTTCCAACACAGACCTATCATGCATTGCTGTGACAACCAAATTAGGGTTCCATTCCTCCCAGTTTGACCTATGACCATCCTATGCCTATCAGACACTTTTTCTTTTTGTCTTTTTCTATGTTCCTTTTTTTTACATATCTACTAACACAATTTTGTTACCACTACTCTAAGGGGCAGGTGGGTGTGATGCTGCCCTGTTGCCAGCCAAAACAGGAGGTACTTAAACAACTTTGGTGTTCTTAATGGCCGAGCACAAAGTGTGGGGGTGGAAGAAGCCTTCAAAGCACCCAGAGGAAAGGAGCACACTGGGAGCAGCTGCTCCTGCATAAACCATGACCAGTGGATCATTCAAGCCACCCACAACTGCTCCAGAAGAGTTGTGAAATCTGCCATTCCTGATGCTACTGTGTCACCAGCCAAAAGAGGAGGTACCTCTACAATCCCTTCTTTTTATGCCTATTTCAAAAATAAAAAAGTATGCCACTTCTCCCATAATAATGATCCAGTGTGAATGGAAAACCATGATCCAACATTTCATGTGGCAAACAGGAAAAACATGTGGCATGTATTCCAGTTCCTGGTAAAAATATTTTCTTTATTCCATGCAAAAAAATTTAAATTACATCCAAGGCAGATGGTAATGAGGTAAAAAGATGTCACACTGATGTCCACCTTGTAATTTTGATCTATTACTGGAGACACCAGGGGTTGTTGAGGTAGGAAAAGAGGGTCACATTGATGTCCTCACTGTCTTTCTGATCTAATACTGTAGTGCTGAGGTAAGAAAAGGCTGCTCACAATGCTGTCCATCATGTCTTTCTGTTGTAATAATGGTAATATTGTTGAAACTAGTGATGCTGTGCTAAAAAGAGCCTACTCACACTGCTGTCTTCCCTGTCTTTCTAATCTAATACTGATGATATCAGGAGTTTTGAGGTAAGAAGAGGCTGCTTATACTGATGTCCACCATGTCTTTTTAGGTAATACTGCAGATACTAGAATTGCTGAGGATAAAAAGAGGTTTCTCCCACAGTTGTCATGCCTAACTTTTTCATCTAATACTAGAGATACCAATGCCACTAATATCCACCCTGTCTTTCTTATCTAATATTGGAAATATTTCTGATCTAATATTGCTGATACCACTGGTGCAGGGCCGGCTTTAGACAAAGTGGGGCCCTGGGCATAAGTTTAAAGTGGGGCGCCAAATGCTCACATATTGCACCATCACACAGAAACATTTTGGTTGTATTTACATGCGCTGAGTTCATGCCGCTAAACAAGCAAGATTGACAATATGAAGTCATTCGATACTTGTTTCCCGGCCTCATTAGGGTAGGTGCACACGTTCAGTAATTGGCAGCGCTTTTGACGCAGCACATGTCCATTGCCGGCTATTAAACGCAGGTGATTCCGCATGTGTTCATTGAACCGTGCGGAATCACCGCGTCCACAATACATTGGACGGGTGATATTTATCTTGCAGAGGCTCACGACTCTGCAAGATAAACAGTCATGCTTCTGTCTTGAGAGACGCGCTGCATGTCTGTCTCCATAGGTAAGCCGCGAGAGTCTGTGCAGTGTAAGGAGGAAGACGGGGCTGTAGGTATCTGCATTGAGCCAGGTCCAGAACTGTCGAGGCTGCGTCCCATGTTGCCAGGGGGAAGGAATAGGGGACCAGACAGGTCCCATGACCCGGGAGGTGGTGTGTGTTTAAGCTGAAAAAGGAACTGAAAGAGCGCAAAGCGGCAGAGGTTTAACCGCCGTCAGGGAGAGTGCAGCAGGGTGAGCAGCGTGCTCTGCATCCAGCGCAGCAGAGCCGATATGGGTCGCGATCAGGCTTACCCGCATTATTCAATGGGACTGTGACTGAGGAGAGCACGTTGCGCCCAGATAAATGTCAGGCAGCGCTCGTACGGGGAAGCGTGGGCTGGCTACCGGACACTGAGGTGCGTTCTCTTTGCTGACCAGCGCACATCAGCCCACTCATGATACAGAGACTCCTGCAGTTTCCCTCACTTTGGCTGCACAGGCTTATGGACTAGGGGCTCAGCGGAATGAACTGGAGACCACCCGCTGATTCCAGAAGTGAGACCGTTGATGGAGGACCCCATCACAGGACTCAACGCCGGCCGTTACTGTTACTACAACACCATCAGACTATATTGAGGAGGACCAGCAGTATTCACCATAAGTGCTGTTTAAACCTCAGACTGTCACATTAATCTTTGTTCTCACTTTAATTCTTGTTTACTGTTCTTTAACTCCCTGTGAGGAGAATACTTTCATCTCTACTGTTAAAATTAAATAATACTTTTATACCGCATTGCTCTGCGATCTCTGCGTACTGCATCTCAGCACCTGCTTACACATGCATAGTGGGCATGGGATTTCTTGAAATCCCATCCACTATGCTGTAACATCTGGAATCTGCGAGTTGGACACTACACTGTTATGATTTGGTAGCTGAGGAGTGCAGGTAAAAAAGGCAATACACCAGAGCAGTTGGAATCTATGAGATTGCAGTACCCTGACTAACCACCACAACTAGAGGCAGCCGTGGAGCGTTCCTACGTTGGTCCTAGACGCCTCGTCACAGCCTGAGAAACTAACTATACCTAAAGATAGAAAGAGGAAAGCTATCTGCCCCGGAGCAGATCCCCAAAGAACATAAAAAGCCCCCAAACATGTAATGGCGGTTAGACAAGAAGAAATACTGACACAGACAGAAAATAGTATGAGCAAACGTTGGAGCCCAAACTATCTAAATAGAAAAGGATAGGAAGGGCACTTACTGCAATCTCAAAAAACCCTGAAAAGCACCAACTCTACTAATTTCAAAAACACCTGAGATCACACGACCTCTACCACCTAAATTAGTTCTCTGGTGTAACAAAATCAAAACAGCAGCCACTGAAAAAACTGGAAAAAGCAAATGTACAAAACATCAGTGGCTGAACTAAACTGAGAGGGCAAAAGCCCCCGGGGGGGACCCAGAAGGCCCCCACAGAAGTGCAGGACAAAATGCAAAAATCAAACACAAAAACAAAAAGAAGAAAATGTCTTATCTGTTAGCAGGAGATGCAGACACGACACAGCAGGCTACAAAGGAAACAGGAATCAAGGATTGAGACCAGAACAATTGATCACCGGCAACCCTGATGGGAAGGCGACTCCCTTAAATAAGACCAGTCAGTAACACCTGATTCCCAATCCTCACAATCTTCACTGGACAGTCCAGTACCGCTTGTAACCACCAGAGGGAGCCTCTGCTCAGAACTCATTTCAAGTCCATTCACAACAGTACCCCCCCCTTGAGGAGGGGTCACCGAACCCTCACTTGAGCAACCAGGTCGGTCAGGATGAGTTCTATGATACGCACGGATGAGTCTCCTAGCATGGATGTCCGAAGCAAACACCCAAGAATTGTCTTCCTGACCATAACCTCTCCACTTAACCAAATACTGGAGTTTCCGTCTAGAAAAACGAGAATTCAATATTTTCTCAACCACAAACTCCATATTGCCCTCAACCAGAACAGGGTCAGGAGGCAAAGCAGTAGGAACCACTGGCTCAACAAACCTCTTCAACAAGGACTTGTGGAACACGTTATGGATCTTAAATGTCCCTGGAAGAAGCAAACGAAAAGAAACAGGATTAAGAATCTCCATGATCTTATAAGGTCCAATGAACCTAGGCTTAAATTTAGGAGATGCCACTCTCATAGGAATATTTTTTGAGGACAACCAGACCAAGTCCCCCACTTTAAACCGAGGACCATCAGTCCTATGCCGGTTAGCAAACCGCTGGGCCCTCTCCTGAGAGAGGGACAACCTCTCCACTACCTGGTCCCAAATCTGTTGCATACGCTCCACAACAGAGTCAACACCTGGACAGGCAGAAGCCTCCGTCTGTCCTGAAGAAAATCGAGGTGAAACCCAGAATTACAGAAAAATGGAGACATCAAAGTGGCAGAGCTAGCCCTATTATTAAGAGCAAACTCAGCCAAAGGCAAAAAAGAGACCCAGTCATCCTGATCAGCAGACACAAAGCATCTTAGATAAGTCTCCAATGTCTGGTTTGTTCTCTCAGTTTGACCATTGGTTTGAGGATGAAACGCAGAGGAGAAAGACAACTGAACACCAAGCTTAGAACAAAAGGTCCTCCAAAATCTGGAAACAAACTGGACTCCTCTGTCAGACACAATGTTCTCAGGAATGCCGTGTAAACGAACCACATGCTGAAGGAACAAAGGCACCAATTCGGAGGAGGAAGGTAATTTAGGTAATGGCACAAGATGTATCATCTTGGAAAACCTATCACAAATCACCCAGATGACGGTCATTCTCTGAGAAACAGGGAGGTCGGAAATGAAATCCATAGAGATATGGGTCCATGGTCTCTTGGGCACAGGCAATGGCATCAACAAACCACTAGAGCGAGAACAAGGCTTGGAGCGAGAGCAAGTCCCGCAAGACTGCACAAATTCCCTGACATCACGAGACAAGGTAGGCCACAAAAGGACCGACTAACCAAGTCTCTGGTACCAAAAATTCCGGGATGACCGGCCAACACGGAACAATGAATCTCAGACATCACACTCTTTTTCCACTGGTCCAGGACAAACAATTTCCCAACAGGGCAGCGCTCGGGCCTATCCTCCTGACACCCCTCCAGAGCCAGTCTCAAATTGGGCGAGATGGCGGAAAGAACTACACCTTCTTTCAAAATAACAGAAGGATCAGATACCTCAGGAGAGTCCGCAAGGAAACTCCTCGAGAGGGCATCCGCCTTAACATTCTTAGTGCCTGGAAGAAAGGAAACCACAAAATTAAAACGTGTGAAAAACAAGGCCCACCTGGCCTGTCTAGGATTAAGTCGCTTGGCGGATTCCAGATAAACCAGATTCTTATGGTCCGTAAGGACCACCACCTGATGTTTGGCTCCCTCCAGCCAATGTCTCCACTCTTCAAAAGCCCACTTCATGGCCAATAACTCCCGATTACCCACGTCATAATTACGTTCAGTAGGAGAAAATTTTCGAGAGAAAAAGGCACAAGGGTTACTTTTAGAGGTCTCTGGATCTCTTTGGGACAAAACGGCACCTGCCCCAATTTCAGAGGCATCAGCCTCCACCTGAAATGGCAGAGAAACATCAGGCTGCCGTAGAACAGGAGCAGAAGTGAATCTCTGCTTAAGTTCCTGAAATGCAGAAACTGCCTCAGGAGGCCAATTCACCACATCAGAACCCTTTTTGGTCAAATCAGTTAATGGTTTAACAATAACCGAGAAATTACCAATAAATTTACGATAAAAATTGGCAAATCCCAAAAATCTTTGAAGAGCCTTTAATGAAGTAGGTTGGACCCAATCACAGATGGCCTGAACCTTGACCGGGTCCATTTCAATAACAGATGGGGACAAAATGAATCCCAAAAATGAGATCCTCTGTACGCCAAAAACACACTTGATCCCTTCACATACAGAGCATTCTCTCTCAAAATCTGGAATACAGTTCGAACATGTTTCACATGAGAGTCCCAGTCATTAGAAAAAATCAAGATATCATCCAAATAAACAATCAGAAATTTATCCACAAAATCCCTGAAAATGTCATTCATGAAGGACTGGAAGACAGATGGAGCATTAGTGAGCCCAAAGGGCATCACAAGGTACTCAAAATGCCCTTCAGGGGTGTTAAATGCCGTCTTCCATTCATCCCCGTGCTTAATGCGAATAAGGTTATATGCCCCCCTGAGGTCAAGCTTGGTAAACCAAGAAGCGTTTTTCACCCTGGAAAACAGGTCAGAAATCAAGGGTAACGGATATTGATATTTCACAGTAATATTGTTCAAAAGACGATAATCAATACACGGCCTTAATGAACCATCCTTTTTGGCCACAAAGAAAAAACCGGCACCTAAGGGTGAAGAGGATGGTCTGATATGACCCTTCTCCAATGACTCCTTGATATAAGACCGCATAGCGTCATGTTCAGGTACAGACAAGTTAAAAAGGCGACCTTTAGGGAATTTACTACCAGGCACTAATTCAATAGCGCAGTCATAGCTCCTATGGGGAGGCAAGGATGCAGATTTACTTTCGCTAAACACATCAGAAAAATCAATCAAAAAGTCAGGAACATCCTGAGCCTGGGGGGAGGCATAAAAAACAGGAGTGTTGGTATTAACACATTGGCAGCCCCAACTGGTTACAGACACAGATTTCCAATCCAAAACAGGATTATGAGACTGTAACCAAGGGAAACCCAGCACGATAATGTCATGCAGATTATACAGAACCAAAAATTTGCAGCTCTCCTGATGATCAGGTAAAACCCTCATTATCACCTGAGTAGAGAACTGAGGTTTATTCTCAGCCAAAGGGGCAGAATCGATCCCCGGTAGGGGAATAGACTTCTGTAGGGTATTAAGGGAAACCCGCAACGTTTAGCAAAATCAAAATCCATCAGGTTAATAGCTGCTCCCGAATCAACGAAAGCCTGAGCAGAAAATGAGGACAGAGAGCATATCAGAGTAACAGTTAATAAAAATTTAGTCTGAACACTACCCAAGACAACTGAGCGTGCAAAACGTCTTCCCCGCTTAGGGCAGACTGAAATAGCATGAGAGGCATCACCACAGTAGAAACATAACCCATTGCGCTTTCGAAACTCATGACGCTGTGCCCCAGAAACCACTCTATCACACTGCATAGGTTCAGAAGCAGGTTCACAAGGCAACACTATTCCACGCATACTTCTCCGCTCACGCAAACGTCTGTCAATTTGAATCGCTAATGACATAGAATCATTGAGACCAGAGGGGACAGGGAATCCCACCATAACATCCTTAACATTATCTGACAGACCCTTCCGAAAAAGGGCTGCCAAAGCGTCGTCATTCCATTTGGTCAGGACTGCCCACCTGCGGAATCTCTGACAGTATAACTCAGCGTCATCAAGCCCCTGATTTAATGCCAACAAGGCTTTTTCAGCTTGATCAGTGACATTAGGCTCATCGTACAATAACCCCAAGGCCTGAAAAAATGCATCAACATCACTCAAAACAGGATCCCCAGGTGTCAGGGAAAAAGGCCAATCCTGAGGATCGCCGCGCAGGAGAGAGATGAGAATTTGAACCTGCTGCGCTGCGTTCCCTGAGGACTTAGATTTTAAGGCAAAAAACAATTTACAATTATTTTTGAAATTCAGAAACTTGGCTCGATCCCCCAAAAACAAATCTGGCATGGGAATCCTAGGTTCCACAACAGGCAACCTGGCAAGATAGGTAGCAATACTCCGAACCTCAGTGGCAAGCTGATCCACACGGCCAGACAACTGTGCAAACTCCATTGAGAGAAAAAATCCTCCCCAGCACCCAGAGATACAGAGCGAAAAAAAAAAATGCAACAAACAGAAAAATATCTCTGACAACTCTGACAACTTTTTTCTTTCTTTCACAATATTTTTCCCTTCTGTGAGTACCATATAATTTTCAGTTTAGGCCGGTGATACTGTTATGATTTGGTAGCTGAGGAGTGCAGGTAAAAAAGGCAATACACCAGAGCAGTTGGAATCTATGAGATTGCAGTACCCTGACTAACCACCACAACTAGAGGCAGCCGTGGAGCGTTCCTACGTTGGTCCTAGACGCCTCGTCACAGCCTGAGAAACTAACTATACCTAAAGATAGAAAGAGGAAAGCTATCTGCCCCGGAGCAGATCCCCAAAGAACATAGAAAGCCCCCAAACATGTAATGGCGGTTAGACAAGAAGAAATACTGACACAGACAGAAAATAGTATGAGCAAACGTTGGGGCCCAAACTATCTAAATAGAAAAGGATAGGAAGGGCACTTAATGCAATCCCAAAATACCCTGAAAAGCACCAACTCTACTAATTTCAAAAACACCTGAGATCACACGACCTCTACCACCTAAATTAGTTCTCTGGTGTAACAAAATCAAAACAGCAGCCACTGAAAAAACTGGAAAAAGCAAATGTACAAAACATCAGTGGCTGAACTAAACTGAGAGGGCAAAAGCCCCCGGAGGGGACCCAGAAGGCCCCCACAGAAGTGCAGGACAAAATGCAAAAATTAAGCACAAAAACAAAAAGAAGAAAATGTCTTATCTGTTAGCAGGAGATGCAGACACGACACAGCAGGCTACAAAGGAAACAGGAATCAAGGATTGAGACCAGAACAATTGATCACCGGCAACCCTGATGGGAAGGCGACTCCCTTAAATAAGACCAGTCAGTAACACCTGATTCCCAATCCTCACAATCTTCACTGGACAGTCCAGTACCGCTTGTAACCACCAGAGGGAGCCTCTGCTCAGAACTCATTTCAAGTCCATTCACAACACTACACAAGTACACAGCGTCAAACCGCAGCGTTTACTGATCATTTGCACATGCCCTTACTCGGCTGAGGAGGAATGATTTGCACAGATAGTGCTCGATACAGTATAATGCAGGTCCCATATAGTACATATAGTAAAATGAACTCCCCATGGTCCTTGAGAGAGTAAAATGCAGCCCCCTCAGAGTATAATGCAGCCCTGTATACAGCAACCCCTTCAGAGTATAATGAAGCCCCCTCAGAATATAATGCAGCCCCACACATACAGTATAATTCAGCCCCTCAGAGTATAAAGCAGTCCCACACACACAGTATAATTCAGCCCCCAGCAAACACACACAGTATAGTGAAGCTCACACACACACAGTAAAGTGCAGCCCCCACACACAGTATAATACAGCCCTCCACACAGTATATAGCAGCCCCCCACTCACAGTATAATGCAGCCCCCTCAGAATATAATGCAGCACCACACACACAGTATAATTCAGCCCCCCAGAGTATAAAGCAGTCCCCTGCACACAGTATAATGCAGCCCCCCACACACAGTATAATTCAGCCCCCCCACAAACACACACTGTATAGTGAAGCCACCCATACACACAGTATAGTGCAGCCACCCCACACAGTATAATGCAGCCCCCACACAGTATAATTCAGCCCACCACTCACAGTATAATGCAGCCTCCCCTTACACAGTACAGTGCAGCCCCCACACACAGTATAATGCAGCCCACACACAGTACAGTGTAGCCACAGCACACAGTATAGTGTAGCCCCAGCACACAGTATAGTTCAGTCCCCCACATACAAAGCATAGTGCAGCCCCCCACAGTATAGTTCAGCCCCAATACACAGTATAGTGCAGCCCCAACACACAGCATAGTGTAGCCCCAACACACAATATAGAGTAGGCCCAACACACAGTATAGTGCAGCCCCCCAACATACACAGTATAGTGCAGTCCCCACACACAGTATAATGCAGCTTCCACACATTGTATAATACAGCCCCCACACACAACAAACTATAGTGCAGTACCCCCACACACAGTATAGTGCAGCAGACGCACACACACAGTAACGCATACACACACACACTACTTACCTCTCTTCCTTGTACCAACACTGCTCTCACTTCTGCAGAGAGTCTCAGCATCTCATCAGCTCCACTGCTGACACACGCTGAGTCAGAGGCAGAGGGAGAGTGATGGGAGAGGAAGCATCACATGACGCTCTCTTCTCCATCACTGCTTTCAACTGTATCAGCATCTATGATGCTGATAAGTTGATGCGGGGGGTGGGTGGCGCCAGGCCCCCCTTATTCAGGGGCCCCATAACAGCCACTGTCTGTAGGCCCTTGGCAGCTGTCTGGCCTGCCTGCCCCTAATGCCAGCCCTGCATTGGTGCTGAGGTTAAAAGAAGCCACTGACACTTCTCTCCACCCTGTCATTATGATCTAATCCTGGAGATACCAGGAGTGGTAATGTAAAGCCCCCGTCTCACATAGCGAGATCGCTAGCGAGATCGCTGCTGAGTCACAAGTTTGACACGCAGCGACGATCAGCCCCCCTGCTGGATATCGCTGATCGTCGCTGAATGTCCTGGACATTTTTTTGATCGATGGTCTCCCGCTGGCCAGCAAACATCACTGCGTGTGGCAGGTGGGAGACCAGTGATCAGCGAGCTGGAGCTGGTAACCAAGGTACACCTCGATGTGTACGTTAGATACCAGCGGCGCCTAGAAACCCGATGTGTACCTTGGTTACCAGCTCCCTGCACCAGCGCGCTGGTATCTAAGGTACACTGCGGGTAACTAAGCAACGTGCATTTCTTGTTACCCGCATAGTCACTGTCCTGATCGCTGCTGAGAGCTGCCTGTTTGGCAGCTCACCAGCGATCATGTAGCGACACATCAGGGATCCTGACAAGTTTATATCGTTGTCGTGATCACTTGTGTGTCGCAATGTGTGATGGGATCCTAAGCTTCACACTGCTTTCCACCCTTTCATTATGATTTAATCCTGGAGATAACAGGAGTGGTGAGATAAGAAGACTCCTCTCACACTGTTGCCCACATTGTCTTTATGAACTAAAGGGTATGCCACACTAAACAACATCGCTAACGGGATCGCTAAAAAACATCACTATTTAGCGATCCCGTTAGCGATGTTGTTGTGTTCGGCAGCTGCCAGCGACGAGCTTCCTGCTGTGATCTCGCTCGTCGCTGGAATCGTTCCGGACCCTATTTTCGTCGCTGGCGCCCCGCTGGGTAAGTATATATCGCTAAGTGTGGCACCTTTTTTAGCAATTTAGCGGTACTTTTGTACTGCTAAAGTCGTTAAGGAGATCGCTAACCGCGATAGCGTCCTTAACGATATCGCTAAAATAGGTAGCTACTAGCGATATAGAAACAATCCCGCTAGCGATCTCATTAGTATGCGACGCTAACGAGATCGCTAGCGGGATTGTGTAGTGTGGCAGTACCTTAACACTGGAGATAACAGGAGTCTGAGGTAATGAGATGCAGCTCACACTGTTGGTCAACCTGTCCCTCTGAATGCTGAGTAGCTAACTAATGAGATCTGGAGATAACCTACACATCATATACTGTCAAGCACATGCTCAGAGTTACATATCTTATTACCTATCTTATTAACAATCTAAAGTCCCAATAAGTAACAGATTCCCTAAATGGAGACCTCTCACAACAAATGAAGGACAACTAGGTCCTATGGAATTTAATCAATCCCAGAACTTCCTGCACATCAAACACTACTTAAAGTTTATAGTCAGCATTTTAGTTAGTGGGACATCTGAGGTTTAGTTACCTCTTCCATCATACAAAGAAAGCTGAAAATAATGTCAGTGACAAATCCATTATGTCACAGACATGAATGGTACAGGATGGACCCCTATCACATTGTCCATCATTTTACTAGAAAAAATAGCACTGCATGCTAACAGAGCTTCTGACACAGAACCAAGCCTAATAGATGTCCAAATATAAAAATATTTGTATTAATCTATTTTTGCCTATCATTCTATGACAATAGATTATCATGTCCACCATGTTTAAATCGCACAATTAAAGTAATAACTGGAGCCACAACTCCTATTCTAAAGATAGATTTCTCTTCTAAGATAAAACATATTTCATTGTTTGCTTGTGAATAACTACAAAATGAGGCCAGCCTGGAAGCTGCAAAAATAAATATAATTTCATTAAGTGAGTTCATTAGATACAAAGGTCCTCACTGTATGAGATTGACAGAGATAAATATGATTATTTAATAATGATTTAACCAGAGTCTGAATAACAGATTAAGCATTTCATGAATCTATCTTAATGTTGATGACTTCTGCATATTGAAATCCAGAAGCATTAATGACCATAAATGGATGTCTGGGTGGAAGAAAGTACAGAAAGGCACCACATAATGAGGGATCTCAAGATTATTAACTACAGTACACTTACAGCAGCTTGCAAAAATAAACACTACATCAGCTACAGTGATCATGAATTCTGTAAATGCCCACCACTTTTGTTAATTGCCATAACAATGCTTTGCTATAAATTTCCACAAATAGAGATGACTTACGCCGTCAATGGTATTATACCACAAAGAATAGATTTGACAATCATATCACTAAACTTAAATATATAAAAATGTAAAAATGTAGATATCCACATTTGAGTGGATTTGAGTATAGTGATGTAATTATCACCTTATTGTACAATACCATCCATGTGATAACTGCTATTAAAGCGGAATATTATATTACTATATTACTATCACTATATTACTACCAAAAGTGGCGTTTCTTTACAGAATTCATGACCAATGTAGCTGACGTGTTATTTATTTTTGCAGGCAGCTGTAAGTGCACATACACAATATCCAACATAACCCTGAGATTCATCATTATGTAATGCCTTTGTGTCCTCTTTTCCAGACATTCCATTAATGGTCAGTAGTGCTTCTAGATTTTAATATTACCAGCATTATTATAACTTGAGGTGTGAACTGTTTGTGTGTTGAAATTTGTTTATTTACTATCTGGAACCAAATCATTATCAAAAAAGCAAAATTGGGAGTTTTAACCCCTTAACGACCGCCGATACGCTTTTTAACGGCGGTAGTTAAGGGTACTTAAACCACAGCGCCGTTAATTAACGGCGCTGTGGAGAAAGTGCATAGCGTCCCCCAGAGTCGGATTTTCTCAGAGAACATGACTCGGGTCGGTTACCGACCCCCCTTTTGCGATCGCCGTTATTAAACCTATACCAGCGACCGAAAAAAAAAAAGCTGCGATTCTCCTTTTAATTTCTCTCTCCTCTGATGTGCTCGCACATCAGAGGAGAGAGAAATAGGGTCCCCGGGACCCACGATCTGTCCCCCGTGCCTCCCGGTGTCCCCCCCTGTCCTTCGATGTCTCCCAGAGCTGGCTGCTCTTCTCCAGAAAAAGAAAATGGCGGGCGCCTGTGCAGTGCGCCCGCCGAGTCGGATTTTCTCCAGGGTATCGGCTACCAAGGGGTAGCCGAGACCCCAGAGAACATAATTCGGGTCACCTGCAGTCCCCCGCTTTTGCGATCGCCGTTATTAACAATATAACGGTGATCGCAAAAGGAAAAAAAAGCCGCCATCATGCATGTAATTTCTCTCCCCTCTGATGTGATTGCACATCAGAGGGGAGAGAAATAGGGTCCCCCCGATGTGCCCCCCGAAACCCTCCGGGTGTCCCCCCTGTCCTCCCGCAGCTCCAAGCTTCCGAGCATCTTCTTTCTGTAAAAGAAAATGGCGGGCGCAGCGCAGTGGCCCGCCGAATCGCCTGCCAGCAGATTCATTCATTCATTCATTCATTCAGTGAAAGTACATTTTGATCACTGTGATAAACCCTATCACAGTGATCAAAATAACAAAAATGGTAAATAAACCCCCCCTTTATCACCCCCTTAGTTAGGGACATATAATAAAATAAAGAAATTGTATTTATTTTCATGTTTCTATTAGGGTTATGGTTAGGGTTAGGGTTCTAATTAGGGTTAGGGTTCTAATTAGGGTTCGGGTTAGGGTTAGGGTTGGAATTAGGGTTAGGGTTACAATTAGGGTTAAGGGTTACAATGAGGGTTAGGGATACAATTAGGATTAGGTATACAATTAGGGTTAGGGATACAATTAGGCTTGGAATTAGGGTTAGGATTAGGGTTAGAGATAGGATTATGGTTAGGGGTGTGTTGGGGTTAGGGTTGGAGCTAGAATTGAGGGGTTTCCACTATTTAGGCACATCAGGGGGTCTCGAAACACGACATGGAGTTCAAAAAGTCAAATGTCGCTCCCTCCCTTCCGAGCCCTGCTGTGCGCCCAAATAGTGGTTTACCCCAAATATGGGGTATCAGCGTACTCAGGAAAATTTGCACAACAACTTTTGTGGTCCAATTTCTCCTATTACCCTTGGGAAAATAAAAAAATAGCGTGCTAAATAATCATTTTTGAGGGAAAAAATTATTTTTTATTTTCACGGCTCTACGTTATAAACTTCTGTGAAACACTTGGAGGTTCAAAGTGCTAACAACACATCTAGATAAGTTCCTTAAGGGGTCTAGTTTCCAAAATGGGGTCACTTATTGGGGGTTTCCACTGTTTAGGCACATCAGGGGGTCTCCAAACGTGACATGGCGTACAGTCAATTCTGCGTTGAAAAAGTCAAACGGCGCTCCTTCCCTTGCGACCTTTGCCGTGAGCCCAAAAAGTGGTTTACCGCCACATATGGGGTATCGGCGTATTCAGGAGATATTGCACAACAAATTTTGTTCATTTTTTCTTTTAACACTTGTAAAAATAAAAAAAAATTGGTTCTGAAGTAAATTTTTTGCAAAAAAAGTTAAATGTTAATTTTTTCCCTCCACATTGCTTCAGTTCCTGTGAAGCACGTAAAGGGTTAATAAACTTCTTGAATGTGGTTTTGAGCACCTTGAGGGGTGCAGTTTTTAGAATGGTGTCACTTTTGGGTATTTTCTATCATATAGACCCCTCAAAGTGACTTCAAATGTGATGTGGTCCCTAAAAAAAAAATGGTGTTGTAAAAATGAGAAATCGCTGGTCAACTTTTAACCCATTATAACTTTGTAACAAAAAAAATTTTGTACCCAAAATTGTGCTGATGTAAAGTAGACATGTGTGATTAAGAAATGTGTGTGACTCTCTGATTTAAGAGCATAAAAATTTAAAGTTTGAAAATTGCTAAATTTTCCAAATTTTCACCATATTTCCGTTTTATTCATAAATAAACGCAAGTCATATAAAAAAAATTACCACTATCGTGAAGTACAATATGTCACGAAAAAACATTCTCAGAATCAGCAGGATCCGTTAAAGCGTTCCAGAGTTATAACCTCATAAAATGACAGTGGTCAGAATTGTAAAAATTGGCCCGGTCATTTAGCTGCAAATTGGCTCTGTCACTAAGGGGTTAAGTGTTCTCTAGTCATGAATGATACTTGACTGCAAGGTGCATTGAACAAGCTTTCAAGTGGCAGCAGCACATCCTGAAAAATTGTATATCTATTGTAGCAAAGCCAGGTAGGCTAGGGTTAAATTCTAGCTCTACAAGCTCTGATTAGTGCTCCTGGCTGGCTCTGCATATAACCAGGCTAGGTGTTTACTTTAAGCAGTCAGCAGGGGGAAGCTGACCAGAGTGGATTGTATTGGAGCTAAAGTGAAGGACAAGCCAGAATCTCTCTCTGAGAAGAAACTGAACAGGCCGTGTGCACCAAATTGCAAGCATCAGTTATTGATATGGACAGTAGCCATTTTGTTTGACCAAACTGGGACTAGCTCTGCTGTGTATGAGTAGCAGGGTCTGTGTTGCTTAGTTAGCGCATGGGCAAGGCTAGAGATTTATGTTTATGATTTTGTTTTGGTGCTGAGCAGCCTGAGGGAATAAACATTACATTGTTTTGAGAAAAGAATCCAGTGCCTGTGTGAATGCTACCTAATGCCTATATAGGAGAGAGGATGAATAGGAGGATGAAATGTAGGTGTGAAGTCCCAGAGAGTGACCACCAATATGTCTTTTACTGACCTGAGATATACAGTGCCTACAAGAAGTATTCAACCCCCTGCAGATTTAGCTGGTTTGATAAGATGCAAATAAGTTAGAGCCTTCAAACTGCAAACGAGAGTAGGTTTTATTAACAGAAGAATAAATCTTACAAACCAAAAAGTTATGTTGCTCAGTTGAATTTTAATAAATTTTAAACATAAAAGTGTGGGTCAATTATTATACAACCCCTATGTTTAATATTTCGTGGAATAACCCTTGTTTGCAATTACAGCTAATAATCGTCTTTTATAAGACCTGATCAGGCCGGCACAGGTCTGTGGAGTTATCTTGGCCCACTCCTTCATGCAGATCTTCTCCAAGTTATCTAGGTTCTTTGGATGTCTCATGTTTACTTTAATCTTGAGCTCCTTCCACAAGTTTTCAATTGGGTTAAGGTCAGGAGACTGACTAGGCCACTCCAACACCTTGACTTTTTCCTCTTGAACCAGGCCTTGGTTTTCTTGGCTGTGTGCTTTGGGTCGTTGTCTTGTTGGAAGATGAAATTACAACCCATCTTAAGATCCTTGATGGAGGAGCGGAGGTTCTTGGCCAAAATCTCCAGGTAGGCCGTGCTATCCATCCTCCCATGGATGCGGACCAGATGGCCAGGCCCCTTGGCTGAGAAACAGCCCCACAGCATGATGCTGCCACCACCATGCTTGACTGTAGGGATGGTATTCTTGGGGTCGTATGCAGTGCCATCCAGTCTCCAAACGTCACGTGTGTGGTTGGCACCAAAGATCTCGATCTTGGTCTCATCAGACCATAGAACCTTGAACCAGTCTGTCTCAGAGTCCTCCAAGTGATCATGAGCAAACTGTAGACGAGCCTTGACATGACGCTTTGAAAGTAAAGGTACCTTACGGGCTCGTCTGGAACGGAGACCATTGCGGTGGAGTACGTTACTTATGGTATTGACTGAAACCAATGTCCCCACTGCCATGAGATCTACCCGGAGCTCCTTCCTTGTTGTCCTTGGGTTAGCCTTGACTCTTCGGACAAGCCTGGCCTCGGCACGGGAGGAAACTTTCAAAGGCTGTCCAGGCCGTGGAAGGCTAACAGTAGTTCCATAAGCCTTTCACTTACGGATGATGCTCCCAACAGTGGAGACAGGTAGGCCCAACTCCTTGGAAAGGGTTTTGTACCCCTTGCCAGCCTTGTGACCCCCCACGATCTTGTCTCTGATGGCCTTGGAATGCTCCTTTGTCTTTCCCATGTTGACCATGTATGAGTGCTGTTCACAAGTTTGGGGAGGGTCATAAATAGTCAAAAAAGGCTGGCAAAAGAGATCATTAATCCACACATGTGAAGCTCATTATTCTCGGTGCCTGAACTACTTCTTAATACTTTAGGAGGACCAAACAGAATTCTTGTGGTTTGAGGGGTTGAATAATAAATGACACTCTGAATTAACTTTTAACGTTTTTAAAAAAAAAAAAAAATAATATAAAAATTTTTTTTGCTGCAGTGCATTTCCCACTTCCAGGCTGATCTACAGTACAAATGTCACAATGCCAAGTTAATTCCGCATGTGTCAACCAGCTAAATCTGCAGGGGGTTGAATACTACTTGTAGGCACTGTAAGAGACTAGCATCACCAGGCAGTTGACAATCCAGCAGCTGTCACCTGTGCATTATACACTGCTTCAAAAAATTAAAGGGAACACTCAAATAACACATGCTAGATCTGAATGAATAAAATATTCTCATTGAATACTTTGTTCTGTACAAAGTTGAATGTGCTGACAACAAAATCACACAAAAATCATCAATGGAAATCAAACTTATCAACCAATGGAGGCCTGGATTTGGAGTCACACACAAAATTAAAGTGGAATGTAATGTCCTTAAAACAAGTCAAAATGATGCTCAGTAGTGTGTGTGGCCTCTACGTGCCTGTATGACCTCCCTGTGCCTGTATGACCTCCCTACAATGAATGGGCATGCTCCTGATGAAGCAGCGGATGGTCTCCTGAGGGATCTCCTCCCAAACCTGGACTAAAGCATCCGCCAACTCCTGGACAGTCTGTGCTGCAACATGACGTTGGTGGATGGAACGAGACATGATGTCCTAGATGTGCTAAATCGGATTCAGGTCTGGGTAACAGGCGGGCCAGTCCATAGCTTCAATGCCTTCATCTTGCAGGGACTGCTGACACACTCCAGTCACATGTGGTCTGGCATTGTCATGCATTAGGAGGAACCCAGGGCCAACCGCACCAGCATATGGTCTCACAAGGGGTCTGAGGATCTCATCTCGGTACCTACTGGCAGTCAGGCTACCTCCGGTGAGCACATTGAGGTCTGTGCGGCCCTCCAAAGAAATGTTCATCCCACACCATTACTGACCCACTGCCAAACTGGTCATGCTGAAGGATGTTGCAGGCAGCAGATTGCTCTCCACGGCTTCTCCAGACTCTGTCACGTCTGTCACATGTGCTCAGTATGAACCTGCTTTCATCTGTGAAGAGCACAGGGCGCCAGTGGCGAATTTGCCAATCCTGGTGTTCTGTGGCAAATGCCAAGCATCCTACACGGTGTTGGGCTGTGAGCACAACCCCAATCTATGGACTTCGGGCACTGAGACCATCCTCATGGAGTCAGTTTCTAACCGTTTGTGCAGACACATGCACATTTGTGGCCTGCTAGAAGTCATTTTACATGGCTCTGGCAGTGCTCCTCCTGTTCCTCCTTGCACAAAGGCGGAGGTAGCGGTCCTGCTGCTGGGTTGTTGCCCTCCTATGGCCCCTCCATGTCTCCTGGTGTACTGGCCTGTCTCCTGGTAGTGCCTCCAGCCTCAGGACACTACTCTGACAGACACAGCAAACCTTCTTGCCACAGCTCGCATTGATGTGCCATCCTGGATGAGCTGCACTACCTGAGCCACTTGTGTGGGTTGTAGAGTCCGTCTCATGCTACCACAAGTGTGAAAGCACAACCAACATTCAAAAGTGACCAAAACATCAGCCAGAAAGCATTGGTACTGAGATGTGGTCTGTGGTCCCCACCTGCAGAACCACTCCTTTATTGAGTGTGTCTTGATAATTGCCAATAATTTCCATCTGTTGTCTATTCCATTTGCACAACAGCATGTGAAATTGATTGTCAATCTTGTCAATCAGTGTTGCTTCCTAAGTGGACGTGGACAGTTTGATTTCACAGAAGTTTGATTTTTTTGGAGTTATATTCTGTTGTTTTTAAGTGTTCCCTTTATTTTTTGAGCAGTGTAGTTGACAAATTGCTGAACTCAGCCATGATCAGTTTTGGCACCGACTATGGTTGTTTAGCCCCTTGAATAAAGCTGTCAATAGTGACTACAGCATCTAGATGGTTAACAAAGTGTGAGGGCTCCCTCTTTAATCCCATTGGCACCCTGAGATCTTGATTGTTTGGTCCTGATGTTTGCCATGGCAGTTCATGGTCATATAATGGCCTTCCCAAGTGCTAGTCCCTGGGAAGGGGTGGGGGTAAAGTGTATCCATGGAGCGCTAAGAAATATCCAATGACCCAGGTCGACATACGCACAGACTGTGGTTTGGTGTATCACCAAATGGGAGTGGTCAAATACTTGTTGCATGCTATTGCTATTGGTCGAGATTTTCCTTTATGCTGTGACTTATGGACTAAAGTTGTTGCACTCAGTAGTACAGTATGCCACCAGGAGTTGGCTATGGTAACAAAGTCACATGTGACATGATGTAAACAGTGAATTTCCGTTCACTGTACTGGTTCTAAAGGCGGATGATGAAGCATCCCCTGAAGCCAATATCTGTTATGCCCTACGGTGGCACATGTGGATTTGTGGACCCAGTGAGCCACAGGAACAGGCCTGCCTAGGAAGTGATATAGCTAAGTGGCTATCAGGTGTTCACTGGAGCTCCTGATGGTGGAGACAGACTGGGCTGCAGGTAGCCGCCAGGTACCACTCCTAGGCAGATCCCTGTACTGCAACTGGTGACCCCATTGGTCAGGTTCGCTGACACTGGTTTGGGCTATGTTCAGACACACCGGTCTAGGATTCTGGAACAGGCACTGACTGCACTGGGACCAGTAGACTTTGAGAACAGGACTGGCTGCACCGGGACCAGGGGACTTCGGATTCAAGATTGACCACTCCAGGACCAGGGGACAACGTTCAAGTTCTGGTAGCAAAGAGACCAGGGGACTTGGAGAACAAGACTAGTTGCATCAGGACGAGGAGACAAAATTCAGGACAATGGCCTCACTGGCACTAAGGATTCGGGTTCAGGACACTGGCTGCCTAGGGATTTGGGCACAGGACACTGGCTGCATCGAGACCAGGGATTTGGGTTCAGGACACTGACTGCACCTAGACCAGGGATTCAGGTTCAGGACACTAGCCACACCAGGACCAGGGGACCTCACAACTGCACTGGTAGAACACCAAACTACTTAATGATTTAACTCGTTGCTTGGTGACTCTCTAAGGTCAGTTTCACACATCAGTCTCTCTGGTACGTGTAGTGACAGTTTTCTCATGTACCAGAGACACTGACATACGTACACCCATTCAAATGAATGGGTCTATGCACATGTCAGTGTGTTTTCATGGACCGTGTGTCCATTTGCAAAACACGCTGACATGTCAGTTTATTTCCCGCAGCACGGTCCACAAAAAGTGCACATGGAGACCAGTGCACACTGTCCTCCGTGTGCACGGACGGTCACTGGGGAAGAAACGGCTACTGTAAGCACTGTTCCCCGGCAGCTGGTGCTGAAGCTGGCTGTCATTCTTCCTGCTCTGCCTGCAAGCAGAGGAGAACGATGAGCGGTATATTGATATACCGCTCATCGTTCTCCTCTGCTCGCAGGCCAACTTGGGAGAATGATGACTGCTGGCTTAAGCACTAGCCGCCAGGGGACAGCAGCTTACAGTAGCCGCTACTTCCCCAGCGGCCATCTGTGTGTCCGTGTTGTACTGATGCGGCATACGGGTGGCACACGATTGCCACACATGTGCTGCACGTAGTACACACACGGACACAGATATCTCCGGGACCGGTTTTTCCGGTACTGGAAATATCAGGACATGTGAAACTGGCCTAAGAGAAAGGGAGTCTTTTATACAGGATGACTCCCAACAATTGGCTGGGAGCCATCTTGCACGTGTACACATTATGCTAAATGCTGAGTGCATTTAGCAAAATGCACACTCTTCCCCTTAAAGAGCAGGGGAGCGCATGCACACTAACAGGAAGCATGAAACATGCCAGGGACCATGTCAAGGGCTGGGGTGGTGAGTAAGCCGGCGTCCCTGCATGGAGGGAAAAGGGAGCACCATGCAGGGGCGCTGGCAATAGCGCTATAATGTCCCTGACCTGGAGAAGTTTCAGGACAACTATGGATCTGCAAGCTCAGGGACTTAACAGTAAAAGGTACTCTGGAAAATGTAAAAGGGATCCCCATGTGACCGGAGCCAATAGTTGGTTTCGCAAGGAGCCAGGCATAATGATTTGTTGTGTTGTGGGAACAAAGTGAAGGGACAGGTAAAAGAGCGCCTCCTCAAGGTCCAAGAGTAAAAATCCAGGGAGTATAATTGGTTGGTTCGAGTGAGACACTTTAAGCCTGAGGATCGGTACTTCTGCTAGTTCTCACAGGGGAGAGCAAGTCCTTTACCCAGTGTCAGGGCTTCTATAGGGTGGTGGAAAAGGTGGGAGAGGTCAATTATAAAGTATACCGAACAGGTAAAAGGAAGCCCTTTCCCATATATTATGGCAAACTGTTAAAACCCTGGAAAGATAGCAACCAGCTAGTTGGCCTGGTCAGAAGCCAACATGGTGGGTGTCAAAGTGTTGGAACGTTGTCACATTCCCAAAATCAGCACAGCTGAAAATTGATCTCCTAAACAATAGGGAAAGGTTTTTGAAGGCACTAGTTCACCCATGTGTCATCAAGCACGAGCCTCCCTTTCAGGTCCATTTAAATCCCTGTAGGCTCTATGGGACAACAGATGGTGCCCAGCCCCCGACTTTTGGGCAGATGAGGGGTATGCAGCCAAACCAAATAGGTTAGGGTTAAATCCTAGGTCTAAGGCTCTGAGTAGTGCATGACTGTTATGAATGTGCTAGAGATGGTTTCTGAGCAGAGGCTCCCTCTGGTGGTTACAGACAGTACTGAGCCTTTCAGCGAGGAATGGCAATCTGGGATCGCTGACTGGTCTGATATAAGGGAGGTTCCCTCCCATGATGGTTGCCGGTGATCGATTGTTCTTGTCTCAATTGTGGTTCCTGGTTCATTTGGAAGTTTGCTGAGTCTTGCCTGCATCTTCTGCAATCAGATAAGATATTTTCTGCTTTTATTTTTGTGCTTGCTTTTTGCATTGTTCCCTGCACTTTAGTGGAGGTCAGCCAGGTCCCCTCCGGGGGCTTGTGCTCCTCTCAGTTTATCTGAAGCCACTGTTATTTGTTCATTTGCTTTTTCCTGTTTTTTCAGTGGCTTCGGATTAGTTTTGCTACACCAGAGATCTGATTTTAGGTGGTAGAGATCGTGTGATCTCAGGTGTTTTGCAATCAGAAGAGTTGGTATTTTTTAAGGTTTTTTTTGGATTGCAGTGAGTATCCTTTCCTTTACTTTTCTGTGTAGACAGATTGGGCCCCAGCCTTTGATCATTCTATTTTCTGTCTGTGTCCGTGCATCTTCTTGTCTAACCGCCATTACATGTTCGGGGGCTTCCTATTTTCTTTGGGGATCTGCTCCGAGGCAGATAGCTTTCATCTTTCTGCCTTTAGGTGTAGTTATCTCTCAGGCTGTGATGAGGCATCTAGGATCATCGTAGGAACGCTCCACGGCTACCTCTAGTTGTGTGGTTAGTTCAGGGTACTGCAATCCAATAGGTTCCAGCCTCTCTGGTGTATTGCCGTTTTTGCTTATTCTCCTCAGCTACCAAAACACAACACATGACTGTCTCTGCATATAACCAAGCCAGGTGTTCATTTCAGTCAGTGGGGGAAGCTGGCCAGACAGGATTTTTGTAGGAGCTCAAGAGAGCTCAAGAGAGACTTGTGAAGGAAGCAAGTCAACTTCAACCCTTAAATCCTTCATTTCATGATTAAAAAAGATATGGTGACAGGAAAATATGCCTATGACTGTTGCGCTCTTAAACTCGGTTTGTTGAGATGAGAGCCAGAAAAGTGAAGCTTTAAAGTTGTATGGTTTGAACAATGAATTGATTAGTTAATCACTGCATCTGTGAAGCACCTGCATTCTGATTGGTTCAGAGCCAGGCCTTCACAGATGCTAATTAATTAAACAATCAATTGATTATTCAAACAAAACAGCAACTTTAAAGCTTCACTTTTCTGGCTCTCATTCCATCAGACCAAGTTTAAGAATGCAGCAGTTGTTCGAAACGCATCCGATTTCACGTCCTTGCCCTCCTTATCCGCAATCATGCCTATGCCTAGGTATATTTTAGTGTTACCTTATCTACCGTATTTTAAACATGAAATAAAGGGTTTGATTTTATGGATTGAAGCTGGACTCGCTTTCTTCAAAAGCAATATCAACGTCTGGCAGAGACGAGAATTTGGGCTTCTCCACACCAGAAACTTACCTTGTTTCCATCAAGGGTGAGCTGAATTTTTTCATAGCTCAAGAGAGACATCTCTCTGAGAAGAGTCTGCCAAGGCTGTGCACCAAACTGCAAGTATCAGTAGTTGCTTTGGATGATAGCTGTTTTGTTTGCCTGGATTGGGGCTAGCTCAGCCATGTATGAGAAGCCAGGGTTTGTTCTGTTTAGTTAGCGCCTGGATAAGGCTAGGGATTTATGTGTATGATTTTGTTTTGGTGCTGTGCAACCTGTGGAAATAAATGTCACATTGTTTTGACACAAGAATCCGTGCCTGTGTGAATGCTACCTAATGCTTACCTGAGAGTATCACTACAATGTGTATATTGCCATTCTAACCATTTATATACCACTAGAACAATGTCTCCATCTGTAGATATCCAGTTGTGAAACATGAAGAACTTCATTTTTGCACACTGTAGTATAAAATAATATAATAAGTGAAAAGTCTGGGTCTAAAAAGTTGTCCTTACTGCTAGAATCAAGAAATTTAACCTAGATGATGTGTTCTTGTATTATTCATTTATCCCCATGCTAATTTAGTAGTTTATAATCACCAGTTTTATACAGTTCTTTGGCATTCACACTATTCATTTATGTCTTTTGCTAAGCTGGGACGTCAAAGGATTTAACTTTTTAACAATATACCTACTAATAATCATATAGCGCCAGCTGTCAGACAGCGATTATTATGTGAAGAAAAGTTAAGCTTATATATGTTCAGCTTATAGGGTCAAAGAATAGAACATTCTATTTGAATGAGGAAGTTTTAAAGTCTGCTCTCAGACCATAGAAATGTGTCACTGCTCTTTTTTTTGTGGAGAAGCCTTATTAACACTTTAACGAGCACCCACTGTCTTTTAGCAACAGGCAGTTATTGTCATCTTTTGACATTCCTGCAGTTCTGTAATCCAGCAGGAGCAGATCGGGCCCTGTTCTATCAGGGACAACTGGGGACTGGTGATGGGCGAGCGTGTTAGGCACTGCTCGATATTCAATCGTGCATCGGGGTGATCTTTCGAGTAGCAAGCAGTGCTGAGTATCACATGGGGCTCAAGTGCTCGGACCCCTATAAGTGAATTATCTGAGCCGGACACAGGGAAAGAGAGAGAGAATTTTTCAGTCATCGGAAAAATGCTCGAGTTTGCCATTCACTTCCATTATGCTCGCTCTTCGAGTAGAGCATGTACGAGCGTCCAACATGCTCGATTCGAATACCGAGTACTCAAGCTCAATGAACACTACTGGGGACCTTAATGAGAAGATGGGAGGGTTTATCGTGGCTTCTGTCTTCTCTTTTACAGGCGCTTAAGGGTATGCCACACTAAACGAGATCGCAAACGAGATCACTAAAACGTCACTATTTTGCGATCTCGTTAGCGACTTAGCTGTGTGTGGCATGTAGCAACTATGTGGCCCCTGCTGTGATCTCGTTGATCGTTCACTAGAGTTCTGGACCGTTTTTTGATCGTTGGCGTCCCGCTGGTGAGCCTTAATCGCTGTGTTTGGCACCTTTTGCGAACGACCTCGTTTGTGACGCATATGGGTTTAGCATCACGGAATGGATCGCAATATCTGTAAGTTCTCTTTTGCGTCACAGAGAGGATCGCAGCAGTTGCAAAGCAGGCTAGCAGGACGCAGAGAGCAGGAGCGATGCTGGAAATTCCTATGAATCAGAAGCGCTCAGTACATGCTAATGACAGATCCTAACGACCGCCAAAGTGGTTAAAGAGATCGCTGACCGCTGATGTGTCGTTTATGAGATCTCCTGTTTGGCAGCTACTAGCGACCTAAAAGAGATCTCACAATCGATCTCATTAGCTTGCGTCGTTATTGAGATCGCTAACAAGATCACTAAGTGTGGCAGTACCTTTACCGAGCTAGCAAATTGCAACATCAGCATCGACACCCAACAATAACATGATTAAAAGCAAAACCTTAGAACATCTAGATAAGCTCTGCCAGTGACTTGTGTCACAGTGGGGGATTTTGTCCTGTTTCTTGGGTACTTAGATGCCCCTATTGTACTGAAAAGATGCCCCCCAAATATTTATGTGCAAAGATATGCATAAAACAATTTTTTAAAAAAAAAAAAAATTAACCCCTTGATTAACAGTGGCTGTAATGACTAATGATTTTTTATTTATTTTTGTCTTTAACAGACATAACTTTTTAAATTTTTTTCACTGGCAAATCTGCATGAGGCCTTTATATTTTTTCTTTGGGGTGTGTACAAAATGATATTATTTTTCAGCTATACATTTTATTTGTGATGTGAATATAGAAATAAACCTGTTTGTTTTTTTTAAACTTTTATATAATAATAAAAACCTGTTGAAAAATTCTTCAGTTTACGGTTATGTAAGATAACAAAAATGTTTTATTGCTTGTTTTATGTAATCTATGTGCAATAAAATGTATTTTATACTAAATAGTGGTATATTTTTGTATTTTTTGTGCGGTATGCTTTTTTATTACATTCAAAATTAAAAGATCACCTCTCACCAGGTCAAAAATGGCTAGTTTTTTACTCTTGTTTTATTCCTCCTATTCCACTGAGTATTCCATTTTGCTTTTACATTACGCTATATGAATCTAGTGATATGGGCAATTTTTTGTGTGCTAATTTTTATGCTCTTTACCAAGGAGGCATGACTCACAGAATTCCCTGCTCTGCATAATTACCATGTGAACAACACCCCTTTGGTAAAGACTATTAATGTTAACACTAAATAAAAAGACACATATCTCTGAATCCATAGGGCGCATTTGAAAAATAAAAAAAAATTGGGAGCAGTGGGAATAAAATATATGAAAAAAACAAGCCACTTTTGATCCTTTTTACATTTCTTTGAATGTTTTATACATACGGAACCTCTGAACATAAATGGATCTTATAACTTATCTGAAACTAATAGGTGTAAGGTGGAGTGGGGGAGAAGCACATCCTACAAAATGGTATTTAAGTGGATATAGTCTCCTTATTCTCAAATACTTCTAGATTTCCATCTGCAGATTTCCTACTGCTTACATCATAATACCAGTTAATGTCCATTCAAGACCTGAGTTACAATAATCCACCTAATATAATTTACTTTATACAACAAATACATAATGCAATAATTTTATTAACTTTTCTACTGCTGATATTTTATATTTTAATTTTTAGTATTCTTATAAGCAGTAGTAGTAGTATCGGCATTATTTTCTTCCGAGGTACTTTACATAGCATGATATTGGGGTAACTGTAATAAATATAACAGGTTAGTAAAATCGGATTAGTGTGTAAGGGATACATTAGGTAGAAGCTCTGGCCAGATCTGAAAGAAGTGGAAGCACTGCAGTCTACAAATGTCAGGTGGAGGCAAGGCTGGATGGAGTCCCAATAGTCAGACTCTTAGGCCAGGGTATATCCTTGAAAGAAAGGGTACATTTTCAGTTTTATGAACAATTGTCACTTTTAGCCTTAGGCCGGCGTCACACTAGCGAGTTTGATGCGAGTTATTCGCACGACTTACTCGCATCAACACCCGGCACGGCCGCCCACTCTCGGACCAGAGTGTGCGGCTGCATGTATTTCTATGCCGCTGCGCACTCTGGTCCGAGAGCGGGCGGCCGTGCCGGGTGTTGATGCGAGTAAGTCGTGCGACTAACTCGCATCAAACTCGCTAGTGTGACGCCGGCCTTAGACTCATAGTGGTTGCAATAACCCATATAATACATTTTCTTTTTGATATCGGAGATGTAATTGAGCTCAGCCTATAACGCACATAAATATTTTTGCGTACTGAAGTTGTTATGAGAATAGCTTCATGACATGTCATCCAGTCTAGTTAAATTCTAACATCTGCACCTGAAGGAATGCCTGTAAAACCATAATTACACTACATGTATAGCAACATGATAAACAGTATACACCTAAACCTCACAATGCTGCTAAGGTGGTCTTTAGCAAGGCACATTAGACTATCTGAATGTTATATACACATACACATATGTAGCCTAACATATAGAAGTGACTGGTGCAGGGACACTCCTGGTCTGGGAATGTACTATATGTTTGTAAAAACTTCAGATTCGTTAATTCCTTCTGTAAAGAAACGAGTTAACTTAAAGCAGATTTTTTCACATAATATATTGCAAACTACAAATTGTGAGTTTTAAGAAGATGTCCCAAGAGTAATTCCAGCCATGTCTGGTGCTCTGGTTGACATGCTGAGTACACTCAGTAAGTAGCTATTTCTGCTTGTTGCTATACGTGTAAATCTACATACCCCACATCTTGTTTGCTCATAGAATATATATATACATATATATGTATATATTTATATATATAATCAACTTTCACTAATTCACCTACTTATTTCATGCATTATAGATCGACTCCAAAAAGAAACAATAAATTATATCAAATTGATACTTTTATTCCTGCGAATTCCTTTACCTGCAACTAATTAAAATGAGTGTAATCTCTGTATTGATGAAATAATAGTTAAATATTCAGCATTCTGAAATATTTTAAATATTTTGTGTATGTACCAAATGTTATTTCCCCAACTGTATAAAAAATATTATCTAAAGTCTTGTAGTAGCTTGCAAATTTTAGGAGCGACATTTACGGAAGAACATGCAACGTAACTTTGTTTTTTTGGTAGGACCACGAAATGTCAGTTGGTATTCTATAAGAACATACATATTACTGTATAGAAGTTTGGCACATTACATTAATGTAAACAGGGTTATATAAAAATATAAATTATTTTTGTGGTCTGTTTATTTTAAGCAATTTTATATGTCTTAATATATTATTGCTATTCTTATGGTAACCACTTCATTTATAAACTGTAATATTAAAGTACATAATGTTATATTTTCCATTTTTGAGGGTAATGGCACATCATGTCAATGAGACATTTCGTAAAGGTCACATCAGTGGGAGTCTAAAAAACAGGGACACTAAACATTGTCAAAAATGAAAGAGTCCTGTTACCGATTTTTTTGGAAAGATGACAACACATTAAAAACACAAATGTAATCTGTGGGAACTATGATTTCTCTGTAATGGCTCACAAATCCTGACCATCAGGTTCTGCATTACTCTGTGTTTGGCTGCCACCTGCTGCTCATACAACATACCAGAACAGACTACTGACTCCATAGCCTTATGATTTATGTTCTGTTTTCAGTGAATGTGCTAAGTTTGTAAGCTTGCAGGGTATGATTTAATGTTGCTGTTCTGGATTAAAATTCCCTATTCATAAACTGCAAAGCAGAAAGGATATCAGAAAAATCCTCTAGCAACTTCTTAACTCAGAAATGTTTACCTTATTCTAGTAGGACCCTTACATCAGATCAACATAAAACTCCCGATTCATCAAAATGTTTTTGCAAATCAAGGGGCCAGAAATCTTAATCCTTATTGGTATAAGATTAGTGGTGAGGCAGACGTGGATGCACGCCACTTTTCAGACATGCCAGATTCATTAAGAATCTAGGGTTAAGCAAACATGCTCAGGGATACTCGGACATCACTCCAGGTATCTGGATGCTTGCTTGTGCTCAGGACTCAGCGACCATTAGCCGGTGCTCAAATTTTAAACTTGAATACCTGCCCTGCATATTTGGCGCCTGTTACACAGCCAATAAGCATGCGGGGATTGCCTACGAGTCACTGTGATGCCATAGCGATATTGGTAATGGCATTAATGTGAATGGCTGGCCATATGCCATCATAAGGGGTTTTATAAGAACAGGCACCACCAGCCTTGGCACACTGATGCCATTGCACAGCTCAAAGACAGTTCTTATTGGAGAAAGGAAGTGCATGTCCAGGCCTGTGTGTGGCACAGTTTATTGATAGTGTTGATGCTGTTGCTGAACCATGATACTAACAGTCCTTCTTGTGCTTCACTGTTTGTATCAGATACATTCTGCATTTAAAAAAAGAACATGTGGAAACCACAGAAAGCAATACAACAGTCCGAATATTCACTAAGAAAATGATTTTATTGGTATCAAAAGTAAGCGGAAATTGGAACAGACAACAGGGCTAAAATAGACACATAAAACCACATGAGCCCAAGCAGGCAGGAAACATAGAACCACCAGAAAATTGCCGCACTATAAGTAGAAATATAGCACACAATAGCAGAATCTATTAATAAAGTGCCCAAATGGGAGTAAATATGTCAATAATACATATATTTGGGTATAATCAAAAACTGACCACATAATACTCAATAGTTCCCACACCTATATATATCTCATAACCCAAAATGGAATAAGTGTAGCAGCAATCAAATACATGGTGATAGTGACATACCAGGTGGCGCTCAGTCTCCCGCCCTCCCCGACGCGCGTTTCGGAAATTCCTTCCTCAGGGGGCGTGACCGGACGAGGAACGGAAGGAATATAAAGCTGCCAAGGCCGGAAATGCACAAAGGCAGGCACAGATGACGCCGCATCCACCACCACACAAACCCAACCCCCGACGGCCGATCACATGGGGCCCCATGTGACCAAGTGTCAGAGGTGGGCGGAAGTGAAGGAAACGGCGGCAGCAGAGCCAGCCTACTGTATATACAAATATATGCCTCGGCCATGTAGGAAATGGGCAGCAATGTAATTCTATTTAACCAGCAGCGCAGCTGAAACAGACTGGACATACTAATAGAAATTATATCATATAATATCCAGAATGATCCAATAAAAAATGGGAAATTAATAGTGAACAATAGATATACTTATAACAAGTCTCAGTGACAATCAATAATAGAATATGTTATGGACCTACTGAAATATATACTTGTATATGCACATAAAATATCCATCATGATGGTATTGGTACATAATAGATGGTAGAACATGTAACAAGAGTACGTGTGTACATGCCAAAATCACAAAGAGTATATATATAATATGCACATGAAGACATATATACACACACCTTGTATGCACATATAGCTTACATAGTAATTGCTGATGCCTAATAATAATGTATATAAATATATATATATACATACATGGTCAACATTGAACATAGGGCGTGTAATAACATCAAAAATAGATGGAATTAACATAAATTGCATAATACAGTAATACAGCAGTTATCCATAAATGATACACTACAAATAATATATATGCACAAAAACATCATTAATAGTATAACGTTTGTTTCCATAATTCCGTAGCGCGCTGATAATCCTTCCAGGCGAAGTCCTCATCATGTCAATATGGCAAAAGGTGAAGAAACCCTAAATACAATAAAATATGTGTTACAATACAAATAAAAAAGTTAAAATAATATGTGGAAAACCGTGCCAATCAATGCACAGGAGCCAAGGATTCATAAAAAGGGAGCAAAAGTAAGCATTCATTTAGGCCAAAGGGTTGAACCGTCCTAAGGCGCCAAATCCATTCAGTCTCAAGTCTCCCCAGACGTTTGGACAGTCTACCTCCTCTGATGTTTATCTTGAGGGCATCAATACCACGTGCCCTCAACTCAGAAAAGAGACGGCCACAAATATACTTTTACATGCTTCTTCCGGACATCCATCCCACATGATTAGGGCGATACCTGTGGACAGTTCCTCCGCCTCCGCCGTATTTGTTCTGCTGACAATGATTTTGAACGGAGGGCGGAGGAGCTGAAACAACGGTTCCTGGCTCGCGGATATAGCCGTCGGTCGGTGAAGAAGGCATATCATAGGGCGACATACACTTCATGACATGATCTTTTATATCGGGAGTAGTGTTGAGCGATACTGCTCGATATCTAAAAATATCGGATCGGAATGGTATCGCCGATATCACTAAATATCGTCGATATCCGATTCCGATACCGGAAGTCCCATGTAAGTCTATGGGAACAAAATATCGCAACTAAAAAAACACTTTCTTTTGTTGTAAACACAAATTATACACACATAGAATACATATATATATATATATATAACATGTCATTGTGACATATATATATACATATATTTATAGTTTATACACTTCTACATAGTAAAATAGACTCTGATTCAATTGCCGGGTAAAGCCGTGACATACCCCATAGAAGTCGACGGGCTCGGTGCCGAGTACCCCAAAACATCTGGCTCTGTGCGACTCAACTTGGGCGTCACAAACAGGATTCTGTAGCTCGCTATAAGCAAGTCCTGTGTGCCTGAATTGAACTGGTTTTGTGCTTGAGAATTGCTAAAATCATCAGAGAATGTATTTGCCATTTTTCAGCCATATCTGCGTCACGACGAGGCACTGGTGAAGAAGAAGGGCGTGCTCTTCGTGGGTGTACACTCACTCAGTGGCGCGAAAACGATGGCCGACCACTCTAAATGGTACTGCAATGTAAGATCGTGCCCCACAGCTCTTGAGTTCCGCCTCCTCATCCTCCTCAGTGTGCGGAAACTAACACGAAGGTCCCGCCTCACTACAAAAGAGGGCCCTCTCCAGATGCTAATGACACATGTGACTTGGCAGAGATGGCTAATGGACACGAGCAGAAGTGTGAAGGGATGGAGCAGTCAGAGCTCTCCCCCCCACGGAAGCGACCCGATCGCCACGGAACCACCGTTGGGCACCCGGCCTGGAAACCCTCCTACACTGCAAGAAGCGGAGGATACCCTAAGAGGCCTGGCCCGGCACCGGGAGGAGGTCGCCAGGATGGAAGCTGGCGTGCCCTAAAACTAAACTTGGAGCGGCGCCAATCCCTCTTACCTGAAGTGTCTGTACCGGAAGGTGAGGCACCGGTTCTAGTAGAGGAGTCCGTGCGGGCATCCCAGCCCTTGCAATGTGATCCGGTTGACGTTGTCGCAGTGGAGGCACCCGTTCCTGCAAAAAACGCTGCACCGGCAGCACCCCAGATCCCGCTGTCTGCCCCCGTCGCTGAGACAGAAGAAGCGACACCCGTCCTCATGGAGGAGGCCGCGCAGGCACCAGAGGTCTACCTGTCTGTACCGGAGCCCCGACTGTCATCTGTTCCAGAGCCGGCTGCTTCCTCCGCAGGTGAGCACCGCCAGGACTGTCGGGCGCCAGGAGAGCTGCCGCAAACCGGACATCGTAAGCTGCAGTTTGATGGTGGAGACATGGAGATGCTGGTGGAGGAGAATTACAACCGGTGTCAGGAGGAAGAGTGGAAACGTCGGGAGAGAGAAGCCGAGCGACAAAGGGAGCAGCGCGAATCTCAGAAGCTTCGCCAACATCACATCGAGAAGGACCGGGCAGATAAGGACCGGATGAGAAAAGATAAAAGTACGGTGAGGGAGCCGCAGCGTAAGGGTGCAGTACGGAGCTTTAAATTGAAATCTGGTTGGGGCTTCATCCAGGAGCCTGGACTTTATTTAGAAGTGTTTGTGACCCAGCGGGACGTGGAGACTCACCTCCCAGAAGGACACCCGGGAGGGACCTGTTGCCAGGAGACTTGGTAACTTACACCCGACACTGGGGTTACAATGGATGGTATGCCCTAAATGTCACCAGGTGCGACCCCTGGTCCCCAGAGTGTCAGGAACCTGTGAGACCCTCGGAGCCTTCAGCCTCCCACATCCAGGCCTCTGCACAAGTGCCCACCCCACGCCGTAAATCTCCCCAGCCTCCCTCAGTGGTCTCCTCAGCAGCCCCAGCTATGGACATGATAATGATAGCTGGCCCGTACCCGGCGCCTGTTAGGCCCCCTGGGGTTCGTACAGTCCGGGACATAGGGTTCCAGACCCGGAGGGAGACGAAAGAGGTGGCCACACAGACACAGATAGCGGGTCACGACTTGACTGTACAGGCCACACGACGTCATCAGGTCCTGGTGGTCCTTGGTGTCTCGGATGTTTGGCAAGCATCAGAAGAGTACCAGGTGGTACCTGGAACACCCCTGCCAAAGAATTATAAATAACCCGGACAGGGTCCCTGTATGTAAATAGTTAAATTGTTGATGTACCCGGACGGGTGAATGTTCATAAAAAAGTTTTTTAATTTAATAAAAAAAACAACACAGTTTTCATTACTTTTATTACAGTCTCATCCTGCGACGCCATCGATCTCCTGTAAAAAAATGAAAAAAAAAAACAGCAGTATACCAACTGTCCGACGCAGTCCATAGTAACGAGTGTCCCACGACGATCCAGCTCTGCTACATCAGAATGACCTCAGAGGCAGTCAGGCAGGCAGAGCCTGTCATCCCGGCGCAGCACAGCTGATTACCTGCTTCCCCGGCGGTGACGTCATCGGACTGGTTTACGGCCGGGATTACCCTGCAGTCACTGCAGTTATCGCGAAAAACTGCATGTGACCGCCAGGGAGAAGATAATGGCGGCCATCAAGCAGTCCAGGACGTGACCGCCGGAGATCTTCTGCCAGGTAAGTGCCGCTGACTCCTGACAGACCCGACCGACAGACACTCACAGTGACAGTGACAAATCCGATTCCGGTATCCGATATGACGAAAATATCGGTACTAAGTATCAAAAGTCCGATAGAGCTAATATCGGCCGATACCCGATACTTGCGGTATCGTATCGCTCAACACTAATCGGGAGACATCCAGGCAGACAGATGGGGACCATCAGCTGGTTAGATTTGTGACCACTTTTAGCTCACGGTCCAATATGGTTCGTTCCATTCTCCGTAAGGCATGGCCAATACTAAAGATGGATCCGATTATCAGTAAATTCATTCTGTCTCAACCCTCTATGTCCTTTAGACGAGCCAAAAATTTGAGGGATCTGTAAGGTTCTTTGTTTCTGTTGACATGTTCCTTGAAACTCAGTTTTCCGTCGGCCATTTTGCTTTCTGTCTTTCTGCAGCTCTTGCCCTCAGTTAATATGGAGTTTCCAGTTTTCATGTTCCCGCCCTGATTCTTCCCTCTTGCTTCTTAAGCAGCCTCAGCTGAACAATCAGTGCTCCTGAATCAAGCCTCAGTCAGTCTGTGACCTGACTCCTGGAAGCCTTGGACTTGTACTCCAGCTATTCCCTACTGAGGAACCTTGGAACACTTTTGGACTCTGGAAACCTGCTGTTTGGTGAATCCATGTTTGCAGAGGAATTACGGTACAGAGAAGAGATCCTGAACCTGCTTTGGAGATTTATTGTAGTGCTTGAAGTTACTCTGGCCTGCTGTGTCTCCTGTCGCTGTTCCTGCAAACTGTGTGAACTTTTCAGCATGCTTGTATGAAGTAATACAAGTCATTTCATTTCAACCTATGTCTCCTGTGTTTTCCTCGCACCCAAGCACAAGACGCTATAGGAACTGTACACTATACATGACAAGATTCAGGAGCCAATGTTTAGTGTCTGCTGGGTCTGGGAAAGCCGTGTCTGCTGTGACTGTGGATATCAGATGTCCGCTTAATACCTTATGTGATGACAGTGGTTGTGACTTCTCACAACCATTCCAGGTGAGCACATTCCCTTAAAATTTTACTCTGGAGTGTTACCACAGGTAAACACTATTGTTTTTTTTTTTTTTTTCCTCTTCTCCTTCCAGCACCTCTGCCTTAAAAGATCTGGAAGATGGAGGCCCGCATAAAGGAACTTTGCGGAGTGACTGATACAATCCTTTCAGATGTACAGACTTTAAAAACCCGTTTTGCAAGCCTACAGGACCTCACTAATCATAATTTGCAAGTGTTTGGACAGACTACCCAGGAATTGCGAGCCAGGATTGAGGCTCTAGAGGAACGAGCCCAGGCTCCTGCCATAACCCCAAGTTCTGGGATCCCCAAATTACCTCCTTTTCGTTTTGGCGGTGAACATGAGAAATTCAGGGGATTTATTAATCAATGCAATTTATTTTTCTCTGCACATGCTTCACAATTTCCCACTGAACGATCCAAAGTACTTACTATAATCATGTTGCTTACCAATAAGGCTTTGATGTGGGCAAACCCTCTGATTGAGACTGAGGATGATTGTTTGAATCACCTTGATGCTTTTATTTCAGCCATGGGGCAGGTGTTTGATGACCCAAATCGAGGTGCAACAGCTGAAGCAGCCATGTTAACTTTGCGCCAAGGTAAGCGTTCAGTAGCCGAATATGCCCTGGATTTCAGGAGATGGGCTCTTGATACCACTTGGGACACTTCCGCTAAAAAATCTATTTTTCGGAAAGGGTTGTCTCCACTGATTAAGGATGAACTTGCTCGTGCCGACCCTCCCACTGCGTTAGGTGACTTTATTAACTATTGTATCCGTATTGATGCTCGTCTGACTGAACGCAGACAAGAGAGATGGTTCGAAAATAATCGCACTAACCTTTTACTACCTCCCTCCTCAGCTAAGGAACCTTTGAGTAGGATCACAAGGGAACCAGAACCTGAACCCATGCAGGTGGACTCTTTACAAAGACGGGTTAGTGATGCACGCAAAGAACATCGTATAAAGGAAAATCTATGTTTCTACTGTGGTAAGTCAGGGCACTTCATTATAAACTGCCCCAGCCGTTCTCGTAAGACTACTGCAGCAGTCATTCACTGTGAGTGTTGCGAGAGGAGCTCTGTCATGTCCGAGCCTCTGGCTCCAGAGAGATCTGCTGCAAGAGATCTTGATTTCTCGGACTTAAACTCTGTTAGTTCTGGGGACGATGACGGTATAAACGCTGCAATTTTTCAAGTTTCCTCAGCGGTGTCCCAGCTGAGTTGTAAAAGAAACAATTCTCATTGCTTCCTTTCCATCAAACTCTGGGTTGACTCAGTCTGGGTGTCTAGCTCTGCTATGATCGACTCAGGAGCAAGTGGAAATTTTATGGATATCTCCTTTGCTCTGAAACAGGGGATACGTTCAGCGAAGAAGGCTACTCCAGTACAGATGGAGACTGTGGATGGCTCTCTACTGACTTCTGGACCAGTGGATCAAGAAACAGAGCCTTTGAGGGTCCTTATGGGTAAAGATCATCAGGAGAAAATGTCTTTTTTGCTTATCTCTTCTCCCCACTTTCCCATCATTCTAGGGCTACCATGGCTGCAGGCGCAGAATCCTACGATTAACTGGGAGACCAAGGAATTACACTTTCCGGAGAAACAGATGAGTCAAGGAATTTCAGCTTGCTCTGTTCCTAAAGGAACCATGTCAGTCCCTGAACTACCAGCTGTATACCAGGACTATGTGGATTTATGTGACAAGAAGAACGCTGATCAGCTTCCTCCTCACCGTCCATATGATTGTCCAATTGAATTATTGCCCGGAGCCGAGATACCTTTTGGTAAGATCTACCCCCTAGCGGGGCCCGAGCTAAAAGCTTTGAAGGATTATATAGACGAAAATTTAGCCAAGGGCTTCATACGCCCCTCTTCATCTCCCGCAGGTGCACCCATCTTCTTTGTGAAGAAGAAAGATGGATCTCTGAGACCCTGCATAGACTATAGGGAACTCAATAAGGTTACTATTAGAAACCGTTATCCATTGCCTTTAATCCCTGAGTTGTTGGAGAGAGTGCGGCATGCCAAAATTTTCTCTAAACTGGATCTCCGTGGGGCCTATAACTTGGTCCGTATTAGACCTGGGGATGAATGGAAGACTGCTTTCAGGTCACGCTATGGACACTTTGAATATCTAGTTATGCCTTTTGGTCTGAGTACCGCCCCAGCCACCTTCCAACACTTCGTGAATGATATCTTCAGGGATCTCCTAGATACATTTGTGGTGATTTATCTGGATGATATTCTAATTTTTTCTAACTCCACAGAGGAACATCATGGACATGTGAGAATGGTCTTAGAACGCCTAAGACAAAACCATCTCTACATCAAGCTTGAAAAATGTGAATTCCATAGGACCGAAATTCAATTTCTGGGGTATGTACTATCTACGCAAGGGATTAGTATGGATGGAAGCAAGACCCAAGCCATCAAGGATTGGCCAATTCCTAGAAATGTGAAGGAGGTGCAGCGTTTCATCGGGTTTGCCAACTTCTATAGACGTTTCATTAAGAATTTTTCTGAGGTAGTGTCACCTATCACCCAACTTACCCGGAAACAGTCTAGGTTCTCCTGGACCCCGCAAGCTCAGGAAGCATTTTCCTGTTTAAAGGATAAATTTACCACCGCACCTATCTTAGTACATCCCAACCCCGAGCTTGCCTTCATAATAGAGGTGGATGCTTCAGACTGTGCCGTTGGAGCTATACTCTCTCAGAGAACAGGTGAGAAGAATGTCTTGCATCCCTGTGCCTTCTTTTCCCAGCAGTTGTCTTCGGCTGAGAGGAACTACGATGTGGGCAATAGAGAATTGTTGGCCATTATTGCCGCCTTCAAGGAATGGAGACACCTTCTTCAGGGAGCTGCACAGCAAATAGTCGTCCTGACAGACCATCGTAACCTTGAATTTATCAGGTCGGCTAAGTGCCTGACTCCTCGCCAGGCTCGCTGGAATCTTTTCCTAAACCAATTTAATTTTGTCATTTCTTATAGACCAGGATCGCGCAATGGAAAGGCTGATGCACTCTCTAGGATTCATTCAGCAGAGACACGTCCACTTACTCCTCCTAAGACTATTCTTCCTGACTCTAGATTCCTGGGAGTGATTCATAATCAAGACCTACTTAAGGACATCAAGGAAGCATACCATGCGGATTCTTTGTTGGCTCAACCCCCAAGGGACGTAAGTCTTGTCTTTAAGAATGGTGTGTGGATTCAGGGACAACGTCTGTATATACCTGAAACAGTCAGATTGAGAGTATTGCAACTCATCCACGATTCCAAGATAGCTGGGCATAGGGGAATTCTAAAGACACAAGAATTTCTTTCTCGTTTCTTTTGGTGGCCCACTTACAGGAAAGATGTCTTAAACTATGTCACTTCATGTGAAGTCTGTGCAAGATGCAAAACACCTCGCTCCTCACCAACTGGTCTGTTGCAACCTCTTCCCACCCCGTCCCGCCCGTGGGGATCCATTTCTATGGACTTCATTGTGAAGTTACCAACCTCTCAAGGGAAGAACACCATTCTAGTGGTGGTTGACCGTCTAACAAAGGCAGCTCATTTTATCCCTTGTGTCGGCTTACCCACTGCAAAACAGACATCAGACTTGATGATTAAGAATGTGTTTCGCTTACATGGAGTACCGGATGAGGTCATTTCGGATCGAGGGGTGCAATTCACTTCAAGGTTTTGGCAAAATTTCTGTGCAGCATTGGACATTAAAGTAAACCTTTCTTCTGCTTTTCATCCCCAGACTAATGGACAGACAGAACGAACCAATCAGACCCTGGAGCAGTATCTCCGCTGTTTTATCTGCCACCTACAGGATGATTGGGTGGATCTACTTCCACTGGCTGAGTTCTCTTATAACAACTCTCAGAGCGTCTCCACTAAGCAGTCTCCTTTTTACTCCAATCTAGGTTATCATCCTAACATTCTTCCTCGATTTCCCATAGATACGCCCTTGCCGGCAGTGGCTGAAAGAATCACTTCTTTACAAAAGAATATGGATCTTCTAAAGGAAAATCTAGAATTGGCTCAGGAAAGGTACAAGAAAGCAGCAGATAAATTTCGTAAACCTGCACCAGTTTTCAAGGTAGGAGATTTGGTCTGACTGTCAACCAGAAATCTTAAATTAAAGATTCCATCGTCTAAATTGGGACATAAGTACATTGGACCTTATAAGATCAATAAGATTATAAGTGCTGTTGCTTGTCGTCTTCAACTGCCCAGAACTATGAGAATCCACCCTGTCTTTCATGTATCCCTACTAAAGGCTGCAACACCCAATACGTTTCCTGGACGTTCTTCTCCTTGCCCTGACCCAGTGCTGGTCGATGGTCAGGAAGAATTTATGGTGGAAAGGATTCTAGATTCCAGGTTGTACAGAAATCAGTTGCAATATTTGATTAAATGGCAGGGCTACCCAGTGGAGGACAACTCATGGGAACCAGTCAATAATGTAAATGCTCCTCGCCTGCTCCGCCAGTTTCATCAGAGGTACCCTGACAAGCCTGGTCTGAGGTCATCCGGAGGTTGTCCCTAAGGGGGGAGTAATGTAAGGTTCTTTGTCTCTGCTGACATGTTCCTTGAAACTCAGTTTTCCGTCGGCCATTTTGCTTTCTGTCTTTCTGCAGCTCTTGCCCTCAGTTAATATGGAGTTTCCAGTTTTCATGTTCCCGCCCTGATTCTTCCCTCTTGCTTCTTAAGCAGCCTCAGCTGAACAATCAGTGCTCCTGAATCAAGCCTCAGTCAGTCTGTGACCTGACTCCTGGAAGCCTTGGACTTGTACTCCAGCTATTCCCTACTGAGGAACCTTGGAACACTTTTGGACTCTGGAAACCTGCTGTTTGGTGAATCCATGTTTGCAGAGGAATTACGGTACAGAGAAGAGATCCTGAACCTGCTTTGGAGATTTATTGTAGTGCTTGAAGTTACTCTGGCCTGCTGTGTCTCCTGTCGCTGTTCCTGCAAACTGTGTGAACTTTTCAGCATGCTTGTATGAAGAAATACAAGTCATTTCATTTCAACCTATGTCTCCTGTGTTTTCCTCGCACCCAAGCACAAGACGCTATAGGAACTGTACACTATACATGACAGGATCATTTGGTCTCCAGTCATTATGTCGGACAAAAGAAGTCGACGTTTTTGGATGATTTTTGTTCTGTGGTTGGTTGCACTCCTTGTGGCAGATGTGTCGCCTGTCCCAATATAGATAGATGTGATACCTTTACTAGTTCTGATGGTACAAGAACATTTGTGATTAGACAACGGATCACATGTACAACACGATACGTGATCTACTATATTATGTGCCCTTGTGGCCTTATATATGTCGGACTAACAACTCGCCAATTAAAGGTCCGTATAAGGGAACACATCTTGGGCATACAGGCGGCCCTTTGTCACGAGTATGCAACCACCCTGAAAACAATACCTAAACATTTCAAAGAATTCCACAATTGTGATGGTTCCAAGTTGAGGGCACGTGGTATTGATGCCCTCAAGATAAACATCAGAGGAGGTAGACTGTCCAAACGTCTGGGGAGACTTGAGACTGAATGGATTTGGCACCTTAGGACGGTTCAACCCTTAGGCCTAAATGAATGCCTTACTTTCGCTCCCTTTTTATGAATCCTTGGCTCCTGTGCATTGATTGGCACTGTTTTCCACATATTATTTTAACTTTTTTATTTGTATTGTAACACATATTTTATTGTCTTTAGTGTTTCTTCACCTTTTGCCATATTGACATGATGAGGACTTCGCCTGGAAGGATTATCAGCGCGCTACGGAATTATGGAAACAAACGTTATACTATTAATGATGTTTTTGTGCATATATATTATTTGTAGTGTATCATTTATGGATAACTGCTGTATTACTGTATTATGCAATTTATGTTAATTCCATCTATTTTTGATGTTATTACACGCCCTATGTTCAATGTTGACCATGAATGTATATATATATATATATATATATACATTATTATTAGGCATCAGCAATTATTATGTAAGCTATATGTGCATACAAGGTGTGTGTATATATGTCTACATGTGCATATTATATATATACTCTTTGTGATTTTGGCATGTACACACGTACTCTTGTTACATGTTCTACCATCTATTATGTACCATTACCATCATGATGGATATTTTATGTGCATATACAAGTATATATTTCAGTAGGTCCATAACATATTCTACTATTGATTGTCACTGGGACTTGTTATAAGTATATCTATTGTTCACTATTAATTTCCCATTTTTTATTGGATCATTCTGGATATTATATGATATAATTTCTATTAGTATGTCCAGTCTGTTTCAGCTGCGCTGCTGGTTAAATAGAATTACATTGCTGCTAGAGTTGAGCGATACTTTCCGATATCAATAAGTATCGGATCGGAATGGGTATCGCCGATACCCAAAATGTATCGGCGATACCCGATACCGATACCGGAAATCCAATGTAAGTCTATGGGAACAAAATATCGGAATTAAAAAAAACCCATTCTTGCCTTGTTGGTTAATTGTACATGAAGGAATACAACAAAGAGTAATGTAAATGTATTGGGGGAGGTTGAGGAGACATTAAAGGCATAGATGTTTAACCCAATCAAATGGAATAGCATTAATATTTTTTTTTTTAAAGATGTTCGGATTGACGAAGAAATTGACAATGTTGTTAACCTTTTTTATATTTTGGCAAATATGTATGTTTCACAACTTCCATGCTCTTCACCTTTTTAACTTTTGCCACACTTTCTCCTTCATAATTTTCAGCAGCATCATCTTTTTCATAAAATTATTCTTCATCTTCACCTTCTTTTTCTTCTTCTTAAACTTCTTGCTATTCATCTTTTTGTTAACATTACTCATATTGTTCTTATTAAACTATTATTCTTCTTCATATTCTACTTCTTCATCTTCTTCCTCATCATCTTGTTCATCATATTCTTATTTGTGACAGAGATTCCTGTACTTGTAATCTGTAAAAGTATGAATTTTTCATCCTTCCGTTCTTGCTGTCACAAAAGATTTAAATGACAACAGTATTTGTCCGTGTTCAGTTTAGCCTGCAGTAGCAGGCATTTTCCAGGGGCACCACGAGGAGGAACGGACTCACCCCCATACACTGCTTAGTCTTCTTCTGCTTATAATTTAGAGCATATATTTTGCTCTTCATTTTGGTCTTATACTTCATGTTCTTCTGCTTTTTGATCTTCTGCTTATTGTTCTTCTGTCTCTTTTTCTGTATCTTGTAGTTTGTCTTAACTTTCTTTGTCCTGTTGGTGATCTTCTTCTGGGTAATCTTTTATTTCTTCTTTGTGATGGTGTTCAGGCTGGTTGGCTTGATGATCGTCGTCCTTGTGGTTGTCATCTTCTTCGGGGTGGTCATCAGGGTCGTCGTCTTCATTGTTGGAGATCCAGAGTGATTACCCAAAAAAACATTTCAAAAATCTTCAATTTGTAAATGTAGCTGAAGATACAAGAAGGCTGACTAACTTCCGAGAACCAGCTGACAATACTGGAACCCGGACGGGTATCAGATGGTACAAGAGACAATGGAAGTAACGAGGACCAGCTGACTGTGCTGGAACCCGGAGGGGCAGCAGAAGGAAAAGAGCCAATGGCACAACCGAGGACCAGCTGACGTTACTGGGACACGGTTACTAAGCAGGAGGTACCTGTGCTCCAAAGCACTACCAAGGACCAGCAGACGTTGCTGGAACTCGGATACCAAGATGGAGGCACCTAGGCCAAAGGCACTGCGGAGAACCAGCTGACGGTACTGGAACCTGGACGGGTACCATAAGGCACCCATGAAACTGTAAGTTGACAGGCCGCAAGCCGTCCGCAGTTACCGAATCACACAGTCCTACAGTGGGTGCTTGTCCTATTGTCACAACTGAAACAGCCTTTATTTACATATCCCACAGCACACATAGGAATCACCTAAACTGCAGGCACCATAGAGTCGGCTAACCCGAATGCAACACGAGAGGACAACTTATTGGAGGCTAATTGACGTTGACACTGCCAGGAAACAGCTGTCGTGCTGTAACCAGGCTGGGCAGGAGTCAGTACCCGTGCCAAGTACTTCCGAGCAACAACTGGCGTTGTTGGAGCCCAGGATGAGAAGAGAACAGGTGGAGGCAGCAGGACTGTTTGCCGTACACACAGCAGGGGAACAGCTGACATTACTGAACCCCAGTAACACAGGAGCAAGTGTTGACTGTGCTAACAGCACTTCCGAGCAACAACTGGCAGTGTTGGGGCCCAGGGATGAGAAGAGAACAGGGTGGAGGCAGCAGGACTGTTTGCCATACACACAGCAGGGGAACAGCTGACATTACTGAACCCCAGTAACACAGGAGCAAGTGTTGACTGTGCTAACAGCACTTCCGAGCAACAACTGGCGGTGTTGGAGCCCAGGGATGAGAAGAGAACAGGGTGGAGGCAGCACGACTGTTTGCCGGACACACAGCAGGGGAACAGATGACATTACTGAACCCCAGTAACACAGGAGCAAGTGTTGACTGTACTAACAGCACTTCCGAGCAACAACTGGCGGTGTTGGAGCCCAGGGATGAGAAGAGAACAGGGTGGAGGCAGCAGGACTGTTTGCCGTACACACAGCAGGGGAACAGCTGACATTACTGAACCCCAGTAACACAGGAGCAAGTGTTGACTGTGCTAACAGCACTTCCGAGCAACAACTGGCGGTGTTGGAGCCCAGGGATGAGAAGAAACAGGGTGGAGGCAGCAGGACTGTTTGCCGTACACACAGCAGGGGAACAGCTGACATTACTGAACCCCAGTAACACAGGAGCAAGTGTTGACTGTGCTAACAGCACTTCCGAGCAACAACTGGCGGTGTTGGAGCCCAGGGATGAGAAGAGAACAGGGTGGAGGCAGCAGGACTGTTTGCCGTACACACAGCAGGGGAACAGCTGACATTACTGAACCCCAGTAACACAGGAGCAAATGTTGACTGTGCTAACAGCACTTCCGAGCAACAACTGGCGGTGTTTGGAGCCCAGGGATGAGAAGAGAACAGGGTGGAGGCAGCAGGACTGTTTGCCGTACACACAACAGGGGAACAGCTGACATTACTGAACCCCAGTAACACAGGAGCAAGTGTTGACTGTGCTAACAGCACTTCCAGGCAACAACTGGTGGTGTTGGAGCCCAGGGTCAAGGAGGATGTTTAAATACTAGATCAAGTATTTTCCTTGTTACGTGTCAATTAAAAATGTCTATACTCCAAACAAGAGAAAGATAACCTTTACTACCATAAGATGATGATTTAAGTTTAAAAAAAATCTAGATAAATAAAGAATTGACAAACATAAACGCACACATTAACATGTTGAACAGCAATGCAAACCACAAAATAAATTGGTTAAGGAATCTGCTATACGGTTGTAAATAAAAGCATACAAGTACATATCAGAATACATTAATGATGGATAAGTAACAGTATGTACACCATTTTTATTGTATAGACAATGAATATCTGACTTCAAAACATCATCAGCATTCAGTGGCGCCGCTATAATGAGGCGACTTGAGCCTCTGTCTCAGGCAGCGGCAGCTAGGGGGCGGCAAAGCAGGGGCGCACAGTGAATGAAAAGGCCCGTGGGCCCGCTGACATTGAACTGACAGTTCAGTGCCGGCGGGCCCTTTAATCGCAGGCAGAATGCTGTGAGTGAGGAAGGCCTTGCGGCCTTCCATATGCAGCACAGGAGACGTGATCGTCATCACGCCGCCTGCGCGCTGTGATGACATCGCGCCGCCTGTGCCAGGAGAAGACGGAGTCCAGCGCTCTTCTTCAGAGCTGCGGGGGAGATAGGTGAGTACTGACTTTTTTTTTTTTAACGCCGGGCCCGGCTTATGGGGGACTATGCTGGCTATGGGGGATTATGCTGGCTATTGGGGGATTATGCTGGCTATTGGGGGATTATGCTTGCTATGGGGGGATTATGCTGGCTATTGGGGGATTATGCTGGCTATTGGGGATTATGCTGGCTATTGGGGGATTATGCTGGCTATTGGGGGATTATGCTGGCTATTGGGGGATTATGCTTGCTATGGGGGGATTATGCTTGCTATGGGGGATTATGCTGGCTATTGGGGATTATGCTGGCTATTGGGGATTATGCTGGCTATTGGGGGATTATGCTGGCTATGGGGGGATTATGCTTGCTATTGGGGGATTATGCTGGCTATTGGGGGATTATGCTGGCTATTGGGGGATTATGCTTGCTATGGGGGGATTATGCTGGCTATTGGGGGATTATGCTGGCTATTGGGGATTATGCTGGCTATTGGGGGATTATGCTGGCTATGGGGGATTATGCTGGCTATTGGGGGATTATGCTGGCTATGGGGGGGATTATGCTGGCTATTGGGGGATTATGCTGGCTATTGGGGGATTATGCTGGCTATGGGGGATTATGCTGGCTATTGGGGGATTATGCTGGCTATTGGGGGATTATGCTGGCTATGGGGGATTATGCTGCCTATTGAGGACCTATGCTGCGTATTGGGGACCTATGCTGCCTATTGGGGTCCTATGCTGCCTACCTATGCTGCCTATTGGGGACCTATGCTGCCTATTGGGGACCTATGCTGCCTATTGGGGACCTATGCTGCATATTGGGGACCTATGCTGCGTATTGGGGACCTATGCTGCCTATTCGGGACCTATGCTGCCTATTGGGGACCTATGCTGCGTATTGGGGACCTATGCTGCCTATTGGGGACCTATGCTGCCTATTGGGGACCTATGCTGCGTATTGGGGACCTATGCTGCCTATTGGGGACCTATGCTGCCTATTGGGGACCTATGCTGCCTATTGGGGACCTATGCTGTCTATTGAGGACCTATGCTGTCTATTGAGGACATATGCTGCCTATTGGGGACATTAGGGATTCTCGCACCACACCAGTCTGAGCCTGAGCGCCAATATGTGCACTGATGAGGATGAAATGATATGGATTGGCAAGGCTGCAGTGATGGGCAGTGCAGGCTGTATGTCTCTGTGTGGGCAGTTTTATTGCTGGTATATTGTTTTTGTAGCGCTGTATATATATTGGTATTTTACTAATAGCAATTTGGAATCCCTAGGAAATAATGATATCAAGAAAGAGAAAAATTGCTTCACTTGTGACAAATATGGAACCGAACATTGACCATCTCATTAGCCAAAAGCAGGCCCGTAGTTCCCACTGAAATACCAGTAAGTTTGTTGATTTTTAACTTTACTTGTTCTTTATTTTAAGTATTGTATTTGTTCCTGTTTCTTTTTTTTTTACTTCAAAATAAGAGTGTAGTATATGGTGTATACAGGGTCATACACATCGTGTGCGGTATATAGAGTGTAGTATATGGTGTATACAGGTCATACACATCATGTGCGGTATATACAGTGTATATACACTGCTGTATTATACTTTTTCATATACAGGTTATAATGCTCTTATTCTTTGTATAGAGGTGAGTGTGCCATGTATAATATATGGTATATACAGCGTAGTGTCACATACACTGCTGTATTATGCAATATACAACAGTTCTAATGCTCCATACCTAATATGCAGGATAATGTACAGTGTATATGATGTAACCTGTATAAGATGTGACATTGGCTTGCCCCCCCTAGTTTTGATCCTGGGTACGCCCATGCTCCTGCTGCTGGCTGCTGCGCACAGTGCTGCTTCCTTGATATCCTTGTGACTCCCTCCCCTCATGTCCAGAGTTAGGAGAAGTCAGGTCGGTGACTAGTTATTAATGCAACTACTTAAGTTACTATATGGGACTTGAAAACATGATCTCCCAACAAGGGAAATACACAGGCCTGAGTAGCGCTGCGGTGATTCAGAATTTGTTCAATGAGCACATCCGGATTCACCGCGCGTTCAGAAGGGGGCGGAGCTTTGTACTGATTTTACAATGGGGGGGACGCCGTTTTGCAGTTCGCCTCAGGCAGCAGAGAGGCTAGGTTCAACCCTGTCAGCATTACAAGTTATCTGTGACATTCATAAAATGTTACATTTGCTGAATAATGTCACTAAACAGTTTATAAAAATTATACAATTTCCATCATGTAATACTCATAATATGTGCCAATAATCATTTTTATTAACAAACATAACCTTTAAAAAGTGCATAGTGCATAGTGAAAATTGCTATTTATGCCTGACTGTCGACTTGCAAGCATGACAACGGATAGATAAGGTATATATAGATGAGACTGCATAGCCACAGATGGTGAATGGCGATGTAATACTGTACCTCAATAAAGTGTGCGTCACTACTACATAAATTTTTTTATATAGCTTTATAAACAGGGTACGTGCATGTATGCTTGCGCCTTTGTTTGGACGCACAGACTGCCTTCCTGCTGTGACGCGTTGGGTAGTGAACAGTTGTGTGCAGTGTTCACTGTAGTCTGAGGTTTTCATTTTTGGAGTGCAGATCACGCTCCAGTTAGTTCTTCAACCACTGCTGGTTGTAGTCTGCTGAGCGTGTGTCACTGCCTCATCCTTGACATTTTTCTCTAATTGTTGCTGCTCCATTCTATTTCAAATAACTCAAATCTATTAGTGTGACGCGCTTCCATCCGTATCCAATACATTGGTTGCAAACACTATAGAAGTACACAAAGGGGCCTTTCACACCTAGTGAACAGTTGTGTGCAGTGTTCACTGCAGTCTCTGCGGAATAACCACACTTAGGCCTTATAACTTTTCTGACTTTCTTTATCAATCTACCAAGATGAAGAAGGCAGGGAGTAAGGCACGTGGTCGTGGCCGTGGAGTTTCAGCAGGGAGAGAACGTGGGGATTCTGTGGCTGCTGCCGCCCCCAGTGACACAGCATCCACCAGTTTTCCCCGTGAGCGTTCCTTTATGCGCACTTTTGTAGGAGCTCGGCGTACCCCCCTGCTGCGTGAAGAACAGATTGAAGCCGTTGTTGGTTGGATGGCAGCCAATTCATCGACTTCAATTGCTTCCACCTCCTCTCAGGACCACAGCACTGTTGAGCAACCATCTGTCTCTTCACCGCCTGCCAAATTGCCCAGGCAGTCAGAGAGTTCTGTACAGGAGCCAGCTGAGTCTCTGCTTCTGTACTCAGAATCTGTTGGCTTGCAAACGGGCCCAGCCAAGCAGCATTCTGGAATGTGAAGAAGAGGGAGTATGCAGTGATGCGCAACAGCTGTGTCTCTCTGAATCTGAAGAGGCGGGTGAGCCAGTTCCGATGGTCAGCACACCGCAGAACGCATCTGATGATGATGAGACTCAGGTGCCAGTTTCTGTTGAGCATGGTGCTGGCCAGACCACCCAACAGCAGCAGGTGTTGGAAGAGGGTAGTGGAGATGATGAGGTCCAAGACCCAACATGGCGTGAGGAACTGGAAGGTGGTGGGAGCAGCTCTGAGGAAGAGATTGCCCCAACGGTACAAACAGGAGGGAGAGTTAGGCTGCAGACTCGGTTGCCTGTAGCCTCCAGTTTGGCACCTGTTCGGAGCAGTTCTCTTCCAAAAGTCAAAACGGGCGCTCCCAGGACTTGCACTGCGTGGTCCTTTTTTGACACACTTGCAGATGATATTTGCTATGTCAAATGCAAGCTGTGTAATCAAAAAGTAAAAAGAGGTAAAAGTGTCAGTAACCTCAATACCACTAATATGTGGAAACATGTGCGGACAAAGCACGTAGTTGAGTTACAAAGACACACTGGAGATGTAGGCCAACCTACAGCAGCACCTACATCTTCAGGTTGTGTTGGAGCCTCTTCCTTCAGCTCACACACAGCTGGTTCGGCTTCCTCACAGGATCGCCATGGAATAATAATAATAATAATCTTTATTTATATAGCGCCAACATATTCCGCAGCGCTCTACAGTTTAACAGTTTCAGAACACAAGTCATAAGTAACAACGTTAACAATACAATAATTAAAGCAATATAAGCCGTCCCTGCTCGTGAGAGCTTACAATCTACAATGAGGTGGGGGAGATACAAAGTACAGGTGTTTATATACAATGGTGTATTTACAATGATGGTCCAGCCATTTTGAGGGAGTGAGGGATGGATGGAGATAGTGAATGGGCTACACACACAGACTTACACATAGAATGACTTTGATTAGTGAATGTGATAGGCCGCTCTGAACAAATGTGTTTTGAGGGAGCGCCTGAAACCATGCAAATTGCGGATAGTCCTAATTTCTTGGGGTAGAGCATTCCAGAGGATTGGCGCAGCGCGGGAGAAGTCTTGGAGTCGGGAGTGGGAGGTACGGATTAGTGCAGAGGTTAGTCGAAGGTCGTTTGCAGAGCGCAGCAGTCGGTTAGGCCGATAAATAGAAATGAGGGAGGAGATGTAGGGGGGTGCTGCACTGTGGAGAGCTTTGTGGGTGAGAACCAGTACTTTGAATTGGATCCTATAATGAATGGGCAGCCAGTGTAAGGACTGGCGAAGGACTCTATGAAGGACATCTGCCACGTTTTGCGTGCGTTTGATGAGTCAACGCGGATGGCGAGTGCAGATGATGCACTAGTCAGCCTGACTGTCCCCCTTATCTGCCTGCTTCAAAAAACACTGCAAGCACTAAGGGATGAGGTTTTGGAAGAGGTGGAGGATGAGGAGTCACAAATTCCATCACCTTCTGGACAGTCAGCGCAACGTGGTTCCTCACAAAGGGCTGGAGGACTTTCAAAGTACCATGCTGTATCAACAATTGAACCTCCAGAGTCGCTGTCTATATTTTCATAACCATTCCAAACTTTTAATGTATTTACAAAGCACATAATGTACAGTTTTTGTCTATCCTTTTGTAATGCTATTGTGTTTCCATAAACTGATGTTACAGAATTATGATAAAATGTTTTAAAATTTTATGAGTTTTAAATTTTGTAAATTTTTATGTATTTGAAGGACTTTGTGAGGAGGATGAGGAGGAGTCAATGGAGGAGGAAGACATCGCTCCAGAGGGAGGTACACAACGCTCTAGTCAGTATGTAGAGCGAGGGTGGGGTGATGCAGAGCAGGCAGAGATGACGCCTCTTGCAGGGGACAGCGTTTCTTGGCCAGTTGGGAGTCTGCAGCACATGGTTGATTTCATGCTGCAGTGCCTGAGAAACGACTGCCGCATCGCCCACATTCTCACCACGTCTGATTATTGGGTGTACACCCTCCTAGACCCTCGCTACCGGGACAACTTACAAAGCCTCATCACACCGTTGAACCGGGAGCGTAAAATGCGGGAGTACCAAGACACACTGGTGCAATCCATAATGTTCTCCATTCCAGCCGAGAGCACTGCTGCTGCTACTGCTTTACAAAGCAGCTCTGTGCGTCGAGGCAGTGGAGACAGCTCTGCAACAAGAGGGAGCACAAGCAGCGCCTCTGCACAGGGCAAGACCAGTATGTTCCAAATGTGGCGAAGTTTTGTGGCAGCGCCACCAATGTCTACACCATCTGAGACGGCTCCAGTCAGCAGGAGGCAACGTTTCCGTAAGATGGTGACAGACTACATGTCTTGCCCTCTCAGTGTACTCCCAGATGGCTCTTCCCCATTCAAGTTTTGGGTCTCTAAGCTGGATACATGGCCAGAGCTTAGCCAGTATGCATTGGAGGTGCTGGCTTGCCCTGCTGCCAGTGTATTATCGGAGCGCGTCTTTACTGCTGCAGGTGGTGTACTAACAGACCGTTGCATGCGACTATCCTCCGATAATGTAGAACGGCTTACTTTTCTGAAAATGAACAAGGCATGGATCTCGCCTGAATTTGCCTGTCCGGTTTCCGATTAAATAACTGGTTGGCAACGTTATCCATGTCTCCTGTTATGTTCATCTTTCTACCACCTGAACTCTACTCCCTGGGCTACAACACTGCCAGTTGCTGCTCAGAAGTGTCGTGTCCACAGACCAATACACAAGCTATAGTGTTAGTGGGGTTCAGTAACGCCTGCTGTTCCCCTGCTGTGTGTCTGGCAAAAATTAATGCTGCTAACTACAAATTAAAGTTCAAACAACTCATACTAGGCCTCTGCCTACACCCTCCTTGACCCTGGGCTTCAACACCGCCAGTTGCTGCTCAGAAGTGTTGGATGCACAGATCAAAACAATCGCTGATGTGTTTGTGGGGTTCAGTAACGCCTGCTGTTCCCCTGCTGTGTGTTCGGCAAAAATTACTGCTACCTAGCTACACATGTTGAAAAAACATGACATGTTAAAGTGCCTAGTGCTACACATAGATATCAGGCTACACCCTTATTACTAAGCTGTAAACAAGTGAAACGTCACCTTTACAACCATGAAATGATTAGTCTTGGTAACAAATCTGTAACAAAATAATTGTGACATATTATTGCAGATATCCACATGTCTAACACAAATGCTAACACAAAAGCATACTTATGCTATAGGGTACTGATGGTGAACCTTGTCACTCCATAACTTTGACAAATCCAACTCACATCATGCCTCAAATGCTGCAATGTTGGAAGTGCATAATGTGGATTGAACTTTGACAACAGCTGCAGTGCGAAGGTTATCCTTCAGTGTTCTTGGCTTTTAACCCCTTCATGACCTTGCCATTCTGACCAGTGTCCCTTTATGAGGTAATAACTCAGGAACGCTTCAACGGATCCTAGCGATTCTGAGACTTTTTTTTTGTGAAATATTGGGCTTCATGTTAGTGGTAAATTTAGGTCGATAATTTTTGCATTTATTTGTGAAAAAAATGGAAATTTGGCGAAAATTTAGAAAATTTAGCAATTTTCAAATTTTGCATTTTTATTCTGTTAAACCAGAGAGTTATGTGACACAAAATAGTTAATAAATAACATTTCCCACTTGTGTTCTTTGCATCAGCACAATTTTGGAAGCAAAAATTTTTTTTTTAGGAAGTTCTAAGGGTTAAAAGTTGACCAGCGATTTCTCATTTTTACAGCAAGATTTACAAAACCATTTTTTTAGGGACCACCTCACATTTGAAGACACTTTTGAGGGGTCTATATGGTAGCAAATACCCAAAAGTGACACCATTATAAAAACTGCACCCCTCAAGCTACTCAAAACTACATTCAAGAAGATTATTAACCCTTCAGGTGCTTCACAGGAACTAAAGCAACGTGGAAGGAAAAAATGGACATTTTAATTTTTCCAACAAAAAATTTAATTTTAGCATCAATTTTTTCATTTTTGCATGGGCAACAGGATAAAATGGATCCTAAAATTTGTTGGGCAATTTCTCCTGAGTACACAGATACCTCATATGTTGTCATAAACCACTGTTTGGGCGCACGGCAGGGCTCAGAAGGGAAGGAGCGCCATTTGACTTTTTGAATGGAAAATTAGCTCCAATCATTAGCGGACACCATGACGCTTTTGGAGAGCCCCTGTGTGCCTAAACAATGAAAAAACCCCACATGTGACACCATTTTGGAAACTATACCTCTTATGGAACTTATCTAGATGTGTTGTGAGCACTCTGAACCCATAAGTGCTTCACAGAAGTTTATAACGCAGAGCTGTGAAAATAAAAAATCATTTTTTTTCCACAAAAATCATTTTTTTAGTCCCCAATTTTTTTTTCCCAAGAGTAACAGGAGAAATTAGACCCCCAATGTTGTTGTGCAATTTTTACTGAGTACGCTGATACCCCATATGTGGGGGTAAACCACTGTTTGGGCACACGTGGGGCTCGGAATAAAGGGAGCACTGTTTCACTTTTAACAGCCAATCACAGCGATCGTAGCCAGGTAGGGGTTAAGCCAACCCCCCTGTGGTGAAGCACAAAGGGTCTTGTGCCTGCGTGTTGGGTAACCTTTCAGTGACCCCGGTCACCCGACCCGCAGGAACGCGATCCTTTCATGACACATACGCTGTGTCATAGGTCATGAATGGGTTAAATAAAAGCATACAAGTAAATATGAGGCAGTGACACACGCTCAGCAGACTACAACCAGCAGTGGTTGAAGAAATAACTGGAGCGTGATCTGCACTCCAAAAATGAAAACCTCAGACTGCAGTGAACACTGCACACAACTGTTCACTAGGTGTGAAAGGCCCCTTTGTGTACTTCTATAGTGTTTGCAACCAATGTATTGGATACGGATGTAAGCGCGTCACACTAATAGATTTGAGTTATTTTAAATAGAATGGAGCAGCACCAATTAGAGAAAAATGTCAAGGATGAGGTAGGGACACACGCTCAGCAGACTACAACCAGCAGTGGTTGAAGAACTAACTGGAGCGTGATCTGCACGCAAAAAATCAAAACATCACAGACTACAGTGAACACTGCACACAACTGTTCACTAGCTGTGAAAGGCCCCTTTGTGTACTTCTATAGTTTTTGCAACCAATGTATTGGATACGGATGTAAGCGCATCACACTAATAGATTTGAGTTATTTGAAATAGAATGGAGCAGCACCAATTAGAGAAAAATGTCAAGGATGAGGCAGGGACACACGCTCAGCAGACTACAACCAGCAGTGGTTGAAGAACTAACTGGAGCGTGATCTGCACTCCAAAAATGAAAACCTCAGACTACAGTGAACACTGCACACAACTGTTCACTAGGTGTGAAAGGCCCCTTTGTGTACCTCTATAGTGTTTGCAACCAATGTATTGGATACGGATGTAAGCGCGTCACACTAATAGATTTGAGTTATTTGAAATAGAATGGAGCAGCACCAATTAGAGAAAAATGTCAAGGATGAGGCAGGGACACACGCTCAGCAGACTACAACCAGCAGTGGTTGAAGAACTAACTGGAGCGTGATCTGCACTCAAAAAATCAAAACCTCACAGACTACAGTGAACACTGCACACAACTGTTCACTAGCTGTGAAAGGCCCCTTTGTGTACGTCTATAGTGTTTGCAACCAATGTATTGGATATGGATGGAAGCATGTCACACTAATAGATCACTGTTAATTTCAATTGAATGGAGCAGCACCAATTCCACAAAATAAAAAAAAAAAGAGTCAGTGAGTGACACGTGCAGATGACTACAAACAGCGTTGGATGCAGAGCAAACTGCAGCGTCACCTGCACTCACACACACACCTTACACAGAGCTGTGAAAACAACACTGCAAGGAAAAAGGATGATTTACACAGCGGTTTCTCAAATAGCCTGCCTACAGAACAATTCACAAAAACGCTATCTGTAACTGTCCCTCAGAGTCAGCAGAGCAGCGTTCTGTCCCTAACTGAATTCACAGCACAGTGACTCTAAAATGGCGGCGGCGCCTTTTATAGTGCATTCTGACATCATTTCAGCATCCAATCACAGCCATGCCATTAGTTAACATGACCGCAGCATTACAGGATGTGCCCACACTTCGTAGGATTCCTCATTGGCTGACTAAAATCACAGTGCCTCTCAAAGAATTATGGGAACTTCCGATTCCGGTATACGATATAGGAAAAATATCGGAACTAAGTATCGGAATTCCGATACAGCGAATATCGGCCGATACCCGATACTTGCGGTATAGGAATGCTCAACACTAATTGCTGCCCATTTCCTACATGGCCGAGGCATATATTTGTATATAGGTTGGCTCTGCTGCCGCCCTGTTTCCTTCACTTCCGCCCACCTCTGACGCTTGGTCACATGGGGCCCCATGTGATCGGCCGTCGGGGGTTGGGTTTGTGTGGTGGTGGATGCGGCATCATCTGTGCCTGCCTTTGTGCATTTCCAGCCTTGGCAGCTTTATATTCCTTCCGTTCCTCGTCCCGTCACGCCCCCTGAGGAAGGAATTTCCAAAACGCGCGTCGGGGAGGGCGGGAGACTGAGTGCCACCTGGTATGTCACTATCACCATGTATTTGATTGCTGCTACACTTATTCCATTTTGGGTTATGAGATATATATAGGTGTGGGAACTATTGAGTATTATGTAGTCAGTTTTTGATTATACCCACATATATGTATTATTGATATATTTACTCCCATTTGGGCACTTTATTAATAGATTCTGCTATTGTGTGCTATATTTCTACTTATAGTGCGGCAATTTTCTGGTGGTTCTATGTTTCCTGCCTGCTTGGGCTCATGTGGTTTTATGTGTCTATTTTAGCCCTGTTGTCTGTTCCAATTTCCGCTTACTTTTGATACCAATAAAATCATTTTCTTAGTGAATATTCGGACTGTTGCATTGCTTTCTGTGGTTTCCACATGTTCTTTGTTGTGCGATGTCAGTGTGTCCTGCTAAATCCTATATATGGACCAGTATAATATTGTTATATTTATGTTTATTTTCTGATTCATTATGGGCATTTTTTCTGGTCATACATGTATATCCCTCTGGTACATTCTGCATTTAGCCTAGGAACAGGGAGAGTGACTGAATACAGTCTCTAGGCAAAGCTTAGGGCTTTGCAGTGCATTGCTAAACATATATAACTGTAGCAGTTGACCACATTATTTTTTTTGCTATATTGTTATTCATAGAGTATTATGTGCTTTGTGGTACATTTCAATGTTATATAACACTCCCAAAAAGTGTTGAAAAATGATTCTGAATTCAATTATTCACGATAGAGTATTACTTGCCTTGTGCTACATTTCTGTGGTATATAAAACTTAAAAAAAAGTCTAAAAAATGTTTGTATTCAATTACTTATCCAGAGAGTATTGCGTGCTCTGTGTTACTTTTCAGTGGTATACGCGTATAACACTACAAAAAAGTGTTGAAAATTGTTTCTAGATTGAATTTGTCATCCATACACTTTCATGTGCTTTGTGTTACATAACGGTGGTATTAAACTCCAAAAAAATGCTTTGACTGCTGCAGGTGAACAATTTTTTTTTCAATAAAAATAAGCTTGGTTTCAAGAGACATAGCAATTAGAAAATGAGTAAGGCTTGCGGTAAGAGACAGGAATTTAGAAGTGCTGATAAAAGTGCACACATATGCTGAGCATGTGGGGAAGGTGCGACTATGCCTGATGCTGGAGCACAAGAAACACGCCCAGTCATGACACATGCAGTGGGTACGGATAGTATTCAGCCCCTTTAAATTTTTCTCTGTTTGTTTCATTGCAGCCATTTCGTAAATTTAAAAAAGTTAAATGAGGCCAAGTACAGAGATATCCTGGATGAATACCTCTTTCAGAGTGCTCGGGACTTCAGACTTGGCCGAAGGCTCACCTTCCAACAAGACAATGACCCTAAGCACACAGTTAAAATAACAAAGGTCTGGCTTCATAACAAATCAGTGACCATTCTTGTCTGGCCCAGCCAGAGCTCTGACCTAAACCCATTTGAGCATCTCTGAAGAGACCTGAAAATGGCTGTCCACCAACATTCAACATCCAACCTGACAGAACTGGAGAGGATCTGCAAAGAAGAATGGCAGAGGATCCCCAAATCCAGGAGTGAAAAACTTGTGGCATTATTCCCAAGAAGACTCATGGCTGTACTAGCTCAAAATGGTGCTTCTATTCAATGCTGAGCAAAGGGTCTGAATGCTTATGACCATGTGATATTTCAGTTTTTCTTTTTTAATAAATTTGCAAAAATTTCTACATTTCTGTTTTTTTTCAGTCAAGATGGTTTGCAGAGTGTACATTAATGAGAAAAAAAATGAACTTTTTTGAATTTACCAAATGGCTTCAATGAAACAAAGAGTGAAAAATTTAAAGGCGTCTGAATACTTTCCGTACCCACTTTATGTGTCATGGCTGGGCGTGTTTCTTGTGCTCCAGCATCAGGCGTAGTCGCACCTTCCCCACATGCCCAGCATATGTGTGCACTTTTATCAGCACTTCTAAATTCCTGTCCCTTACCACACGCCTTACAGATTTTCTAATTGCTATGTCTCTTGAAACCAAGCTTATTTTTATTGAAAAAAAAATTGTTCACCTGCAGCAGTCAAAGCGTTTTTTTGAGTTTAATACCACCGTTATGTAACACAAAGCACATGAAAGTGTATGGATGACAAATTCAATCTAGAAACAATTTTCAACACTTTTTTATAGTGTTATACTCATATACCACCAAAATGTACCACAGAGCACGCAATACTCTCTGGATGAGTAATTGAATATAAAAAAAAATTTGGCTCTTTTTTGAGTTTTATATACTACAGAAATGTAGCACAAGGCAAGTAATACTCTATGGATGAGTAATTGAATTCAGAATAATTTTTCAACACTTTTTGGGAGTGTTATATAACACTGAAATGTACCACAAAGCATATAATACTCAATGAATAACAATATAGCAAAAAAAATAATGTGGTCAACTGCCACAGTTAAATATTTAGCAATGGACTGCAAAGCCCTAAGCTCTGCCTAGAGACTGTATCAGCCATTCTCCCTATTCTTAGGCTAAATGCAGAATGTATCTAATACAAACAGCAAAGCAAAAGAAGGACTGTTAGTATCATGGTTCAGCATCAGCATCAACACTAGAGGACTCTGATTCATTAAACTGTGCCACACACAGGCCTGGACAAGCACTTTCTATCTCCAATAAGAACTGTCTTTGAGCTGTGCAATGGCATCAGTGTAATCAATGGCATCAGTTTAATACATTTGCAAACATTTCTACATTTCTGTTTTTTTCAGTCAAGTTGGGGTGCAGAGTGTACATTAATGAGAAAAAAAAAAGAACTTTTTTGAATTTACCAAATGGCTGCAATGAAACAAAGAGTGAAAAATTTAAAGGGGTCTGAATACTTTCCATACCCACTGTAGCTTACTGTCCCACTTTGCAGGGAGGCATGGTACACCACTTCTGAAGCCAGAGCAGTGAGAACAGGTGGTCAGTTAGATAGCAAATAATGCTTCCAGCATTCTTCGTAGCACCACCCAGTCTTCCATATGGTCTAGTCTCACCAGCCAACAGTCTGTATCACTTAATGATCATCCTGATCCTCCTTCCTGCCACCATGTTGAGTCCCAGGAGACTAGTGATCCCACACTAGGACACTCCGAGTAGCTCTTTACAGCATAATTTCTTGATTGTGGCCGATCAAACTGCATGTTCCAAGGACAGGAGAACATGCTGTTAATGATAAACAAAACTTAGCGCAGCCACGGTCACAAGAAGATGATGGTGGACAACAGCAAATTTTGTCAAAGGAGGAAGATGATGATGAGACACAGTTTCTGATAAATCAGTTTATTGTTAAGTCACCAAGTAAGGAGGACCAGGGTGCGGCGGTGGAAGATGAGGTGGTGGATGACTAACTCACAGACCCAACCTGGGAAGCTGGAATGCAGAGTAAGACCACCAGCACTGAGAGGGAGGAATCAGCAGCAGGAAGAGGCAGTAGGGTGACCAGAGGGAGAAGGCGGGCAACTGTTTCACAGAGCACTGACACTCGTGAGTTTCTCCAGCATAGAGTTAGATGTTCCTCAGTCTGGGACTTTTATAAAGATAATTCTGAGCCCAAAAAAAATGGTAATTTGCAGTCTGTGCCATCCCAAGATCAGTAGGGGCCTGACAACTAAAAGCCTAACCAACACCAGCATGATCAGGCACATGTCACCTAAGCACCAGACTCGGGCCGAATGCCTGGGTTCATTTGTAGTGCAAGTGAGTGATATCACTGGCTCTTCCCCTGTGCTAGGTACTTCCCAATCCCCTTTCCATGACACTGATGCAGATGCCTCCCGCCTTGCACCTGTCCTTGCACACTTTGATGCACCAGCATCAGGCACTTCCAAATCCTTGTCCCAGCCCAGCAATCAGCTGTCCCTACTCCAGGCCTTGGAGCAAAAAAGAAAGTTCCCAGCCCAAATAATAAACTGGCACATTTCCAGGCGTCTTGGCGTGGAAATGTTACCGTTTGGGCTTGTTGACATGGAGGATTTCAGCTGACTCATGGTGGCAGCTGTACCTTGGTACTAGTTCCCCAACCACCACTATTTCTCTAGGTGTGGCTTTCCTGCCTTGTAAAAGCAAGTGTCTAGGAACTTCACCCATGCGCTTACCAACGTGGTTATTTGGATTTCCCACTTAACAACCGACACATGGAGAAGCGCTTGTGGCCAGGGACACTACATTTCCCTGATGGCACACTGGGTGAACATTGTGGAGGCTGGGGCTGAGTTCATCCTGGCATGGCACATGTGCTACCAAAGCCGAGGATTGCTGGCCCTACTTCTATTAGGGTTTCCTCCACCAGTTTCTGCTCCTCCTCATTCTCCATCTCCAATGTGCTATCTCAGACAATGTCATCCATATCAGCCGGAAGCTGGAAGCTCTGCAGCACTGCCTCAGCTAAGCGACAATAGGCTCTGCTGAAGCTAATTTGTCTAGAAGAAAAACGCATATTGCGGCAGAGTTATTGAAAGGAATAACAGACCAGACAGATCAGTCGCTGAATCTCCAACCAGGCATGGTTGTGTGTGAAAATGGGTGTAACTTGGTGGTGGCTGTGAAGCTTGGCAAGCTCATACAAATACCATGCTTGGCCCACATGCTCAACTTTGTAGTAAAGCGATTTCTGAAAGATTACCTTGATTTGCCAGAGCTTCTAGTCAAGGTATGCCACATCAGCGCCCATTTCCACAAGTCAGTTACAGCTGTCGATGCTCTGCCAGTGCTCCAGCAGTGCATGCAAGTGCCAGCTCACTGACTGATGTGTGACGTCACCACTAGTGTTGAGCGATACGATACCGCAAGTATCGGGTATCGGCCGATATTAGCTCTATCGGCCTTTCGATACTTAGTTTCGATATTTTCCATATATCGTATACCGGAATCGGAAGTTCCCATAATTCTTTGAGAGGCAATGTGATTTTAGTCAGCCAATGAGGAATCCTAAGAAGTGTGGGCACATCCTGTACTGCTGCGGTCATGTTAACTAATGGCATGGCTGTGATTGGATGCTGAAATGATGTCAGAATGCACTATAAAAGGCGCCGCCGCCATTTTAGCGTCACTGTGCTGTGAATTCAGTAAGGGACAGAACGCTGCTGTGCTGACTCTGAGGGACAGTTAGAGATTGCGATTTAGTGTACTGTGCTGTAGGCAGGCTAGCACCAACCGCTGTGTAAAGCTTCCTTTTGCGTGCAGTGTTGTTTTAACAGCTCTGCAAGGTGTGTGTGAGTGCAGGTGACGCTGCAGTTTGCTCTGCATGCAACGCTGTCTGTAGGCATCTGCACGTGTCACTCACAGACTCTTTTTTTTTTCTTCAGTGTAATTCTTGCAACTCCATGCAATTTAACTATTAGTGTGACGCGCTTCCATCCGTATCCAATACATTGGTTGCAAACACTATAGAAGTAGACAAAGGAGTAGCCTTTCACAGATTGTGAACAGTTGTGTTTCAGTGTTCACTTCAGTGTTTTTTTTTTATTTTTTGAGTGCACATCACGCTCCAGTTACTTGTTCAAGCACTGCTGCTTGTACTCTGCTGAGCGTGTCTCAGTGCCTCATCCTTTTCATTTATCTCCAATTGGTTCTGCTCCATTCCATTTAAAATATAATCTATTAGTGTGACGCGCTTCCATCCGTATCCAATACATTGGTTGCAAACACTATAGAAGTAGACAAAGGAGTAGCCTTTCACAGATTGTGAACAGTTGTGTTTCAGTGTTCACTTCAGTCTCTGCGTAATAACCACACTTAGGCCTTATAACTTTTCTGACTTTCTTTATCAATCTACCAAGATGAAGAAGTCAGTGAGTAAGGCACGTGGTAGTGGCCGTGGAGTTTTAGCAGGGAGAGGACGTGGGGATTCTGTGGCTGCTGCCGCCCTCAGTGACACAGCATCCACCAGTTTTACCCATGAGCGTTCCTTTATGCGCACTTTGGTAGGAACTCGGCGTGCCCCCCTGCTGCGGGAAGAACAAATTGAAGCCGTTGTTGGTTGGATGGCAGCCAATGCATCGACTTCAATTCCTTCCACCTCCTCTCAGGAACACAACACTGTTGAGCAACCATCTGTCTGTTCACCGCCTGTCAAATTGCCCAGGCAGTCAGAGAGTTCTGTACAGGAGACAGCTGAGTCTCTGCTTCTGTTCTCAGAATCTGTTGGCTCGCAAACACGGGCACAGGCAAGCAGCATTCTGCAATTTGAAGAAGAGGGAGTATGCAGTGATGCGCAACAGCTGTGTCTCTCTCAATCTGAAGAGGCGGGTGAGCCAGTGCCGATGGACAGCACACCGCAGAATGCATCTTATGATGATGATGAGACTCAGGTGCCAGGTTTTGTGGAGCATGGTGCTGCCCAGACCATCCAACAGCAGCAGGTGTTGGAAGAGGGTAGTGGAGATGATGAAGTCCGAGACCCAACATGGCGTGAGCAACAGGAAGGTGGTGGGAGCAGCTCTGAGGAAGAGATTGTCCCAACGGTACAAAGAGGAGGGAGAGGTAGGCTGCAGACTCGCTTGCCTGTAGCCTCCAGTTTGGCACCTGTTGGGAGCAGTTCTCTTAGAAATGTCAAAATTGGCGCTCCCATGACTTGCACTGCGTGGTCCTTTTTTGACAGACTTGTAGATGATATTTGCTATGTTCAATGCAAGCTGTGTAAGCAAAAAGTTAAAAGAGGTAAAAATAT
>JARQOD010000001.1:616908395-616988481 GCA_033576555.1 Oophaga sylvatica
TTCCCGGTTCCCCAAGGAGATCATGGCGGACCGGGGTACCCCTTTATGACAAAGGATGGGGGGATTTTGTAGATTCCCAGATCGCCAGCTGCAAATCCCGTTACCACCGCAAACTGAGGGCCGGGGACCTTTAAAACAAGACCTTAAAGGGGCAAGTTCAAGAGAGTCGTGGAGAAGGACGTCGAGAAGGGGGCCCATCTGCCCCCTTCCGCTTTTTTTAATCAAGAAACCCAAAGTCCTCCACTGGCTTCTCCTTTCGACTCCATATAGCCACACCAAAAGGATCCGGGACATCGCCAAGGAAACCGGGGAAGCCGGGGTCATCCGCACCGAATGTTATTGAACTTAAACCCACGGGGAAAGGATGGCAATGTTATCCTTATCATAAAGTAACCCCTTCTTGGGGCACAGGGGGCCCAAGTGAGGGTGACAACCAATCAGCAGGCTAAGGAAATTTCCCACCCGGGTACACATGCAGTACTTATCCCACGGTCAAAAGCAATTCTTGGCCAAGGGAAGGCCCGTATGAGATCCAGGAAGCCACATCGGGTATATCAATCAATTTACCAAAACCCTTTGGGTGGGCCCAAAAACCCGGGAAGCTCCTTGCAGGGGGACCCGTCCCCAAAACCAAGGTTTGGGGGGGCTTGATTTCTGGACACTAGCGCCGGCCCAGAACAAGAATGTCGAAATGCTGCACAGAATGGGACTTTCTCAAGTTCCAGGGCTACCGTTCGGGAACACACGTGCTAACGACCATTAAAAAAGGGGGAACTCAAACCCTACAAACCCCCAAAACAACCAGGGGATAAACCAAGGAGTTGAAGAGAAGCTAACCCGGGGGGTAGAAAAACAAGAAGTGCTGGTCATTTGCCATTCGCCACCGTCCTTGCGAGTCCAATGGCAAATCGTTTTTTTTGTAACAACTACCGAAGGGGTCAATGAGGGGTCCATTTTGAGTGCACCAACTTTAGCAAGAATTTTTTTGGGCCAGACAGATGCTTCAGCATTGGTTGGGAGCCATGCTTCACGGGGAAATAAATGGAGAAGAGCATCCCATCCTATACCTGAGCTGGAAACTCTCTTCTTGCAAGAAGAATTACGCCATAATTGAGAAGTAGTGTTTAGCTATAAAATGGGCCATAGACACACTGAAGTACAACCTGCTAGACCATACGTTTTAATTACTGTCGGACCAGGCCCCTCTGAGATGGTTGAGAGAAAAGAAGGGTAAGAATGCCAGGGTGACTAGTTGATTCAAAGCCCTTCAAGACTTAATTTTCCATGTAGAGCATAGGCCAAGGAGGTTACATGGTAAAGCAAATGCTCTCTCCCAAATTCCCCATTTAATGAATGAAGGTGCCAAAACCCCTGGCTTTGTGCAGAGGGGGGAATGGATACAGTCACTGGCACAGAGCAGGAAGGGAGATAAGTGTCACTGCGCATACTGCGGTCAGTGATGGAAAACCAAGGTATTTTTGCCTCCAGCATGCTACATGCTCAGAGGGTTAATTTAAAGTTATACATGGGCTGGTTTTAAGTGAGCATCCATAGAGTGGGATGGAGGGTGCTCACCGTATCTCTTCCTGCAGTGCCGACATTGGCATATGGACTAGCAGGACCTGTGGTGGTGTCACAATCATGTGATCCATGGTTAAATACCTGGACATGCGAGACACTCTGTGTGGTGTATTGGAAGAGGAAGCACTCTCATGTGGCTCCAGAAGGATCGGAGGACATTGCCAGATGTCTGCAGGTGAAACCTGCAGAGAAAGGACTCTGTTGAGCTTTGTTTGTTTTTTGTTTTTCCTGAACCCTGCCTTGGTATATGCTGACTTTAATAAACCAGCAGGTGTTTGACTACCAAATTGTTCCTGTGTCTACCTGAAGAAGCAGCTAAGCATGTCAACCCCTCACAATACGTATATGTAATCAAACACCGTATGTCCTTTATCCTGAGCTGCGTAAGAAAGTATCATATGAATCTGATGTCTCTGACATAAAACAAAACCTTGAACTTGAGTAAAGAGCTCATCAAAAATCACATTCCCAAGATTCCTTGAGAGAGCAAGTAGAGCCCTGTGAAATAGCTTTAGGTGTCTGGACTGCATGTATTTTGGAATGCACAAAATAAAAAAACATACAAGCTTAGGTTTTACAAGTGACTATGGCTAGAGGGCATGTTCAATTCTATTATTCTAGATGTTAATTTTTTAATGACATAATATTTAGACAAATGGACAAATAACAGACAGGTGGATGGATAGATACATAGGAGGATAAATAGATAGATATGAGAGCTAGATAGATCTGAGATAGATATGAGATTGATAGATGATAGATATTAGATAGATATGAGATAGATAGTGATGAGCGAATGTGCTTGGATTACGTGTTATTTGAGCAAGCTCGAGTGGTAACCGGGTGTCTTTGGCGTGCTCGAAAAATATGTTTGAGACCCCGTGGCTGCATGTTTCACGGCTATTCGACAGCTGCAACACAAGCAGCGATTGCAACCCCTGAATGTGCTGTGGCTGTTGAACAGCCATGAGACATGTAGCCACGGGATCTCAAACATATTTTTCAAGCACGCTGAAGACACTCCTGAAAGCACCCGAGCATGCTTGGATAACTCCTTATCCGAGCACGAACACTCATCACTGATAGTGATCTATTTGTATGTATATATTGTACTGTATATATGGGATGTAGAAATGTTTAAAGGGAGTCTATTACCCAAAGAATGATCTATTGTTTAAATCATGTTTTTATTAACATATTTTTGCAGAGTTTTTTCTTAATATTATGTTTCTTTTTCTATACAAAAAAAGGCTTAAGATAGTATGATTTTCACACTATTTACTGAGCAATACCTACAGGCTAATACTATTTAGGTTAATCAAATACAGAATTGCAATAAAAGATAGCCCCTTTGTAATAAAGCTAAAGGTAGATAACACAGGATCAATGACTACCAGCAGGTGATGAAGATTGCTCACCCCTTCTTCGTTCCTCCTTAGCGCATCAGTTTAAGAAAGATGGTGGCCCCTATAATCATTTTAAGGGATACACCTCAATTCCGCACTGTAAAGTGAAATGTGCTGCTAACCTGGCATCTGCTGTCTGCTTGCCCGGTCTATCATGCATCATGCCCTTGTCCAAATAGTAAGAAAACTATTATGAGAGCAGCCAATTCCTGGCAAGTGACCAATGAACAGTCACATTTTAGTAAATCAGAAGATTAGTAGGGGACATTTTGGAATTATGTTAATTGGAATCGCTAGTATTTCTTAGTTTGCTTATACATACAAACAAAAGTGACAAGAAATATGACTTCACTTTTGTTAAAATTTTGCCCAGTGGCACATATAGAATTAAAAAACAAACAAACTATGCTTTTCTTGCCCTCCCTGGGTCCTGTGCTGTGTCTTTGTCTCTGCCCTTATCTCTGCAGCGGAGACATCACGTTGACAGAGCCAATCACTGAGCTCAGCAGCTCTTCCAATGTAGATAACATAAGCCCCTGAGCTCAGTGATTGGCTGCAGTGCTGTCAACATGACATCGCTGCTGCAGCCAAACAATACAGATTAGGTCAGTGACAGAGACACAGCAGTGGATACAAATGGGGTAAATAATGCACAGTTGTTGTTTTTTAAAGCTTATTGTGCCTGAGGACAAACATTTTTCTAAAAGGTGACAATCTTTTAACAGTTGTTAAAGTAAAATGTTAATACCTCTCTTTATAAGGCTAGGTTCACACCAGCATATTTTCTCTTAATCTAGAAAATCAGTCCGAATATGCTAATAACACTCTGATCGTATAGTTTGATCAGTGTGACATCTGAAAAAAAAAAGTTTCGCCATTCTGTCAGTCCGTGAAAATCGGACTACACTCAGAGATTATCCGAGGGCAGTCCGATGACTTGCATGGCCGAGTGTGATCTGAATATCAGATGCAGATCGTGAATGCTGCAATTTTTTTCCTCGGGAAGCTTGTATATGTCCACATTGATCCGAGTGTGATCCGAACTTTGAAGAGAAATACAGTCTATCACATCTATGACTAAGTGACATTTTCATGATTATGACTATATGACTATGCCATATATTGAATAGATACTCTTTGTGGTATGAGTCTCTTCAGGAAGCTGATCTATTATATATTTTTGGAACGTGAACTCTCACAGAAGCCAATTTTAGATTTAAGGCCGGCGTCACACTGGCGAGTTTGATGCAAGTTAGTCGCACGACGTTCTCGCATCAACACCCGGCACGGTCGCCTGCTCTCGGTCTCGAGTGTGTGTTTGCATGTATTTCTATGCCGCCGTGCACTCGGGTCCGAGAGCGGGCGGCCGTGCCGGGTGTTGATGTGAGAAAGTCATGCGACTAACTCGCATCAAACCCTGCAGTGTGACGCCGGCCTAAGAAGGGATTCCTTTTGAAGTTAGCAGAAACTCACAAATCATTCCATTAGAAGCAGATAGCCGCGTTATTCAAACATTAGACCGTATGTACGGCAAGGCAAGAGTGTTTGTGAGCTTATAGGACATGGGCTAAATCTGAAAACTTGGAAAAAACAGACCTGCATAGTTTCCCAGTGAGTAATAAAGGTGTACGTTACATTCATACACAAATAAAATACATTTACTTCAAGTAAAGTCGCGTGTTTTCCTCAAGCGCACAATGAGAAATTACTGGCTGGGGTGCAAAGTGGGTGACTGAAATAGAGCAGAGGCCTGTATGTCTTGTGAGCTCAGGAACACGGCACAAAGTCCGGCAGCAGATACTACCTGTGGTAAAGATTACCTCCCACACATAAGGTGTGTACAGAGAAATAGTTAGCAAGGCTCTGAGTAAGAAATTGCGTGCAAGATATTAAGTTGTAAACAGCTGCTGGCACCACGTCACGTTATACACACAAGGATTTCCCTTGACGCCTGTTCGTTACCATAGAAACGGCCACCACAACCTGCAAACAGTCACCTCAATTACTCCACATTCCAGCAATCATCCTACTGTGGGAATCCATGTTTATATTCCCTGTTACCATGGTGACTATTTCCGGTGTGATCTGCATGCTCTCGAACCCGTGCGCTAAGTGCAGACACATTTCTTAAAGGTGATTTGATTACGTTTTTCTGAAATTTTGGAATGTAAGTTTAGAATTTCACCAAGTACATGAATGAGATTGTGGTTTCACTAAGAAACACCTTCTCTCTCGGCTTTCAGCCGGCAATTTCCCCATCTTCCTGATTGGATTACCAATGTAGTTGAAGAAAATCAAACCATTATGTGAAAATCGCTCTCACAAGAATGCTCGCAGCTGTCGTTTTGTGCGTATCTTTAGGACTTGTTAGGCTGTTTCTTATTTAAGTGGTCACTGGTTAATTCAAAACTGGAGTATAAATATTCAGTGATCCATGGATACATATTTTATGTAGCGGCCACTCCTTTCATATTCCAAAGCACATGCTATAATTCTAAAAAGTTGACAAAACTACTGACCCTTAGAAATATTAACATTAAAGAGAACCTGTCAGAATGATTTAGCAATGTAAAGTAAAGGTACGACCGTAACGGCGCGGTCATATAGATAAAATTGATACCTTTAGGCCGGTGTCACACTTGCGAGTGTGATGCGAGAAACTCGCGCAAGTCTCTCGCATGAACACCCGACACTACAGCCGGCACTCGGACCGGAGTGTGCAGCTGCATGTATTTCTATGCAGCCGCACACTCAGGTCCGAGTGCCGGCGGCAGTGCCGCTTGTTGATGCAAGAGACTCACGCAAGTTTCTCGCATCACACTCGCAAGTGTGACACCGGCCTTACTGAAGAAATCCTCTTTGTGGTTGTTCTTTAATCAGAATTTGAAGTTTTAAAGTAATAAGCTTTAGATGCACAGAGGTAGGACTGTGATTAGTGTCTTCGACTCCTGCCCCAGCCCCTCTGCCTGCCTCAGGTGTCTGTATGACAGGTCACTGCTTTGCGAGTGACCTGCCTTCTGTTTGATACTTGACGCAGTGTGTGGCATGTGCGCATATTGATCTCCCAAAAATTGTCAAAGTATGACACCAGTGGCAGCGCATACGCAGCCTGACCTACTGGTGACAGCGCATGTGCAGATTGAGATCTCAGTTTAATGATATCCCAGCGCCATTTTATAGAAGACCACCGGAGGTTAATATGCGCAAGTGCCGCCCAAAGTAAGGACGGTGCCGCTGAAAAATTTCAAAAAGAAGCAGGTCACTCATCCAGCAGTGACCTGTCATCCAAGGTGGATGTGTCAGGGCAGGAGCCAAAGACCCTACCCACCCCACAGTCTGGCCCCTATGAACCTAAAGCTAATCATCTGAAAACTTCAAATGCTGATTAAAAATATCCAAAAAAAACAATTTCTTCGGTAAAGGTATAGATTTAATCTCTATAAGGCCTCTTTCACATTTCCGGCGGGCGCCTGGCGGCGCCCCCGGCATTTTGCCGCAGCGCCGCATCTGAAAACCTTTCACACTTCCGGCGGCCAAAATGCGTTTTTTTGCCGGATGGTTTCTGATGCTTGGAGAGATCAGAAACCATCCGGCAAAAACAAAAAACGTTACATGCAGCGTTTTTTCCGGACGCCGCAATGTACAGTACAGACCAAAAGTTTGGACACACCTTCTCATTCAAAGATTCTTCTGTATTTTCATGGCTATGAAAATTGTAGAATCACACTGAAGGCATCAAAACTATGAATTAACACATGTAGAATTATACATTACACTTTACAAAAAAGTGTGAAACAGCTGAAAATATGTCTTATATTCTAGGTTCTTCAAAGTAGCCACCTTTTGCTTTAATTACTGCTTTGCACGCAGAAAAGGTGAACGGATGGACTCTACATGCCTGGTTCCCACCGTGAAGTATGGAGGAGGTAGTGTGATGGTGTGGGGGTGCTTTGCTGGTGACACTGTTGGGGATTATTCAAAATTGAAGCGGTGAGCGGTCCGGCTCACCCCAAACCATCTTGATTGGGTTCAGGTCTGGTGACTGTGGAGGCCAGGTCATCTGGCGTAGCACCCCAACACTCTCCTTCTTGGTCAAATAGCCCTTACACAGCCTGGAGGTGTGTTTGGGGTCATTGCCCTGTTGAAAAATAAATGATGGTCCAACTAAACGCAAACCGGATGGAATAGCATGCTGCTGCAAGATGCTGTAGTAGCCATTCTGGTTCACTATGCCTTCAATTTTGAATAATCCCCAACAGTGTCACCAGCAAAGCACCCCCACACCATCACACCTCCTCCTCCATGCTTCACGGTGGGAACCAGACATGTAGAGTTCATCCGTTCACCTTTTCTGCGTGCAAAGCAGTAATCAAAGCAAAAGGTGGCTACATTGAAGAACCTAGAATATAAGACATATTTTCAGTTGTTTCACACTTTTTTGTAAAGTGTAATGTATAATTCCACATGTGTTAATTCATAGTTTTGATGCCTTCAGTGTGATTCTACAATTTTCACAGTCATGAAAATACAGAAAAATCGCTGAATGAGAAGGTGTGTCCAAACTTTTGGTCTGTACTGTACATTTGCGCCGCATCCGGACAAAACCGCATGCAACGCATTGACATGCGGCGCCATCCGGCGCTAATGCATGTCAATGCGAAAAAAGCCGCATGCGGCGCATCAGATTTTCAGATGCGGCGCTGCGGCAAAATGCCGGGGGCGCCGCCAGGCGCCCGCCGGAAATGTGAAAGAGGCCTAATAGTGCAATTCTAACCATGTCTTTACATTGCTAAATCATGCTGACAGGTTCTCTTTAATATCTTGTTTTTCTTTATTGCATTTGTTTATTACTTTGCATGTCACCCACCAACAATAAAAAAGATAAGCAGCCCTCTCATTAATCTCTCATTGAGACTGGCAATCCTGGATTCCTAACACTGCCCTAAGATTGCTATTCCACTGAAGCAGCCTTGTACCTGCAACAATCTCTAATTCCAGAGCTGAGTTCAGGATGTGGTGTTTTCAGGGCTCTAGACAAATTTCTGCAGCCACTCTATGCTACTATTGTTCTATGCACACACATCCAGCGTGAGTGGGAAGTCATCTGACAACAGGTATATGATATGCATACGTGTGATGACGTTCCAACTAGATTCTCATCCGCTTCTCAAACTGTCACAGAAGTTAGGTAACTTCTATGATATAACAAGTATTTAAGAAAGTACCAATACAGTGACACAAAAATAGTTTCTTCAAGTAAGCTTTAGTCAGGTAAGTTCCTGTGACATCACGTAAGGTTCTGTAACTTTTCTTTTCAATATTTCAATGTCCCCTAGGAACATAATTCAGACAGCAGCACATCCTAGTCATGTATGAGGATGGGCTGCAGTCTGAAGAAACATAGCTCCCAAGATCTGCGTCTCAACTGCAAATGGTGACAGGCCACGCTTCTGCTAAGGGGCATGTTAGCCAGGGGGACCGATGTCAGCGTATGCACCGGGCCCCCCCTCTACCCATCAGCACAGAATGATAGGTGAGGATGCATCTGCTGACGCTCCCTCCTCCGTCATCATTGCTCACGCAGATGGCCGGAGCACCCCTCCAGCCGTCAGCGCGAGCGATGATGATGGAGGAGGGAACGTCAGCAGATGCTTCCACCCCCATGAATTTTCCTTGGCGTCTCACGTGTCAGAGCAGTGGGTGAGATGACGTACTTACAGCCTTCCCACTGTTCTGACATGTGCGGTGCTTCACACCATAGGCTCAGCAGATCGGAGCATCTGGTAGAATGAGGAAAGGCAAGTCCTGTATTTATTTTTTTAAATCAGTAACTGATGGCCATAATAGCGTATGGAGGATCATGGGGCGGGTGCATTATATTGTATAGAGGACTGTGATGATACTGGAAGCTCCATGTCTTGTGCTGTGCTAGAACTACAGTCTTAATCTTTTTTTTTTACTGCTGACAGCCCACAGAGCAAAGTCCCCCCTCCCTCTCTCACGCTGCTCATCAACCCCAGCCTGCACACAAGTAGTGTAATCTGAGCTACCAGTGCTGGAGTTTCCTGCCTCACCGCAGGGGGTCCCCATTGTCTTCACATGTGCTTTCCTTCCATAGCAGCCATTATGAGGATTCATTCTTTTGGCTTATAACACGGTGGGAAGTTGCGTCAGAAACACGAAAGTCACTGTTTTGAAACATGCGCCGACAGGCATCGTTCCCGTGGTACTGGTGAAGCCGTAACTCCAACAGAACCCGAGAAATGGAATTCTCGGATGCCCCATGAGCTATTTCACCCAAGTTTGGGCTCATTTGAACCGTCATTTCAAAGTAAGATCATTGATAGGTCTGCCATTATTCTGCTAGAGTTCCCCGCTGAGTTATGGTCCTTATGACTTTCCAGAGCTTCAAACCATACTTCTATCCCTGGGAGGTGGCCAGAAAAACCATCCCCTTTTGTGAGGTCAGCAGCCCACAGGTATAAGTCTTGCAGTTAAGCCCCCTTAGTCAGTCCATGCTGTGATGACCTGACTAAGAGATCTGCAAATGAACTATGACGTGTGGCTCCTCCCCCCAGCCAGTCTTGCCTGTACCTATGTAACTATCATGTAAGTCTTTCACTTTTAATCCCGTTTATTTTGTAATTGCCTTGTACATAACGATATTGTCTCAGCTTGTTACCTTTCTTTTAAACTATAAGCACTGCCTGTATTTTACGGAATAAACCTATAAATTTATTAGTTTGTTTCTCCTGCTCTATAAACGAATTTGCACGTGCCTGAAGTACTACGCTACTGTTTTGGGGTTGCTACAGACCCTCTTGATAAATTGTTCCTTAAGTAAATTGTAGCTGGTGGCAGCTTAAAGGAAGGGGTGTAAAGTGTTAATCTATTGGGTGGCGCTGGCAGTGACGGAGCGGGTTTTATAAGTGTATTGCCTGGCTGCGGCCCAGGGTAATTATAATTCCTTCACTGAAGCGTACCCGATAGCCAGCACACACCCAAGTGACCCGTCTGGCGACTAATTATCCAAGGTGCAGTTCCCTGACTGACCTGAGGGTAAGGGGGGCGCCAGAGAGCTGCAAGTTCCTAAGTGGAAGTGGGATAATTATAAATCCCTGCAGTTTACTGGGTCGGATGGCAGCAGCCGTCGTGTGTGTGCACGTTTTCGTCACATTTGCGGCACGGAGGGATCACAAGCCGTGATACCCCGGGCTACCGTGTGGCGGACCGTGTGCCCGTTTCATCACAAGGACCAAGGAATGGGGGTGCATATTATTCTATGGAGGACCATGGGGGATGCATTATACTGTATGGAGGACCATAGGGGGTGAATTACAGTACAGACCAAAAGTATGGACACACCTTCTCATTTAAAGATTTTTCTGTATTTTCATGACTATGAAAATTGTAAATTCACACTGAAGGCATCAAAACTATGAATTAACACACATGTGGAATTATATACTTAACAAAAAAGTGTGAAACAACTGAAATTATGTCTTATATTCTAGGTTCTTCAAAGTAGCCACCTTTTGCTTTGATGACTGCTTTGCACACTCTTGGCATTCTCTTGATGAGCTTCAAGAGGTAGTCACTGGAAATGGTTTTCACTTCACAGGTGTGCCCTGTCAGGTTTAAAGGGAATCTGTCACCCTAAATTGGCGGGATATTTAAATGATGGCAGTCAGGTCAGATGGGCGGTGTTTTGGGTACTTGCCTTAACATGTTGTTCGCCGCTGTCTCCATTATTTCTGGGAATCGTAGTCGTTGCCCTCCATATAATGCACCTGCGCATTGCAATCTTGAATTGCGCACGCGCAGTATGCTTTGCCCGCAGATTGCAATGCGCAGGCGCGTTATATGGAGGGCAACGACTACAATTCCCAGAAATAATGGAGACAGCGGCGAACAACATGTTAAGGCAAGTACCCAAAACACAGCCCATCTGACCTGACTGCCATCATTTAAATATCCCGCCAATTTAGGGTGACAGATTCCCTTTAATAAGTGGGATTTCTTGCCTTATAAATGGGGTTGGGACCATCAGTTGTGTTGTGCAGAAGTCTGGTGGATACACAGCTGATAGTCCTACTGAATAGACTGTTAGAATTCGTATTATGGCAAGAAAAAAGCAGCTAAGTAAAGAAAAATGAGTGGCCATCATGACTTAAGAAATGATGGTCAGTCAGTCCGAAAATTGGGAAAACTTTGAAAGTGTCCCCAAGTGCAGTTGCAAAAACCATCAAGCGCTACAAAGAAACTGGCTCACAATGAGGACCGCCCCAGGAAAGGAAACAAAGAGTCACCTCTGCTTCTGAGGATGTTTATCCGAGTCACCAGCTCAGAATCGCAGGTTTACAGCAGCTCAGATTAGAGACCAGGTCAATGCCACACAGAGTTCTAGCAGCAGACACATCTCTACAACAACTGTTAAGAGGAGACTTTGTGCAGCAGGCCTCCTTGTAAATAGCTGCTAGGAAACCACTGCTAAGGACTGGCAACAAGCAGAAGAGACTTGTTTGGGCTAAAGAACACAAGGAATGGACATTAGACCAGTGGAAATCTGTGCTTTGTTCTGATGAGTCCAAATTTGAGATCTTTGGTTCCAACCACCGTGTCTTTGTGCGATGCAGAAAAGGTGAACGGATGGACTCTACATGCCTGGTTCCCACCGTGAAGCATGGAGGAGGAGGGGTGATGGTGTGGGGTGCTTTGCTGGTGACACTGTTGGGGATTTATTCAAAATTGAAGGCATACTGAACCAGCATGGCTACCATAGCATCTTGCAGCAGCATGCTATTCCATCCGGTTTGCGTTTAGTTGGACCATCATTTATTTTCAACAGGACAATGACCCCAAACACACCTCCAGGCTGTGTAAAGGCTATATGACCAAGAAGGAGAGTGATGGGGTGCTACGACAGATGACCTGGCCTCCACAGTCACCAGACTTGAACCCAATCGAGATGGTTTGGGGTGAGCTGGACCGCAGAGTGAAGTCAAAAGAGCCAACAAGTGCTAAGCATCTCTGGGAACTCCTTCAAGATTGTTGGAAGACCGTTTCTGGTGACTACCTCTTGAAGCTCATCAAGAGAATGCCAAGAGTGTGAAAAGCAGTCATCAAAGCAAAAGGTGGTACTTTGAAGAACCTAGAATATAAGACATAATTTCAGTTGTTTCACACTTTTTGTTAAGTATATAGTTCCACATGTGTTAATTCTAGTTTTGATGCCTTCAGTGTGAATGTACAATTTCATAGTTATGAAAATACAGAAAAATCTTTAAATGAGAAGGTGTGTCCAAACTTTTGGTCTGTACTGTATATTGTATAGAGGACCATGGGGTGCATTTTATTGTATGGGGACTATGGAGGGGTGCATTATATTCTATGGAGGACCACAGAGAGTGCATTATACTGTATTGAGGGCATGGGGGGAAATTAAATTGTATGGAGACCAATGGGGGGTGGGGTTCATTTTATTGTATGGATAACCATGGGGGTGCATTATATTCTATGGAGGAACATGGGGGTGCATTATATTGTATGAAGGACCATGGAGGTGCATTATATTCTATGGAGGACCGTGGGAATGCATTATATTCTATGGAGGACAGTGGGGTGCACATTATGTTCTATGTAGCACCATGGGGCGTGCATTATATTCTATGGAGGACCATGGGGGTGCATTATATTGTATGAAGGACCATGGGGTGCATTATATTCTGTGGAGGACCATGGGGGTGCATTATAATTTTAAAGGACCATGGGGTGCATTATATTCTATGAAGGATCATGGGGGTGCATTATACTGTTTAGAGGACCATGGGGAGAGCATTATGTTCTATGGAGGACCATGGGGGGTGCATTATATTCTATGAAATACCATGGGGTTGCATTATGTTCTATGAAGGACCATGGGGGGTGCATTATATTCTATTGGGGACCATGGGAGAGCATTATATTCTATGGGGGCCCCTGGGGTGCATTATATTCTATGAAGTACCATGATGGTGCATTATCTTTTATGGAGGACCATGGAAGTGCATTATATTCTATGGAGGACTATGGGGGGTGCATTATGTTCTATGACAGTGATGGCGAACCTATGGCACACGTGCCAGAGAGGGCACGCAGAGCCGTCTCAGCTGGTACGCGGCCTCGCCTCAGTTGTTCCCTGACTGCAGCTTCCTCTCACATTGAGCGGCGCGGCCGCGGAGCTGAAAGATGACGTCATCCGGACGGCAGCGCCACTCAATGTGTGAGAGGAAGTGAGAGGAAGGAAGCTGCCAGTGCATGCTGTGCCTGGGAAGCTGCTGTGTGTGTGTGTGTGAGATGCTGTGTGTATGTGTGTGTGTGTGTGTGTGAAGCTGCTGTGTGTATGTATGTGTCTGTGTGTGCTGAGTGTGGCCACTGTGGAGAGATGATGGTTGTGATGGGGAGAACGCCAATGATGGGATTGATGGGGAGAGGGCCAGTGATGGGGAGGGGCCAGTGATGGGGAGAGAGCCAATGATGGAGAGTGGGCCAATGATGGGAGTGATGGGGAGAGGGCCAGTGATGGGGAGAGCGCCAATGATGGGAGTGATGGGGAGAGGGCCAGTGATGGGGAGAGCGCCAATGATTGTGAGTGGTCCAATGATAGGAGTGATAGGGAGAGGGCCAGTGATGGGGAAAGTGCCAATGATGGGAGAGGGCCAATGATGGGAGTGATGGGAGAGAGCCAGTGATGGAGAGAGCACCAATGATGGTAAGAGGGCCAATCATGGGAGTGATGGGAGAGGGCCAGTGATGGGGAGAGAGCCAATGATGGAGAGTGGGCCAATGATGGGAGTGATGGGGAGAGGGCCAGTGATGGGGAGAGCGCCAATGATGGGAGTGATGGGGAGAGGGCCAGTGATGGGGAGAGAGCCAATGATGGAGAGTGGGCCAATGATGGGAGTGATGGGGAGAGGGCCAGTGATGGGGAGAGCACCAATGATGGGAGTGATGGGAGAGGGCCAGTGATGGGGAGAGCGCCAATGATTGTGAGGGGTCCAATGATAGGAGTGATAGGGAGAGGGCCAGTGATGGGGAAAGTGCCAATGATGGGGAGAGGGCCAATGATGGGAGTGATGGGGAGAGAGCCAGTGATGGAGAGAGCACCAATGATGGTAAGAGGGCCAATCATGGGAGTGATGGGGAGAGGGCCAGTGATGGGGAGCGCGCCAATGATGGTGAGAGGGCCAATGATGGGAGTGATGGGGAGGAGGAAATGATGGAGGTGGTGGAATTTCTACATTTCTACATGAAGGGGATCATGATGGGGCATATTTCTACATGAAGGTGATCATGATGAGGCATTTCTACATGAAGGGGATCATGATGGGGCATATTTCTGCATGAAGGGGATCATGATGGGGCATTTCTACATGAAGGGGATCATGATGGGGCATATTTCTACATGAAGGGGATCATGATGGGGCATAATACTACAAGAAGGGGATCATGATGGGGCATTTGTACATGAAGGGGATCATGGGGCATATTTCTGCATGAAGGGGATCATGATGGGGCATAATACTACAAGATGGGGATCATGATGGGGCATATTTCTGCATGAAGGGGCTCATGATGGGCATTTCTACATGAAGGGGATCATGGGGCATATTTCTACATGAAGGGGATCATGATGGGGTATATTTCTGCATGAAGGGGATCATGATAGACCATATTTCTGCTTGAAGGAGATCATGATGGGGCATATTTCTACATGAAGGGGATCATAATGGGGCATATTTCTACATGAAGGGGATCATGATGGGGCATATTTCTGCATGAAGGGGCTCATGATAGGGCATATTTCTACATGAAGGGGATCATGATGGGGTATATTTCTGCATGAAGGGGATCATGATAGACCATATTTCTGCTTGAAGGAGATCATGATGGGGCATATTTCTACATGAAGGGGATCATAATGGGGCATATTTCTACATGAAGGGGATCATGATGGGGCATATTTCTGCATGAAGGGGCTCATGATAGGGCATATTTCTACATGAAGGGGATCATGTTAGGGCATATTTCTGCATGAAGGGGATCATGATGGGCCATTTTTACATGAAGGGGATCATGATGGGGCATATTACTACAAGAAGGGGATCATGATGGGGAATTTGGCACGTGTTGGCACTTCGTCATAAATAATTGGGTTTTAGGTTGCAGTTTGGGCACTCGGTCTCAGAAAGGTTCGCCATCACTGTTCTATGAAGTACCATGGGGGTGCATTTTATTATATGGAGGGCTATGGGGGGTGCATTATATTCTATGGGGTACCATGGTAAGTGCATTATACTATATGAAGGATTATGGATGGCACATTATACTATATGGAGGATTATGGGGGTGCATTATACTATGTGGAAGGTTATGTGGGGCTATTCTAATATTTGGAGGGCTACATGGACGGCTATTATACTATCTTCAAGCAATTATACAGTGTGAAGGTTTGTGTGTGGTCCATCATACTGTGTGGAGGGCTAGTGTGGCTATTAAACAGTGTGGGGCTATTATACTGTATGTAGGCCATTATGCTGCATGAAGGCCTGTGTGGGGGGTCACAGTTGGGGGATCATACTGTGTTGGGGTCACCATAGTTTTCCTTGGTAGTACAGTAGGATCATTATACTGTGCGTGTAGAGGCTAAGGTGGTGGACTTCACCATGGGGGCATCATACTGTGTTTATGGGTCATTTTGTTTATCAGGGAAATGAAAGAAGAATATAGGACTTCAGCAGGAGGAAAATTACTAAGTAAACACTGGAAAGTTGTGAGATATGCTCTTCTGTGAGCCCGGTAATTATTTTATTTATTTTTTGGGGGGAATATAAATTTTGCTATGGGACCCCATAATTTCTATGTACACCCCTGCAACTGCTCTATGGTTCCCCACAAAAACCCAGCCCTTAAAATGGCTGATTAACCCCTCTCAACACATAGTGTGCTGGAGCAAACTTCTGAGTTTCAAATCACTGCAGGTAATAGCCTCAGTGAGACATATCTCCACTCCAGCACTTTACCAGTGACTTTGGCACATATATATATATATATATATATATATATATATATATATATATATACAGGTGCAGCTCTCAAAATTAGATTATCATCTAAAAGTTAAATTATTTCAGTTCTTCAATACAAAAAGTGATCCATTTCAAGTGTTTATTTCTGTTAATGTTGATGATTTGGGCTTACAGCCAATGAAAACCCAAAAGTCATTATCTCAGTAAAATAGAATACTTTATAACACCAGCTTGAAAAAATCATTTTAAAATCTGAAATGTTGGCCTATGGAAATGTATGTTCAGTAAATGCACTCAATACGTGGTCGGGGCTCCTTTGGCATCAATTACTGCATCCATGTGGCATCAGCCTGTGGCACTGCTGAGGTGTTATGGAAGCCCAGGTTGCTTTGATAGCAGCCTTCAGCTAGTCTGCATTGTTGGGTCTGGTGTCTCTTATCTTCCTCTTGACAATACCCCATAGATTGTCTATAGGGTTAAGGTCAGGCGAGTTTGCTGGCCAATCAACTTTTGGCATCATGGACAGGTGCCAAGTCCTGCTGGAGAATGAAATTTCCATCTCCAAAAAGCTTGTCAGTAGACGGAAGGATGAAGTGCTCTAAAATTTCCTGGTAGACTTCTGCGCTGACTTTGGTCTTGATAAAACACAGTGGGCCTACACCAGCAGATGACATGGCTCCCCAAACATCACTGACTGTGGAAACTTCACTCTAGACCTCAAGCAGCTTGGATTGTCTGTTTCTCCACACTTCGTTCAGACTCTGGGACCTTTGATTTCCAAGGTCTAGTGTGAAGTATCCACAATCAAAGATGGTTTCAGGAGTCATATCATCTGCTCGTGTAGGTCCACTGTGTTTTATCAAGACCAAAGTCAGTGCAGCCGTCTACCAGGAAATTTTAAAGCAATTCATGCTTCCCTCTGCCGACAAGCTTTTCGGAGATGGAAGTTTCATTCTCCAGCAGGACTTGGCACCTGTCCACACTGCCAAAAGTACCAATACCTGGTTTAAAAACAACAGTATCACTGTGCTTTATTGGCCAGCAAACTCGCCTGACCTTAACCCCATAGAGAATCTATGGAGTATTGTCAAGAGGAAGGTGAGAGACATCAGACCAAACAATGCAGACAAGCTGAAGGCTGCTATCAAAGCAACCTTGGCTTCCATAATACCTCAGCAGTGCCACAGGCTGATCGCCTCCATGCCACGCCGCACTGATGCAGTAATTGATGCAAAAGGAGCCCCAACCAAGTATTGAGTGCATTTACTGAACATACATTTCAGTAGGCCAACATTTTGGATATTAAAATCATTTTTTAAGCTGGTGTTATAAAGTATTCTACTTTACTGAGATAATGACTATTGGGTTATTATTGGCTGTAAGCCATAATCATCAACATTAACAGAAATAAACACTTGAAATAGATCACTCTGTAATGACTCTATAGAATATATATGAGTTTCACTTTTTGTATTGAAGAACTGAAATAAATTAACTTTTTGATGATATTCTAATTTTGTGAAATGCACCTGTATTTCACCTTTGCTAGTCTACCACAATGTGAAAAGTATTAGTTATCCACCACCAACTTGAAACTCCTGTGCCACAAAGCAAAATATGTGCCAGGGCTTTAATACAGGTGAAGGTTGAACCTTTGTTTTATTTTTTTGCGTGTATGTTTTCTATGCACATTTTAAACACTATCAATGTTAAAGGCCATAGTCCACAACATAGATAAAAATATGAGCCTAGACAATTATGTAATGACTCATTGACTGCAGCAGTCTCCATTTTATCAAAAAATTGAATTATAAAAATGTAGTTATGGCTTAATTATCCAATGACCCTTTCACTGCTAGATATAAAACTGACTGAAATTCATAGGCCAGTATGTGAACAGGCTGCTTTCCAGCTGTAACTGCAGTCTGTACTTTAGCAGCTTACGCCAATAATGATATGTGGTGATTTGTGCGGAATTACAGGAGATGCACTAGGATATTAATAAAAACAGGATTATGAGACAAGCAATCATTAATTTAATCAGCTGCAATGATAATCTCTCAGAGTGAGTAACAAAGAATTAGTTCAGATGAGTGTCCCATCATGGAATATTTCGTTTTTCTTGTCATTTATTTGTAATGGCTGAACAAAAAGTTCCCAAATTTAAAGCATTTAAACATTTATAAAATATAAAATAGAAACATTACATATTTTTTCTTCCTAAGTAATCTTTTTCTTCATTCCAGTTAAAAAGTATACATTAAATGTCATTTACTGAAAAAGATACAAAACATACAATGTCAACCAAATTTAAACCCCTTAGAGGGGTATTCTCGTGTTATTAAATTGCTTTAGTTTATGTGAAAAAATGCAAGTTTGCAATTGACTTGCTTTTTCTATCAGCTGTTATTTTCCTGCAATGAGAGCTTTTATCTTTCATGGTGTACAGCTGGTTTACATGTAGCTCAGCCACCAGAGCCTGGTCCAGTGTGTGCAGTTAACTCTCTGGAGCCTATTGATTTCTATACAGTTGTTAGCTTCTCACCTCCTTATCAACTCTTGTCAGGGCCCTTATTAGTCCTGTAGAATCACAATTAACCTCCTCCCCCTCCCAGCACATGGCAAAGGCAGTTCCCACAATAGTCCCCCTAATTACAGCTCTCACAGTGTAGACGCAGAACAAACGCTCACAGATGTTAGTGTGTTGCAGCAGGTAGAACCTCCTCAACAGAACTGTCCACTTAAGGAGGAGCACCAAGCAACCAGTAAGTAAGGAGTTGGCAGACCTGGGAGACTAGAGACGACTTGAGAATACTGGAGGTGCGTACCACTACTGTAGTCAGACTCTCCAGATTTATGAAGAGACGTGCACCACTTCATGAATCAGGAGAAAATCGCTGGTCTCGATGAATCGGGGCATTTATGTCTGGTTTTGAAGCTCAGCCCTATTGAAGCAAACAGGGTTGAACTGTAGTACCATCAATAACAAGTGTGGATATGTGCGGCCTTGTTTTTGGCACAATTGTGCACTTTCGCTATTCTACGATATGACCGCTGAGGTTCCATCCTTCGGTACCCATACCAATCCGTAGAAGGAATAGGCCGCTACTCTCCTAATTGCAGACAATGAATGTATATAATCTAATACATGTATCCGAATAAGCAGGCACATAATGTGCTGGCAGGAATTTATTAACAGGAAAACTAATGACAGGTTTCCATTAAGGGTTTCCATTAAAATGGTAGAAAATGAAATTAAACAGTATGGTCTCTCATTATAACAATTTATGACCCTCCTATCATGTTAAATAGCAAAATCTCCATAATTAAAGTATCATTTTAAATGAATATTCAATGTGACTTCAAAACTAAAAAGGAGTACAGAGAAAATTATTAAAATTAGAACATTCTAAAAAATAATTAAAATAAAGATAGTACCCATGCAAATATCAGATTTTGTGGGAGAATGTAAACACAGGGAAACTTTAAGCTTTTTTTCCACTAGATCACACAAGGTCAGATTTCCTATCATCCATTTCACATGTAAGTGGTCCAATAAGTACTTATACAATAGAGATTTTTAAGGAAAATGTTGCTTAAAGGGCATCTGTCAGCAGTTTTTTGCTATGTAATCTGACAGCAGCTTAATGTAGGAACAGAGAGCCTGATTCCTGTGATGTATCATTTAGTTTACTCTGTGAATCAGTTTTGTCTGTTGCAGATCTAGCAGAGCTCAGAATGCTGAGTTTTATGACCCCGCCCACACAATGGATTGGCAGTTTCTTGTGTACACTGTATATTGACAGAAAGCTGCTAATCAGTGGTGAGGGTGTGGTTGGACTAGGAGGCATGAGATAGCTAGTCCTGTAATGATAATATCCTGCTGATAAAACACTGATTGTAATTAAACAGCAAAACAAAGCCCAGTAAGTAACACATAACTGGAATCTAGGTCTCCATTCCTACATCATCCTGCTCTCTGATTACATAGCAATAAACTGCTGACAAATTTCCATAAAATGCAAAGTATCTAAAGAATAAAAGTAATATTGTAATACAATGATTCAATATCTTAGAGCCAAACAGGAAAGATTCAACCAGAGAGATTAGATAACAAGTTGTATGAGGAATAGCACAATAACATTTGCATTAGCTTTTGGTTTCCTCTCTCAGGCAGGACCTTGGCAGAGACCCATGTCCTACAATTAAATTATCCTTTGTTTAGATTCCATTGGAAGGAATAGAGAATGTCATGTACTCTTTGATATTGATCATCTGGCATCCAGTTCTTGATATATTTATTCATTCCGCAGATAATAAGAGAAGATAAAAGTCCCCATGATCTATTCAATACAAATCCAGGAATTCATCCTATAAATAAGTGCTATAGTAAATAATTCAGATTATAAAGAGGGATTACTCAGTCATGGAAATGGATCTTAAAGACCATGATTCAAATCTAGAAGGATCTTTCAGAGTTCATACATTACTAAACTATTTGCACAATTTTAAGAAATGTGCAATTGTTATGTGTTCTTAAGTGAGGTGATGGGGAATATGCCGCTGACCGTCACCCACTATTAACCGTTTTCATGACTAACATTCTGCTGATCTGTTTCAATAACAATGTATATGGCATTCTACTGCATGGGCATTGAGAACACTAGTTGCCCGCAGTACTAAGCAACGGCCACTATTTCCCTTGTTACTTCTCTATAGACTCTTGTTGGGACTTGTGTCCAGGATATTTATATAGATACCCAGCTGAGTGAGGAGATGTAAAAATAGCCCCTCTGTTGGCAGAGACTTGCACCATGTTAAACAGACTCTGTTCTGCTGGTTTGGACTGCACTTTGACATCACAAGATGGAGCCTGGGCAGGGGGGGTGGTGAAAGCAACTAGGAAGAAATGCATCACAGGAAAGGGCTGATCATGGCCATCTTGGAAAGAAGGAGGTGAGAGCTAAAAGAGAGAGGACCATCCAATGCCATCCACACAGCCATGTGTCCTAGGGAGACAAAGACCGCACCTGATTACAGAAGATGCCATCCTGTTCCAGTTCCACCGATAGGGGGAAATTTGCAGGGATGACGTCAGTAGCAGACAGCAGAGCCGTAGTTGGTATCAAAGGCACAGCTGGAGGGCCCTCCAGCAAGTCAGCAGTGGTACCACGAGCCGACTAGAGACTTGCCATCCCCTGCCCACTCAGTTGTCGACTGGGCGGATGCAACTCTGCAGCGCTTACAGCGACCAGACCAAGGTCGGAAAGTCCCATGCTCAGGCCCACCACAAGGATCATGGTGGGAGTGTGCATGCACAGTTAGTTTGACACCAAACTTAGGCAGATACAGGTACCAATTTTTCGGACTATACGACGCTCCGGACCATAAGACTCTCCTAGGTTTTAGAGGAAGAAATTAGGGAAAAAAAATTGAAGCAAAAAATGTGGTCAATTCTGTACTTAATATCCCCTACCCTGGTATGCATGGCCCCCCTCATCCCTATCCTGGTGTGCATGGCCCTCATCCCTATCCTGGTATGCATAGATCCCTCATCCTACCCTGGTATGCATGGCCCCCTCATCCCTATCCTGGTGTGCATGACCCTGATCCTCATCCTGGTATGTATGCCTCCTCATCCCTAGACTGGTATGCATGCCCCCTTATCCCTATCCTGGTAGTAATGGTCCCCCTCATCACTATCCTGGCAGGAATGATTGACCTCATCCCTTTCCTGGTATTCAGGGCCCCCATCTCATCTTAGTATCCATGGCCCCATCACTATCCTGGTATGCAGGGCCCCATCCATAACCTGGTATGATTGGGCCCCATCCCGGTCTGGTATGCATGGTCCTATCCTTGTCCTGGTATGATTGGCCCCCACCCCATCCTGGTATGCATGACCCCATCAGAAAACATTACAAAAACAAACCATTACACTTAACTTCCCGACGCCCCCTACTGTCCTGTTCCGATACCAGAAACTGATGTATGCTTGTAAGCAGAGCATGGCAGTGACATCATGCGCTGCTTGCAAGTCGAAGGGCAGCTGCCGGAATACTCAATGCTCTGCATGCCAGGACTGTGTGACTGCAAAGCATTCATTGCTCTTTAGCGAGCACAGTGTCAGCTGGAGACTTCCTGCAGCTGCCGGCGGTCACGTGTGCCGATACTTAAGAGAAATGAATATTCATGGAACTTATGATGAACTCATGCCCGGCGCATGTTGAATGCCACTGCCAATCACTGAACAGTCGCAGTTGGATTTTGGATCCACCCGCGGCTGTTAGAGGCACATGACAGCTAATCAGATCAGCTGTCATATGCTTGGAAAGATGCGGGCTCAGCACCGGAGCTCGCATCAAGGGCAAGGACACAACATTTGGTGTACCTATACGTTAAATGTCATTTATGGGTTAATAGAGCTAATAAAATATAATCTACATATGTAGCCAAAAATATCCCCGCTAGACTTCACCTGTGTCTGAACTTATGCTTCATAAAGCACACACATACTGTACTTATACATCTACTGTATAGTTCACATTCACTATATGTAAACCAACACATGCCTTCATTTCTGCCAAATCCACAAACAGAAAACTTTCTGTCAATGGAAACAAATGTTACTTTTGCATGACTTTTGGTTGTACCAGTTTTTACAAATGACTCCCTATGGTTAAACAAGCAACAAACTGTTCTCTATAGTTTAGCTTTCATTAGACCAGTCTTGTAAATAATGCCAGCTCCGACCCCAGATTTGTGTTTTATCATATGTAAAGACCAAAATGTGGGTTTAGCTATATATATCATAACCTTTCAGGATTTAAAGAATTGCATTGTGGTGGAGGTTGTAAAATAATTATTGGAATTCTGTGTTAGTATGATTAGTATTTGGGTGTTTCCTGATTTGGCATCCCTTTTCATTTTTTAGCAATTTTGTCATTCATTCCAGACTGTGACTTTTCAACTAGTCAAAAATTTGCACTTATAATATTTTCAGATTTTCCACTACTTATCAGATTTCCTTCAGACATAACACTTCACAATAAAATAAGAAAGTTTTAAAAAATAAACAATTTTAAGACTTGTTTATTTTTCATTAACATAGGTTTGTGGTAAATCAATAACTCCATTTTTATTGGTGCGTAGACTAAACCTATTTTACACCGAAGCTTTTTGCTGCCATCTAGTGCTAGTTTAGTGTACAGATGCAATAAAAATGATTGCATATTAGATTTATTAGTGAAATTTACACACTTTCTGATGTTTGCAATAAACTAATAAAACAAGAATGAATTCTATAACTCAACACAGCTAATATATCAAGTGGTTTCCCCAAATTCGACACAAAATGCCACTTTTACTGACTACTGCAGTGTCAGGATTATTCAAACCTTTCATGACAAGCATCTATAGTACTTAGCAGAACATCTTTGGGCTGTTATGCAGTAAATATGATGTATAGTCAGACAACAGCTTCTGGCAGCTTTCCTAGGGAACCTTAGCCCATTCTTAGCCCATTCTTCATGAATAATGGTCTCCAATTCATCAATATTCTTGGGTTTGCAGACTGCAATCACGTTGTTCAAATCTGATAAAACAAAGGCTTTGAAATTAAAGCCAGGCAACAGTAATTACCACTTCAGAATCATCCTAAACTTCGCAAGAAGATGGAAGGCGCCAGACCGGGACCTGCGACGCCAATCAGACCTGACTGCCCCCCAGATGAGTATAATAAAATTTATTTTTCTTATCTTTCAGGTTGGATCAGGGGCTTATCTACAGCATTATACAATGCTGTAGATAAGCCCTGAAAGGTGATGGACTCATCTTATATCAGCCAAACCTGGTGACAGGTTCCCTTTAATGTTTTCTCTAGACATAGATGCAAAAAGTTGAAGTTTTGTTCCATTACTCGACAGAACCAAATGCCAAAACTTATGTGGCTTATTTGTATGGTTTTAAGCATATTGGAGCTGATTTGTCTTGTACTTTTGGGTCAGCAGAAATGTACATCTTGGAATTCCGACATGATGACTTTCAGCTTTTTTGTATGCCCTTACTGTGCCAACTGAAATCTCAGTGCCTTCTGCCACCAAGTCTTGCTCCAGATCTTTTGCAGTCATGAGAGAGATTTTAACCAAATGCCCCTCAGAAACCTGTTGGCAGCCAGTGATAGCTCCCTCTTTTTTCCACATCCAGTTAGTATAGAGGGAGTGTCTTTACATTTTAACCCCTTAAAGGGAACCTGTCAGCAGAATTGCGCACAATAACCTACACATAGTGTCAGGATGGTGCCATTATACTGATTACAATGAAACCTTGGTTGATGAAATCCATCTTATGGTTGTTCTTTAATCTTTAGTTTCAGTTTTGTGTTAATGAGATTGTCGTGCCCTAAGGCGGGGTTGGGGTATGTGGTGCTCTGATTATGTATTCATAATGCAGGTGCCAGCCATGTGTGCCAATAATACATTTTATTCAGGTTATTCAGCTAGAGGAAAGAAAAAATCAACGACTGCACAGGCGCGGGTGGTGCCATCTTAGAGGAGGAATTTTTTTATTCTTCACCAGTAAGATGGTGCCTCCTGCGCAGTAGCAGTAACAGCTATCGGATCACAGCTAGACACCGATAGCAGCTACTGTGCAGGCACGTCAGATGCCATTTTCATTTAGATTTTTTTTTCCTCTTGCTGAATAATCTGAAAAAAATGTATTATTGTCATACAAAACATGCAGCTTTGCTGCAGATCAGGTACCACAGCTGGCACCTGCCTGCAGAAGGTTTTTTTTTAAGTATGTACAGATATTCATTATGTAAACTAGGGGGCAGGTCAGTGAGGGATCAGTGACCGGTCAGCAGTCTGCATTATGAATATCTAATCAGAGCACCACATACCCCAACCCCGCCTTAGGACATGAGAATCTCATTAACACAAAACTGAAACTAAAGATTAAAGAACAACCATAAGGCGGATTTCATCAACCCAGGTATCATTTTAATCAGTATAACGGTGCCGACCTGACGCTGTCTGTAGTTTACTGTGCACAATCCTGCTGACAGGTTCACTTTAATGACCAGGTGTATTTCAGTTTTTGCATTTTTGTTTTGCTGTCCTTCTTCCCAGAGCCATAACTTTTTTATTTTCCTGTCAATATGGACATGTGAGGCATTGTTTTTTGCGGGACAAGTTGTGTTTTTGAACGACACCATTAGTTGTTACATATCATGTACTGGAAAATGGGGAAAAAAATTCAAAGTGTGGTGAAATTGCAAAAAAAGTGCAATTCCACAGTTGTTTTTATTTTTTACCATGTTCACCAAATGCTAAAACTAACCTGCCATTATGATTCTCCAGGTCATTAAGAGTTCATAAACATCAAACATGTATAGGTTCTTAGGTTCTTTTTCATTTAAGTGGTGAAAACAAAATCCAAAATTTGGTAAAAAAAAATAAATGAGTCTCCATTTTCCGAGACCCGTAGCATCTCCATTTTCGTGATCTTGAGCTGTATGAGGGCTTATTTTTTGAGCACCGAGCTGACGTTTATATTGATACCATTTTGGTGTAGATATGATTTTTTGGTCGCCCATTATTGCATTTTATTGCAATGTAGCGGCTACCAAAAAAAGTAATTTTGACATTTTGATTTTTTTTCTCGCTACGCCATTTAGCGATTCATTTTTTTTATGATCGGATCACCAGTGCTGAACAGAAATGCTCACCTGACATGAGCGCCGACCACAGTGCGGCGTTCATAGCAATCTGGCAATGACAGCCATAGAGGTCTGCTGCAGACTTGTGGTTGTCATGCTGTCCCATCGGTGACCCTCAATTATGCGTTAGGTCACAGATGAGCGGGATTAGTGATGGGCTTCTGGTATGCACGAGTTAAATGCCACTGTCAGAGATTGACAGCGGGATTTTACTAGTTAACTGCCGTGGGTGAATCGCAGCTGTATGGATCAGCTGTCATGTGCCCAGAAAAGTGGGGGCTTAGCGCTGGAGCCCCCACCAAACATGGGGAGTACACTCAATGTTTGAAATGGGGGGTTAACTTGCAAATCACAGTATGATCATGGGGTCTACATTGTATAGTTGATAAATTGGACAATTAAACCAGGTACTCAAAAACTAAAATATGACCTTTGTTTAAAACATTTTAAAAAAACAGCCATGTTCCTTTGCAAAATAAGATGGGAAAAGAAATGCTACGAAAATTCATATCCCAAAAGTAAAATATTTAGAGTTGAGAGTCCTCAGTGGTTGATACCTTTTAATGGCTAACTGAAAAGATGGTAACAAATTGCAAGCTTTCGAGACTACTCAGGTCTCTTCATCAGGCTGAACTAATACAAAATCTGAAGAATCACATATTTATACACAAAAACACAGAAAAAATGCAATAGGTAAGACAAGTGACGTGAAGCAGAATAGTCATTATGGCAGAGGGATGAGCATAAATATTGGAACAATTCATAGATAAGGAGAGAAAGTTTTATTACCCTCCGATTGGGGCCTGGCAATGTTTTGCGATGTTCCCACAGGGCACTCGGAGCAAACTCCTCAATTGATGCAATAGGCCATAAAACCATGTGACAGGTTCATTCCAGCATCAAGAGCGCCAAAGGCCACCATCAATCTGTACTCGCAAATTCCTCTCTGCCTCCGATTGTCAGAAGTTCCCTGTCCTCCCCAACAGCTGCAGGAACCTTGCCTTGCAATCAGAAGAGGTGCAAAACCTGTCCATTTATAATGACCACGGACAAGATAAAGATCCCCAACTCACATCAGGACTACAAGATGCCAGGTACTTTCAGCTGCATCACATCTAATGTTGTGTACCTAATTATATGTACTAAATGTCCAACTGGGGGTCTGTATGTGGGGGAGACCGGGCAAAGACTGGGAGCAAGGATGAATTCTCGTCGCCACGCAATGGGAGAGGGGAGAATGGATCTGCCTGTGGCGGGGCATTTTTGCTCCCCTGGTCATAGCGTGTCAGATATGGAAGTACTGGTACTGAGAAGCGGATTCGCATCTCGGAGGCAGAGAGGAATTTGCGAGTACAGATTGATGGTGGCCTTTGGCGCTCTTGATGCTGGAATGAACCTGTCACATGGTTTTATGGCCTATTGCATCAATTGAGGAGTTTGCTCCGAGTGCCCTGTGGGAACATCGCAAAACATTGCCAGGCCCCAATCGGAGGGTAATAAAACTTTCTCTCCTTATCTATGAATTGTTCCAATATTTATGCTCATCCCTCTGCCATAATGACTATTCTGCTTCACGTCACTTGTCTTACCTATTGCATTTTTTCTGTGTTTTTGTGTATAAATATGTGATTCTTCAGATTTTGTATTAGTTCAGCCTGATGAAGAGACCTGAGTAGTCTCGAAAGCTTGCAATTTGTTACCATCTTTTCAGTTAGCCATTAAAAGGTATCAACCACTGAGGACTCTCAACTCTAAATATTTTTCTATCTACTGGCTAACACGGTACGAAGATATACATCTTTACTGTATCCCAAAAGTAAGCACTTACTGTCACGGTTTCATCACTGACTGTGGTCTAAGGATGTTTTGAGGGACAGCTCAGCTGCCCTAAAGGATCTGGAGAGTGTTGGTTTTCTGAGTGACAGTCCAGTCATGTAATCTGATCCTGGGGCATGCTAAGCTGTCAGTATTTTAATTGAGCAGCAAGGCTGTTAATCTTGTCAAGCCTGTGGGTGCTTACTTGTCAGTTTTAGCTTAGCTGGGCTTGGCTTGTTTGCTTGCTCTGTGTCTGACTTTTTGTTCTTGTTTGGACCTCGGACTTGTAACTATTCATGTGGATTATCCATTCTGCTTTTAACACTCTCTAACTTTAGGTATTTGACCCTGGAATTGGCCTCTGACTATCCGTTTGTTGTACTCTCTTGTCGTGATGTACACTCCTGGCATTTGACCTCATGCTGTTATCTCACCACGCTTTACTTACCCCCATGCCCCCATGTACTACGAGTCCTCCTAGTATCTGACCTCAGACCTCCTGACTACCCTGTCTCATGCCTTGCCCATGAGTAGTGACTCAGTGTCACACTTTTGAAGATATTCCTTTAGGATATAAAAAAAAAAGGATTTCAATGCAGGAAGCACACTTTCTGTGATACGCAAGCCTTGGATTCAGGATTTTGTCTTAGTTGCAGAAATAGTTCTGAGGGGTTTAATACCGCTTTTTTAGTTTGAAATGCATGAAAAATAAAATAAGGCAGTTATTAAGGTGTTGTTACTGTCATGTATCTCATATCAATCAATTCAGTGACATTGACTATGTAGGTACATCACTTCTTTATACAGTACAGACAAAAAGTTTGGACACACCTTCTCATTTAAAGATTTTTCTTTATTTTCATGACTATGAAAATTGTAAATTCACACTGAAGGCATCAAAACTATGAATTAACACATGTGGAATTATATACTTAACAAAAAAGTGTGTAACAACTGAAATTATGTCTTATATTCTAGGTTCTTCAAAGTAGCCACATTTTGCTTTGATGACTGCTTTGCACACTCTTAGCCATTAGCCATTAGCCATTAGTTAGCCATTAAAAGGTATCAACCACTGAGGACTCTCAACTCTAAATATTTTTCTATCTACTGGCTAACACGGTACGAAGATATACATCTTTACTGTTGCACACTCTTGGCATTCTCTTGATAAGCTTCAAGAGGTAGTCACCGGGAATGTTTTTCACTTCCCTGGTGTGCCCTGTCAGGTTTAATAAGTGGGATTTCTGGCCTTAAAAATGGGGTTGGGACCATCAGTTGTGTTGTGCAGAAGTCTGGTGGATACACAGCTGATAATTCTACTGAATAGACTGCTAGAATTAGTATTATGGCAAGAAAAAAGCAGCTAAGTAAAGAAAACCGAGTGGCCATCATTACATTAAGAAATGAAGGTCAGTCAGTCAGAAAAATTGGGAAAATTTTGAGAGTGTCCCCAAGTGCAGTTGCAAAAACCATCAAGCGCTACAAAGAAACTGGCTCACATGAGGACCGCCCCAGGAAAGGAAAACAAAGAGTCACCTCTGCTTCTGAGGATAAGTTTATCCGAGTCACCAGCCTCAGAAATCGCAGGTTTACAGCAGCTCAGATTAGAGGCCAGGTCAATGCCACACAGAGTTCTAGCAGCAGACACATCTCTACAACAACTGTTAAGAGGAGACTTTGTGCAGCAGGCCTTCATGGTAAAATAGCTTCTAGGAAATCACTGCTAAGGACAGGCAACAAGCAGAAGAGACTTGTTTGGGCTAAAGAACACAAGGAATGGACATTAGGCCAGTGGAAATCTGTGCTTTGATCTGATGAGTCCAAATTTGAGATCTTTGGTTCCAACCACAGTGTCTTTGTGCGACGCAGAAAAGGTGAACGGATGGACTCTACATGCCTGGTTCCCACCGTGAAGCATGGAGGAGAAGGTGTGATGGTGTGGGGGTGCTTTGCTGGTGACACTGTTGGGGATTTATTCAAAATTGAAGGCATACTGAACCAGCATGGCTACCACAGCATCTTGCAGCGGCATGCTATTCCATCCGGTTTGCGTTTAGTTGGACCATCATTTATTTTTCAACAGGACAATGACCCAAAACACACCTCCAGGCTGTGTAAGGGCTATTTGACCAAGAAAGGGAGTGATGGGGTGCTAAGCCAGATGACCTGGCCTCTACAGTCACCAGACCTGAACCCAATCGAGATGGTTTGGGGTGAGCTGGACCGAAGAGTGAAGGCAAAAGGGCCAACAAGTGCTAAGCATCTCTGGGAACTCCTTCAAGACTGTTGGAAGACCATTTCCGGTAACTACCTCTTGAAGCTCATCAAGAGAATGCCAACAGTGTGCAAAGCAGTCAACAAAGCAAAATGTGGCTACTTTGAAGAACCTAGAATATAAGACATAATTTCAGTTGTTTCACACTTTTTTGTTAAGTATATAATTCCACATGTGTTAATTCATAGTTTTGATGCCTTCAGTGTGAATTTACAATTTTCATAGTCTTGAAAATAAAGAAAAATCTTTCAATGAGAAGGTGTGTCCAAACTTTTGGTCTGTACTGTATATCACTTTAATCTTTGGATTAGTATTTACAGACTGAGACTAACACTCCCATTTTCAATTTGCTTGAAGAATTAAAGTTGTTCATCACAATCAGGTTAGACAGTTTTCTATCACTACGTGGAAAAAAATTGTGCTCTCACCTTCTATCCTTACTAGAGTTGAGCGAAACAGGTCGGTCAGATTCAAAAGTCACCAACTTTCGCCAAAGTCGGGTTTCGTTAGCCGAAACACGACTATAGTGTGAAGTCGGCCATGCGGTCGTTGAAACGAGCGTCAAAGTCGAGTTACACAGAATGCTTTCAGGCGCCTTTTTCCATCCAATGAGCAAGGACGTACACATTGGGCAACGAGATGACATGTGCAGCATCCACCACCATCTTAGAGAAGGGCATTGCAGTGATTGGCTTGCTTTGGGGGGCGTCATAGTGTCTATAAAAGCCCTGACCGCCAACCGTCATTTTACTTCTGCTGATCTTAACAGTAGGGAGAGGTGTTGTGAATAGGCTGGAAATGAGTTCTGAGCAGAAGCTCCCTCTGGTGGTTACAAACGGTACTGGACTGTCCAGTGAAGATTGTGAGGATTGGGAATCAGGTGTTACTGACTGGTCTTATATAAGGGAGTCGCCTTCCCATCAGGGTTGCCGGTGATCAATTGTTCTGGTCTCAATCCTTGATTCCTGTTTCCTTGGTAGCCTGCTGTGTCGTGTCTGAATCTCCTGCTAACAGATAAGACATTTTCTTCTTTTTGTTTTTGTGCTTGATTTTTGCATTTTTTCCTGCACTTCTGTGGGGGCCTTCAGGGTCCCCTCTGGGGGCTTTTGCCCTCTCAGTTCAGTTCAGCCACTGATGTTTGTACATTTGCTTTTTCCAGTTTTTTCAGTGGCTGCTGTTTTGTTTTTGGTTACACCAGAGAACTAATTTAGGTGGTAGAGGTCGTGTGATCTCAGGTGTTTTTGAAATTAGTAGTGTTGGTGCTTTTCAGGGTTTTTTGGGATTGCAGTAAGTGCCCTTCCTATCCTTTTCTATTTAGTAAGTTTGGGCCCCAACGTTTGCTCATACTATTTTCTGTCTGTGTCAGTATTTCTTCTTGTCTAACCGCCATTACATGTTTGGGGGCTTTCTATGTTCTTTGGGGATCTGCTCCGGGGCAGATAGCTTTCCTATTTCTAGCTTTAGGTGTAGTTAGTTTCTCAGGGTGTTACGAGGCGTCTAGGACCAACGTAGGAACGCTCCACGGCTGCCTCTAGTTGTGGTGGTTAGTCAGGGTACTGCAATCTCATAGTTTCCAACTGCTCTGGTGTATTTCCTTTTTGCCTGCTCTCCTCAGCTACCAAATCATAACAGAGAGGTTGCTGATGCTGTTTATCAGTAGGGAGAGTTAGGGCTGGAAAGAGAAGTTCTTCTGTGCTTGTGCTGATAGCAATTGTGCAGTACAGTTAGGCCTCTTTCACACATCAGTTTTTTTGTGTCAGGCATGATCCGTTGAACACCTGAAGGGACGGATCCGGCACTGAAATAAAAAAACTGATGCAACGGATCCGTTTTTTTGCTGGATCCGACCTGAACTTTTGAACCCGGAAAAAGAGGGTTTTGGATGTCCGGAGACACTGGAAAATGTAGTAGTAGTAGTAGTAGTAGTAGTAGTAGTAGTAGTAGTCCCTGATTTCCACAATCCGGATCAGACTTTTGACGAATTGCACAAAAGTCTGATCTGGTTCCATTGACTTCTATTGTTTCCGGCCGCCTGATGCGCCGCTTCAGGCACTATCAGGCGGCTCCGGTAAACAAAAAAAACGTTACATGCACCATTTTGTCCGGCCGCCGGAATGTACATTTCCGCCAGATCCGGAAAAAAACGGATACAACACAATGACATCAGGCACGATCCAGCGCTAATGAAAGTCAATGGTAAAAAAACGCATCCGGTACCGGATCCGTTTTTTTAGCAACACGCCGGATCATGCCTGGAGTCAAATAATGGATGTGTGAAAGCAGCCTTAGTGTGCAGTGACAGGGGAGGATTTTCTTGTGTGCAGCAGCGCTGGTTATTAGGCTGCCTGATAGCTGTATTGCTGTGTGTACACTGCTGTGCAGACTGCTTTTTACACAGCACTAATACTTTTATTCTTTTTTTCTGCACAGTTACTGAGCGTTCATTTTTTCCCACACCGTATAGAGCTGTACGCTCCTCACACACTACCGTGTACTGGCTGGTCTCACAGACAAATACATGCTGACTATCTGTGTGTGACTCCTGAAATATATACAGAGATTTACAATTTCCCCTACACTGTATACAGCTTTTTTCTCCTGATACAGTACCCTTTTTCTGCTTTTTGTATTATGATCAAATCCATACTGAGTGAGTGTCTGTGTGTTACTCCGGAAATATATACAGAGATTTAAGATTACACCAACACTGTATACAGCTGAACGCTACTGATACAATACCATATATCAGCTGGTATTTTGGGTACATTTTCCCAAACATGAGGAAGTATGGTGGAAGAGGACGTGGGCGGGTGGGGACAGCTGTTATTCCCCATTGACTTGCATTGGGTCGGGTTTAGTTTTTTTTGTCAAAAGGTAACCGTGTGCACAGCCAAAGAGAGAGGTGCCCGAGTAGGTTCCCACACCGTAACTAAATATGAAATTAACTCGGCACTCAACTTATGTGTATGAGATATAAGGTTTTTATTCGCAGTAGTAGCGAAACGTTTCGGTCCTATATCATGGACCTTCATCAGTCACACAAACTACTGCATAAAGGGTTAATCCACAATGGGAAAAGGAGAAGCTGGATGCAGCCAGTGGTGGTAGATAAGAATGAAGCCAAATGTCTCTATTTGACCCGATATCCTGTGGGATAAAGTCCAGCGGTGAATGTGATCTCTGCATGGGACGCGGTGTCTGACTTGCGGTGGACACCGCGTCCCATGCAGAGATCACATTCACCGCTGGACTTTATCCCACAGGATATCGGCTCAAATAGAGACATTTGGCTTCATTCTTATCTACCACCACTGGCTGCATCCAGCTTCTCCTTTTCCCATTGTGGATTAACCCTTTATGCAGTAGTTTGTGTGACTGATGAAGGTCCATGATATAGGACCGAAACGTTTCGCTACTACTGCGAATAAAAACCTTATATCTCATACACATAAGTTGAGTGCCGAGTTCATTTCATATTTATTTTTTTTTGTCAACCTCCGACTTTTGTCGCGAGCTAGTCGGCCGATCTCGTTTGACTCGACTTTTGCGAAAGTCGGGTGGTCCGAAACCCGACTCAACCCGAAAAAAGGCAAAGTCACTCATCTCTAATCCTTACACTGTATAACTATAAAATGGCACTTCTTGGCCGGCCTTCATCTTTTAAACTGTTTGAGATTGGTTGTACTAGACCATATGATTTGATAGCTGCAGGTAATTATAGACATCTTCAGCAGTGTGAAATGATGTCGGACGGTCATTCTTGTTGCCTATCCTAGTTAATAGAATCACAGAGTGTTTGAAGTCATAGTGACCTGCAGATTTCAGGAAATTCGATTCTAAGTTCGTCTTCCAAAGATTGATCCACTCATCTATTACCTAGTCCAGTCTCTCATTAACAAGTATGTCTCTGATCTCTGACAGCACAGCATTTTCAAGTCCTGCATCAATGACCAAGTCATGACTCTGATCTATTTTTTTTACTCAGTACATTATGTACTCTGGCAACACGATCTCTATTACCTTTTACCTACACTTTGTATCTGGTACAATTGTTTAGATTTGATGTATCCCTTTCTAATTCTTATTTTTTTGATTCCCTATTGATTAACCCAAAATGTTCTTCCTATAAGTATTTGATCGATTGCTGATTTTGTAAGTTTGGCCGCTGACAAAGACAAGAACAGTCTATAATTTTAAGGGTAGTTTAATTTTAACATTTGAGAGATAGAATATCAAAAAGAAAATCCAGAAAATCAATTGCGTAAATTATATAAATTTATTTACATTTTGCAGTAAGAAATAAGTATTTGATCCCTCTGGCAAACAAGTCTTAATACTTGGTGGCAAAATGTTTTTTGGCAAGTACAGCAGTCAAACATTTTTTGTAGTTGATGAGGTTTGTGAGGAATTTTGGTCCAATCCTCTTTGCAGATCATCTCTAAATCATTAAGATTTTGAGGCTGTCGCTGGGCAACTTGGAGCTAACTGAAAAGAATGCAACAAATTGCAAGCTTCGAAACTACTTAGGTCTCTTCATCATGCATAGAATAATATAAAATCTGAAGAGTCACATATTTATACACAACAGGGCACAGAAATAATGCAATATATAAGACAAGTGACGTGAAGCAGAACTATCTTGGGAGAGGATGAACAGTTGTGGCCGTAAATATTGGAACAGTTCATAGATAAGGAGTGTGAAAATTTTATTGTCCTCTGATTGGGGTCTGATTCTGTGTTGTGATGCCCCTACAATGTCTGAGGAGAAAATTCCTTAAGGGTATGCCACACTAAACAATATCACTAACGGGATCGCTAAAAAACGTCACTATTTAGCGATCCCGTTAGCGATGTTGTTCAGTGCGGCAGCTTCCAGCGACGAGCTTCCTGCTGTGATCTCGCTCGTCGCTGGAATCGTTCCGGACCCTATTTCATCGCTGGCGCTCCCGCTGGGTAAGTATCTTATCGCTGTGTGGCACCTTTTCTTAGCGATTTAGCGGTACTTTTGTACCGCTAAAGTCGTTAAGAAGATCGCTAACGGCGATAGCGTCGTTAACTATATCGCTAAATGCTGCAGCATTTAGCGATATAGAAACAATCCCGCTAGCGATCTCATTAGTATGCAACGCTAACGAGATCGCTAGCGGGATAGCTTAGTGTGGCAGTACCTTTAGTTGATGCAGAAAGACATAAATCCATGCAACACATTCATTCCTGCAGTGTGTCAAAGGTTGTCATAAGTTTATACCCCCAGATCCTTCTGTCTCTCTGAGATTTGAATTTACCTATTAAAAGAAGTAATTTAATGTCCACAGTGCTGTGATCAGGGATACAAAAATGTACAGTCATGGCCAAAAGTTTTGAGAATGACACAAATATTATATTTTCACATGATCTGCTGCCCTCTGGTTTTTATGTGTGTGTTTGACAGATGTTTTTATCACAGACAGAAATATAATTGCAAACATACGAGTAACAAAAGCTTATATTGACAGTTAGAATGAGTTAATGCAGCAAGTCAATATTTGCAGTGTTGACCCTTCTTCTTCAGGACATCTGCAATTCTCCCTGGCATGCTCTCAATCAACTTCTGGACCAAATCCTGACTGATAGCAATCCATTCTTGCACAATCAATGCTTTCATTTTGTCAGAATTTTTAGGTTTTTGTTTGTCCACCCGTCTCTTGATGATTGACCACAAGTTCTCAATGGGATTAAGATCTGGGGAGTTTCCAGGCCATGGACCCAAAATCACTATGTTTTGTTCCCTGAGCCATTTAGTTATCACCTTTGCTTTATGGCAAGGTGCTCCATCATGCTGGAAAAGGCATTGTTGATCGCCAAACTGCTCTTGGAGGGTTGGGAGAAGTTGCTCTTGGAGGACATTCTGGTACCATTTTTTATTCATGGCTGTGTTTTTAGGCAAGACTGTGAGAGAGCCGATTCCCTTGGCTGAGAAGCAACCCCACACATGAATGGTTTCAGGATGCTTAACAGTTGGCATGAGACAAGACTGGTGGTAGCACTCACCTTGTCTTCTCCGAATGAGGCGTTTTCCTGATGTTCCAAACAATCGAAAAGGGGATTCATCAGAGAAAATAACTTTACCCCAGTCCTCAGCAGTCCACTGCCTGTACCTTTTGCAGAATATCAGTCTGTCCATGATGTTTTTTCTGGAGAGAAGTGGCTTCTTTGCTGCCCTCCTTCAGACCAGGCCTTGCTCCAAGAATCTCCGCCTCACAGTGCGTGCAGATGCACTCACACCTGCCTGCTGCCATTCCTGAGCAAGCTCTGCACTGCTGGTAGCCCGATCCCGCAGCTGAAACACTTTTAAGAGACGGTCCTGGCACTTGCTGGTCTTTCTTGGGCGCCCTGGAGCATTTTTGGCAACAATGGAACCTCTCTCCTTGAAGTTCTTGATGATGCGATAGATTTTTGACTGGGGTACAATCTTTCTAGCTGTGATACTCTTCCCTGTTAGGCCATTTTTGTGCATTGCAATGATGACTGCACGTGTTTCTTTAGAGATAACCATGGTTAACAGAAGAGAAACAATGATGCCAAGCACCAGCCTCCTTTTAAAGTGTCCAGTGGTCTCATTCTTACTTAATCATGACAGATTGATCTCCAGCCATGTCCTCATCAACACCCACACCTGTGTTAATGGAGCAATCACTGAAAAGAGGTTAGCTGGTCCTTTTAAGGCAGGGCTGCAATGATGTTGAAATGTGTTTTGGGGATAAAGTTCATTTTCTAGCCAAATATTGACTTTGCAAGTAGTTGCTGTTAAGCTGATCACTCTTTATAACATTCTGGAGTATATGCAAATTGCCATTAGAAAAAGTGAAGCAGTAGACTTTGTAAAAATTAATATTTGTGTCATTCTCAAAACTTTTGGCCATGACTGTATGACCACAGGTAATTTATGACTCCACCATAAGAAATAGACTGGGCATAAATGGCCTAGATTCCAAGATGAAAACTACTGCTGAGCAATAAGAAAATAAAGACTTGTCTCAGTTTTGCCAGAAAACATCATAATCATCCCCAAGTCTTTTGGGAGAATACTCTGTGGACTGACAAGACAAAAGTTGAACTTTTTGGAAGGTCCCATTACATCTCGCATAGAAGTAATACAGTATTTCAAAAAAGGAACTTCATACCAACAGTAAAATATGGTGGTGTCAGTGTGATGGTCTGGGGCTGTATTGCTACTTCAGGACCTAGAAGACCTACTGAAGTAAATAGAACCATGAATTCTGCTGTCTACCAAAAAATCCTGAAGCAGAATGTCTGGCCATCTGTTCATGACCTCAAGATAAAGTGCATTGGGGTTATGGATTAGGACAATGATCCAAAACACACCAGCAAGTCCACCTCTGAATGGCTTAAGAACAACAAAATTAAAACTTTGGAGTTTCCTAGTCAAAATCCTGACCTTAATCAGATTGAGATGCTGTAGCATTACCTTAAAAAGGAGATTCATGCTTGGAAACCCTTCAATGTAGCTGAATTACAACAATTCTGCAAAGATGAGTGGGCCTAAATTCCTCCAGAGCATTGTGAAAGACTCACTGCCAGTTATTGCAAACATTTGATTGCAGTTTTTGCTACTAAACGTACTGTCACACTAAGCGAGATTGCTAACGAGATCGCTAATGCGTCACCGATTTTATGACGCAGTAGCGATCTCGTTAGCGACGCAGCTGTGTGTGACATGTGGCAGCTATATGGCCCCTGCTGAGATGTCATTGATCGCTTATGAATGTTCTGAGCCGTTTTTTGGTCGTTGGTGTCCCGCTGGTGAGCCTGAATCGCTGAGTGTGACACCCTTTATGAACAACTTTACCAGCGTCGCAGGTGGGACTAGGTTTTCCCAATGACTGCAGAGGTCGTTATATAGATCGCTGATCTCTGCTGAGATCTTTGGTTTGGAATCTAACTAGCGATTGCACTAGCGATCTCGCCAGGTCGTGTCGTTGTCGTGATCGCTGGTGCGATCACTAAGTGTGAAAGTGCCTTAAGGGTGTCCCAACCAGTCACTAGGTTTAGAGGGCAATAACTTTTTCACACAGGACCCTGTAGGTTTGGATTTAATTTTCTCTTAAATAATAAAGACCCCAATATAAAAACTGCAATTTGTGTTTACTTGTGCGATCTTTGTCTATTATTCAAATTTGTATCTGAAAGTGTGAAAAACATGCAAAAGAATAGGAAATCAGGAAGGGGCACAAACTTTTTCACACAACTGTATACCTAATGGCTCATTCACACTTCGTATTTTTCTTGTGTGTGCCACATACTTTTTTTAATGTGCAGCTTACAGACCTATTACAATCAATGTGCATTTTCACATGTCCAACTTTGATCCATGCTTATGACCAAGTTGCCCAAATAAGTGAATAGGTGGAACATCTGTGGCGATTTTTGCTTTGGCAACTAGGCAGTGCTGCACCTTTGCTGCAAACCAGCCGCAATCCTATATATTCCAGGGACTTGTGGGTCTAACCAGTACAGAAGCTACGTGGTTACTCGTGTTCAATTTGATTTCTAGCAGCTGCCAACACTAGGTGGGGCTGTTACTATATCAACCCTTAAGTGCCAGGTCCCACTGTCAGTCAATGTTTGTGCTACTTAACTTTACCTGTGTGCTTTGCATCTTGTGTTTCTTAGTGACTTATCCTGTTTCCTGACCTCGAATTGACTTTTGACTACACACGCAATTTTGTCTCTGCATGATCTCTTGGCTTTGACCCTTCTTGGCAACTATTCCTGCTTCTGATTCTAACTTTCGGACTGCAGTTCTTCTGTGGGTCGTATTATAAATCCAGATTCCTGTTAAATGGTTAAAGGGTTTCAGGGTTGGTTTGGAATCTGCCAGACAGTGTGGTTTGTGCCAAGTCTGTCCGAGGTTGCCTTTTCGAAGCTATGGCCTCAGACAGATGTGAACATAGGTCCGTAAAAAAAAAAAAATACCATCCGTGTGCTATATGAAAACAGCCATTTCGCTAGTAATTGATAGGACAAGCTGGAAAATTTTAGCTTTTTTGCTTTTGTTATTTCCTCCCAACTTCCAAGAGTCATAACTTTTTTTCCCTTTCTGTTGACAAAAAAATGTGAGCGCTTGTTTTTTGCAAGATGAATTGTAGTTTTAAATCACATCATATATTTTACAATATGACACAGAAAAATAACGTAAAAAATTAAAATTACAGTGAAATAGTGAATATGGATGAGCCAATGTGTTCGGTGATACTCGGATATCACTCGATTATCAGGATGCTCGGATGTGCTCGGCACTTGGTGATCATTAGTCGATGCTCGATTTCAAACTCGAATGCCCGCCCCGCATGTTTGGCTCCTGTTACACAGCCAATAAGCATGCTGAGATTGCCTGCGAGTCACTGTAATGCCGTAGCCATATTGGTAGTGGAATTGGATTGCCAGCCAGGGCAGTGGTATACTCGGTACCGGGCCAGTGTCTTAAAGGGATGTGTCACAGCGGCAGTGACCCAGTCCGTGGCCCTGGGCGTCCAATAAAAGGAAAATATTTACAGGGGATGATAGAGTTTGTAGTAAAGTGTTCGTGACGCCATCTGTGGTTTCTGGTCAGAGATGACCAGCGCTGCAGTGCAGATCCTCTGAGACTGGTGGTGATGCAGCAGAGTTGGAATAGCTTGTTGTCTCAGGGCAGAGAGATGTTGTAGAAAGAGATGGTGCTGTGAGATGTAGCAGAGTGGAGTGTGTGCCGCATGAAGAACTCGAGGAGACAGTCAGATGCAGTTTCCAAAGCTTTACTCAAAGTTCAGGTGTGCACAGTACAGGTGCCCTCTTGGTGCCACGTCCTCCAGGTATGGAGTCCAGCGAAACTCCCAGGCAGATGGAGAACACCAGTCCAAAGCTCCCTGTCAGTGTATGCTGTTATGTTTTGGTAGCTGAGGAGAGCAGGCAAAAAAGGCAATACACCAGAGAGGTTGGGATCTACTGGATTGCAGTACCCTGACTAACCACCACAACTAAAGGCAGCCATGGAGCGCTCCTTCGTTGGTCCCAGACGCCTCGCCACAGCCCGAGAGGCTAACTACACCTAAAGATAGAAAGAGGAAAGCTATCTGCCCCGGAGCAGATCCCAAAAGAACATAGGAAGCCCCCAAACATGTAATGGCGGTTAGACAAGAGGAAATACAGACACAGACAGAAAATAGTATGAGCAAACGCTGGGCCCAATCTGCCTGGACAGAAAAGGATAGGAAGGATACTTACTGCAATCCAAAAAAACCCTAAAAAAAGCCAACGCTACTAATTGCAAAAACATCTGAGATCACACGACCTCTACCACCTAAATTAGTTCTCTGGTGTAACAAAACTAAGCCGCAGCCACAGAAAAAACTGGAAAAGGCAAATGAACAAACAACAGTGGCTCCAGGGGAACCAAGAGGCGCCCAAGCCCCCGAGGAGGGGAACCTGGCCAACCTCACAGAAATGCAGAGAAAATTGCAAATGGCAAGCACAAAAACAAAAAACAGAAAATATCTTATCTGAGAGCAGGAGAAGAGGCAAGACTCAGCAAGCTTCCAAGTGAACCAGGAAACAACGTTGAGACAAGAACAATTGATCACTGGCAACCATAATGGGGGGAAACCTCCCTTATATCCAGCCAGTCCGTGATTCCTGATTGCCAATCCTCATTGAATGGTTCAGTACCATTTGTAACCACCAGAGGGAGCTTCTGCTCAGAATTCATTTCTAAAACATTCATAACAGTATGCCTTCCTTGACCATCTCACTGTGCTGATTTCCACTCCTTTCTTCCTTCCCAGCACCATGCAAAGCAGTGTCCCAGTCTAGAAGCTGCGGATCCTGTAGGACAACGTGACCCAGGAGTTTCCTTGATCCTATATAGCTTTCCTTCCCTGAGAAGATGCTTGCGGCTGTGGCTGTGATTCCTAAAGTTATCACAGCTGTCGGCTTGCTAGCTGAGTCCTAAAGTTCTCCACTAGGCTAGGGGCCAAGACCCTTCTGCAACCTGGATTCTCCCAGCTGGCATCCGCCAGTCCTAGAACAAGCCCCATGGGTAGCCTTCTGCTCTGCCGTGCCTCTGAGAAATCCCTTTCCCTTACGGGGAACCTTCTTTCTTTCTCTCTGTGAGCAGCTCCTCAGGACTTGGAGCCTGCTGCACGGTTTTATCTCTTTCCCCTCTCCACCATGGGAGAGCTGTGTAACACGTCTGTCTCCTTCCTCCCCAAAGGGAAGACTCTCCTTACTTCCCTCTAACTCCTGCTCTGACCCACAAGCTCCACCCACCATCTAACACCCTTTGCTAGCTGCAGACATGCTATTGAAACTCAGCTAGTGTGTGCGATGGATGCAGTGTTGCCAGAGCCAAGTGTAGTGTCTCCACCTTACCTGAAAGATGAAATACCACATCTCTGGCTGAGATGCAGTACCTCTGTGGAGACTGGTCCCTGAGGGCGCCACAGAATTACTGTGATTGGCCGGCCATATAACATCATCAGAGGTTATAAAAGGACAGGCGCCGCCAGGTTCAGCACACTGACATTACTGCACAGCTCTGTGATAGTTGTTAGTGGAGGTAGAGAATGCTTGTCCAGGTGTGTGTGTGTGCACAGTTTAATGAATAAGAGTCCTGTAGTGTTGATACTGGTGCTGAAGCTGAACCACCACACTAACAGTCCTTGTAAGGGTTAATTTAGTGCTTTGCTGTTTGTATCATATATATTTTGCATTTTGCCTAGGAAGGGAGATAGATTTTCAAGAGCAGTAAAAAAATGTACTTTATTGTCATCCATAGAGTATTACAAGCTTTGTGGTACATTTCTGCGTTATATAACACCAAAAATGCGTCAGAACATTTTTCTAGATTCAATGACTCACCCATAAAACATTATGTGTAGCGCTGATGTCCCTTCACGCTTCCACTCTCCCCCGGTAGGGATGCTGACTTACTCAGCCCCTGTCCTGCACTGCCCCTTCCTTCTGCTGCTGCTGTTGCTGTGCTTAGAGTGCGCTCCTGCCCTCTTAAAATTACAACACCTTGTCTTAAAGTGTCCCTGGCCAATGGCTGGGAGATACTTATTATTTAAGGCACCTCCACCTGATGGGAAGTGCCTCAGCAATGTGGTTAGTCTGTTCCCAACATCTTTGCTAGCTTTCAGGTCCTCAGTACCTACCAGTCAGTTTACCTATCCTGTACCTGTCTGCATGTTCTTGTCTTTTGTGCCTATATTCCATCCATGCTTGACTGCACCTGCCATGACAATCTTTATACCAGCCTGTACCTGTCATTCCAGTCTGTATTCCAGCCATACCTACCTGCACCTGTCATGCCAGTCTATATACCAGCCATACCAGCCTGTACCTGCCGCGCCAGTCTGTATACCAGCCATAATCATCTGCACCTGCCGTGCCAATCTGTATACCAAACGTACCTGCCTGTACCTACTGTGCCAGTCTGTGTACCATTCATACCTGCCTACACCTGCCTTGACAGTCTGTATACCATCCATCCCTGCCTGCACCTATCATGCCAGTCTGCATACCAATCGTACCTTCCTATACCTACCATGTCAGTCTGTATGCCAACCATCCCTGCCTGCACCTGCTGTGTCTACCAGTATTCCTGTCGTGCCTTCCTGTACTTATCTAGTCCACCTAGTCTTGACTGTTCCATCACCCTGCCCTTTGGGGGTTAGCTGCCGTGTACCTGAGGTCTGTCCTGGAGTAGGATCTGACATCTATCGGGAGCCAAGTCTAACCCCACCATCAGGGGCTCTAGCGAAAAGTCAGGTCACGTCCCTCCAGGCTCTCCTCAGATCACGGTGCAATGGTTCCACCATCCCTGTTACATTATGTGCTTTGCGGTACATTTCGTTGTAAAATAACACTCCCAAAAAGCATTGAAACATTTTTCTGTTTTCAATTACTCATCCATATACTATTAAATGTTCTGTGGTACATTTTGGTGGCATATAACACTCCATAAAAGTGTTTAAATCTTTTTCTGTTTTCAATTACTCATCCATGTACTATTATTTGTTCTGTGGAACAATTTAATGTTATATAATAGTCCAAAAAAAGCAGTGAAAAAAAATTCTGTATTCAAGTACTCATCCATATACTATTAAATGCTCTGTGAAACAATTTTCTAGATACAATTACCCACCCATAGAATATTACATGCTCTAGATGGCAGAAACACACAAAACTCCAGAGTGATTGACCAGAGGAATAACAGAGGCAGAAGAAGCGAGCGCGACATTGGAGGTGGCAGGAGCTTGTGGTCCTAAATCGGATGTCTTCCTGGAACTACAAACCAAGGCCCAAACCATTTGGGTTATTGCGTATTGCAGACAAGAGAGCCAGGATCCAAGAACTTGTGAGCAGACTGCGGGACCTAGGCTGGTCGGAAGAAACATAACGGCGAGCCAGGACCAGGGCTGGATAAATGCTAGTGGACCCACTAGGCACAAGGTACTGACAGTTTACATCTGGAGGGCGGTAACTAGATATAGCCTGCAGTGGCGATGGGGGTCATTAGAAGAGTTTGGGACCTGTCATTACATCTCGTTCAACCAGCGGGAAGTAGAGACGGAACATTTGCCTTGAAGGCTGCAAGAGCTGAAAACAGGGTCACGTTCCTCAAAATGGAGGGTCAATATTGCTGGTATGCGGTGGGTGTGATCCAAGAAAGAAAGGAGCAGGTTGAACCCTTCTTGAGAAATTAATGGGACTAGGAGATGCTCCTTGAGGCAACTCGAGATGGGGCTACCAACACTGAGAGATCGTACTATCCTTTAGATTCCCCACAACCTATAAGAGAGCAGGCAATGGTGCAGCAGACACAAGGGGCTGTCGCACATTTCTATATGTCGGGGGCTCTGGCACTACCTGAAGCCAGTTCACTTACAGCCCAGGCATCTGGGAATCGTGCTCCAGGAAGCAGATGGAGGCAGTCTCCCCAGCCTGCCGAGGAAGGAGAAAAGAAGCAGACACCCACTGTATTACCCTCCTTATAATTTTTTCCTGGCTTTTTACTTACTGCAAAGTGTTTGAGTGTAGGAGTACATCAACTATATTTTCAAAATATTTAAGTTCAAAATTTTTTTCTGGATTCAAGTAGTCATCCATACAGTTCAATGCGATTATTTTTACCTGACTTTCTATAACTCCCAAAAAAATGATTAAATATATTCCACAACCACACACATTGAAAAATTTGAAGAATTTTCATTATTATATATATGTGTGTGCAGGAAGTGTGTAGGACACACAGGAATCAATCAGAACAGAAAAACTGCAAAGCAGCAAAAATGTGTACTAGTCCAACAATTATATATAAAAATACAAACTTTATTCATAATATTCATAGAAAAAGTATATCACACAAATGTACAGAGGAACAGGTATCAAACATGGTATATATCATGTTGGAAAATCAATGGGAAAACATTGCAAAGGTAATATAGGCGTCCTCCTCCCCCGAATAACCTCCCCATGTCCTAAAATATATAGAGCCAAAGGAATAGATCAATGATGTCAATATATGTATATAACTAATGCTGCCAAAGATAATGATCAAGCGCAGGTATTATAGCGCTATGTCACTGAAATAATCATTGTCAGATGCATATAGTAAACAACTATTATCAGATATTCAAAGTAATATCTGATAATAGTTGTTTACTATATGCATCTGACAATGATTATTTCAGTGACATAGCGCTATAATACCTGCGCTTGATCATTATCTTTGGCAGCATTAGTTATATACATATATTGACATCATTGATCTATTCCTTTGGCTCTATATATTTTAGGACATGGGGAGGTTATTCGGGGAGGAGGACGCCTATATTACCTTTGCAATGTTTTCCCATTGATTTTCCAACATGATATATACCATGTTTGATACCTGTTCCTCTGTACATTTGTGTGATATACTTTTTCTATGAATATTATGAATAAAGTTTGTATTTTTATATATAATTGTTGGACTAGTACACATTTTTGCTGCTTTGCAGTTTTTCTGTTCTGATTAACTCCCAAAAAAAGTATACATTTTTTCTGGATTCAATTAGTCATGATTACAGTTTAACGTTCTTTGTGTTAATTACTGTGGGTTAAAATTTTTAAAAATTGCTTGGTCTGGCACAGTTCACAAAACATTTTTTTTCCAAAAATTGACTATTGTCATATGTACTGTAGAACATGCTTTGTGTGAAATTTTGTTGATTTGAAATATAAATCAAAAATGGCCTGCTACAGGTGTACAAATTGGGTTGTTCAAAAATTGACAGATGTCATATATACTCTAGAACACTTTTTGTGTAAAATTTTGTTGTTTTGAAATAAAACCAAAAATTAGCCTGCTTCAGGTATATTTGGTTGTTCAAAAGTTGATTATTGTCATATATAAACTCTAGAACTTGTATTGTGTGAAATTTATTTGGTATGAGATAAAAACTAAAATTGGCCTGCTACAGACGTGGAAATTTGGTTATTCAAAAATTGACTTGACATCAAGTTCTTTTTTTTTGCAACAAATTTATTTTGTCACACAGTTTTCTTTTACTTAACAATCTTTTCTGTAAAATATGTTTAATTTCATTTAAACTTTCAAAAAAAATTCAAATAATGGAGAAAAAAAGGTGGGTTAGTTGTCATATATACTATAGAACTTGGCTTGTGTAAAATTTTGTTGGTTTGAAATAAAAAACAAAATTGGCCTGCTATAGGTATAGAAATTTGGTTGTTCAAAAATTGACTATTGTGATATATACTGTTGAACTTGGTTTGTGTGAAATTTCATTGGTTTAAAATAAAAAACAAAAATTGTCCTGCTACAGGTGCACAAGTTTGGTTATTCGGTACTTGGTCCCCAGTAGTGTTGAGCGATACTGCTCGATATCTAAAATATTGTATCGAAATTGTATCACCGATATCACTAAATATCGGCGATATCCGATTTCGATACCGGAAGTCCCATGTAAGTCTATGGGAACAAAATATCGCAACTAAAAAAAACCTTTATTTCCTTGTAAACACTAAATATACACACATAGAATACATATATATATATATATATATATATATATATATATATATATACATGTCATTGTGACATATATATATACATATATGTATAGTTTATACACTTATACATAGTAAAATATCCTCTGATTCAATTGCCGGGTAAAGCCGGCTTCAGTGAAAAGACAGAAGCACCCGACATGAAATGACACTTGGTGTACATAGGGTTAACCATGTCTTTTCATGTCGTTTGCTATCTGATTTGCACAAACAATTAAATCAGTCTATGTTTGCAAAATTTCACACCTGTAGGGGTTAATTAAAGGTGTAAATTCGTTGTAAAAAAAACTGACTTTTTTGCTACGAATTTACACCTTTAATTAACCCCTACAGGTGTGAAATTTTGCACACATAGACTGATTTAATTGTTTGTGCAAATCAGATAGCAAAGGACATGGTTAACCCTATGTACACCAAGTGTCATTTCATGTCGGGTTCTGCATTTTCACAAAAGCCGCAATTGAATTAGCGGCTATTATACTATGTAGAAGTGTATGAACTATAATATATATATATATATATATGTGTCACAAACTCAATGACATGTATATATATATATATATGAGGTGTAAAATTGCTGAAAAAAAATGCGTGGGCTCCCGCCCTATTTTCGCAACCAGACAGACAAAGCCAGTGAGTGGGGGCAGATAATAATAGCCCAGAGAGGGACCATTATTTCCCCCCCCCCGGCTACTAACAACTGCCCCCAGACACCCCAGAAAGGGCAAATCTCTAATTAGATTTGCCCTTTCTGGCACTTTGCCCGTCTATTCCCATTGCCCTGTAGCGGTGGCGAATGGGTTAATAAGGGGTTAAAATGACCTTGCAATTGAAAGGTCACTTTAGGCCAGGTTAATAATTGAGAGCTGTCAATTAGACAACTATCAATTATTAATCCTATTGTATGAAAGAAAAATCAAACACACACACTTTAATAAAAAGAAGTTTAATGAAATAATCACACAGTTTTTGACCATATTTTATTTTCCTGCTAAAACCATTTCCTGTAATAAAAATAAAATAATAAAGCAAAATTATTCTTACCAATCCGATGTACAGTCAGGTCCCACGGTGTTATCCTTCAGAAAGGGTTAATGTTTACTGCAGGGACCGCAGCTAATGCTGCAGCCTCACAGTAAACCCCCAAATGAATGAGTTCCTCTCCTGGCTGACAGGAGAGGAAGTGGAAAGCTTAATTGATTGCTTTCCACTTTCACTTCAGGTCAGCCAGGGACACAATCAGTGACGTCAGAGGGAACTGGTTAACAAAAATAGGGGATCCCCTCGAAAAAAATTGGCGTGGGGTCCCCCTATTTTTGTTAACCAGCCAGATGAAGCAGACCGCTGAGGCCTGGATTTTCAGGCTGTTAAGGAGCCAAGATCCATGGACCTTGCCAGCCTGATAATACCAGGCCACAGCAGTCTGCATATCTTGGCTGATTAAACAAAACAGGGGATCCCCTCGAAAAAAATTGGCGTGGGGTCCCCCCTAATTTTGTTAACCAGCCAGATGAAGCAGACCGCTGAGGCCTGGTTTTTCAGGCTGGTAAGGATCCAATATCCCTGGACCTTGCAAGCCTGATAATACCAGGCCACAGCAGTCTGCTTAGCTTGGCTGGTTAACAAAAATAGGGGATCCCCTCGAAAAAAAAACGGCGTAGGGGTCCCCCTATTTTTGTTAACCAGCCAAGTAAAATGCAGACTGCTGCGGCCTGGTATTAAAAGACTGTCAAGGCCCATGGATTTTGGCCCTCAACAGCCTGATAATACCAGGCTACAGCAGCCCCACATTTGGCGCATCAAAAGATGTGCCAATTGTGGCACTTTACCCGGCTCTTCCCACTTGCCCTGTAGCGGTGGCAAGCGGGGTAATAAGGGGTTATTGTCACCGTTGATTGCACGGTGACAATAAGCCCGGTTAATAATGGAGAGGTGTCAATAAGACACCGATCCATTATTAATCCCAAAGTTATTAAATGTATAAAAAAAAGACACAGCAAGAAAAAAGTATTTTAATGAAATAAAAGAGACAACACAGTCTTAATTAATTTTATTGTACTCTGATTCCTGCGACGCCATCGATCTCCTGTAAAAAAAGAAAAAAAACAAACCAACAGTATACCACCTGTCCGACGCAGTCCATAACGACAGTCCCACGACAATCCAGCTCTGCTACATCGCAATGACAGGCAGAGCCTGTCATCGCGACGCAGCACAGCTGATTACCTGCTTCCCCGGCGGTGACGTCATCGGACTGACTGCTTTACGGCCGGGATTACCCAGCAGTCACTGCAGTTATCGCGAGAAACTGCATGTGACCGCTGGGGAGAAGAGGATGGCGGCCATGAAGCAGTCCAGGACGTGACCGCCGGAGATCTTCTGCCAGGTAAGTGCCGCTGACTCCTGACAGACCCGACCGACGGACACTGACAGTGACAGACCCGACCGACGGACACGGACAGTGACAGTGACAAATCCGATTCCGGTATTCGATATGACGAAAATATCGAAACAAATTATCGAAAGGCCGATAGAGCTAATATCGGCCGATAGCCGATATTTGCATTATCGTATCGCTCAACACTAGTCCCCAGCTGTCACTATTTTTCCTGTTATTGTGTCCCCACCTTGTACAAGTTCAAGGGATGAGCGTACCTGAATCGGAAAGTTTGGAGTTCGTAGCTTTTAGATTGTGGGCACATTTGGAGCTATTACAGCCATGCCAAGTGTTGGCCTGGCTGCGATTGGCCGATGCAGCATATGACCCAGCCTGTATTTAAGCCGGATCACGAGTGCCGCCATTATGCTCTTATTAGAGTAGTGATAGACTCTATGTGTTCTCTGCAACCGCCTGCCTGTGGGAGTACTGTCCTTTAACTTTAACCCCTTTACACCCGAGAGTGGTTTGCATGTTAAAGACCGGGCACATTTTTGCAAGTCTGACCATTGTCAATTTATGAGTTGTGTTGAGCGATACTTTCCGATATCGGGAAATATCGGATTGGATTGGATACCCAAAAAGTATCGGATATCGCCGATTCCGATACCGGAAACCAATGCAAGTCAATGGGACAGAAATATCGGAATTAAAATAAACCCACTCTTTCCTGTCAACACTAATTGTAAAAAAAAATGTACACAAAAAGCAAATAATTATATATATATATATATTATATATATATGTATATATATGTATATATATATATGTATATATATATACATATATATATATATATATAGGTCATACACTTCTACATAGTATAATAGCCACTAATTCAATTGCCGGCTTTTGTGAAATTACAGACCCGACATGAAATGACACATGGTTTACATACAGTTAACCATGTAATTTTATGTAGTTTGATATATGTTTTTCTCTAACAATTACATGAGTGTATGTGTGCAAAATTTCATACAGCTAGGGGTTAAGTAAAGGTGTAAATTCGTTGAAAAAAAATATGTGGGCTCCCGCGCTATTTTCTCAACCAGACAAAGCCAGTGAGTGGGGGCAGATAATAATAGCCTAGGGAGGGTGCATTTATCTTGTGCCCCCCTGGCTACTAACATTTGCCCCAGCCACCCCAGAAAAGGCAAATCTATAAATAGATGCGCCCTTTCTGGCACTTAGCCCGTCTATTCCCATTGTCCTGAAGCGGTGGCTAATGGGTTAATAATGGGTTAAAGCCACCTTGCTATTGGAAGGTGACTTGAAGCCAGGTTAATAATTGAGAGTTGTCAATTAGACAACTATCAATTATTAATCCTATTGTATAAAATAAAAATAAAACACACACACTTTAATTAAAAATCATTTTAATGAAATAATCACACAGTTTTTGACCATCTTTTATTTTACAAGGTAATCCGTGCGAAGTCCTTGTTCTCCTGTTATAAAAATAAAATAAAAAAGCAACATTATTCTTACCTATCTGGTGCTCTGTCAGGTCCCACGCTGTAATCCTTCACAAAGGGTTAACTGGCTTACAGCAAGCAGCGCAGCTAACTCTCAATTATTAACCTTGCTTAAAGTCACCTTCCAATAGCAAGGTGGCTTTAACCCATTATTAACCCATTAGCCACTGCTACAGGGCAATGGGAATAGACAGGCTAAGTGCCAGAAAGGGCGCATCTAACTATAGATTTGCCTTTTCTGGGGTGTCTTGGGGCAGATGTTAGTAGCCAGGAGGGGCAAAAAATGAATGCACCCTCCCTAGGCTATTATTATCTGCCCTCACTCACTGGCTTTCCCTGTCTGATGGAGAAAATAGCGCGGGAGCCCACGCATTTTTTTTCAACAAATTTACACCTTTAATTAACCCCTAGCTGTATGAAATTTTGCACACATACACTCATGTAATTGTTAGTGAAAAACATATATCAAACTAGGGAGAAAACCACTGTTTGGGTGCACGGCAGAGCTCGGAAGGGAAGGAGCACCATTTGACTTTTTGAATGCAAAATTTGCTGGAACAATTGGTGGATGCCATGATGCGTTTGAAGAGCCTCTGATGTGCCTAAACAGTGAAAATCCCCCCACAATTGACACCATTTTAGAAACTAGACCCCTTAGGGAAGAGATTTAGATGTGTGGTGAGCACATGGAGCCCTCAGGTGCTTCACAGAAGTTTATAATGTTGAGCTGTAAAAATAAAAAAAATCTAATTTTCCTCACAATTATGTTTTCAGCACAAAATATTGCATTTTCACGAGGGTAACAGCAGAAATTGCACCATACAATTTGTTGTGCAATTTCTCCTGAGTACGGTGATACCCAATATGAAGGAGAAAACTACTGTTTGGGTATATGGCAGGGTTCAGAAGGGAAGGAGTGTCATTTGACTTTTTGAATGTAAAATTTCCTGGAATCATTAGCGGACATCATGTCCCATTTGGAGAGCACCTGATGTGCCTAAACAGTGGACAACCCCCACAAGTGACTCCATTTTGGAAGATAAACCCCTCAAGGAATGTGTTTAGATGCATTGTAAGCACCTTGAACCCCCAGGTGCTTCACAGAAGTTTATAACGTTGAGCCGTGAAAATAATAAAATCACATTTTCCTCACAAAAATGTTGTTGTAGCCCCAAGTTTTTTATTTTTCTAAGAGCTAATAGGAATTTTTTTTACAACAAACTGAGGTCCATTTCTTCCTGAGTGCGCCAGTACCCTACGTGTAATCAGAAAATGTTTTTCAGGCACAGTGCAAAGCTCAGAATGCAGGGAGCGCCAGATGATGGTTTGCAGGTACCATGACTCACTGGGAAAGCCCATGAGGTGCCAGAACAGCAGAACCCCCCCATAAGTGACCCCATTTTACAAATTACACCTCTCAGTGAATTCATCTAGGGGTGCAGTGATAATATTGACACCACAGGTGTGTCACAGAATTTTATACCATTGAGCAGTGAAGAAAAACTACATTTTTACCATCAAAATGTAGTTTTAGCCCAAGATTTTAAATTTTCACACAAAAAGTGAGTAAAAATGGCATAAAAATTTGATCCACATTTCTACTGAACGTGGCAATACTCCATTTGTGGCTGTAGAGTACTACTTAGCCATACAGAGAGACTCGGGAGGAACGGAGCGCTATTTGCCTCCTGGAGCACAGATTTTCCTAGAAGAGCTTGCAGACTCCATATACAGAGCCTCTAATTGCTAGATGTCACGCGGTCTTATGATATGTGTACGATGTCAGTAAACTATTCTTAAAAGAACAACACTCTATACAACATATAGATTAGCAACATCAGCATGTAAATATAGAATAGATTTACCTGACACGATATCCGTTGAACTCAGGGTTAATCTTGAGGACTTGATACACTGTCACAGGAAAGAGGAGGACCGGGGGTCTAACCTGACCCTAAACTGGGGTCCTAACTAATCCCTCACCTTGGAGGTACTGATAATGGTTCAGAGGTCCAAGTCTCCAGCCTAACCCTGTCTCCTATCAGTCCCTGAACCCTGTAATCAGTCCTAAGAAGGATTCTGATTACCACCAAAGGGATATGGGCTGATCTCTGCTAAATACACAGATTAGACATATAAGACAGACTGGAGAAAACACAGACTTGCATACACACTCAAACACAGAAGGAACATAAATGATCTGGGATATTAAACTCTAAGCAAGGTGAGCTTAAAACAACTAAGGAGCTCTTTAACTTAAGCCTATACAGATACAATCCTATCTGTGGTCTGCATGAAGAATTTCACTGGCAACTCCCAACACAGACAACCAGAGATTTAAAGGAAACCAATCAACAAATAATTAATTGCAGCCGGGAGAAAACTGCACCCAGTCCCAGAACTGAGCACAGACAGAATTAACTCCCTAACTGCCAAACACAAAGAAACAGCAACTCAGCTGTGAGAAGTCAGAATGTGCAACCGCGACGATCTTCGTGGCGATGCACACATGACAGTACCCCCCCTTCTACGAGGGGCCTCCGGACCCTCAGGGCCAGGTTTGCCCGGGTGAGTTCTGTGGAAGGTCCGCACCAAACGATCTGCGTTAATGTCAGACGCAGGAACCCACGTCCTCTCCTCTGGACCATACCCCTTCCAATGCACCAAGTACTGAAGGGACCGGCGATTCAGACGTGAGTCAATGATCTTTGACACTTGAAACTCCAAGTTACCATTGACCACCACTGGAGGAGGAGTAGAGGTGATGGTATGACTGGTGCCACGTACCTCTTAAGTAATGACTTGTGGAACACATTATGAATTTTAAACGTAGGAGGGAGGTCCAGACGAAATGCCACAGGATTAATTATGGAACTGATCCTGTACGGCCCGATGAATCTGGGGCCCAGCTTCCAGGAGGGAACTTTAAGTTTTATATTCCTGGTAGACAACCATACCAGATCGTTCACATTAAGATCTGGACCAGAAACTCTCCTCCTATCAGCCATACGTTTATAACGGTTCCCCATAGCACTCAGATTATTCAATACACCTCTCCACACTGAAGCAAGTGACGACGAGAAACGCTCCTCCTCAGGAACCCCAGAAGGGCCCCCCCCATTGAATGTACAAAACTGGGGATGAAAACCATATGCCCCAAAAAACGGGGACTTACCAGTGGACTCGCTCCGCCTGTTGTTAAGAGCGAACTCTGCCAGAGGCAAGAAAGAAGACCAGTCCTCCTGGTTCTCTGAGACAAAACACCGAAGATAAGTCTCTAGGCTTTGATTCAGACGCTCTGTCTGACCATTGGTCTGCGGATGAAAAGCCGAGGAAAATGACAATTGCATCCCCCGACGTAAACAAAATGCCCTCCAAAACTTGGACACAAACTGAGACCCCCTATCTGACACCACATCAGAAGGCAACCCATGAAGTCTCACAATCTCCCCAATGAACACCTGCGCCAGAGTTTTAGCATTAGGGAGGGCAGGAAGAGCAATGAAATGTGCCATCTTACTGAACCTGTCAACAACCACCAGTATGACAGTCTTCCCTGACGACTGAGGAAGGTCCGTGATGAAGTCCATAGACAAATGAGTCCATGGACGCTCCGGAAGTTTCAAGGGTAAGAGGGTCCCAGACGGACGGGTATGAGGGGTCTTAGAGCGAGCACAAACCCCACAGGACGCGACAAAATTTAAAACATCTTTATTAACGTTAGGCCACCAAAACCGGCGAGAAAGGAGATCTAAAGTAGCCTTACTCCCTGGATGTCCTGCTAAAGCAGAATTATGATGTGCCTCAATAACCTTTTGTCTCAACTGATTTGGGACAAACAGTCTCCCTGGAGGTCCTGCAGGGGCGTCCCCCTGAGCCTCTAACACCTCCTCCTCAAGCTCAGAACATACAGCCGACACTACCACCCCCTCCTGAAGGATAGGAATCGGGTCATCCATTTTCCCGGCCCCTGGGAAACTGCGAGACAAGGCATCCGCCTTAACATTCTTAGATCCAGGGCGATAAGTGACAACAAAATTAAACCTGGTAAAAAACAACGACCATCGAGCTTGTCTGGAATTCAGACGCTTAGCAGATTCCAAATACAGCAGGTTCTTGTGATCAGTAATGACGGTGACCGGGTGGACTGCCCCCTCCAAAAAGTGACGCCATTCTTCAAAAGCCAACTTAATGGCCAAAAGTTCCCTATTGCCGATATCATAATTCCTTTCGGCGGACGACAATTTTTTAGAAAAGAAAGCGCACGGATGCCATTTACCAGGGGACGGACCCTGGGACAATATTGCACCCACCCCTACGTCAGACGCGTCCACCTCCACAACGAACGGCTGTGATGCATCTGGTTGGATGAGAACGGGTGCCGAAGCAAAACATTTTTTCAAAGAGGAAAAAGCTTGGCAAGCTTTGTCCGACCATTTAGAAAAATCCGTCCCTTTTCTTGTCATGTCAGTGAGAGGTTTGACAACAGATGAGAAATTACAAATAAATTTCCGGTAGTAGTTAGCAAACCCCAGAAAACGCTGCAGAGCCTTAAGATCCTCTGGCTGATCCCATTCAAGCACTGCTCTCACCTTTTCAGGGTCCATACGGAAACCGGAGGCTGACACCAAGAAACCCAAAAACTGAAGTTCCTGTACGGCGAATACACACTTTTCCAGTTTGGCGTATAGTTTATTGTCTCGCAAGATCTGCAACACCTGTCTCACATGCTCCTGGTGAGACACAAGATCTGGTGAGTAAATTAAAATGTCATCCAAATATACGACCACAAACAGCCCCACCAGATGACGAAAAATGTCATTAACAAAATGTTGGAATACTGCCGGTGCAGTAGTCAGACCAAAAGGCATGACAAGGTTCTCATAATGTCCCTCCGGCGTGTTAAACGCCGTTTTCCACTCATCCCCCTCTTTTATCCTAATCAGATTATACGCCCCCCTGAGATCCAATTTAGAGAACCATTTGGCGCCAACAATTTGATTGAAGAGATCAGGAATCAGAGGGAGTGGATACGGATCTCGAACAGTAATCCGATTAAGTTCGCGGAAATCCAAGCAAGGGCGTAGGCCTCCATCTTTTTTCTTCACAAAGAAGAACCCCGCGGCCACTGGGGAAGATGAAGGTCTAATATGCCCTTTGGCCAGACTTTCCGAAATATAATCTTTCATAGCCTGCCTCTCAGGACCAGAAAGGTTATATAACCTAGCTTTAGGTAACTTAGCATCAGGAAGTAAATTAATAGAGCAGTCATACACGCGATGAGGAGGCAACTCCTGACACCCCTCCTCAGAGAACACATCCCCAAAGTCCTCCAAAAAAGGAGGCAAAGTACTAGGCACGACCGCACTGATGACTGTGTTCATGCAGTTACTTTTGCAAAACTCCCCCCATTGGCTTATATCTCTGGACTGCCAATTAATCACAGGGTTATGTTTAACCAACCAAGGAAGTCCCAACACAATAGGAGTAGGTAGACCCTCCAACACATAACAAGATAATAGTTCCCTATGTATTGCCCCTACCCGAAGGTCAATGTTATGAACCTCATGAACAAAGCTACCTTGGCCGAGAGGCCTGGCGTCAATGGAGAATATAGGGATCGGTTTGACCAATACACTCAGATGCATACCTTGAGCCTGAGCAAACTGAGCGTCAACCAGATTAGCCCCGGACCCACTATCAAGAAGAACAGAAAATCTCTCCACTCTCGTACCAACCACCACCTCCACTGGTACAAGGAACTGAGAAGAACTAGCGGACGAAATACATACTCCCAGGTTGTCGTCCACCACACAACCTGGGATTAACAGTTTTCCGGCGACTTTTTGCTCAACAAGGCACGGGATGGACATCCCCCAACAAAATGTCCCTCTTTCCCGCAGAAGAAACACCTTCTAGTCCTGCGGCGTACCGCCAATCCCCTCCTACGAAATGATGTCCCTCCCAACTGCATAGGCTCCTCCGAACAGACAAGGGGAACCTCAACATAAGGGACTTTAGTAGTAGGTGGAGTAACAACAGGGGGCGGAGTTACCTCGCACCTCTCCCGGAGCCGTCTATCAGTACGGATAGCTAGGGCCATAGCAGCCTCCAGTGATGGAGGAGAATCATACTGAGCCAAAACGTCCTTTAATTTGTCAGAAAGCCCATGACAAAACTGGCTCCTAAGAGCTGGGTCATTCCACTGAGTATCTGTGGCCCATCTACGGAACTCAGAAGCAAATTCCTCCGCCGGACGATCTCCCTGCTGTATCTTACGTAATTTTGTCTCAGCAAGAGAGACCCGATCTGGGTCATCATATACCAAACCCAGGGCAGTAAAAAATCGATCTACTGACTGTAGAGCCGGGGATCCCGGAGGAAGGGAGAAGGCCCAGGATTGAGGGTCCCCTTGTAGGAGCGAGATAACAATTCCCACTCTCTGCTCTTCACTCCCTGATGATCGAGGCCGAAGCCGAAAATACAATTTACATGCTTCCCTGAAGGTAAAAAATTTGTCTCGCCCACCAGTGAACCTGTCCGGGAGAGCTACTTTAGGTTCAAATCTGGTTTGCTCCGAGGGAGACAAAACTTTGGACTTAATGTCCGTCAGCTCCATGGATAATCCCTGCAACTGCAGAGCCAGCTGGGCTACTGGATCCATGGCAACTGGGAATAATTTTATAGGCCAGTGAAAATGTCACGCGGTCTTATGATATGTGTACGATGTCAGTAAACTATTCTTAAAAGAACAACACTCTATACAACATATAGATTAGCAACATCAGCATGTAAATATAGAATAGATTTACCTGACACGATATCCGTTAAACTCAGGGTTAATCTTGAGGACTTGATACACTGTCACAGGAAAGAGGAGGACCGGGGGTCTAACCTGACCCTAAACTGGGGTCCTAACTAATCCCTCACCTTGGAGGTACTGATAATGGTTCAGAGGTCCAAGTCTCCAGCCTAACCCTGTCTCCTATCAGTCCCTGAACCCTGTAATCAGACCTAAGAAGGATTCTGATTACCACCAAAGGGATATGGGCTGATCTCTGCTAAATACACAGATTAGACATATAAGACAGACTGGAGAAAACACAGACTTGCATACACACTCAAACACAGAAGGAACATAAATGATCGGGGATATTAAACTCTAAGCAAGGTGAGCTTAAAACAACTAAGGAGCTCTTTAACTTAAGTCTATACAGATACAATCCTATCTGTGGTCTGCATGAAGAATTTCACTGGCAACTCCCAACACAGACAACCAGAGATTTAAAGGAAACCAATCAACAAATAATTAATTGCAGCCGGGAGAAAACTGCACCCAGTCCCAGAACTGAGCACAGACAGAATTAACTCCCTAACTGCCAAACACAAAGAAACAGCAACTCAGCTGTGAGAAGTCAGAATGTGCAACCGCGACGATCTTCGTGGCGATGCACACATGACACTAGAAGAGCAGAATCCCGCTCAAGTGACCTCATTTTGGAAATTATAACACTATGTGAATTTATCTACAGGTGTAGTGCTGATTTTGGCTCCATGGGTATATTCCACAAATAAGTAAACCAGGCACAAAAAAACAAATATCCTAAAATATAAAATTTTTTGCAAAAAATGCATGAAGGTAGTAATAATAATAAAGGTATTTAGTAAACATAATTTTGATCAAAAGAATGTACAAGCCATCCCGCCACGTCAAGGCAACCCTTTGTGGGACAGTCCTACTCTAGTATTAAAAACCTTGATCAAAATTATGTTTACTAAATACCCTTATTATTATTACTACCTTCATGCATTTTTTTGCAAAAAATTTTATATTTTAGGATATTTGTTTTTTTGTGCCTGGTTTTCTGTATAATGGTCATGTGTTAATATTCATTTACATTTTGCATACACATCAACTTACTTTTTCAGTTCAGATTTAGTTTCCACAAATAAGTAGCAGTGAATGTTGCCAAGTGAAAATTGCAAACTGATGCTGTAGTGACCAGTACACTGTAATCACCAGTACGTTATGCCCAGCCCGTGCTTCTGGAGGAATGCACCAGTTAAGTTAGGCGGTCTCTCATTGCTTCAGAAATGCCAAACGTGGACACTATATGTGGTTTAGGTGCACTGTGGGGCTCAGAAGGGAGGGGGCATTTGGATTTGGGAGCACAGAATTTGCTGAATTTCTTTTGGATGGTCAGGAGTTATTTCGCTTTTCCAGAGCCCTTGTACTCCCAGTAACGTGGAAGCCCCCTATATTTCTGCTAACAGATGACAGACCTGAGTGAGGACTTGCTTTTTTTTGTGGATTGAGTTGAAGCTTTTACTGGGAACATTTTACATAACGTTTGGGATCACATTTATCCTGCACTCAATGCTGAGCACTTATTTTGGGGTTTTCATCTAAATCTGAGTGACGTGAATCAGATGAAACCTCCGAGGGATCCATTCACTATAATTAGGTAGCAGAGTTACTCTGGACTCCGTCTGGTCTCTGTCTAGCGGTGTCTTTTTCAGAAGTGCAGAAAACTGTGGCTGATGGCATTTTTATGCAATCCTAAAAAGATAGACACCGCCGGATGACAGGTCAGATGGCATTCACAGTGCCTCCATCTGCCTCATTATAGGGAATCTTCCGCTAGAGTTTCCATCTGAATTACCTATTTCAGAGTTTTACACGGAAATCCCGGTGTAAGCGCTCATCGCTTTTTTTGGGGGGGTTTAGGCCGTTCCGTATGTGGTAAAATTGATCAGGCATTTTTATTCTTCAGGTCAGTACGTTTACAGCGATACCTCATTTATATCGTTTTCTAATGTTTGGCGCTTTTACACAATAAAAACTATTTTATAGAAAAAATAATTATTTTTGCATCCCTTTACTGTGAAAGCTATATTTTTTTTATTTTTTTGCTGATGGAGCTGTATGGTGGCTTGTTTTTTGCGGTACAAGATGACGTTTCCAGCGGTACCATGTCTATGTATATTCGTCTTTTTGATCATGTTTTATTCCACTTTATGTTTGGCGATATGATGATAAAGCATTGTTTTTTGCATTTTTTTATTTATTCTTTTTATAGTGTTCACTACAGGGGTTAACTAGTGGGACAGTTTTATAGTTTGGGTCATTGCAGATGAGCTGATACCAAATATGTGTACTTTTATTTACATTTTTTTTTTCATTAAAATATTTATTTGTAAATGCAAAATCTTTTGATTTTTTTTCTTACTATTTTTGATTTTTTTTTAATATTTTTACAATTATTTTAAAAAAATGTACTTTTTTTACTTTTACTTATTCCCACTATGCGACAATCATTTTTTGCAGGCTGATCGCTTCTACAGTGCGGAGATGCAGCAGCATACTCATGCTGTAGAAATTGTCAGCTCTGCACTGACAGATTTGCTGATCATGCACTGTGCATGATCAGCATGTTTCCTAGCTCTGGTGACCCGGATGTCATCATGACATCGGGACCTTGCGTCACACTGAGGGTCTCCGATCCAAAGGCAGAGGGGTTATCAGCCCTCTGCTAGAACACGGAATGCTGTGATCATGGTCAATTGCAGGATTTCGGGAGTTAAAGTGCCAGGAGTGGTCTTTTATGACTCCTGGCACTTACTGCCAGGTGTCAGTTGTCAGATTCTGCTGACACCCGGCGGCAATCGCCTGCACATCACCCGTGTGCGCGGGCGACTGCGCAGACGTAATAATCCGTTTGTGGTCAAATAGGCCCAGGTCACATGGACGGATTATTGCGTCTGATGTCAGAAAGGGGTTAAGCCGCTATGTGTACTCTGCACTGTGGGTTTACTGTCCTTGAAGCCTCTTAGTGTACTCTTAAACCACTGCCTGTGGGAGTACTGTCCTTAAAGCCGCTGTGAGATTTCTGTTAGTCTGAGAAATAAATAATTGGCATCAGTCATCTCATTGCTTTAGTAGGCTCCAACAACACTTTTTCAGGTCTGGTGTATGTTTTGTAGTAATTTTGCAAATTAATATATTGCATCAGCCGTGTCGTTGCCATTCTTAGGCCCCAAAAATACTTTTTCAGGCCTCATGTCTGGTTTCTACTACTTTTGCTAAGCAATATATACAGGTGCTTCTCACAAAATTAGAACATCATCAAAAAGTTATTTTATTTCAGTTTTTCAATACAAAAAGTGAAACTCATATACAGTTTTATATAAAGTCATGACAAACAGTGATCTATTTCAAGTGTTTATTTCTGTTAATGTTGATATACTGCATACTGTAGGTATGCTATGGATCACATAATGCAAGTAAATGATACTTTGAAAGTTGATAAATGATACAGAATAGCTACAACCACGGATAGAAAGGAATGCGTGATTGGTTCATCGAAAGCTAAGAGGCGACTGCACCGTATCATCATAAGAATATGAGTCTGCAACTATGACCTGCAGATGTGGAGCCATAGAGTCTAATAACAATTACGATTGGTTTATTAAATACACTGTGTGCAGAATTATTAAGCAAGTTGTATTTGTGATGATTCTTTTCATTATTGAACAACAACTATGTTCTCAATCAATCAACCCAAAAGACTCATAAATATCAAAGCTTAATATTTTTGGAAGTTGGAGGTGTTTTTTTTTTAGATTTGGCTATCTTAGGAGGATATCTGTTTGTGCAGGTATCTATTACTGTGCAGAATTATTAGGCAACTTAATAAAAACCAAATATATACCCATCTCACTTGTTTATTTTCACCAGGTAAACCAATATAACACAAAATTTAGAAATAAACATTTCTGAAAATCAAAAAAAAAAAAAAATCAGTGACCAATATAGCCACCTTTCTTTACCATGACACTCAAAAGCCTTCCATCCATAGATTCTGTCAGTTGCTTGATCTATTTACGATCAACATTGCGTGCAGCAGCCACCACAACCTCCCAGACATTGTTCCGAGAGGTGTACTGTTTTCCCTCCCTGTAGATCTCACATTTTATGAGGGACCACAGGTTCTCTATGGGGTTTAGATCAGGTGAACAAGGGGGCCATGTGATTATTTTTTCTTCTTTTAGACCTTTACTGGCCAGCCACGCTTTGGAGTATTTGGATGCATGTGATGGAGCATTGTCCTGCATGAAAATCATGTTTTTCTTGAATGATACCGAATTCTTCCTGTACCACTGCTTGAAGAAGGTGTCTTCCAGAAACTGGCAGTAGGTCTGGGAGTTGAGCTTCACTCCATCCTCAACCCGAAAAGGTCCCACAAGTTCATCTTTGATGATACCAGCCCATACCAGTACCCCACTTCCACCTTGCTGGCGTCTGAGTCGGAGTGGAGCTCTCTGCCCTTTACTGATCCAGCCTCGGCCCATCCATCTGGCCCATCAAGAGTCACTCTCATTTCATCAGTCCATAAAACCTTAGAAAAATCAGTCTTAACATATTTCTTGGCCCAGTCTTGATGTTTTATCTTATTTTTCTTGTCCAAAGGTGGTGGTTTTTCAGCTTTCCTTACCTTGGCCATGTCCCTGAGTATGGCACACCTTGTGCTTTTTGGTACTCCACTAACGTTGCAGCTCTGAAATATGGCAAAACTGGTGGCAAATGGCATCTTGGCAGCTTCACGCTTGATTTTCCTCAATTCATGGGCAGTTATTTTGCGCCTTTTTTTATCAACACGCTTCTTGCGACCCTGTTGGATATTTGCCATGAAACGCTCGATTGTTCGGTGATCACGCTTCAAAAGTTTGGCAATTTCAAGACTGCTGCATCCCTCTGCAAGACATCTCACAATTTTTGACTTTTCAGTCTCCGTCAAATCTCTATTCTGACCCATTTTGCCAAAGGAAAGGAAGTTGCCTAATAATTAAGCACACCTTATATAGCATGTTGATGTCATTAGACCACACTTCTCCTCATTACAGAGATGCAAATCACCAGATTTACATAATTGGCAGTTGGCTTTCAAGCCTATACAGCTTGGAGTAGGACAACATGTATAAAAAGGATGATGTGATCAAAATACTCATTTGCCTAATAATTCTGCACACAGTGTATACATAATAGCCACAATTACAGATAGAAAGGACAGCGTGATTGGCTCAACGAAAGCCGATGAAGAAACCTGCACCATATTGGAATAGATTAAAGTCTGTCCCTATGATTGACAGAGGCGAACTCCCTTAAAAGCAAATGAGATTGGCCCAAAAAGTCACAGCAAATGGTATGAAGATCATGATTGGAGAATCGGGTGAGAAGGGGGACTACTGTCCCTATATAGCTAAATCAGTATGACCACCGAACACTGCCAGCAACTATGCCGACATGTTGCCACAAGTCTATCCCCTGACAATTCACGGCAGAAACAAATAAATGAGGAAATGTGTAGGGCAATATCTAGCATAGGAGCAATCTACAGCATAAGGTAAGAACAATTTCTGCATAGGAAAAATCTCTAATACAGGGCAAAATTCCCCATGGGATCAGCTCCAATACACCTGATATAGAGAGATAGTGTATTGGAGATCCATGCTTAGCAGAGCTTCCAACATAACTCAATAGAAAACATATAGCCTTCAATATACCTGAGATGGGAAACTGTTATAAAAGATTGAATGCTAACTAAATCATAAAAGCATTAGACATAACTATGTTATATAATTGAGAGTAATAGATAGTGATTATTGTTGGGAAATATATACTGCAATATCTAAATATCACTACTAAAGGAAGCATTTCATATGAACAATAATAACAAAATATTAAAGAAACCATGCAACTGCTGAAAGAAATAATTTTTATTCATTTCCAGTACACTTTAAGCATGATTTAGATTTTTAGAACTTTTAAAAGAATTAATAAAAGTTACTTTTTATATAAAAATTACTCCAGTTAAATTAGTGAGGGGACATCATACTCTGTCTATGTAGTGTATGCTGTGCAGTCTACAGAACGGCAGAGTGATGCAAACGACCTGTGACTTCATCATGCCGGGGATCTGACATCCAGTGCACGCATCTGCGAAACAACAGTATGTTGCTTTGCCGGTGGACTTGTCAGGATCCTAGATTAGGTGAGAATATGACTTTTTTTAATTAAAACTTGTGGTGTGATGTGGGGGCATCATAACCAATGAGGGACTACATTGAGGGGTTACTGTGGGGGACCCCGAGACAGTGTGAGGGGGCCATCTAACGTTAAAGGGACTACTATGAGAGGCCCTCATAAAGTGTGAGCCATTATACAGTGTGGATACTAATGCAGGGGCCCATATACAGTGTAGGGACTAATGTGTGAACCATTATACAGCTTGGGGACTAAAACAGGGGTCATTATATAGTGTGAGAGCTACTGTAATGTGTTGGCCATTATACAGCTTGTGTACTAATGCAGGTACCATTATACAGACAGGGGTCTAATACAGGGGCCAATATACAATGTAGTAGTTTATGTTGGGGCCATTATACAGCTTGGAGGCTAATGCAGAGGCCATTAGACAGTCAGAAAGCTAATTATTTGGGGGCCATTAAGTATTGTGTGAGTTAATGTGCGGGTCATTAGACAGCTTGTGGGCTAATGTGGGGGCCGTTATACAGCATGGGGTTTAATGAAGGATCCCTAATACAGTTTGAGAGCTAATGTGGTGGCTATTATACAGTTTGGGGACTTTGTATGCAGGTGTCTGAATGCTACGTACAGAGATCACGAGGTGGAAACAGCCAGGCATTGATATATTGGTATTTTTATACAACAACTTCTAAACAATTAGGGTTAATAAATATGCAATTTAACAATATAGAGGATCACAACAGATTATGAGAAGCTAGTCTCTCAGTACTTAACGTTAGTGATGAGCCCAGTCTTGGGAGTCACTGAGTGAGTTCTCACTTGAAGCTCTGGCCCTAGCGCTAGCTAGGCTGCAAGTCTCTTGCTGACGTGGTCTATTAAAGCACATGGAGCCTGCCACGCACCAACAGGCCCCCTCCCAACCTGTAATCCTAGTCCCAGCCGACCCCGATACTGTAGCTGATAGCTGGAAGTGACGGCCCTGCTCACTTGCATTGTTCCTCCTCTCTCGCAGCGTGCCTCTCCTGTTGCAGTTGCCGCACGGCTCTACTTGGCTTGACTGTCAGCAAAAGTCTCTCAGGCCCGGGGCAAAGAGGACTGGGCCTCAACTCTTGACAGGCGTAGTCTGACCTTGAAAGGCTTAACAAGCTCAGGGAGCAGATTATGGCTCTAACCGGCGTAAGCCGTACTCACGGATATCTTCCGGGGCATTCGGACCTTGCCAGGTGGTGACGACACTCGGGTAGCACAGACTCACTGCTGAAACCTGTCACGTTGATCTCCGCGGTGTCTCTGGAGAACGTCTGCCCCGCTCTCTTCCCTGGGGCCAAATCTCCTTGTGGTTTGGCGCACTGGGCTTTTATATCATGAAAGTCCTTACTGATCCAGTCCAGCACACAAGGTCCTTCACCCTGCAAATCTACCAGCACACTTTGGTTCCACTTGATTTCGGCTGGCCAGCAGGTGGAAGTCTCTCCTCATTAATGCCACATCTTGTACATCCTGCACTAATTTTCCAGAGTGCTCATGTTTTATTATTACAACTTATGCAAGTGCCACTATGCACCTTGTGGACGAATGTTGAGGCCTTCAAATAGTGTGGGAGCTAATGCAGGGGCCATTATACAGCTTGATAGCTAGTGTCAGGGCCATTTTACAGTTTGGGAGCTAATGTAGGGGCAAATATACAGATTTGGGACTAATGAGGGGCAATTATACAGCTTGGGGTCTAATGAAGGGACCAATATACAGTGTGAGAGCTAATACGGAGGCCATTGTACAGTTCCTTTTTTTGCCATTGAACCCCTAGCTATGATTATGATTGGACTTTAACAGAAGCAGAAAGACAAACACATACTTTTTAGTTATTATTCCTTTATGTTTAATGCAGGTACTGAGTGATGACTGAAGATTTTTTTATACAGTTCTGGCAAAAATTAAGAGACCACTAAACAGTTTTATAAAAATCAGCTTCTCTACATGTCTGACAGCCATTCCTTTCCAGTGTCAGTGGAATGCTAACCAGAGTACACGTCATTATACTTAATGTGCTTCTGATTGGGGGATCACCTGAACCAAATCTTATTTAATGAAGTAAAGTAGAAAAAAACACTGCTGTGGTGTTCACAATCCTCTTGCAATAGGACAAGCTGAATGGCAAAACAAGTGCTAATAATATCCCAAAAGTAATAGGAATGAAAAAATAACTTTTAACCATGCCAAAGGAGATGAAAAGATACGTTTTCAGTGAGAAAAAGAAGGGCTCAATTCTGGCTTTACAAGCAGAGGGATACAGTGAGCGTCATGTTGCCTCCATCCTTAAAATTTCTAAGACGACAGTTCATTACAGCTAGGTCAAGCAGCAGAAATTGGGGGACAACAAAGCTACAGACCGGCAGAGGGCGAAAACGACTCTCCACTGACCGGGATAACAGTCATCCTATTCGAATGTCACTCAGAAAACACAGGATGACAGCAAGTGACCTACATAAGGAATGGAAAATGGCAGCTGGGGTGAAGTGCATGGCAAGAACAGTTCGTAACAGGCTCCTAGAGGCAGGGCTCAAGTCATGTAAAGCTAGAAAAAAGCCTTTTATCAAAGAGAAGCAAAGGAGAGCCAGGCTGAAGATTGCCAAAGATCATAAGGATTGGACCATAGAGGACTGGAGTAAGTTAATCTTCTCTGGTGAGTCTAATTTTCAGCTTTGCCCAACACCTGGTCGTCTAGTGGTTAGACGGAGACCTGGAGAGGCGTACAAGCCACAGTGTCTTGCACCCACTGTGAAATTTGGTGGAGGATTGGTGATGATCTGGGGATGCTTCAGCAAGGCTGGAATTGGGCAGGTTATTCTTTGGAATTATGTATGAATCAAGCCATATTCAAGGTCATCCTGGAAAAACAGTTCATTCCTTCTGCTCAGGCAATGTTCCCCAATTCTAAGGAGTGTTTTTTCCAGCAGGACAATGCGCCATGCCGCACAGCTAGGTCAATCAATGTGTGGATGAAGGACCAACACATCAAATCCCTGTCATGGCCAGACCATTCTCCGGACCTGAACCCCATTGAAAACCTCTGGAATGTAATCAAGAGGAAGAAGGATAGTCACAAGCCATCAAACAAAGAACTGTTTACATTTTTGTACCAGGAGTGGCATAAGGTCACCCAAAAGCAGTGTGAAAGACTGGTGGAAAGCATGCCAAGACGCATGAAAGCTGTGGTTAGAAATTATGGTTATTCTACAAAATATTGATTTCTGAACTCTTCCTGAGTTAAAACATTAGTATTGTTGTTTCTAAATGATTATGAACTTGTTTTCTTAGCATTATTTGAGGTCTGCTATCACAGCATTTTTTTGTTATTTTGACCATTTCTCATTTTCTGAAAATAAATACAAAATTTATTGCTTGGAAATTCGGAGACATGTTGTCAGTAGTTTATAGAATAAAAGAGCAATTTACATTTTACTCAAAAATATACCGTATATACTCATGTATAAGCCGACCCGTGTATAAGCCGACCCCCCTAATTTTGCCACAAAAAACTGGGAAAACTTATTGACTCGCATATAAGCCTAGGGTGAAAAATGATTATGCCCTCATATGATGCTCCACAGATTATGCCCCCATATGCTGCACAGATTATGCCCAATATGCTCCACATATTATGCCCCCATATGCTCCAGATTATGCCCCCATATGCTCCAGATTATGCCCAATATGCTTCAGAGATTATTCCCCCATATACTCCAGATTATGCCCAATATGCTTCAGAGATTATGCCCCCATATGCTCCAGATTATGCCTCATATGTTCCACAGATTATGCCCCATATGTTCCACAGATTATGCCCCATATGCTCCATATTATGCCCCCATATATTCCACAGATTATGCCCCATATGCTCCAGATTATGCCCCATATGTTCCACAGCTTATGCCCCCATATGCTCCATATTATGCCCCCATATGTTCCACAGATTATGCCTCCATATGTTCCACAGATTATGCCCCCATATGCTCCACAGATTATGCCCCATATGCTTCACAGATTATGCCCCATGTGCTCCACAGATTATGCCCCATATGTTCCAGATTATGCCCCCATATGCTCCATATTATGCCCCCATATGTTCCACAGATTATGCCCCCATATGCTGCACAATTATGCCCCATATGCTCCATAGTATAGGTCTCATATGCTGCTGCAAAAAAAAAAAAAAAAATGACATACTCACCTCTCGCCGCTGGGGGCCAGGTGCCGGTGTCCTGAGCAGGCAGTGACACTGGCGCGCTATGGGGGACAGGTGCCGGTGTCACCGCTCGCTCAGGCACCTGAGATATTTACCTGTCCTCTTCTGCACCACTGCACACTGCGTCCTCGTCTGACTCCTCTGGCTGTGAATGATCTGGCAGGGGGCGCGGTGCGCACTTACGACGTCATCGCGCCCTCTGCCTGATCATTCACAGCCAGAGGAGTCAGACGAGGACGCAGCGTGCAGCGGTGGAACGGGACAGGTAAATATCGCTATACTCACCTCTCCGCTGGCGCGTCTCTGCAGCCTCTCCTCTTCTCCTGGCGCTCTCCGCAGCGCTTCCTTCCTACAGTGGTCACATGGCACCGCTTATTAAAGTCATGAATATGTGCATATTCATGACTTTAATGAGCGGTACTACGTGACCGCTGCAGGAAGGAGCTGGAGATCGTCGAGAAGCAGGGGGTCTGCAGAGACCGCGCCGGCGGAGGGGTGAGTATGATCCGACACCCCCGCTCCCCCTTCCCCGCCGACCCCCGTATATGACCCGCGTATAGGCCGAGAGAGGGACTTTCAGCCCTAAAAAATGGGCTGAAAATCTCGGCTTATACACGAGTATATACGGTACCTATAAAGAGAAAAATCAGTCAAACTGAAAATTTTGCAGTGGTCTCTTAATTTTTTCCAGAGCTGCATATACTTTTAAAACTTTTTTGTCTTTTTATCTTCCTTTTTTTAATTTCTTAAGGAGACTTGAACCTGAAATTGTTTGATCACATATTTGATTAATTGCAATACTGGAAATCCACACCGCTTTTACAGGCCACACACTTTCCTACAGAACACACGCCTTTGTGTACCCTTCATTACCCATAAAATAAAAGTAACAATCGCCAATTTCATAGGCACATTTCCTTTCTTGGAAGTGTAGTAGATGTCACCAGCACTCCTATGTAGCATTGCAGATACCACAGTGATTACTCTCGAAGCACAGATAATATAGTAGCTGTCACCTGTAGTCCTATGTGCACTACTATTACCATATGGTAGTGGATACTTGTACACAGATGGCAGGCAGATCTTACACATGTGGTCAAAATTGTTAGTACCCCTCGTTTAATGACAGAAAAACCCACAATGGTGACAGAAATAACTTGAAACTGACAAAAGTAATGATACATTAAAAATCTATGAAAATGAACAAATGAAAGTCAGACATTGCTTTTCAACCATGCTTCCACAGAATTTAAAAAAAAATAAAACTCATGAAATAGGCCTGGACAGAAATGATGGTACCCTGTTATGTTTCGGTAGCTGAGGAGTGCAGGTAAAAGAGGCAATACACTAGAGAAGTTGGAATCTATGAGATTGCAGTACCCTGACTAACCCCACAACTAGAGGCAGCCGTGGAGCGTTCCTACGTTGGTCCTAGACGCCTCGTCACAGCCTGAGAAACTAACTACACCTAAAGATAGAAAGAGGAAAGCTATCTGCCCCGGAGCAGATCCCCAAAGAACATAGAAAGCCCCCAAACATGTAATGGCGGTTAGACAAGATGAAATACTGACACAGACAGAAAATAGTATGAGCAAACGTTGGGGCCCAAACTACCTAAATAGAAAAGGATAGGAAGGGCACTTACTGCAATCCCAAAAAACCCTGAAAAGCACCAACTCTACTAATTTCAAAATCACCTGAGATCACACGACCTCTACCACCTAAATTAGTTCTCTGGTGTAACAAAATCAAAACAGCAGCCACTGAAAAAACTGGAAAAAGCAAAAGTACAAACATCAGTGGCTGAACTAAACTGAGAGGGCAAAAGCCCCGGAGGGGACCCTGAAGGCCCCCACAGAAGTGCAGGACTAAATGCAAAAATCAAGCACAAAAACAAAAAGAAGAAAATGTCTTATCTGTTAGCAGGAGATGCAGACACGAAACAGCAGGCTACAAAGGAAACAGGACTCAAGGATTGAGACCAGAACAATTGATCACCGGCAACCCTGATGGGAAGGCGACTCCCTTATATCAGACCAGTCAGTAACACCTGATTCCCACTCCTCACAATCTTCACTGGACAGTCCAGTACCGCTTGTAACCACCAGAGGGAGCCTCTGCTCAGAACTCATTTCAAGTCCATTCACAACAGTACCCCCCCTTGAGGAGGGGTCACCGAACCCTCACTTGAGCAACCAGGTCGGTCAGGATGAGTTCTATGATACGCACGGATGAGTCTCCTAGCATGGATGTCCGAAGCAAACACCCAAGAATTGTCTTCCTGACCATAACCTCTCCACTTAACCAAATACTGGAGTTTCCGTCTAGAAAAACGAGAATTCAATATTTTCTCAACCACAAACTCCATATTGCCCTCAACCAGAACAGGGTCAGGAGGCAAAGCAGTAGGAACCACTGGCTCAACAAACCTCTTCAACAAGGACTTGTGGAACACGTTATGGATCTTAAATGTCCCTGGAAGAAGCAAACGAAAAGAAACAAGATTAAGAATCTCCATGATCTTATAAGGTCCAATGAACCTAGGCTTAAATTTAGGAGATGCCACTCTCATAGGAATATTTCTTGAGGACAACCAGACCAAGTCTCTGGTACCAAAAATTCCGGGATGCCCAGCCAACGCGGAACAATGAATCTCAGACATCACACTCTTTTTTCCACTGGTCCGGGACAAACAATTTTCCAACAGGGCAGCGCTCGGGCCTATCCTCCTGACACCCCTCCAGAGCAAGTCTCAAATTGGGTGAGATGGCGGAAAGAACTACACCCTCTTTCAAAATAACAGAAGGATCAGATAACTCAGGAGAGTCCGCAAGGAAACTCCTCGAGAGGGCATCCGCCTTAACATTCTTAGTGCCAGGAAGAAAGGAAACCACAAAATTAAAACATGTGAAAAACAAGGCCCACCTGGCCTGTCTAGGATTGAGTCGCTTGGCAGATTCCAGATAAACCAGATTCTTATGGTCCGTAAGGACCACCACCTGATGTTTGGCTCCCTCCAGACAATGTCTCCACTCTTCAAAAGCCCACGTCATGGCCAGTAACTCCCGATTACCCACGTCATAATTACGTTCAGTAGGAGAAAATTTTCGAGAGAAAAAGGCACAAGGGTTACTTTTAGAGGTCTCTGGATCTTTTTGGGACAAAACGGCACCTGCCCCAATTTCAGAGGCATCAACCTCCACCTGAAATGGCAGAGAAACATCAGGCTGCCGTAGAACAGGAGCAGAAGTGAATCTCTGCTTAAGTTTCTGAAATGCAGAGACTGCCTCAGGAGGCCAATTCACCACATCAGAACCCTTTCTGGTCAAATCAGTCAATGGTTTAACAATAACCGAGAAATTACCAATAAATTTATGATAAAAATTGGCAAAACCCAAAAATCTTTGAAGAGCCTTTAATGAAGTAGGTTGGACTCAATCACAGATGACCTGAACCTTGACCGGGTCCATTTCAATAACAGATGGGGACAAAATGAATCCCAGAAATGAGATCCTCTGTATGCCAAAAAGACACTTTGATCCCTTCACATACAGAGCATTCTCTCTCAAAATCTGGAATACAGTTCGAACATGTTTCACATGAGAGTCCCAGTCATTAGAAAAAAATCAAGATATCATCCAAATAAACAATCAGAAATTTATCCACAAAATCCCTGAAAATGTCATTCATGAAGGACTGGAAGACAGAAGGAGCATTAGTGAGCCCAAAGGGCATCACAAGGTACTCAAAATGCCCCTCAGGGGTATTGAATGCCGTCTTCCATTCATCCCCGTGCTTAATGCGAATAAGGTTATATGCCCCCCTGAGGTCAAGCTTGGTAAACCAAGTAGCGTTTTTCACCCTGGAAAACAGGTCAGAAATCAAAGGTAACGGGTATTGATATTTTACAGTAATATTGTTCAAAAGACGATAATCAATACACGGCCTTAATGAACCATCCTTTTTGGCCACAAAGAAAAAACCGGCACCTAAGGGTGAAGAGGATGGTCTGATATGACCCTTCTCCAATGATTCCTTGATATAAGACCGCATAGCGTCATGTTCAGGTACAGACAAGTTAAAAAGGCGACCTTTAGGGAATTTACTACCAGGCACTAATTCAATAGCGCAGTCATAGCTCCTATGGGGAGGCAAGGATGCAGATTTACTTTCGCTAAACACATCAGAAAAATCAATCAAAAAGTCAAGAACATCCTGAGCCTGGGAGGAGGCAGAAAAAACAGGAGTGTTGGTATTAACACATTGGCAGCCCCAACTGGTTACAGACACAGATTTCCAATCCAAAACAGGATTATGAGACTGCAACCAAGGGAAGCCCAGTACGATAATATCATGCAGATTATACAGAACCAAAAATTTACAGCACTCCTGATGATCAGGTTCAACCCTCATTATCACCTGAGTAGAGAACTGAGGTTTATTCTCAGCCAAAGGGGTAGAATCGATCCCCAGTAGGGGAATAGACTTCTGTAGGGGTATCAAGGGAAACCCACAACGTTTAGCAAAATCATAATCCATCAGGTTAATAGCTGCTCCAGAATCAACGAAAGCCTGAGCAGAAAATGAGGACAGAGAGCATATCAGAGTGACAGTTAATAAAAACTTAGTCTGAACACTACCCAAGACAACTGAGCGTGCAAAACGTCTTCCCCGCTTAGGGCAGACTGAAATAGCATGAGAGGCATCACCACAGTAGAAACATAACCCATTGCGCTTTAGAAACTCATGACGCTGTGCCCCAGACACCACTCTATCACACTGCATGGGTTCAGAAGCAGGTTCACAAGGCAACACCATTCCACGCATACTTCTCCGCTCACGCAAACGTGTGTCAATTTGAATCGCTAATGACATAGAATCATTGAGACCAGAGGGGACAGAGAATCCCACCATAACATCCTTTACATTATCTGACAGACCCTTCCGAAAAAGGGCCGCCAAAGCGTCGTCATTCCAGTTGGTCAGGACTGCCCACATACGGAATCTCTGACAGTATAACTCAGCGTCATCAAGACCCTGATTTAATGCCAACAAGGCTTTTTCAGCTTGATCAGTGACATTAGGCTCATCGTACAATAACCCCAAAGCCTGAAAAAATGCATCAACATCACTCAAAACAGGATCCCAGGTGTCAGGGAAAAAGCCCAATCCTGAGGATCGCCGCGCAGGAGAGAGATGACAATTTGAACCTGCTGCGCTGCGTTCCCTGAGGACTTAGATTTTAAGGCAAAAAACAATTTACAATTATTTTTGAAATTCTGAAACTTAGCTCGATCCCCTAAAAACAAATCTGGCATGGGAATCCTAGGTTCCACAACAGGCAACCCAGCAAGATAGGCAGCAATACTCCGAACCTCAGTGGCAAGCTGATCCACACGGCCAGACAACTGTGCAAACTCCATTGAGAGAAAAAAAAATCCTCCCCAGCACCCAGAGATACAGAGGGAAAAAAATGCAACAAACAGAAAAATATCTCTGACAACTCTGACAACCTTTTTTCTTTCACAATATTTTTTCCCTTCTGTGAGTACAATACAATTTTCAATTTTTAGGCCGGTGATATTGTTATGTTTCGGTAGCTGAGGAGTGCAGGTAAAAAAGGCAATACACCAGAGAAGTTGGAATCTATGAGATTGCAGTACCCTGACTAACCACCACAACTAGAGGCAGCCGTGGAGCGTTCCTACGTTGGTCCTAGACGCCTCGTCACAGCCTGAGAAACTAACTACACCTAAAGATAGAAAGAGGAAAGCTATCTGCCCCGGGCAGATCCCCAAAGAACATAGAAAGCCCCCAAACATGTAATGGCGGTTAGACAAGATGAAATACTGACACAGACAGAAAATAGTATGAGCAAACGTTGGGGCCCAAACTACCTAAATAGAAAAGGATAGGAAGGGCACTTACTGCAATCCCAAAAAACCCTGAAAAGCACCAACTCTACTAATTTCAAAATCACCTGAGATCACACGACCTCTACCACCTAAATTAGTTCTCTGGTGTAACAAAATCAAAACAGCAGCCACTGAAAAAACTGGAAAAAGCAAAAGTACAAACATCAGTGGCTGAACTAAACTGAGAGGGCAAAAGCCCCCGGAGGGGACCCTGAAGGCCCCCACAGAAGTGCAGGACTAAATGCAAAAATCAAGCACAAAAACAAAAAGAAGAAAATGTCTTATCTGTTAGCAGGAGATGCAGACACGACACAGCAGGCTACAAAGGAAACAGGACTCAAGGATTGAGACCAGAACAATTGATCACCGGCAACCCTGATGGGAAGGCGACTCCCTTATATAAGACCAGTCAGTAACACCTGATTCCCACTCCTCACAATCTTCACAGGACAGTCCAGTACCGCTTGTAACCACCAGAGGGAGCCTCTGCTCAGAACTCATTTCAAGTCCATTCACAACAGTACCCCCTGAAAATAATGTGACAAAAAGGACATGTTAAATCGCAGTGTGTCCACTAATTAGCATCACAGGTGTCTACAATCTTGGAATCAGTGAGTGGGCCTGTATAGAGGGCTACAGATACTCACTGTGCTGTTTGGTGACATGGTGTGTATCACACTCAACATAGACCAGAGGAAGCGAAGGAAAGAGTTGTCTCAGGAGATTAGAAAGAAAATTATAGATAATCTTGCTAAAGGTAAAAGTTCTAAGACCATCTCCAAGCAGCTTGATGTTCCTGTGACTACAGTTGAACATATTATTCAGAAATTTAAACTCCATGGGACTGTAGCCAACCTCCCTGGATGTGGCCCCAGGAGAAAAATTGATGACAAATCAAAGAGATGGATAATACAAATGGTAACAAAAGAACCCAGAAAAACTTCTAAACAGATTAAAGGTGAACTTCATGCTCAAGGAACATCAGTGTCGGATCGCACCATCCATCATTGTATGAGCCAAAGTGGACTTCATGGGAGACGATCAATTAGGACACCATTGATGAAAAAAAATCCTAAAAAAGCCAGACTGGAATTTGCCAAACTACATGCTGATAAGCCACAAAGCTTCTGGGAGAATGTCCTATGGACAGATGAGACAAAAATGGAACTTCTTGGCAAGGAACATCAGCTCTATGTTAACAAGCGGAAAAATGAAGCCTATCTTCATGTTTCTTCATTAAAACATTTCCTTGTTGAATTAGAACCATGTGTGTCGACCCGCCACCACAATTGTGGATTACCAGGGCAATGGGGTACTCAGAGCCGAGCCCATGGAAGTCTATGGGGTTTGTCACAGGTAGCGGTGGCTCGGTCTGTGGCCCTGGCGGTCTGGCGTATGTTGGGGGAATATTTACAGGGGATAGATTTATATACAGTTCGTGACGCCACCTGTAGTCTCTGGTAATTTGTACCAGCGCTGCTGTAGAGCTCTGAGGGGATGGTGAGGCAGCTAGATGTCGGGTCCCCTACAGGTGGGACTCTTCCCTCAGGTCGATAGTAATGGGCAGGTTGTGCAGGAATGCAATCAAATAACACAGTCTCACACATCAGCGTCTTTCCATACCTTTTTACTTGCAAGATGGTTAGGCAGGTCCCAGGGAGGCTGATCCAATGGAGAATGTGTTTTGAGTTAGCAGCTGGACAAGTTAGGGGCCTCCTTTACTTTCACAAAGATGAGTCCAACCAGCATGAAGCGTAGTTCCCTCTATAAACTCCAGCTATTACAAAGCTGTACTGCCCGGTCAGTGTTGTGGTCGGAGCCTTCCTGTGAGAGAGCTGAGTTCCTATTCTTGCTGATCAGGCTCAAGGTTCTCACTCCCCCTGACCCCAGTTACGTACCGACACTCCAGGGGCTGCTTGCCGCGACCTAAGGTCCAGTAAGCCTCTGGGTTTTCTACCACCATGCGTGAAGCTATAGTGGTGCTTCGGTCTCCAGTGACCGGTAACAATGTGCAGGACTTCTCCAATCCTATGGCACTCAGAATTCCTACCACTGTGCCTTTCGCCTTGTCCACGCTTGTAGCATAAGCATTTCTCACTTCAAAGGTTATAAAAGTCAATCCCTTTCTTAACTTCTTTCTTAAGCTTGTTGCCAGAAACTCAGTAATCTTCTAGGCAGGAGCACGTCTCTGAACCTTCACCGTCCTTGGGACAGGAGACTGAAGTATATCTGCAACTCACTTCTCTCTTCTTAATAGAATGTCTCAGTCTGTCTATCAGTGGGGCACAGCTCTGACCAGGCTGAGGTGATCTGGCTCACCTGTACTGGCCTCCACTTTCTGAACTGCACACAGATTGCACTCAGCTCTGCTGCTGACTGACTAGACCTCTGAATGACTGACTCACTGTCCGAGGACAGGAAACTGACTGACTGCTGCATGTGACTGGACTATATATATACCTGTGGGCGTGTCTAAGTGCGTGTTGAAATGAATGTTCATTGAGCATTAAACTGCTATCTCTCCACACATTCTCCAGGGTACTGCGTGTGCCTTCACACCAGGGCTACACATTCCCCCATGGTAAATGACAGCACTCCCGGGCTGTGAAATACAAAGAGACAGAAATTTTGTTTATGCATTAAACATTAACATTAACTCGTCCCATCCGGGAGGTAAGGATTTCTTGAACGTTGCAAACAAAACATTAAATATAGAAAAATACAAAATATTAAATATACATTTTCATATAATACACAGCAAGATTCTTGTGAAGGACCTGCACCAAACCTTCAACGTGGGTCCTGGGTGGGCTGCAGGACTTTGGAATGCAGACCTCACTCATTGCCACACCACACGGGTTTTATTATTCAGAGGTAGTTGTGGTGGTTTTATGTAAAACCAAGATAATGCACAAGGTGCAACTATATACAAAATCAGTTCTTGGGCTGGCTCAGTCCTCAGCCTCGAAGTCCATTATGAAACACGATAGAAAAAGACACAGATCTAAATACATTTCTAATATGCATTAAATTTTCAACTTTTTACTTTGGTACCCAGCCGGGCATTCTACTCAATATAGAAAAACATAGAAATTATCTCTAGCAATAAAGTGCAAAATTGGCAAACATTCTCAAACTTTTTCAACATTACATATGGTAGACCCCTGTTGGATCTTACCGGTTTTTCTTTTACTGTTTAATTATTTCAACTACATTTTCCACCCCGGGGGCTGGAACAATGCGATGGTCCCTAGATCCCATGACTAACAAGTTGTGACCTGCTATCAGAGTCTGGGTCGCAACAGTCCTCGTACGAACCTCTAGGGGCGCAACGGGTACTTTCTCCTTGCGAGACACCGATTGCGTTTCAACTTGCGTTACAGTTAGCGATATCGATCGTGTCATAGATTGCGATGGAAACTGGGTCGCAAGTTGCGATGTAGAAGGATGACTAGATAATGAAGAGATGTAGATGTTGCTTCCATTTGCGAGGAGCCTGCAGGGGGCGATGCTGGGGCACGGCCTGGTGCTGTTTGAGCTGGAGACGGGGACGCTGCGGTAGTGGTGACGTTACCTGCGTCGGGGACGGGGTCACGGACGATTGTGACATTAAGGGCATACCATCCCTTCATACCCCAGTGTCGTGTATATGTGACAATGTCTCCATTAATTAGGTCCCTCCCGGGATGGCCTTGCGGTAGGTGGGATTCTACATCACGTCTGCTGACAAAGACCCCTGGGTAGAGGCCCGGTTCTCTTATGAAGCCCCAGCCCTTCCGGAGCTGGAACTCTGTCACAACCCCTGCCGCCGCGGTTCCCTCAGAGTACCTTTTTCTCTACGGACACTTTCCTTGTCCGCGACCAGCTGCTCGTACTGCCGCTGCCGGTTCCGCTGCGCTTCCCGCTCTTCCTCCTGCCGGCGTCGCTGTTCCTCTTCGCGACGCTGCCACTCACATTCATACTGGGCGGTGTAGGCGACGTCATCCAGGCGCGCCATCTCGTCCCAGTCCACGTCTGGTAATGACGGACAGGACCCCTCCGGTGTCCCTGCCGGGGATCGATCATCTGCTGCGGCCTCCTGGCCGGGCGGGCGTTCCGGAACTGGCGGTACCTCCTCAACCTCCTTCGCCTCCACCGCTTCACCGGTGGGATCAGGATCGGTACTTTCGGGGGCAGCCTCCGGTTGCTCCTTCGCCTTGGGCAGCAGAATTTTCGGTAACTCGAATCGTGGGGGGTCGTCAAGAGGGGAGGACACCGTGTTCCACAGTCGCCACTGCATCAGGTTACGTCGGCGTCTCTCAATCTCCTCAAATCCAGGTTGGTGCTGGACTATCTTTTTCAGTCGTGCATTCTCCTCTGTAACTTCCAGCAATGCTTGCTGCAGGTGCAGGACCACGGATGATTCCGGTTCTGGTGGCAGCTTGGCTGGGGCACGGGGCCTGCCTTCCTCCGCTTCCCTGCTCGGCTGCACACGTCCTGCTTCCATGATGTTCCAGAGCGTTCTCTCATCTTCCTCCAGAGACGTCCGGTCTCTTCCGTGGAGGCGGGGTTTGCGTCTCCTCCTCTTTGCAGGAAAGGTGAAGAGGATGCGGACCTCCTTTGCTGTAGGGCAGGATCGCATATTGTAATAGCACTTTGAGAGGGCAGGCATTTTCTTCGCGCCACAGGGGGGCACACGCCCACGAAGGTACGCCCACCTTCTTCTCCAGCGCCTGAGGGCGCGAATATGGCGACAAAGATGGCGATTTTTGGCGCCAAAAGTGCAAACAGTTCTTTTTCACAAAAACAATTCCATAGGCACACAGGGCTCGCAATTTTGCGAGTTTCGTATCCTGTTCGTGACGCCAAAGTTTTGTGTCGACCCGCCACCACAATTGTGGATTACCAGGGCAATGGGGTACTCAGAGCCGAGCCCATGGAAGTCTATGGGGTTTGTCACAGGTAGCGGTGGCTCGGTCTGTGGCCCTGGCGGTCTGGCGTATGTTGGGGGAATATTTACAGGGGATAGATTTATATACAGTTCGTGACGCCACCTGTAGTCTCTGGTAATTTGTACCAGCGCTGCTGTAGAGCTCTGAGGGATGGTGAGGCAGCTAGATGTCGGGTCCCCTACAGGTGGGACTCTTCCCTCAGGTCGATAGTAATGGGCAGGTTGTGCAGGAATGCAATCAAATAACACAGTCTCACACATCAGCGTCTTTCCATACCTTTTTACTTGCAAGATGGTTAGGCAGGTCCCAGGGAGGCTGATCCAATGGAGAATGTGTTTTGAGTTAGCAGCTGGACAAGTTAGGGGCCTCCTTTACTTTCACAAAGATGAGTCCAACCAGCATGAAGCGTAGTTCCCTCTATAAACTCCAGCTATTACAAAGCTGTACTGCCCGGTCAGTGTTGTGGTCGGAGCCTTCCTGTGAGAGAGCTGAGTTCCTATTCTTGCTGATCAGGCTCAAGGTTCTCACTCCCCCTGACCCCAGTTACGTACCGACACTCCAGGGGCTGCTTGCCGCGACCTAAGGTCCAGTAAGCCTCTGGGTTTTCTACCACCATGCGTGAAGCTATAGTGGTGCTTCGGTCTCCAGTGACCGGTAACAATGTGCAGGACTTCTCCAATCCTATGGCACTCAGAATTCCTACCACTGTGCCTTTCGCCTTGTCCACGCTTGTAGCATAAGCATTTCTCACTTCAAAGGTTATAAAAGTCAATCCCTTTCTTAACTTCTTTCTTAAGCTTGTTGCCAGAAACTCAGTAATCTTCTAGGCAGGAGCACGTCTCTGAACCTTCACCGTCCTTGGGACAGGAGACTGAAGTATATCTGCAACTCACTTCTCTCTTCTTAATAGAATGTCTCAGTCTGTCTATCAGTGGGGCACAGCTCTGACCAGGCTGAGGTGATCTGGCTCACCTGTACTGGCCTCCACTTTCTGAACTGCACACAGATTGCACTCAGCTCTGCTGCTGACTGACTAGACCTCTGAATGACTGACTCACTGTCCGAGGACAGGAAACTGACTGACTGCTGCATGTGACTGGACTATATATATACCTGTGGGCGTGTCTAAGTGCGTGTTGAAATGAATGTTCATTGAGCATTAAACTGCTATCTCTCCACACATTCTCCAGGGTACTGCGTGTGCCTTCACACCAGGGCTACACACATGCCTGTGTGTTTCCCTGGATTCCCTGGATCCACATCATCAGTGAAGCGAGAAGAGAAGGTAAATGGCTGTGCTATAGGTCTGGACTGTTCCTGTCTGTTCTATGCACAAGGGGACGGGGTACTTGTGGACTGTTGCTTTAAATGAACTCGGTCATGACTATCACCCTATGCCACCTTGTTACACACACTCAGCAGTCGCAAGCAAATATCTGGATTTTGGGAATTTTCTTATGCTTTTAAAGTAAAACAATCATTCCCCTTTACAAAAAGGATTGCAGAAGAAATTCCAAAACTCAGTACAGTAGCTTTTGACAAGCAAGCATACCTTCTCTGACTGACACTAATACCATATTTTTTCTATAGAAAGCAATGGCTTCTTTTTAGCTCATTAAGATTGAAGAAAAAAATGTGTAACTCAAATGTAGCATTACAAATGCAAGCTGTACCGCATCGCGGATCAATCACACTGGTACTGCATCTGGCACTTCTGTTATTACTCTCTCCCTATAAATTGAATCTTTGTTATCCACAGACTACAACGCTCATCTTGTTCAGTGCTGTTGCAGCATAATACTGTACTGTCTGGAATATTAGTACAAAGTTTAAGGGCTTTATTTTCCTATCTTTATTGCTGAGCTGTGAGTTCTCATGCCCTCTCTCCATCTATATATATAAAAATGAGTTTATGTATGTGTGTATGTGTGTGTGTATCAGCCACGCCCACTCCAAATAGAAACCAATCACAGCATTTTTCATTTCACCACAGCTGTTTAAAAGAACCTGAGCAACAGCTTTCCCACTCAACAACACCTCAGCAGACACTGGATGG
>JARQOD010000001.1:616988581-617082151 GCA_033576555.1 Oophaga sylvatica
TCCGCTGGAAACCCATGACCTCTAGGAACCCAGTTTTCTCACGGGGGGCCCCCAACATTATGCAAAAAAATTTTTTTGGGGTAGCTTCTTTTTCAAATCCCCGGGCACAGGGGCCCAAGCAGCCCTAGTCCCAAGGCAGCAAAGAAACCCCCCAAAAAGGGGGGGAAAAACCTCCGCCATGTTTACTGTAGGGACCTTTTTCTTTTTTAAACCCTTTTTTTTTTTTTCTGTACACTTATGTTAAAGGGTTTTTTTTTCCCAAAAAAGCTCGACTTTTGTCTACTGCCCAAAGAAAATTTCCCTTTCCAAAACTTTAGGCTTTTCAGGAAGCTTGGCAAACTCCCCTGGCTTTTTTGGGTCTGGGGGTAAGAAGTGGGGTTTTTCCCCGGGGTATCCAAACCAAACCCCCCCCCCTTTTTCCTTCAGACGCCAAACGGATAAGGGTTTTGACCTGCTGTACCCCGGACGGGGGGGGGCCCCTTAAAAACTTTTTTGGGGTTTTTTAACGGGGTTTTTTTATCCACCACCCCCACAATTTTGGGGGAAAATCCCCATAAATTTTTTTTTTTTCCCCTCCCACACTAGGGGGTTAGCCCAGTCCCGGGGGGTTTTTTAATTTTTCTGTGCACTGCGCACGGAAGACACGGGGAACATTCGGGGCTTTGGGGGGGGGTTTTTGAGCCAAAAAGGGGGTCTTTTTTTCCTAAAATTTTTTGGTTTCCCCCAAGTCCTCAGACATTTTTTGGTTTTTTTTTTTCCCCCTCCAATGTGGCACAAAGGACGGGGGAAAGGGGTTTGAGTAAAATTTAAACCCAAATTTTAAAACGGGGTGCAATTTTTTTTTGTTTTTTCCAAAACCTGTTAATGCCACGGTAATTCAGGTCTGGTGATTACCGAATTGAGAAAAACACATTTTTTTTCCAAAAAGTGCCAAAATTTTTGCCCAAACCCCCTTTTTTTTTTGGGGGAAAATTTAAATATCCAATTTGTTTTTGGCAATTTTTTTTTTTTTTTTCATTGAAGAAAATTTAAAAAGAAAATAATAAAACCAAAGTTTTTGGGTGTTGCAATCTTTTTTGGGAAAAAAAACGAGTATTTCTACAGAATGCAGGGGTGCCAATACTTTGGGCCCCCACTGTGGGGTGAGGATTTGAGGGGGATATGGGCACTGACTATGGGATGGGGTATGCATAAAGGGGGGGAGGGGGACCTGCTATGGGAAAGGGGAAGTGAGATCGGGATATGGGCACGGACAGGGGTGGGGGGAAAGTATGAAAAAAATGGGGGGACCATTTTTGGGGGAAATGTTTTAAGGGTATAAGGGGATGGGGGAGGAATAGGATATGTAAAGGGGTTTTTTAAGGGCACGGGGCCGGGGGGGGGATATGTGTGTGATGGGGGGAAGGGCATTTGATTATGGGAGGAGGGGGGGGATGGGTTTATGGGGAGGGGGATGAATTGAGGTATGTATGAAAAAAATATATTTTCGCTGGACATGGGATGGGGGACGTGAATTTGGGGGGATTCGCTGGACTTGGGTTGAGGGGGAAACATTTTAATTTGTTAAACTAACCACAGTGTTACTATCCCAGCCCAAAACCCCGGGTCCTTTTTCTACTATTTAAACCCCCTTTACCCCAAAAAGGGGGGGTTTTACGTTTTAAAGACCGGGGCCCCCCAATTTTTTCCAAATTTGACCACTGTCTCTTTATGAGGTTTTTTAAAAACCCGGAACGCTTAAAAGGGGTCTTCGCTTTAAAATATTTTTTTCGGGACAAAATTGTACTTCACTTTTTAAAAAATAAAATTTCTTCATAAAAATTGCGTTTTTTTTTTTAAAAAAACGCAAAAATTGGGGAAAATTTTTAAAATTTTGCAATTTTAAAAATTTAATTTTTTTCCCCTTTTTAAAAAAAAAATACACACAAAATAGTTAAAAACAAAAATTTTCCCCACATGCTACTTTCCCTCGCAAAATTTTTGGGGAAACCAAAAAAATTTTTTTTTTTGTTAGGAAGTTTGGGGTTTTTAAAAGTTGCCCCGCGTTTTTTCATTTTACAACAAAATTTAAAAAACCCATTTTTTTTTGGGGGCCCCCCTTTTATTTGAAGTCCCCTTTGGGGGCATATGGCGAAAATACCCAAAAAAACCCCCTTCTAAAAACTGCCCCCCCCAAAGGGGATAAAAAACCACTTTTAAGAAAATTTTTAAAACCCCTTTATTTGCTTCACGGAACTAAACAACGGGGGAAAGGAAAAAAAATGAATATTTAACTTTTTGCCCCCCCAAAAAGATCTTTTACAAATTTTTTTTTTTTCCAAGGGTAAAAAGAAAAGGACAATAAGGTTGTTAGAAATTTCCCTGAGTCCCCCAAAATCCCCAAATTTGGGGGGGGAAAAACCACTTTTTGGGCCCCGCAGAGCTCAAAGGGGGAAGGACGCCGTTTGACTTTTAAAACTAAAATTGGGGGAAAATTGAGATTGGACCCAGTCTGTTTGGAGACCCCCTGATGCCCCTAAACGGGGGAAAAAACCCCCAAAGTACCCTTTTGGGAAAAACAAACCCCCCTAAGGTACTTATTGATCTGTTGTATTTTTAAAAACCCCCCCAATTTTTTAAAAGTTAAAACCCGGGGGGTGTGAAAAAAAAAAAAAAAAAATTTTTTCCAAAAATTTTTTTTTTTTGCCCCAAAATTTTTAAATTTTCCCGGGAAAAATTGGGGCCCCCAAAAGTTGTTGTCCAATTTGTCCTGAGTACGCTAAAAACCCCATTTGGGGGGGGGGGAAAACTTTTGGGGCAGGGGGGCTTGGAAAGGAAGAAAAAAACTTTTGGGGAATCCCAGACGTTGTGGGGTCATGTTCCTTTTGGGGGGGCCCCCCAGATGAGCCAAACAGGGAAAACCCCCCCCACAACCCCCCTTTTTTTGGGAAAACCTAGCCCCAAAAAGGGGAACTTATCTAGATTTTTGGGTGACCTTTAAACCCCCCCAAGGCTTAAAACACAAGTTTAAATCCCCGGGGGCAAAAAAAAAAAAAACCTTTTTTTTTCCCCAAAAAAAATTTTTTATCACAATTTTTTTTTTTTCCCAAGGTAACGGAAAAAATTGGACCAAAAGTTTTGTTTTTTTTGGGCCCTAAGTGCTATACCCCTTTTGGGGGGGAACCGGGGGTTTTGGGCGCACGGAAAACCCCGGAAAAAGGGAAAACACCTTTTTTTTTTTTTCCCAAAACCAAAAATTTTTTGGCTGGAATTGTTTTTGGGAAAACCCCCATGCTGCATTTGGAGAGCCCCTGATCCCCCTTTTAAACGGGGGAAAACCCCCCAAAAAAACCCCCCCAAAATTTGGGGGAAAAAGCCCCAAAAAGGGGAAAATTTTTTTCCTAATTTTGGGGGGAAAAAATTTTGCCCCCCCAATTTTTTTCACACTTTTTTTAAATTTGTAAGCCAAAAATTTTTAAAAATCTTTTTTTTTCCAAAAAAAATTGTTTTTTTTCCCCCCCAAAATTTTTAAAATTTTTCCAAGGGAAAAAAGGACCCAAAAAAGTTAAAAGGCAATTTGTGGGGGTTTTGCGCTGCCCCCCCCAAAAGTGGGAAAAAACCCGGTTTGGGGGCCCCCCGGTTTTTTGGGAAGGGGAAAAGGGCCCCTCTGACTTTTTAAAAAAAAAAATTTTTGGGTTTTCGGGTGGTTTTTGGAGAGCCCTGATCTAAAAAACAGGGAAAACCCCCAAAAAATTTTGCCCCCCTTTTTGGAAACAAACCCCCAAAAAAAGGGAAAAATTAAAACTAGATTTTTTGGGGAAAATTTTTTTTAAAAAACCCCAGGTTTTCCTAAAAATTTTAAAATTTTTAACCCTTTTTTAAAAAAAAATTTTTTTTTTTTTTTTTTAAAAAAATTTTTTTTTTTTCCCCCCCAATATTTTATTTTAAAAAGGGTTTTCCCAAAAAAAAAATTTAAAAACCCAAAATTTTTCCCCCCAAAATTTGTCCTGAGACGCTGATCCCCAATATGGGGGGAAAACTACGTATGGGCCACTTCGGGGGGGGAAAAGGGAAAATGGGGGCCTTTTTTGGTTTGCAGACTTTTTTGGAATTGTCTGGGGGGGCATGTCTTTTTTGGACCCCCCTTTTGTAAAAAAAAAATTTTTGCCCGCTCAAAAGGGGGGCCCTTTTTGGTTCCCCCAAACCAAAAAATTTTAAAAAAAAACCCCGGGGCCCCCCTTTCAACGAAAAATTTTAAATAAATTTTTAATACATACACTTGGTCACAATCAGTTTTTTGGGTCACGTCAGCCCTTCATCGGGGGACTGGGGGAAGGTGTAAACCCGGGTTTTTAAAAGGGAAAAAATTACAAAACACGATCTCATGGGGTTCCGTAAAAACAGTTAAAAACCCCCTTTTCAGATTATTCAATGGGGGTTTTTAAGGGCCCCTGTGATGATTTTTAACCCCCGGGGGTTTTGGGGGGGAGGGGGTATCCACCCATGTAACAGAAAAAGGGGGGGGACATGGGGGGTTTTTACCGCGTCCCTACACCAGGTATAATAGTCCCACAGGGGCCCTTTTACCACAATTAAAAAATCTGAAGGCTTTTCATAACTGTTACACGGAAAAAAAACCATGAATCTTTGAAGTAACTTTACCCCTTTTTTTCTCCGGGTATACACCTTCACTAGTACATTTTGGGGGTCTGACAAACCCCCAAACTCTAATTAGTGACCAAGTGTAGTTTTTAAAAATTTTTTTAAAATTTACACAAAATTTAGTGTGCCCAGTTTTTTTTATTTACTTTTTGGGGAAACCCCCGGCACCTATACGGGGGGAAACCCCCCACAACCCCCCCCCTTTTGGGGAAAATAAAACCCCCAAGGAACTTTCTAGAGGTGGGGAGCACTTTAAACCCCCCCCGTGCTTCACGAAGTTTAAACAAAACCCAAAAATTTTAAAAAAAATTTTTTTTTTTACAAAAATGATTTTTTTTCCCCCCCAAAATTTTTTTTCAAAAGGGGGGAACGGGAAAAATTGGCCCCCAAAAAGGGTTTTTGTCCAATTTTTCCTGATATGGGGGTTCCAAAATGGGGGGGGAAAACTTTTTTTTTGGGGCACGTCGGGGGTGGAAAGGGGGAAATAGTGAGGGGTTTTGGGTTGCAGACTTTTTTAGGGAAAGGTTTTTGGGGGCTTTTATGGCTTTTGGGGGGCCCCCCGATGCGCCTAAAAAAGGGGGAAAACCCCCCCAAATGCCCCCAAATTTTTGGGAAAAAAAACCCCAAACAAAAATTTTTCTAGATTTTGGTGGCACTTTAAAAAACCCCCAAGTTTTTTACAGAATTTTTTAAAAAGCACCCCCCTAAAAAAAAAAATCTTTTTTTTTTTTGGGGAAAAATGATTTTTTTTTTCCCCCAAAAATTTTTTTTTTTTTACAAGGGAAAAAAGGAAAAAATTTGGACCCCAAAAGTTGTTGCCAATTTGCCCCGAGTACCCCCGATATCCAATTTTGGGGGAGAAAAACTACTGTATCCCCAAACCCGGGAAAGGGGAAAGTTTTTAGGGTTTTTGGGTTTCAGATTTTTTTGGGGGGAAAGGTCCGGGGGGGTCGGGGGCCATTTGGGGGCCCCTGATGCGCCAAAAAAATGGAAATCCCCCAAAAAAGGGCCCCCCTTTTGGAAAATAACCCCAAAAGGGGGAACCCCTTTCCCAATGGGGGTAACGCTATAAAAACCCCAAGTGCTTCAAAAATTTTTTAAAAGGGGGTTCAGCCTTTTAAAACAAAAAAAAATTTTTTTTTTTGTAAAAAAAGATATTTTTTCCCCCCCGTTTTTTATTTTCCCAAGGGTAACAGAAAAAATTTGGGGAAAAATTTTCAAAATTTAAAACCCCCTTGGGGGGCCAGGTACGCTGAAAACCCCAAGGGGGGGGAAAAAATATTTTGGGGAAAACCCCCGGGGGAGAGCAAAAAAGGGGAAAGGGAAAAAGTTTGATTTTTAAAAGCAAAATTTTGGGTGGAAGGGGGTTTTTAACGCCATTTTTAAAAATTTTGGGGAGCCCCTGATGTCCCCCCCCCCAAACAGGGAAAAACCCCCCCAAATTTTAACCCAACCCAAAACCCCAACACCCCTAACCCTACCCCCAAACCCCCAACCAAAAAAACCCCCCCCCAACACACCCCTAACCCCAAACCCTAACCCTAACCCCAATTTTTCCCAAACCCCCAACCCTAACTTTACCCGGGGAACCCTAACCCAAACCCCCAAAGGGAAAAAAAAGGGAAAAAAATATTTTTTTTTTTAAAAATTTTTTTTTTTTTTTCCCCTTTCAAAGGGGGGGAAAAAGGGGGGGTTTGATTTAAATATTTATGCGGTTTTTTTTTTTTTCGGGGGGGCCCCAAAAAACGTTTTTTTTTGGGAAAAATATTTTTTTTCATCAAAATTTTTTGGGGAAACTATAATTTTTGAAAAATTGGGGGCCCCCCAGAGTTAGGGGGAGGTCTTTTTTTTTTCCCCGGGGCGATTTTACGTTTTTTTTTACCTTTTTGAGTTTTTGACCATTTTTTGATCGTTTTTTTATTCGTTTTTTGGGGGGGTTAGAATAAAAAAAATCGAAAATTCTAATTTTTTTTGGGGGGGGGGTTTTATTTTTTCGCGTGTGGAAAAATTGAAAAAGCGTTTTTTTTCGGGGTCAACGTTTATGGGATACCCATTTAAAAATTTTTTTTCTTTTTGGCGCTTTTATGGAAAAAAAAAAATTTTTAAAAAAAAAATAATTTTTTTGCACGCTTTATTCTGCAGCTATAATTTTTATTTTTTCGCTGATAATGCGGGAGACGGCTCTTTTTTTTGGGGACAAATACTTTTCAGGGGTTTCCTTTTTTTTTAAATGGGGGTCTTTTTGATCGCGTTTTTTTCCATTTTTTTTTCGGGGGGGTATGATGAAGAGCATTGTTTTTTTGTTTTCCGGTTTTTTTTTTTTTTTTAAGGGGTTCACAAAGGGTTAACTATGGACAATTTTTAGGGGGGGTTTTTTCACCGGCGATACCAAAAAGGGGTGCTTTTATTGCTTTGTTTTTTTTATTTACATGAAAAGTAATTTTTTGGGGGAAAAAAATATTTTTTTTATTTATTTTGGTTTTTTTTTTTAAAAATTTTATTTTATTTTTTTAACTTTTTTACTTTGCCCCAGGGGACATACGTTTTTTTAATCAGATCCCCCTGGGTTAAGTGGAAACGCACTCGGGCACACCCGATCGCCGGGGATGCAGCGGGGTTCTCATCCCCGCTCCCCAGGCATGGGGGTAGCCCCTCCCTCCGGCCCCCGGGGGCCATTTTGGGATCGGGTCCTGGGGGGGGGAAGCCCTCGAACAGCGCATCCATCGCCTGTTTGGGGGTCCGGGGGGGGCGCAGGACCCCCACCCTGCGCGATCCCCCCGGCCCCAAAAAACACCGCGATCATTTTTTGACGGGGGGTGCAAGGGGTTAATGTGCCCGGGGGGGGCCGGACCCCCCTGACCACGTCATGGGTGTCAGCTGTGTTTTAAAAACGCTACACCCGGCCCCGTCGGCTGCGCCCCCCCGGGGGAGGGCGCCACGCACGGACGTACTATCCCTTTCCCGGTCATACGGGCCCAGTACCGGGACGGTATATTTCCTTTGGCGAAAGGGGGTTTAAAAAACCCAAAATGCTGCTGAATTAACAAGAAACCCAATTATTAAGGTTGAAAAAAAATTTTTAAACCCTTGTTAAAACCCTTTCCCAAACCTCCCCCAAAATGTTGACCAAAGGGGAAAGGAAAAAAAAAACCCCGTAAAAAAAATGGGGTTTTCCTTGGGGGGAAAAAAAACCTTCCCCTCGCATAGGCAATCAACAGCCCCCGGGGGTCAACGCAATATCTAGGAAACTATGAAAAGCCTGTAATTAATTTTAAAAAAAAGGCCATCCAGCCCCTTTTTTAAAAATTTTTAGGGGGAACACTCATTACAACATTAAAGGGGAGGATTTTTCCCTACCCCAATGCCTTACAGTAAAAAAATCTGCTTTCTGTATTGGGGTAAACCTTTTTTTCCTCCGACAAGGATCCCCCTTTTCCCCCCGTCATAGGTCGGGGGCCCGGGAAAACGTTGGGGGTTCCAAACGCCAAAAAAAAGGGCAAAACGCTTACACCTAAAAACCCCTTATGGCCTAGGGGATTCCCTGGGGTGCACATGCTGCGGGGTTTTTTGGGGGAATCGATTGCGGAAAAAACCGCAGCATGCTCATTTTTTTTGGGACCGGCGATTCCGCCGCCAAGAATGCATTGAACCCTTACTTTCTTTTTTTGGCTGTCCCACCGCCAAAGTAAGGGTTCATGGGGGAAAAGGGACCCACCCCGGGGGGAAAAAGGGGACTCCCTCCAGCCCGGTCCCAAAAACCCAATAAAAACAAAAAATTAAAATAAAAAATCGGGCCTATACACCCGGTCTTTTTCGTGCAGTTTGCCCATTTTTTTTAAAAAACTCAAATTTCATTTGTTTTATTCCCGAAGGCATGACCTTACTTTTTTCCCCCCTTAAAGTTCATTCCCCATTTATCACCCAAGCTTTTTTTTTCATAAATCCTCCGTTTTTTCCTGACTGGCTTTTTAAAAGGTTTTTTTTGTCCTCTGATTGGTTCTGCATATGCCATGTGATAAAATTTTGCAAAGCTTTTTTTGGAAAAAGTGAAATTTGTGTGTAAGTATTCCCTTTTGGCTGATCAACCTTTTTTAAAAAAATTAAAAAAAATGTTTTTTTTTTGAGATTCACACAAAAAAAAAAGCACATTTTTCAAAACACGGGGAAATGAAATTCCAAATTTAACCCAAATAAATTTTCAATCTTATAATAGGTTAAAATACAGGGGGCCAGGGTCGCGTCACCACCGGCACGCCAGGCCCACTAGCGGGGGGCACTGGGGTTTTTAAAGGGCACGATGCAATTGGGGGCCTGAGCCAGGAAGGCCCTGGGTCAGGGGGGCGCTGAACCGGGTCCCTCCAGTGCTTTAAACTTTTTTAATTTTTCCCCTTTTCCCCGTTCCCCCATGCCAAGTCCGCCTTTTCCGGTCTGGTGACTCAGTGACATACGCCCCAAAGGGCGATACTTCAGCAGATGCCCTTCCTACATGCGAGGCAGAAGTCACTGAAACACAGGGGCCCGTGCCACAAGGGAGATATTTTTTTTTAATGTATGTCATTTTTGGGGCCATTTTGAAGACTTCAGGGTCTTCGCATGGACATTTTTTGAAGATCTTCGGGGGGGGATTAATGGGGGCCCTACTGTATGGAAAATTTTAAAATCTCATATGTAGCTTATTTTGGGCCCTACTGTAGGAGCATTATTTGGGACCCAAAATTTGTAGGGTATAAAGGGGGTATTGATTATATTTTGGGGGCCCTTTTAATGGACATTAAGGGGGCCCCTTTGGGGAAAAATTATAGGGGGGCCGGGGAGTAGGCGAACATGGGGGGCCATTCTAATGGGTATTATTTGGGGGCCCTTCGTATGGTCATATTGGAGCCCATACTTAATAAAATAATAATTTTATTTTAAGGCCAACATTTCCGCAGCACTTTTTCATTAAAGGGACTTGTACAGACAACAACAAACACATAAAATAAACACAGACAAATGATACCAGGGGGACCATGGGGGGGCCAGGGCTTGGGGGCGCCGGCAGGGGGGGATCGGGGGCCTAATGCAGGGGCACTTTTTCCCCCCGCCATTCTGCCGCCCCCGGGGCCGGGGAATCGGCGGTTCCCTTAAAGCTGCTGGTCCGACCCCAGGGGCATTTTACTGGGGTCTATACAGATGCCCACAAAATTAAGCTCGATGAAGTGTCGAGCGAGGGGAGCGCGTGATCGGGGCTTGATCACGCTGCGACTCATTCGCCGCAGCCGAAGGAGGAAAGTTGGGGGTAAGTGTGCCCCCTGGAGCTAAGAACCACCGAAAAAAATTAGGAGAGGAAAAATTAGGGGGGGTAAGGGGTGGGGGGGGGGATTTTTTTTTTGGGGGGGGGTTTGGGGGGGGGGGTGAGAGTATTTTTGGGGGGGGGTTTATGGGGGTGGGGGGACACTTTTTGTGGGGGGTTTTGGGGAAGGGGTTGGGGGGTACTTTGTGTGGGGGGGTTTGGGTGGGGGGGGGGGAGTACTTTTTTTGGGTTTTGGGGTGGAGAGGGGGGATTTTGTGGGGGGGATTTGGGGGGGGGAGGGCGTATTTTTGTGGGGGGTTTTGGAGTGGGGTGGGGACACTTTGTTTGGGGGGATTTGGAGGGGGGATGGGGGTACTTTTTGGGGGTTTTTGGAGGGGGGGGGGGGGACTTTTGGTTTTGGGGGGTTTGGGGGGGGGGAAAAAAACTTTGGGGGGGTTTGGGGTGGGGTGGGGGTCTTTGTGTGGAGGTTTGGAGTGGGGATGGGTACTTTGGGGGGGGGATTTGGGGGGGGAGGGGGGGTACTTTGGGGGGGGATTTGGGGGGAGGGGGAGTTTTTGTGGGGGGGTTTTGGAGTGGGATGGGGGAGTTTTGTGGGGGGGGTTTTTGGTGGAGAGGGGGACTTTTGGGGGGGGGGGGGTGGGGGTCTTTGGGGGGGATTTGGGGGGGGGGGGGGGGTATTTTGGGGGGAGGGGGATGGGGGGGTACTTTTGTGGGGGGTTTTTTGGAGGGGGGGGGGGACTTTTGTGGGGGTTTGGGGTGGGGATGGGGAGATACTTTGGGGGGGTGAGGGGGGGGTATTGGGGGGGGGGATGGGGGGGGATTTTGGGGGGGGGTTTTGGGGGGGGGGGGGGGAATTGTGGGGGGTTTTGGAGGGGGGGGGGTCTTTGGGGGGGGGGGGGGAAAGGGGGTTTTGGGGGGGGGGGAGGGGGAGGGGGTTTTTTGTGGGGGGGTTTTGGGGGGAGGGGTTTTTGGGGGGGGGGATTGGGGGGGGGGGGTAAGGAGGGGTTTTGGTGGGGGGGGGTCTTTTGGGGGAGGGTGGGGGGGGACGGTGGGGGTTTGGGGTGGGGGGGGGGTTTTTTCTTAAGAGGGGGTTTGGGGGGGGGAGGGGTACGGGAATGGGGGGTTGGAGGGGGGGGGGGGGATTAAAATGTGGGGGGGATTTGGCAGGGATGGGGGATTTTTTGTGTGGGGGGATTTGGGGGGGGGAGGGGGGATTGTGGGGGGGGGATGGGGGGGGCATTAAGGGGGGTTTGGAGGGGGGGCATTTAATGTGTTGGGGGATTTTGGGGGGGGGGGGGTTTTAATGTTGGGGGGGTTTTGGGACCGAAAGATTAGTTGTATGGGGCTTGTATGAGGAACACGGGGGGTTGGGTAAAACATGGGGGACGATGGGGGAAGTAAACAGTGGGGGGGATGGGGGTGAGGGATGTTGCAACGAGTAGGGGAAAGGGGTTTTGGTAGCAGACAAATAAGAGGGGGGGAAAATTTTTGTGGGGGCTTGGATAGTTCTAGCAGAGTTTTCCCTTTTGGTTTAAAAACTGTGGCTTCCAGTGAAGAGTGAAATTGTGAGAGGGGATCGGGTGTTACGGGGGTCTTATAAAGGGGGAGTCCCTTTTCCCATGGTTTTCCGGTATAATTTTGTTTGGTCTCACCTTAAACCCCTGTTTCCCTGTAGCCTGCTTGTGTTTTCCCTAAAACAGATAACCCCTTTCTTCTTTTTTTTTTTGGCTTATTTTTGCATTTTGTCCTCCTTCGGGGGGGCCTTTTGGGGCCCCCCGGGGGGTTTTCCCTCTCATTTAGTTCAGCCACTGATTTTGGTACTTCTTTTTCCAGTTTTTCAGTGTGCGTTTGTTTTTTTTACACCAAAATAATTTGGTGGTGGGGGTTGTGACTCATTTTTTTAAAAATTAGTAATTTGGGGTTTTTTGGGGGTTTTGGGGGATTGCAGAAGTACCCCCTTTTTCCTTTCTATTTAGTTTTTTGGGCCCCCCAATTTTTCTCTACTCTTTTCTGTCTGGTCAGTATTTCTTTGCTAACCGCCAAAACTGTTTGGGGCTTTCTATTATTTGGGGGGTTCTGCCCCGGGGGGAGATAGCTTTCCTATATCTATTTGGTGTATTAGTTTTCAGGCTGTGACGGGTCTAGACCAACGTAGGAACGCTCCACGGTGCCTCTATTTTGGGGGTGTCGGGGTACTGAACCAAGATTCCAATGCTCGGTGTTTTCCCCTTTTTTCTGCACCCCAGCTCCGAAACAAACAGAAAAAAATATGAGGAGACAGATGGGAAAAGGGGGAAGTAAAAAGACAGTAGAGGAGGGGGGGGAATAGGGGGGTGACAGTTTTTTGCAGTATTTTTATTTAGGGGCATTAATGACCCCTTCTGCTTTAAGGCCACATGGGGAGATTGGTGCAGAAAACCGGGAAAAAATGAAGTCTGCAGAAGGTGGGGTGAGAAAACTCTCAGGAGTCGGGGAAAGAAAAAAAAGAAGGGGAAAATGTCATTAAAAGGGGCCCGGGGGTTAAACGTTATTTGTGAAATTGACTAATTCTCATGTTTTTATTTATGTTAGGAGCATTAAAGGGGTTCTCCAGTTCTGTGCGGAGTCTGCAGACATTCTATGTGACTGCAGACTTCAGAATTCTCACAGTGCTCACTGCACACTCTTAGGATTCTCTCGTGGCGGCGATTTACATAAATGCAGTCACATGCTGACTAGACATGTGTGGCCTCACTCAATGAAAATGAACAGAGCGAGGCCAGGCACGTCTAGTCGGAATGTGGCCAGAAGTATATAAATCTCATGCTTGTGCTGACATGACCATCAACAGGCAAGGGAGAATCTTAAAAGTGTGCAGTGCATTCGTTGTGAGAATTCAGAAGCTGCAATGTCAAGATTCAGCTCTGCAGGTTCCAGTAGTCATCACATGGACACTTCACTCATATGTGACTTTCATACTTATGGTCCTGTGACAACGAATTTCTCTTCCTGCTTCTCTCAGTTTTTCACTGAACATTAAGAGCCTTAGGGGGAGCAGCTCATCGGTACATGACTAAGGGCTCATACTCACTGGAGAGAAAAATGGACGATTGCAAGCCAATAAAAAATCGGATTGTAATCGGACCAATGTTATTCAATAGGGAACTTCTCATTTGCGATTTTTTTCTCAGCTGAAATCGGTCTGAGAAAAAAATCGCAGCATGCTGCGATTTGCAGCGATTTTGGCATGATAATCGCTAATGCAAGTCAATGGATGTGATAAAAAATCGGACAGCACTCGCACCATGCGAGTGCTGTCCGATTTATATGCACCAGTGTCCTTTGAAAAGCCGGTAAATCATCCCCGGCTACTGTAAAATCACACTGACAGCTCACAAAACACTACATATATACACATATAATACATATATATATATATACATGTCATTGTGACACATATATATATATATATATATTTATAGTTCATGCAGTTCTACATACTATAATAGCCGTTAATTCAATTGCCGGCTTTTGTGAAATTACAGACCTGACATGAAATGACACATGGTTTACATACAGTTAACCATGTCATTTCATGTAGTTTGATATATGGTTTTCACTAACAATTACATGAGTGGCTCTGTGCAAAATTTCACACATGTAGGGGGTTAATGAAAGGTGTAAATTCTTTGTAAAAAAAATGCGTGGGCTCCCGCTGTATTATCTCAACCAGACAGACAAAGCCAGCGAGTGGGGGCAAATAATTATAGCCTATGGAGGGTGCATTTATTTTATTCCACCCCTGGCTACTAACATCTGCCCCCAGCCACCCCAGAAAAGGCACATCTATAATTAGATGTGCCCTTTCTGGCACTTTGCTGGTCTATTCCCATTGACCTGTAGCGGTGGCGAATGGGTTAATAAAGGGTTAAAACCACCTTGCTATTGAAAGGTGACTTTAAGCCAGGTTAATAATTGAGAGCTGTCAATTAGACAACTATCAATTATTAATCCTATTGAAGTAAATAAAAAAAACACACACACATTAAGAATAAATAATTTTAATGAAATAAAAACACATTTTTTTGACCATCTTTTATTTAACTCTTAATCCTTGCGAAGCCCTTGATCTCCTATAATAAAGAAAAAATAATAAAACAACATTATTCTTACCTATCCGCCACTTTGTCAGGTCCCACGCTGTAATCCTTCACAAAGGGTTAACTAGATTTCAGCCAAGCAGTGCAGCTAATGCTGGCTGCTGAGCTGAAAGCTCCTGAATGAATGACTTCCTCTCCCAGCGACAGGAGAGGATGTGATTACTGTGGGAAGCTTAATTAATTGCTTCCCACAGAAATAAGTTCACTTCAGGTCAGCGGGGACTCCCTCTGACATCACTGATGCTGTGCGGTGTCCCCGCTGACCTGAAGTGAACTGATTACAGTGGGAAGCAATCAATGAAGCTTCACACAGTAATCACTTCCTCTCCTGTCGCCGGGAGAGGAAGTCATTCATTCAGGAGCTTTCAGCTGAGCAGGCAGCATTAGCTGCACTGCTTGGCTGAAAGCTAGTTAACCCTTTGTGATGGATTACAGCGCGTCGGATAGGTAAGAATAATGTTGCTTTATTATTTTATTTTTATTTCAGGAGAGCAAGGGAATCGAGGATTACCTGTACAATAAAAGATGGTCAAAAACTGTGTATTTATTTCATAAAAAAGATTTTTCATTAATGTGTGTGTGTGTATTTTTTAACCATTTCATACAATAGGATTAATAATTGATAGTTGTCAAATTGACAACTCTCAATTATTAACCTGGCTTAAAGTCACCTTTCAATAGCAAGGTGGCTTTAACCCATTATTAACCCATTCGCCACAGCTACAGGCCAATGGGAATAGACCGGCAAAGTGCCAGAAAGGGCGCATCTAATTATAGATTTGCCTTTTCTGGGGTGGCTGGGGCTTGAAAAAGGCTATCCTGCCGAAACGCGCGTCGGGGAGGGCACGCAGTGGAGGTCCACTTATTTGGTATTTGCAGGTAATTATTCAGCCTATTATTTTGCGTCCTGCTACTTATACTATATAGGACTTTTGGGAGTGGACATATGCTCTGTTATGATGTAGGCTATATGCAGATATATATATATTTTTTGTCTATTACATTTCATCCTGCTACCTACATTATATTATATATAGGATTTCTGTGTATGATACATACACTGATTTGATGTACTATTCATATCAACATGATGCATGATGCAATTATGCTATATGTCAATTAAAGATCATGTTTACTGTGTCCATCCCCCTTTCCCACTTTGTGTGCCCCTCATCTTCATGTGCATTTTGGTATTGACCCCTGTCTCATTTTCTACCTCATATCCTGATAATTTCTAATAAAATATTTTGCACCTTTTATGGATTCTTTGGGAATTTTTTTGATCGCAGTTTTTTCGTTTGTATAATTTTGTGCTTCTTCGCGATTTCCCTGACATGTCCTACATTTTTTGCCCCAATGATTTTGTGTTTATCATATTATCATTATTATTGTGATCTTTGTATTGGGCTCTTTTCCATGAAGTGTTTTTGGCTGAAAGCTAGTTAACCCTTTGTGATGGATTACAGCGCGTCGGATAGGTAAGAATAATGTTGCTTTATTATTTTATTTTTATTTCAGGAGAGCAAGGGAATCGAGGATTACCTGTACAATAAAAGATGGTCAAAAACTGTGTATTTATTTCATAAAAAAGATTTTTCATTAGTGTGTGTGTGTATTTTTTAACCATTTCATACAATAGGATTAATAATTGATAGTTGTCAAATTGACAACTCTCAATTATTAACCTGGCTTAAAGTCACCTTTCAATAGCAAGGTGGCTTTAACCCATTATTAACCCATTCGCCACAGCTACAGGGCAATGGGAATAGACCGGCAAAGTGCCAGAAAGGGCGCATCTAATTATAGATTTGCCTTTTCTGGGGTGGCTGGGGCAGATGTTAGTAGCCAGAGGGGGAACAAAATAAATGCACCCTCCCTAGGCTATTATTATCTGCCCCCACTCGCTGGTTTGTCCGGTTGAGAAAATAGGGAGGGAGCCCACGCATTTTTTTTCAACAAATTTACACCTTTCATTAACCCCTACATGTGTGAAATTTTGCACACATACACATGTAATTGTTAGTGAAAACCAGATATCAAACTACATGAAATGACATGGTTAACTGTATGTAAACCATGTGTCATTTCATGTCTGGTCTGTAATTTCACAAAAGCCGGCAATTGAATTAGCGGCTATTATACTATGTAGAAGTGTATGACATATATATATATCACAATCACATGTATATATATATATATATATATATATATATATATGTATTTTATGTGTGTATATGTATTCTTTCCATTCTTTATTAAAGCTGTCAGTGTGATTTTACAGTATAGCCGGGGATGAACTAGCGGCTATCATACTATGTAGAAGTGTATGACCCATATATATATATATATATATATATATATATATATATACAGTACAGACCAAAAGTTTGGACACACCTTCTCATTCAACGATTTTTCTGTATTTTCATGACTGTGAATATTGTAGAATTACACTGAAGGCATCAAAACTATGAATTAACACATGTGGAATTATACATTACACTTTACAAAAAAGTGTGAAACAGCTGAAAATATGTCTTATATTCTAGGTTCTTCAAAGTAGCCACCTTTTGCTTTGATTACTGCTTTGCACGCAGAAAAGGTAAACGGATGGACTCTACATGCCTGGTTCCCACCGTGAAGCATGGAGGAGGTGGTGTGAAGATGTGGGGATGCTTTGCTGGTGACACTGTTGGGGATTTATTCAAAATTGAAGGCATAGTGAACCAGCATGGCTACTACAGCATCTTGCAGCAGCATGCTATTCCATCCGGTTTGCGCTTAGTTGGACACATCATTATTTTTCAACAGGGCAATGACCCCAAACAAGCCTCCAGGCTGTGTAAGGGCTATTTGACCAAGAACGAGAGTGTTGTGGTGCTACGCCAGATGACCTGGCCTCCACAGTCACCAGACCTGAACTCAATCGAGATGGTTTGGGGTGAGCTGGACCGCTCACCACTTCAATTTTGAATAATCCCCAACAGTGTCATCAGTAAAGCACCCCCACACCATCACACCACCTCCTCCATGCTTCACGGTGGGAACCAGGCATGTAGAGTCCATCAGTTCACCTTTTCTGCGTGCAAAGCAGTAATCAAAGCAAAAGGTGGCTACTTTGAAGAACCTAGAATATAAGACATATTTTCAGTTGTTTCACACTTTTTTGTAAAGTGTAATGTATAATTCCACATGTGTTAATTCATAGTTTTGATGCCTTCAGTGTGATTCTACAATTTTCATAGTCATGAAAATACAGAAGAATCTTTGAATGAGAAGGTGTGTCCAAACTTTTGGTCTGTACTGTATACAGTATATATACTGTATATATATAATTATTTGCTTTTTGTGTAAAAAAAATTTTTACAATGTGATTTTTACATGATTTTTTACATAGAGATAACTGCTCTATGAAAAACGTTATGTTAAAATCGCATTGCATACAGATGGAAAACAGATGGAAAATGGATGGTGAGATTAAAAATCGTATACAAATCGCATGACAATCGCATGACAATTGCATATATTCGGACCGTTTTTTCCATCCAGAAAATGGACCGGCTTTTTTTCCACAAATGGGTATGAGCCCTAAGTGTGCAAATCGCATGTGTGCTTGAGGGGGGGGGGGGGGGGGGGGGCGCCGAACCGAATTCTTGCCCCGGGTGCCAGAAAGCCTAGATATACCTCTGGTACATGCCAAGAGGAATGAGGGCCCTGCTCGCAAGCTTACAATCTATGAGGAAAAAGGAGAGACACGAAAGGTAGATGGTAACAGTTGCTTTCATTGTTCAGGCCTGTATGGATACTGTATGGAGCAATATATGCCGCCCATTCTGTATTGAGCAATCTATGGAGCCTATTATACTGTATGGAGCATTATACGGGGCCAATTTTGTATGGAGCATTATATTGGGATTATTCTTTATTTAGCATTATATGAAGCCCATAATGTATGGAGTAATATATGGGGACTAATACTGTATGTAGCAATATATGGGGCCCATTCTGTATGTAGCAATTTATGGAGCCTATTATACTGTAAGGAGCATCATATGGGGACAAATATGTATGAAGCATTATATGTGGCTCATTATTCTGTATGGAGCATCACATGTGGACCATTATTCTGTATGAAGCCTTATATGGTCTCATTATTTTCTATGAAGCATTAGATTGGGCTCATTCTGTATGGAAAATTATGTGGGTCCCATACTGTGTGGATCATTATATGGGGCCCATACTTTATGGAGCATTATATGGGGCCATTCTATCTGAAGCATTATATTGGGCCCATTCTGTATGGAGCAATATATGGGGTCCATTTTTCTGTATGGAGCATTATATAATATAATAGTAATAATTTTATTTCTATAGCGCCAATATACTCCGCAGCACTATACATTATAGAGGGGACTTGTACAGACAATAGACATTACAGCACAGATACCAAGAGGAATAAGGGCCCTGCTGCAAGCTTACAATCTATGAGGTCCATTAGTCTGTATGAAACATTATATGGAGTTCATTATTCTGTATGGAGCATTATATGGGGTCCATTATTCTGTATGGAGCAATATGTGGGGCTTTTTATACTGTATGGGGCTCATCATATACTATATGGAGCACTATATGGATCTCATACTGTATGGAGCAATATATGGGGCTCATTATATTGTATGGAGCAATATATGGGGCTCATTATACTGTATTGAAGACTATATGGTGCTCATAATACTGTATGGAGGACTATGTGGTCAGTGCTGCAATTAGGAATTTCAGGGCCCCATACTGTCAACATTTTCAGTCCCCTTGAGACTCCGCCCAGGCTCCACCTCAGCTCCGCCTCCACCCTCGAATCTTCCACAGTCCCACCGCCCACTCTTGGAAAAACTCCACTTCTCCATCACGTCCTCACCAATCACACATTAACAGTTCCCAGATCACATAAATAGCCATCACCTTTAGTTCTGGCCAAAAGGATTGTTAAGCCGCTACCATGGCAAGGTAGACTCTTCTGGCCGGGCTCTACTCTAATCTATTAAACATTTGTTAAAATACCTAAAACTCTTTTCAGGTATATTTTTCTTTTTCTTTAAGGGAATGAGTCACATACATTTTTAAAATAATTGAAACCAGATTTTGACTTTTTTATAAACTGTATTACTGATTGCAGATTATTGTATTCTGTTTTCTGTACATTTATGGTAGCTGTCGGTAGACATCGGTCTGCGCTTGGACTGCAGTGCATGGGACTGGCCGTGGGTCTCCTAACTTGAACTCAGCAGCATCACAGCATGTATGAGGATGCGGGCCGGGAGATCGGCCCCCAGTCCATGTACTGCAGTGCGAGTGCAGAACAATTACCCCCTTCCAATATACTGCCATAATAATAAATAAAGATGTTTCCCATTCATATATACCCACTTTTTATTTTTCCATCAATATGGCTATGTGAGGGCCTGTTTTCTGCTGGATGAGTTGTACTTTTGAATGACATGATTGGTTTCACCAAATAGTGTACAGGGAAAAGGGAAAAATTCAAAGTGCGTTGAAATTGCAAAAAAAAAGTGGAATTCTACAATTTTTATTTTTATTTTTTTACCATGTTCACCAAATTCTAAAACTGACCTGCCATTATGATTCTCCAGGTCATTGCAAAATCATAGATACCTAACATGTATAGGTTCTTTTTTATTTAAGTGGTAAAAAAAAATCCAAAGTTCATCAAAAGAAAGAAAAAAAAAGTTGCCTTTTTCCGAGGTCCGTAACGTCTCCATTTTTCGTGATCTGGGGCTGGGAGAGGGATTATTTTTTTGCACGCCGACCTGACGTTTTTATTGATACCATCTTGGTGTAGATATGATCTTTTTATCGCCCATTATTGCATATTAATGCAATGTTGCAGTGATCAAAAAAAGTAATTCTGCCATTTTTTTTTCGCGTTATGCCGTATACCGATCAAATTAATTTTTTTTCTATATTGATAGATTGGGTGATTCTGTATGCGGCGATACCAAATATTTGTATTATATATTTATATTTCATTGTTTTATTTTGAATGGGGTGAATGGGTGGGTGATTTAAACTTTTATATTCTTTTTAAAGCTTTTTTTTCCACTTTTTAATAGCTTCAATAGTCTCCATGAGAGACTAGAAGCTGCGATCATCCGATTGCTGCAGCCCTGCTCTATATAGCAGAAAAGTTCACTTGCTCGGAGTGTCGACCACTGGGCGACACTCATAGTAGAGCAGCAATGACAACCACAGGCGACCCACAGTCATGTGACACGGGGGCCGATGGGCATGGTTTGTGACACGTGCATGTTAAGTGCCGCTGTCAGACATTGAGGCTAAGTGCACACGATCAGGAATAATTGCGTTTTTTTCGCGGTTTTTCCGCGGTTTTCCGCGGTAAAAACGCGATAAAAACGCAAGCATTAAGCATCCTATACATGTTAATTGATTCCGCATGTTTTGGCCACATGTTGCGTTTTTTTCCGCGAAAAAAACGCTTTGCGGAAAAAATAGCAACATGTTCATTAATTTTGCGGAATGTAAGCGGTTCATGTGCGGTGGTACCCAGGGTCTGGAGGAGAGGAGACTCTCCTCCAGGCCCTGGGTACCATATCCCTGGTAAAACAATAATTAAAAAAAAATAATGATATTCTCACCTTCCGGCGGCCCCCGCAGCCTTCCCGCGGCCCCCGCAGCCTTCCCACCTTCAGCGACGCTCCCGGCAACTTCCGGTCCCAAGAGTCCTTTGCAAGAATCACCCAGATGGCATAGCGGTCTCGCGAGATGCTACGTCATCGGTGTGATTTGCCGCAAAGCATCCTTGGGACCGGAGTTGCCGGGAGCGTCGCTGAAGGCGGGAAGGCTGCGGGGGCCGCCGGAAGGTGAGAATATCATTATTTATTATTTTTACATTAGATCTTTTTACTATTGATGCGACATAGGCGGCATCAATAGTAAAAAGTTGGTCACACTTGTCAAACACTATGTTTGACTCGTGTGACCAACCTGTCAATCAGTTTTCCAAGCGATGCTACAGATCGCTAGGAAAACGCTAGCATTCTGCAAGCTAATTACGCTTGCAAAACGCTATTATTCTGGCGGGAATCAGCACACAAAAAACGTGCGTATTTCCTGCGGGAGAAGTGCGGGATTGCCGCGGAAATTTCCGCGGCAATTCCGCAACGTGTGAACTTAGCCTGACAGCGGCATTTAAAATGTTAACAGCCACAGGTGAATCACAATTCCACCCACGTCTGTTAGGGGCACTTGACAGCTGATCAGCTGTCAAGTGCTGGAAAAGGTGCAGGCTCATTGCCGAAGTCCGGACCAAACAGGGGGAGGTATCCAATGATAGACGCTGCACGTCATTGGGTGTTAAGGGATTAATAAATGTAAACAGTGTATATAATTGCATATATATTCACCGATTATACACTACCAAAAAATCCATTTATTGGTATTCATTAAAAGCCCATAAGTTCTAGAATATACTGTAAATACACCCCAAAACATGAGAACTCTAAAAGTGATATGATAATAGAAAAAAAAATCAAGTAGTCAAGCATAAAGGGGATCACCCTATTTGTCAACTACTCTTGTTCCTACCGGTCCACAGAGGTTGGCACCTTTTTAAAACGCAATTGGCGCTGCCGCTCTTTGTCTACCTGCCGCCTCCTCAGCCTCACTCTGTCGGGCGCCGACTCCCCTTAGTAGCTTCCCCCTGCTGGATGCAGGCTTCCCTCATCAGCTTCTCCTCCCTCCTGTAAGCAGCCTCCCCCTGCCAGATACAGCCTCCCCTCACTATCCTCCCCTGCCAGATGCAGAATTCCCTCAGCAGTCTCACCCTGCCGGACACAGACTCACAGACTCCCCTCAGCAGCCTCCCCTCTCCGCACTCCCCTCAGCAGCTTCCCATCTCCTCACTCCCCTCAGCAGCCTACCCTCTCCTCATTCCCCTCAGCAGCCTCCCATCTCCTCACTCCCCTCAGCAGCCTCCCATCTCACTTCCCTCAGCAGCCTCCCATCTCCTCACTCACCTGAGCAGCCTCCCATCTCCTCACTTCCCTCAGAAGCCTGTCTTCTCCTCACTCCCCTCAGCAACCTCCCATCTCCCAACTCCCCCAGCACCTCCTCTCTCCTCACTCCACTCTGCAACCTCCTCTCTCCTCACTCCCCTCAACAGTCTCCCCTCTACTCACTCCCCTCTCCTAACGCCCCTCAGCAGCTTCCATTCTCCTCACTCCCCGCAGCAGCCTCCCATCTTCTCACTCCCCTCAGCAGCCTCCCGTCTCCTCACTCCCCTCAGCGGCCTCCCATCACCTTTCTCTCCTCAGCAGCCTCCCCTCTCCTCACTCCCTTGTGCAGCCTCCCCTCCTCTCTCATTGCTCCCCTCTACAGCCTCTTCCGAGTCCTCACACAATCGTTTTGGCTTACAGATACTGATGTAAAATACTGACCAAATACTGAACGTGTGAACATGGCCTTAGACCAACTCTATTTAAGGTAGTATTTTTACAATCTTCCATGGAAACTTGACTCTATTGTTGCAAACGTAACATCTTTTTAGAAATGGGAAAAATGACATTGCAATAGTTGTAAAAAAAAACAACTTCTTAGTAGTGTAACCTAAATCACCTATAGAATAAAAAAATAGATATTACCAAGCAAGGCAATGAAACATTTTAAAGTAGGTGTTAATAAGTCAATGACCTTTGATTTCCAATTATTGAGTGATTAATGAAGTATTCAGAAAGAATTACACAGCAGTGAAGTGTTCATCTATATTAATTAGTTTTACTATTTAATATTAGGGATGAGCGAGCATGCTCAGTGATACTCGGATTTCACTTAAGCATCTGGGTGCCTGGATATGTTCGTTACTTGGCTAGTATTGGGCGGTGCTCAATTTAAAACTCAAATCCCCACCCTGCATGTTTGGTGCCTGTTACACAGCCAATATCAATGCGGAGATTGCCTGCCAGTCACTGTAATGCCGTAGCCATCTTGGTAGTGGCATTACTGTGAATGGCTGGCCATATGACATCATCAGGGGTATAAAAAAACAGGCACCGCCATGCTCGGAACACTAAAGTCATTGCACAGCTCGGGGAGAGTTCATCTTGGAGGGAGAGAGCAGTTATCCAGGCCTGTGTGTGCAGTTTTAATAATCTGAGTCCTCTAGCATTGATACTGGTTACTGGTGCTGATGTTGAACCATGCATGTGACCAGATTTTTTTTCGGGGGGTGCAAAAATTGACTATATTGTCATCAATAGAGTATTACGTGCTTTGTGCTACATTTCGGTAATACGTAACACTCCCAAAAAGCATAGAACATTTTTTTCTGGATGCAATTACTCACTCATATAGTATTACGTGGTCTGTGGTACATTTTCTTAGTATTTAACACTCAGAAAAAGCGTTGTAAATTTTTTCTGGATTCAATTAGTCACCCATACATTATTAGGTGCTTTTTTGTACATTTCGGTGTTATAAAACAATTCAAAATAGCGTTGGAAATTATTCTTGATTAAATTACTCATCCACACAATTTTAGGCACTTTGTGTTACATTACGGTGGTATTAAACTAAAAAAAATGCTTTGCCGCTGCAGGTGACCAATTTTAATCTTTTTCTAAAAAATAAACTTGGTTTTCAGAGACATATCAATTACAAAATGCATAAGGCGTGTGGTAAGGGATGGTAAAGTGGAAGTGTTGATGATGACGCATGCAGTCGCCGATGACATGGGGCAGGTGTGACTATGCCTGATGCTGGAGCACAAGAAACACGCCCATTCACATCACATAGTTTCCTGTCCCACTTTGCACGGAGGCAAGGTACGTCACTTCTGAAGCCAGAGCAGTGCATACAGGTAGTCGGTTGGATAGCAGTTAATTCTTCTAGCATGCTTGGCAGCACCACCCAGTCTTCCACACGGTCCAGTCTCACCAGCCAACAGTCTGAATCACTTAATCATCACCCTGATCCTCCTTCCTCCCACCATGTTGAGTCCCAGGAGAATAGTGATCCCACACTAGGGCACTCAGGGGAGATCTTTACAACATGACTTCTTGATTGTGGCCTCTTACCCTGCTGTTCCAAGAGAGACAGGAGGAGATGCTTTATTTGTAGGCACTAAGTCCCATTCACTGTATTGGTCATTTAATATTGATTACTTGGGAAGTGACAGACTCCCTATCCCTAGTGGTTTCCATTACACTGAATCAGCAATGTCAACCACTGACCTAGTTCAACCTCTTACTTGCCTTTGTGACATGAAAATATTTTTTCTAAAACACTAATAAAGCTCATTAGCAAGACTTTTATAGCTCTTTTGTGTGGAGACAAAATAGGGATTGAATGGAGATGCACAGGAGTTCTAACTATTCATATCATATGCCTGAATAAACCTTTTTTCTTGGTTCTGTGCCCTTATGTGCCACTCTTGATTAGATTTTATAGATACATTTTAATTAACTGTCTAATCCACTTAGCGTTTGCTGACATTGCAAATTATTTAATTCACTTGATAAGCTGCTGTCAATCAATATAGCAATACGGTTGTATGGGTTTGAAACATTAATAAACATGCAAAAATGGTAGATAGTTTTGCTGGTGCTGGTAGAAAAGAGAGATGGCAATACGTTGGCATAGCAGGTTTTTAATATCACAGCTATGCCAACATCTTGCCTCCCCTCTAGATCTATTCAGAAGTAATTTATATCCTTGATGTCCATGATGTCCTTTATGCTTAATGTCCATGAATGCAGCCTGTAAAAGACAAATCAATGAGGTATTGACAGATCAGTATTAAACTTTTTTTTATTAAACATCTCATAAGTAACCAACATCAAGTAGAACAAGCCTAACAGGTACAATATAAATGATCTATTAGTGCTATAGGCATACTTTACATAATATTCTAAGTAATTTAAAAGAACTAATATTGGTTTTCTTTTATTATTTACTTTAAATATTACTATGTATGCTCTTACTCCCTCTCACTAGACTAAAATCAGCCTAAAAAGACCATTGCAATCTGTCTGGCCGTGAAGGCACATGGTCTGATCATACCACATCTCCTGGGAAGTGGAGGAAGCAAAAGAGTATACAGACAGGACAGCATTACAGAAGTTATTCTTTCTATGATGAAAAACATTGTTTAAAAACAGGCAGGAAAATGTTTTACCTCACAAGAAGAATCAACTGTGATCCCATGCTGTATCCTTTCTTTTGCTCCCTTCCCTGCCCAGGAGCTGTGGTATGATCAAACCATGTTCATGCATGGTCAGACACAGCCATTACATAGTACAAAGCAGAGGCACATTTATATAATTATCTCAGCACAGGAACATTTTATTTAAACACATCCAATTGTGGAAATTATTATTATTCCAAGAAATATTGATTAAAATGAACTTTTGTTTGTGGTAAAATCCCTTTAAGTTCCTCTCACTAGATTAAAATCATCTTAAAATGGCTGCTGCAATCTCTGCATAGGCTTTTATACAGGCTATGACAGTCCCTCTTGATTGGCTGTGCTGTGATATATGATGCATGAGGCCGGGATCACATATGCGACGAAAACGTCCGACGTTCGCATGTGAAATCCCAGCTCTGGTGCCGGCACTCGAGAGTGGAGTGCGCGGCTGCATGAACTGGGATTTCACATGCGAGCGTCGGACGTTTTCGTCACATGTGTGATCCCGGTCTTAGGAGGAAGCTTGCGTAGTCGCGTCTGAGGTCATGTCAGCCTTCCGTGACTAATGAAATCTTCTGCAATGTGTAAAATGGCAATGTACATTTTTTTTGTAATTTGCGCAGAGCAAACAAGTTATTTGAATTCACCAGATATGTGAATGTCATAAAATTCAGCATGGAAGTTTATTAGCGACAGATGGGTTTGATTATCTCTAAAAATCTTTCATAGACGTAAAGATAGCCATTTAATTCAAACTATTAGGTTACAATTCTGACACATTTTGCTTTTTAGTCTATTGCCTCTTATAGGGTCTCAGCGAAGTATATAAAGCTCACTTATAAGGGGTAAAAAATATTTTGGAAAAAAGTTGAAACAAAAAATTGAAAATCAAATGCTTACACAAAATTTGTTCATATAAAGCTTTTTTTATATTAGATATTAAAGAAAAATCCATATTCCTAATCTGGACTAAGTATGGCCAATTTTACTTGGAAAAGTAAAAAGTTATTTCATTAATTAAATTAATAAAATTGATTTCATTTTAACATTTTGTAGAGGATGGAAAAAATGTAGAAAAAAAAATTGAAAATATTTGAGAATGTTTTATGAATAAATCCTATTTTAACACATATCACGTGACATCTGATTATAGCTTTTACAGAAGAAATTGTACTGGTATTTACATGGCTGCAAAATACCAGCGGTCTCACTGAAATAAAACCCCTATAAAAAGAATTTCATTTTAACTAAGATGTTGATTTTATCTCCTGAATAATTGTTCCCTCAACAAATGCTTATATAGATTCCACTAGCTGACAAATTCTCCTAGATGTGACTCATTATGATTCACTACCAGATTTTAATCTGGAAAATCTGTAATACTATCTCAAATTTTATTCTTAATAATTATTGGGATGTCACTATTTTGCACATCTGCAAAGATCATCAATTTACAGTCGTGGTCTAAAGCATTGGCACCCTTGAAATTGTTCCAGAAAAGGAAGTATTTCTCCAGAAAATTATCGCAATTACACGTTTTGCAATACACATGTTTATTTCCTTTGTGTGTATTGGAACAACACAAAAAAAAACAGAAAAAAGACAAATTGGACATAATTTCATACTGAACCCTAAAAATGGGCCAGACAAAATTGTTGGTACCCTCAACTTAATATTTGGTTGCACTCCCTTTGGAATAAATAGCTACCATCAATCGATTCCTTTAACCATCAACAAGCTTCTTACACCTCTCAACTGGAATTTTGCACCACTCTTTTGCAAACTTCTCAAGGTCTCTCATATTTGAAGGGTGTCTTCTCCCCACGCCATTTTAAGATCTCTTCACAGGTGTTCAATGGGATTTAGATCCTGACTCATTGTTGGCCACTTCAGAAGTTTCCAATGCTTTCTTTCCATCTACTTCTAAGTGCTTCTTGAAGTATGTTTGGAATCATTGTCCTGCTGGAAGACCCATGACCTAGGACGCAAACCCAACTTTCTGATACTGGGCACTACATTGCAACCCAAAATTCATTGGTAATCTTCAGATTTCATTATGCCTTGCACACAGTCAAAGCACCCAGTGCCGGAGGCAGCAAGACAACCCCAAAACATCTTTGAACCTCAACCATTTTGTTGCAACCTTTCAACAATTTTTCTCTGCTGTCCACATCCAGGGAGATTACCTACAGTACCATGGGTTGTAAATTTATTGATTATGTTGTGTAACTGTCACAGGTGAGTCAGTGACTGCACACAGTCACACTGCAGCTGCCTGCAGAAGGTCTCTGCATTTGGCTTTGAAGACACCTTCTTAACCCTTCTGACTCTTTGATGCAGTGGCAATCTTTCTACGGCTCTAAATAACACATCTGGACCTGGGTGTTATATACTCCCAGCCTGCTGCTGGGAGTTGCCAGTGATATTTCCATTTCCCCCTGTTGAGGCTTGGAGCTATAGCAGAAGGCTATCTACCTATTTGGTGTTACTAGAGGATGTCTGTGTTACAGCTCTGAGTATTCTCAAGATAAGTGTTCCCCTTGTTTGTCTACCCAAGCTGTGTTTAGTGGTAGTGGGGATTGACTAGTGGTCATCTTGTCCTTCCCTATGCAAGGCTTATCGCCAGGGTAAGGCAGGGATTAGGTTCCTGCTCGGCGATAGGTGCAGAGCCTATATAGGGACGTTAAGGGCAGACAGGATGACGTTAGATCTGCCTAGGGGTCTCCACTCCCCCTTTCCCTAGTGGTGGGCTCCCTTTCCCTTATTTCTTTGTGTTGCACTTAGTCTTTCCTACACGGTGCGTGACAGTACCATGGAAAAAGACCATAAATATCTCTGAAGATTAACTTTTAGCTTTGAAATTGTTCATTTTTTTCAACAATTTTGGTTCTCAAGTCCAAATACAGTTCTCTTCTCCTCTTTCTGTTCTCCATGCTTAGAGTGGCACACACAGACACACAATGCAAAGTTTGAGTCAACGTCTCCCCTTTTAATGTGGTTTCAGGTGTGATTTTCATATTGCCCACACCTGCCCACACATACTGGAAACAAAGTTGTTTACCCACAATTTTGGAAATGTGCCAAAAATTTGGTCCGGTCTATTGTTGGGGTTTTATGTGAAATTTTGTCCAATTTGCCTTTTTTTCTCTGTTTTTGTTATTCAAATACACACAAAGGAAAAAAAAACGTGTATAAAACAAAAAATGTGTAGTTGCAATAATTTTCTGGGAGAAATACTTAATTTTCTGCAACAATTTCAAGAGTGCCAACACTTTCGGCCTTGACTGTATATTTTGAATATACAAGGAAGTGCATTGGAGATGTAAGGTTGCACATGGAGTACAATGACATGCCACAATCTACTTGCAGGCTATTTAGCATGTGGCTGTCACATCCATGTCTGGACATGCTGATATAACTCATGCCCTGGTCACTAGGCAGCACGGCAGTAATACTACTGTTACTGTGGACACTGGCAGCATGTGGGTATTTAAACTTCAGATTGTTGAGACCGTGAGACCGTTTCCCCTAGATTTTGAACTTGTGTTTTGCTGCAGTGAACTGTTAGGCAATTATCTCATTGGTGAGGGCCATGGACGGGGCTCCCTTCTATATAAACCCCCTGTAGCTAGTAGAATAGGCTCTCTGAGTTAGCTTTGACTTTGCTTGGGTTATCTTTTGCCTTTCCTGTGTTCTCACTCCAACTTGTATTCTGACTACCCTCTTGCTTCCTGTTTTTGTCTTTAATGTATCTTCTCGGTTTGACCTTGCTTGTCGACTATTCCTGTATCTGGATGGCAACCCTTCCATGGTAGCTATCCACAGGATGCTGTTGTAAAACCAGATTCCTGTATAGGGGGTTAAAGGGTGTTGGTTTTTCTCTGGATTGTGCCAGACGGAGTGGCTTCTATCAAGGTAGCATTTTTGGGCTTCATTTCACAAGAGTAGTATAAATTTTATTATTGTACTCTTTATGACCTATAAACTCTTACCACTATTATGTTTAGTAAAATCATTCTGACAGGTCACCTTCAACAGTGATACAAAAATGTTGACAAGATATTTTCAGGTGACTTTAATTAAAGTCATTTATTTGATTATTGAGAAAGATCGATCTGGGTTTATGGCCCTAAAATTTGTAAGTGGTAACATTAAAAAAATGTTTCACAATCAAGAACTGGAGGGGACATGGTCATCTGTCTTTGTTGAATGTTTTATTCTGTTTTTAAGTCCACAGTTCTGTGTTATTTTATTACATAGCTGTATAGATTAGTTCTGTATGGCTGACTTGCTGAATTAAAAAGTGTTTGTCATTACAAAATGACTGTACAAACTAAGCACAGGCACTCTAGTGCATCATTTGCCATGGCCAAGCAGTTCAGTGCACATTCAACCTACTAGTTTTCTATCGATCTCTAGCCTCCTCTGGCTCATGCAAATCCTGAGTTATCAATCAATGAAAAGGGGGATTTAGGGGGACAGCTATAAATGGAAAATAAGAAAATAAGTAGGTTGGAAAAAACACTGAACTTGTTTAGCCATATCAAAGGTGCACTGAGTGCCTGGGCTTTGTTTGAACACTCATTTTGGAGCTTTAGAGATTACATAGAATTTTACATGTGCTCGTTCTGTATCCCTTGCTTGTTGATCACATGTCACGTATTCATGTAACAGTCAGTATTCATGGGCTGCACTCTTAGAATCCTGGTGATCAAATGTAGCAGCAGAAATGAAGATAAAAGTACAGTAGAAGGAGGACAAAATTGTCCACTACCTATCCATGTAAAGGAATATAGTGTTTGATTTAGCATCTTCCAGAGAACAAAAACTCGTGTCAAGCAGTTACATTTACTCTTTTAGTAATGTGTGCTGATTGAGAAAATGAGAAACTAGAACTGTTAGAGAAGTGCAGTATTTAGCAATAAATCTTTCTGAAATGTAAAGTATTTGCCATATATACAACATAATACTACATAATACTGTCAACTATTTTAAATCCTTTCTCAAAAGGTTGTCTAACCATTGCTGTAAGGCACAAATCTACAGGTGACTAAGTACTGTGGGACTTGCAGAACCTGTACGATTTGATTTAGAATAATTTAAATGGGTTTTCCACCCATTGGCAAACTTTTGACAAGCTTGTCTAATACTAACAGCTTGTCATATACACACAGTTAAAATGGAGCTATGGTCACATGCCGACTAACTGCTCATCTGTTTCTTTAATATTGAGAGATGCGGATGAGAAGCTACATGGGAACGTGACCGCAATTACGCAAATTGTATACTTTGAATCATAAGATGACCGCTGAAATAGGCTAGCCAAATCCTAGTATATCAAAATCAGATTTTCTATCCATTTACTTAATGAGCTGTGTGCTCTGGCCGCCTACATTGTACAAGTAGAAAATGTAGAGATGGTAGAATTGATTTGCGTTGATCTCCTTCCTTCCCAATATTCCCAGCTCTTCATTTGATTAGCCGGGCAAGCGCGATGTCATAATTGTGGTGTGATGAGCACACAAAGTTGCACTAATCTTTTACGCTAACAGAGATAGCCCATGATTGGCTGGGATAGATAATGTGATGTCAGACAGCGGTTCATGTCAAAAGTAGAGTGAGCAAATATGTTCGGAAAACAATCGCCGAAACCAAATTTGCCATATCCGTGCCCTATTTGTACCATATTCATGCTGAATTTATGTTTGATGATCGTTTCCAAACATATTCGCTCATCTGTACTCCCATTGACTCCAATGGTGTTCGGCTATGTTCGGCGAATATTGCAAATACGGTGATTGTAATCCGAACCAAATATCTAAATATTCGCTCATCTCTAGTCATAAGCCCACTCTCTGAGTCTTCAGCAGTATGTAAAACTGTGCTGAACATTATTTACTTCTTGCAATCCTCATTAATCGAATGGTATGGTGTTCAAAATTGTGAGGACCTGCGAATTTGATGAAATTCAACTCAAAGTCAGTCTTTCATGGTTCTAAAACATAGAAAAACTGTCAATCTTTCCACAAGGGGACAGACAGATGGCTGTATTTCTCATGCGAGGATTGTTTTGCAGTCTTAGACTGGCCGTCGGCTCTCCTGAGTGTGACAGCTACATAGAATACATCACGCTGCCACGATCAGGTCCAGGCCTGTCTGTGCGCTGTGATGCGATCCTCACATGAGATATATGGCCATCTGTCTACTCCCTTATAGTTTTTCTCTCTTAGGTCAACTCCTGGTTTTGACATACAATCATGCAGCCTGCCATCTACATGTAGCAGAGCTGAAAAAATCATGGGACTAATCGATTGAAAGCATTTCTGTGGAAAGGTAAGGAATTTGTTTGTTTGCTTTTTTATCTCTTTTGCAGATGACGAGGGCATCCAGGGAATGGGCAAGGTTGTAAGTATGGTTAAATTAAGGATATTAAAGGAGTCTGTGTCTTTCTTTCAATTTAATGAATTTTTCTGGGTGTCTGTGTTTTCTTACAATGTGACTATGGGGTTAGTAATGTTGGCGTCTTATTGATGCCTCTCCATTACTAACCTCGGGGCTTGATGTCACCCGAAAATACAAAGGTGACATCAACCCCCCAACTATTACCCCACTTGCCACCGCTACAGGGCAAGTGGGAAGAGCGAGGCTAAGTGCCAGAATTGGTGCATCTTAGAGATGCGCCTTTTCTGGGGTGGCTGAGAGCTGATCTTTTTAGCCAGGGGTGGAGCAAGCATCCATGGCCCCTTCCTAGGCAAGTAATATCAGCCCGCAGCTCTCTGCATAGACTTTGCTGGTTATTAATTATAGGGGTACCCCACGTCATATTTTTGGGGTCCCCCATTTTAATAGCCAGTAAAGGCTAAGAATACAGCTGTGAGTTGATATTAATAGCCTGGGAAGCTCCATGGGTATTACCCCCTTCCCAGGCTATAAACATCTGCCCCATCTGTCGGCTTTCCCTCTGCTGGTTAAGAAAATTACACGGGAGCCCACGCCATTTTTTTCCAAAAAATAATCTTTTATTAATTAAATACATGTACAGTAAGCTGCACAAACACACTGTACTAATTGTATTTGTCACTGACATCTATATATCTATGTATTTTATTTGTATTTACTGTATATAATCCATCTCTTCTATCCTGTCGGCTCCTGCAGTGATTTTACAGAATATGGCAGATGAATTACCGGCTTTTCTTCTATCTATCTATGCAATATAAATACATATATATATATATATATGTGTGTGTCACTGACATCTATATATCTATGTATTCTATATGTATATATCTATTCTATCTATTCTAACCTGTCAGTGTGATTTTACTGTATGCAGCACATGAATTGCCAGCTTTTCAAAGGACACTGGTGCGTAAAAATCTAACAGCACTCGCATGGTCAGAGTGCTGTGCGATTATTTTCTCGCACCCATAGGCTTGCATTGGCGAGTCTCGGCCAAGTCTTGGTGACAATCGCAGCATGCTGCGATTTTACACGCACGCTGAATAAGCGTCCATAATCTTTCTACGGTAGTGTGACTCCGGCCTAATCAGTGTAAAGATGCCAACCTGACTTGTCTGTAGGTTACTGTGCTCAATCCTGCAGACAAATTCCCTTTAAATCCCTGCTTGTTATGCTTCACTTTCTGGCACAATCAATCATAAATGTGCCAGACCAGTGGTAGCTCTGCCACTTGCTGGTTAACCCCATTTACTTTTCACTTTTAAAGGCCACATTTACACGTTCAGTATTTGGTCAGTATTTTATATCAGTATTTATAAGCCAAAACCAGGAGAGGAACAATCAGATTAAAAGTATAATAGAAACACGTCACCACTTCTGTATTTATCACCCACTCCTGGTTTTGGTTTACAAATACTGAGGTAAAATTCGGAACAAATACTGATAGTGTGAACATGACCTAAAAGTGGTGCAGAATTATTGATAAATTTGTGCAGTTTGTGTGACAGACAAAATGTAAAATATTGATATAGAGGCCCCCGATGAATCAAAACGGGGTGATGAGGAGGTGTACTGGGGACAGAGACGTTTAGATTAATTAAATGTTTCACATGTCTTAAAAGATCTGGTGTGTCTGAAAAGTGGTGTGCACCTCCATTTTCATCTCCAGAAATCTTACTCCAGTCAGGCCTACAGTAAAGCTTGTGCCATAAGGCACACTGCAGCTAGTTATCAATTTGACAAGCAAGCGTCGCGCCCAAGCCCTCTTCAAGCCCAAGCTTGCCAATTTTGATGGAGCTGGCCAAGCTGGCATGAAAATGCTGAAAGTCGCAAAACAACTCCGAACTGCTCAAAAATTCTGCAACTTTTCTAAGCTTTTTTGTAATCATTTTGATGCTTTAGGGCCGTAGTACATAACGCCTTTTTCCTTTTGGGCTACATTCTCACAATGAGATTTTGGTGAGGTTTTTGACGTTGCAGAATCTTTGCACTTATTATTTAAATTAGGTCACTTGCATTTTTGTGTGGGTTTTCTTATTATGCATTTCTATCGCATTTTTGAGGCTGTGGTTTTTGTCTCTATTTGATGTGTCATGCTTTAAGCAAAGCACATGTGCATTTTTTCTGTGGGGAAAATCTGTACATGAAACTCAACGTACCACAAGTGAAATTGACATGTTGTGAATTTAAAACCCGCATCACAGGTCAGTTTACGCTATGTAAAAAGAAGCAACGTAGGCATGAGATTTCAATGAATCCTATCCACTTTGACGGAACAGTGGAACTGTAAGACGCTGCGATTTCGATGCGGCAAAAATACAAAGAGTCAAAAACTCACAAAAAGCTCATTGTGGGAATGCAGCCTTATAGTACCTGCTCATTTCAGGTTCAGTTTTTAGTAGCATAATGACTTACTTTCATAAAGAAGCCATGACAGCGGATACTGATCTATACATGGGGTCTGTCAGTGTTTCTCTATCTTTGACACCAAGAACAGCGCTAAAGACTACATCAATATACACTAAATTATACCATGTTATACAGTGGTGGCCAAAAGTATTGGCACCCCTGCAATTCTGTCAGATAATACTCAGTTTCTTCCTGAAAATGATTGCAATCACAAATTATTTGCTATTTTTATCTTCATTTAATTTGCTTGCAAGGAAAAAAACACAAAAGAGAATGAAGCAAAAATCAAATCCTTAATCATTTCACACAAAACTCCAAAAATGGGCCAGACAAAAGTATTGGCACCCTCAGCCTAATACTTGGTTGCACAACCTTTAGCCAAAATAACTGCGAACAACCGCTTCGGTAACCATCAATGAGTTTCTTACAATGCTCTGCTGGAATTGTAGACCATTCTTCTTTGGCAAACTGCTCCAGGTCCCTGATATTTGAAGGGTGCCTTCTCCAAACTGCCATTTTGAGATCTCATCACAGGTGTTCTATGGGATTCAGGTCTTGACTCATTGCTGGCCACCTTAGAATTCTCCAGTGCTTTCTCTGAAACCATTTTATAGTGCTTTTGGAAGTGTGTTTTGGGTCATTGTCCTGCTGGAAGACCCATGACCTCTGAGGGAGACCCAGCTTTCTCACACTGGGCCCTACATTATGCTGCAAAATTTGTTGGTAGTCTTCAGACTTTATAATGCCATGCACACGGTCAAGCAGTCCAGTGCCAGAGGCAGCAAAGCAACCCCAAAACATCAGGGAACCTCTGCCATGTTTGACTGTAGGGACCGTGTTCTATTCTTTGAATGCCTCTTTTTTTTCCTGTACACTCTATGTTGATGGTTTTTCCCAAAAAGCTCGACTTTTGTCTCATCTGACCAGAGAACATTCTTCCAAAACGTTTTAGGCTTTCTCAGGTAAGTTTTGGCAAACTCCAGCCTGGCTTTTTTATGTCTCGGGGTAAGAAGTGGGGTCTTCCTGGGTATCCTACCATACAGTCCCTTTTCATTCAGACGCCGACGGATAGTAGGGGTTGACACTGTTGTACCCTCGGACTGCAGGGCAGCTTGAACTTGTTTGGATGTTAGTCGATGTTCTTTATCCACCATCCGCACAATCTTGCGTCGAAATCTCTCGTCAATTTTTCTTTTCCTTCCACATCTAGGGAGGTTAGCCACAGTGCCATGGGCTTTAAACTTCTTGATGACACTGCGCACAGAAGACACAGGAACATTCAGGTCTTTGGAGATGGACTTGTAGCCTTGAGATTGCACATGCTTCCTCACAATTTGGTTTCTCAAGTCCTCAGACAGTTCTTTGGTCTTCTTTTTTTTCTCCATGGTCAATGTGGTACACGCAAGGACACAGGACAGAGGTTGAGTCAACTTTAATCCATGTTAACTGGCTGCAAGTGTCATTTAGTTATTGCCAACACCTGTTAGGTGCCACAGGTAAGTTACAGGTGCTGGTGATTACACGAATTAGAGAAGCATCACATGATTCTTCAAACAGTGCCAATACTTTTGTCCACCCCCTTTTTTAGGTTTGGTGTGGAATTATATCCAATTTGGCTTTAGGTCAATTCTTTTTGTGTTCTTTCCTTGAAGACAAATTAAATGAAGATAATAATACCAAAGAATTTGTGTTTGCAATCATTTTCAGGAAGAAACTGAGTATTATCTGACAGAATTGCAGGGGTGCCAATACTTTTGGCCACCACTGTAATTCACTTAATATACCATAAACGCCAATAGAGTCCACAAACGTTAACATTAGAAGGGTTCGCAAAAGGTGTATTCAAACTTTACCATGCACAGAAAACATGTAACATATAATGCAAAAATAAAAGGGAAAAACAATGCTGCCTCTTGAATCAATAACTCCATTACACACATGGTAAAGTGTGCTTCCAAGATGATTAGGCACTTGTTAATTATTAATTACTTTATGCATACCTCTATGCCAATCAATGGTTGTCTGCTTCTTCTGGATGATTTTCTGTCATGAGGATTTGCACTTTAACTTCGTTACGCTATGATGAAATACATTTAGTAAGGGATATTTCTACATGTTCATAAATCAATAGGAAGTTAAAGACCATTCAATACTAAAAACAAATGCATTATTAATAGGGTTACCACACCTGTTTTTTTTTTTAACAGAAAAAAATGGCCCAGAATACACTGATGGTGTATCCTATGAATAGGTCATAAACTGCTAATAAAATAAGGTTCTATCGACATACGAGTATGTTGTCTGACAACCAAAAGGGCCCCTAGGACACTTCCTTTTTGATGACGCTTCATTTGAGATTTCCAGTGCATGCTGGGAGACTTAAACAAAGCGTCATCAGGGGACATAGGTTTTGGTCACTGACGCAGCCTCTGCCCCCTCCCTGAAATAAAGCATCATCACTTACCTCCATTTCAGGAGCAGGGCAGGTCCTTGCTCTACTGAACATGCATTAGTTGTCAATTCTGATGGATGCTCAGTAGATTCCTGTCACTGTGTGATGTGCACAATGACAGTGCGCTCTCTCACCAGCTCTGATCAGAGGTAATGAACTGGTAATAGAGTGTACTGTCAGTGCACGCTGTAAGACGAATACCTGGCATACAGACAGAGACCAGCGCCATGCCTGCAAGTGATGTCACTTAGTGTAGTTATGGACTTATTACTTAAAATATAATAGACAATAGATTAGATTATGGCATTAAATAGATAGACATTAAGGATGAAAATTAATTTGTGCTTTGTATCACCCCTTTAATGTATATTAACCCTGGAGCTTTCCCTGTGTATGCATAAAAATTCCATTGTGAATGCAGTACGAAAACATCCTATCACTTCTGCACTAACCAGCAATAGTTAATAAAAAGGTAGCATGACTTTCTAAAGATATCAAGTGGATGGATGATACTACTGACACCACAGAAGTGTATTTTTCTCTACACCACTCAACTCAATAGACTGAAGTACCGTAACATTTTAATTAGAAGATAATAATAAATATAAAATATATAATTTTATGGAAATGGTAGAGCGCCCAGAGTCTGAATTGGCCCTTAGAATGCCTTACAGGGTCCCTATTTAAAGGGAATTTCTCCAAGCAATGTTTTTTAGATGTTAAATCTCCGAACATAAACTGATGAACTACGCAATTTGTGCTTGTTTTTGTGAAGAAAAAAATATAAAGTGACGAAATTCAGTTCTACGGGATGAAGAAGCCAATAATTTGTATCAGTGTAATTGGGATCAGTTTCTGTACAGAATCCAAGAAACACATCATGCCGAAATTCTAGATACTGTTAATGCAAACCAATTCAAGATGACTCATATTATTTTATGCATCAGTTTTTCAGTTTGTTTTCATCAGTTCTAGAAAAAATAGAGAACGACATTGATGCATTTACTCTAGAATATGTTTAGACATTGCAGGCATGATTCTAGAGCTGAAGCTGATTAATCTATTTTACATGTATCTTCCTACATATGGCTTTATTCACCGCAGTGTAGAAAATGTAAGAAAAAGGAATTCTGCAAAAATGGAAATGTTTATCTAATCTAATTTATATGAAAAACGCAGATATCGAAAAATCAAAGATGGTAGTGAGAAAGTCCAAACGACAAAATTGTGCCAAACAAACATGAATCTAAAAAACAGACTGAAATAACTGATGTCAATTATTAGACAAAAAGTGATCTGTGTATTATATGCATAAATCCTACTTAAAATAAAGAATAGAGATTGTACAGCAGCCTAAGTGCCTCAAAAAAGAATAAAATATGCCAGACGGACGCACTTTTACAATTGTGCTTTTATATTTTGGAGGCAAGATTATCCTGTACAATCCAATAATCTCAGTATTCATTTTACAAACGTAGATAATATCTATGTAGAGCGTAGATAATATTTGGTAAGCACATGTTGTATATGGGGTCTAGCACTGATCTGCTTCCCGAAACAAGAATGTTATTATTTCACTGTATTGCTGTATAGAAGTTAGAAGGTAGTTTAACGCTATGAAAAATGTGAAAAAAAATAACTAGAGCCCTGAAAAACAAATATTCTTGAATTCTGGTGTCCATAATTTCCTACATCATTCAGTTTGGGCCCATTGCGAGTCTTGAGTCTTGAGGACTGGTATTGATGTTCCCTGCTAGTGTTTATCCCATTGCTTTTCCTCTCTCCTATAGACAATCTGGTAACTCACTTTTTCCAGCACCATATACGTGCAGCAGTAGGGTCACGAATAATAGTACAACAAGTCTTGCCCAGAGAACTCTATGCGTAACATGAAGTGAATAGAGAGAATCCGGCACTCTAATGTGGGTAAGGTGAAGACATTGGCTTTAATTCAGTGGTCCACTAATGGTGTATATACAATTGGTAACGTTTCCATCATTCTAGACCTTTATCAAACCAACACTAATAGTAGATAACCACAGGGTTTGTAGATGCAATGAGGGGCTGCGCTGGGAGGAATTAGACCACCATCGCTTGTCAGTAGAGTGTTTTCTATTTCTTCACCTTACCTACTGTTAAGTGCGGGATTCTCTTTATTACTTGACTTTGACGGATTGGGATCCTATCCGAGCACCTGTATTATTACTGACATTTATAAGACTGGGATGTGTGTTTCTGCAGGGTGTGCATGGATTTTTGTTAGCCCAGTATTGAGGAATAGTACAATGGCAGACATTTCTGCAATAAAAATGTCCATATGAATAATTATTCCTTTGAGTGGATCTGTTTTGTAATAGATTATGCTGTCTTATATAATGGACAAGTCAGCTCTCCTAGAATAATGTGACATTTGACTAATAGGAGGGATGTCCCGGATAGATTTTTTTATGTGTTTGCTGTATTCGTAGTGAGTGCTCCCCCTGTCTCCCATCTCCACTCTCAGTGGTGATGGCAGCTGGCGTTTGTCTATCTACATACACAGAAGCCTGCCAGTCGCTTTGTGAAGGGCATGAGAAGACAGTGCGTGTGCTCCCCTCCTGATCACATCAGATTTATAAACTATGCCCATGTTTCCCAACATTTCTGGAGTGTTTTGTTCCTCTTCAGTGGCTTTAGTATTTCCACCTTGTTCTCTCTAAGTTTTGGACCACTTTTTAAGTCAGCAACATTGCTTATCCAGATGGTTTAGACAGGTTCTTGGAATGCTACTATTAACTAATAAAACATTTTTTGGAGCATTTCACTCCAATCCCTGCCTGGAGTAAGGTTTCTGGAGAAGTTTTCAATTTGGTGCTTTTTTTTGTGATTTTTAAAGCATTCGTGACATTTGGAGTTGAAAAGTTGCAAAAACTGATGAAAGACAAAAAATAAAGAGCATTTTTAACTTTGTCCTCCATTTTGAAGAATTTGTCACAAAAAAAAAGCCACGTTGGAAAATATCATAAGACAAAAAAAGAAAAGTGACTTCAATAAATCCCATATGTTGAATAGGACCCTATGTGTCTGGTGGAAAGTTTCACACAGACCAGCTTTACATGCAAAATCTGTAACAGGACTCCCAGCTACCATGTGCCACTTAAAAACTTGTGGTTTTCTTATGTAGCGTATGGCCTTTGTGCCAGATCATGGGCTGAGATACGACTCATGCCTCTGAGCTGAATATAGTTACACCCCTCGGAACTTCAACTATCGGAAAATCTATTTGATAAGTCTTTGGAATATTATCAATTTCAATGAATAATTACTAACATATAAAAAGATTATGTATATATGTAAGTATATATATGTATACATACACACACAGTGACATATCTACAACAGACTGAAGACCACCTTCTTATCTATCCCAGGATTGTGACAGCTCTCCAGATCCCCTATGCAGTAAGTTTACTAACCATCTTTTTTCCAGAACAACTTGCATCCAGGAGTCAACTCTTCAATGCAATTTTGGGTGGTTGTCTCAAAAATGTTTTACTATAGAATATATATAGTATACAAACAAACTAATCCTCATCATATGGTGTATTTTTTCAAGTTTTCAAATATAGCATTTTTAACCTAACACACATTAATCATGCCACAATACATAAAAAATATACATATATATGTCAGACTGGACAACAGTTTTCTTCTTTCAGTGTGGCTGAGTGAGGCAACCGTTACCTGTAAAAATGATATATATATATATATATATATATATATATATATATACACATACATACACATCTATACAAAAATAATATATATGCACATTATATAAGGGTATATATTCCACTGGTAAATAGCTTTCTTTTATAAGATAATGTTCTCATGTGACTGAGGTGACTGTTAAGTGAAAAAATAATATAATAATATTATATGCACATAAATATATTATATATACACACACACACAAATTGATATATATATATATTATACATATATATACACATATATATGTATATATATATATTCCACTGATAAGCAGGTTTTCTCAAATGATGTTCTCATATGACTGAGGTGACTGTTAAGTGAAAAAATAATATTATATATATATATATATATACACACACACACACAAATTAGCATATATATTTGACACTGGGGTAAGGTGACTGAGATGACTGTTAACTGTAAAAATAATTTAATATATATATATAGATATATATACACAGTATATATATCTATATATATATACACACATACATACACAAGCAAACTCACATATATACTGTACTTATGTACCATATATATATACAGTATGTGTGTGTGTGTGTGTTACACTGGTAAACAGCTTCTCTCAGATAATGTTCTCGTGTGACTGAGGTGACTGTTAACTGTAAAAATAATATTATCAGACCTTTGTTTGATTTTACTGACTTTTTATGACATGATGGCTGACGTGCAGACGTTGAGCATAAAACAAACATTTAGTGATATTGATTGCACCATTCATAACTGCTCAGACGTTATCACTTCTTCACAACGCTGGTTAAAGTCTACAGCCAGTAATAATGGGGCCAGACCAGAGTGGGAACAAGGAAATTATGGAAATGTTTGCTTATAAATCTTTTTTTTTGCTTTTATGTATGGTGTCAGCTTTGCACTGTCAATTCAAATAAGAATAATGAATAATGAAGCATTTTAACCACACTAAATGGCCAAAAAGAACATCTGAGGAATTAATGGTAAAGTATTAGTAACCAACATGGCAGCCATTTCTCACAGAAAGAAGTGTTTTATTTTCAGGTATTTGGTGAGTTTCTGATGTGATAGGTGCAGAAAATCTATGAGGTAAATTATTATGTCTTTCTACATATGTTTTTATCATGTTTTTCATCTCTTTTTGTGTGTCAGGTTTTAAATAAAGCTGCTTGTTTTGGAAACTTCCTGTTACTTAGCTTTAATTAAACTTTATTGATAAAGTCATGTGCAGATTATATGCGGTTTTACCTCAGATTTTCCTCATCTCATTCAAGTTTATGGGGAAAATCTTGACAGAAATTGACATATTACTATCTCAGAGAAAGTTTCCACAGCATAAAGAAAAGCACAGTGGGCCTGAGATCTTTATAAGTCCCATCCACTCTGATGACTGGAAGACGCTGCGGATTTTAGGTTTTATCACGGGAATTTTGCCTCAGAATTCAGAGCGTAATAATTCATCGAGGCTGAGAGGATGGAAAAAAATCCTCAAAAAGTTTCATAATTTGTGATAATGGATGTGGTTAATAAACTTCTGAATATATTACTCACATTGGTGAAGTTGTCATTTGTGAATATTTAGGCTTGACTCACATTTTTTGATATTCTATGAAAATATTAGTACAGTTGAAGTTACACATTCACAAGCCTTCGATAATTTATAAAAACTCACATTGTTATCAGAATTATGTGCATTTATACGTTTTATTATTATTACAGTACAAAAAAAAATGTAACAATCTACAGCAGTCCATCATTTATTGTATTACATTATTTTTAGGAATTTATCACTATTTTCATTCTTGGCAAAAAAAGATTAAAAATTACATTTCAATTAATGAATGAACCATGAGGCTGTGATTACACAGAGAAATACACTGAGTTCCTAGGGGCCAATGTAAAAGGCTGCAACATTATTGACTAAAATTATGTCTAGGTAGCTACTAATTAATGCAGGCTACAAAAAATGAAGAATATGGCACCCGCCACCCCAGCTATCTTACCTGTATAAGCAAATGTATATAATTTTTTTCTCAGTGATTATATATATATATATATATATATATATATATATATACACACAAAATTCTTGAAAATGATTATTTATATATATAGATTATAAATATAATTTATATGTAGACACTTTGCACTGACCATAAATATACATATAGATATATATATATATACACACACAATTATTGAAAATAAAATCCACGTTTTGTGTACAAATATAGATATATATATATATATTTCTTTTTCCTTAATTGCCTCATAGTCTTAATTGCTGTGCGGACTATCCAGACTTACCCTACAGTGTCACCGTGTCCCTTTGCCAGTAGTGACAATGCCTGAGTTCCTTCCTCAGGTCTCCCCGCTGAGTGACTGCAGACTTAATATCATGCAGTAGCAGTTATACCTTTGCCAGCATGAATGAGAAGGAGGAGACTACCTGGGCGGTAACTGTGCTCAGGTGCCTGAGCCTGAAGACAGCTCATATAAATGAGATTAATACAAGGAGAAATTCATCTGTACGTAGAATAAGTGAATCCATTTTAGAAGGAAATTAAAGCAATAGTCTACCTTACCAATATTTGTATGACAGATGATTTACATTGATTGTTCTCTGTAATCAGCCATTTCTCACTCTGGAGGAAGAGACATACTGTATTTTTCTCATAGATGAAGAGAATATCCATGATGGGAATTTAAATTACATATTTATATCAACATCTATATTAAATAATTTTGGAAAAATACCAAGTTGGGCCTGCCCATTTGTTATAACAAGTTTTAGGTCAGTTTGTCTCTTGGACCATTTGTTTCCCAAGCTTCTTCTAGAATTAGTCAGTGCAGACTGGTCAGCACACAAAAGCAACATGTACGGCATCCATGTGCTGTCCTGTTATTTTTGCCGACCCTTTCTCTTGAGTAGGCAAGTTCGGTCAGGATGGACCAGATGGAACAGAATAGGACATGTCAATGTATCTATGCTGACCTATGATCCACAAAAAAAAGACATGACAAGCTCTATGAATTATAAAGTGTCAGTATACTCTCACATAGGTGAAATACTGCTATGTGAATGCACGTTTTCAAGGCCACCCATATATTGTATCAATCACTAGATCCACATTTTTGCTATTTTTTTAGTATGAACAAGGAATCTTACACAATTCCAGTTCTGAGAACCCACGGAAAATTATATGCTGTGTTCACAGAAAAGAAAAGTTTCTGCAGCACGTGCAACGACTTTCTCAAATCCCATTCACTCTAGGTTTACACATGGATTTGCTGTGGATTGTCCACACAGATTTCTAAGCTAAATCTGAATATATTTTCTGCAACAAAAAATATCAAGCCAAAGGTTTAACCTGTAGATTTAACGTCTCCATATTGAAATTAGTGCGTAAAATCCACATCAAAAGGGTACGTTTCTGTAAACTGGAAACTGATATGCTGCAGATTTAAAAAAAATAAAGCTAATTTCTGGATGTTTTCAGCAAAAAAAGAAAACATGCAATCAAGTTAAAACTTTCCATTTTACTGGTACTGTAAAATGCTACCGATTTTATGCTGGGGAAACCTGTAATGTATACATGACATGAGGACCTAGACTCTAAGGATATGTGCACACGCGGATTTAGCTGCGGATGCGCAGCGTTTTTGGACGCCCATCAAATCCGCAGTGTAGTGCACAGCCAATGTTAATCTACGTAAAATTAAGAATTATTATGCACATGCTGCGGAAAAATCCACGCAGATTTGCAGTGTTTTATTTTCTGAAGTATGTCAATTCTTTTTGCGGATCTGCAGCGTTTCTGTACCCAATGACCTCTATTAAGTCAGGCACATCCGCAGGTGTAAAAAGATCTGCGGATTTGCTGCGGATGTGGGTGCAAAAAACGCTGCAGATCGGGAGGAGGGAAGTGAGTGGGCGGAGTGTGGGTGGAGACTGTGTGCGTGTCTGTGTGCGGGGACTGCGTGTATGTGTGTGCGGGTGTTTGTGTGTGCCTTTGTGTCTGTGTGTGTCCCTGTGTGTGTGATGGTGTCTGTGTGTGTCCCTGTGTGTGTGCTGGTGTCTGTGGGACACTCGTTATTAACTGGACTACGGCGGAAAGGTATGTATAGTTTGCTTTATTATTTTTATTTTTATTACAGGAAATCAAGGGCTTCAGGGACTAGGTGATTGGTGAGTATGTACTGTATGTTATATTACTACTGAACGCAGCCATTGTCTGATGGGACTACTGCTCCCATCTGGCAATGAATGCTGTCACATATCATAGAATCATAGAATCATAGAATGGTAGAGTTGGAAGGGACCTCCTGGGCCTTCTGGTCCAACCCCTGCTCAAAGCAGGATTCTCTAAATCATCCCAGACAGATGTCTATCCAGCCTCTGTTTGAAGACTTCCATTGAAGGAGAACTCACCACCTCTTGTGGCAGTCTGTTCCACTCCTTGATCACCCTAACTGTCAAAAAGTTTTTTCTAATATCTAATCTGTGTCTCCTCCCATTCAGTTTCATCCCATTGCTTCTAGTCTTTCCTTGTGCAAATGAGAATAAAGATGATCCTTCTACAATGTGACAGCCCTTGAGATATTTGTAGACAGCTATTAAGTCTCCTCTCAGTCTTCTTTTTTGCAAGCTAAACATTCCCAAATCCTGCAACCGTTCCTCATAGGACATGGTTTGCAGACCGGTCACCATTCTGGTGGCTCTTCTCTGAACTTGCTCCAGTTGACAGTGACAGCATTAGCCAATGATGAGACAGTAGTCCCATCAGAAAATGGCTGTGTTCAGTAGTAAAAAAAAAATACACACAGTACAGACAGTACATACATATAACATACAGTACATACTCACCAATCACCTAGTCCCTGAAGCCCTTGATTTCCTGTAATAAAAATAAAAATTATAAAGCAACCTATACATACCTTTCCGCCGTAGTCCAGTTAATAACGAGTGTCCCACGACGATCTCCCCTGTAGAACAGTGACATCGGGTGATGTCACTGCTCTACAGGGCCTCCGCAATGCACTGACAGGCGAAGGTAATCCTCCGCACTGTATCCCTCCGCAACTGCCGGGAGACAGGTCACCTAAGTTCATTCTCTCACGCAGCATTGCCGTAAAGTGAGAGCCTGTACTCAGGTAACCTCTTCAGTGATGCACTGTAGGAGCCATTATCTCCTGTCATTGAATAGCGGGAGGCTCAATAGAGCACTGACATCACCCCATGTCACTGTTCTATAGGGGAGATCGTCGTGGGACACTCGTTATTAAATGGACTACGTCAGAACAGGGAGTATATCGTTGGTTTATTATTTTATTTTTTTGCAGTTGATCGATGGCTTCGGGGAATATGGCATACAATAAATATTGGAAATCTGTGTGGTGTTTATTTCATTAAAATACTTTATTCTGGCTGTGTCTTTTTTAACCCATTTATAACTATAGGATTAGTAATGGATAGGCATCTTATTGACGCCTCTCCATTACTAATTGGGCTTGATGTCACCTTACAATACAAAGGTGACATTAGCCCATTACTACCCCATATGCGACTGCTACAAGGCAGTGGGAAGAGAGAGGCTAAGTGCCAGAATTGGCACATATTAGAGATGCGCCATTTCTGGGGCGGCTGAGAGCTGGTGTTTGTAGGTGGGGGGCCAATATCCATGGCCCCTTCCTAGGATATGAATATCAGCCCGCAGCTGTCTGCATAGGCTTACTGGCTATAAATTATAGGTGGACCCCACGTAATTTTTTTTGGGGTCCCCCTATTTCACTAGCCAGTAAAGGCTAAATATACAGCTGCGGGCTCATATTCATAGCCTGGGAAGGTCCATGGGTATTAACCCCTTCCCAGGTTATAAACATCAGCCCACAGTCGCTGGCTTTCCCTCTGCAGAATATTGCCGGGGTCACACTTGCGAGAAACTCACACGAGTCTCGCACCTCAATACCCGGCACTGCTGCCGACACTCCGGACCGGAGTGCCGAGTGTGCCTATCTATCTATCTATCTATCTATCTATCTATCTATCTATCTATTATCTATCTATCTATCTATCTTTGTGTAAACATTATTCTTCAATGGAGTATGCAAAATAAGAGGTTTGTCAAAGAAATGACATCACAATTCTTTTTTTGTTTGTTAAATAATAGATCATCAAATCCACATCAAAAATGCATCAAATCCACACAGATTTTTACCTGCGTTTTCTGCCAAGAGATGCAGATTCTGTGCAGAAAATGCAGCAGGCAAATCTGCAACGTGTGCACATACCCTTAGTGCTACCTTAGAATTAGCAGTGATGTTTCGGGTTTGTCTCAGTGGATGGTGTACAATTTTAATAACAGTTTAGAAATGCAATGTCTAAGGCCTCTTTCACACATCCGTTTTGCGCCTGACGGCGCCCTCGGCATTTTGCCGGATCGCCGCATCCGGCAACTAGTATGTAGAACCGGATGAGACGCATCCGGTTTTTCGCCGGATCCGTTCCTGTCCTCAGTAAAAAAAACGGATCCGTCTCATCCGGTGTATCTGGTTTTGTATCCGTTTTTGACAGAATGCGCCGGATCCGGTTTTTAAAAACGCTCTTTTTTGGGGTTCCAAACATGATTGGCTACTGTAATCCTATATATACACTGTTCCTACAGCCCATCTTTGACAGGTTGTAGAGGAGCAAGTGCAGGTTGGAGAGAAGAGCAAGTAGCAAGTGACTGGCGAACATGGATGTGATTATTGGCAATATCTTCAAGAATCTGGTGGATTTTACTGCGGAGGCGAATCGCTTGAGGTTTATAGTTATGGAGAAGGAGAGAAAGATCGAGCAGCGCATTATGCGTCAGTGCCAGCGAAGACGACGCCGTATGTGGATCCACCCCATCACAGCACAGAGATTAACCCGTGGTGTGTATAGTACACTAAACATGGAGCTACGAGAAAATCCGGAGAAATTTTTTGCCTATCTTCGGATGAATAAAGAAAATTTTGACTATTTGCTGGAGCGTGTTGGAGACCAAATAAAAAAAATCGGACACCTATTGTCGGTTCTCGATTTCTCCGGCGGAGCGTCTCATGGTCACTATAAGGTAAGCTATATGTATTGGATCTGTTTGCTTGAGCACACTTGTAATGTTATAATTTTTTTAACATCACAGGACAACAAGGGAACCATATCAGTACACTAAAACATGTTCAAAAACAGTGTTTTTCATTGATTTTATTGTTTTTGGTATCTCCAATAGTTATAGCTGAGTTCTGCAATGTAATGCTGTGTTTGTGAAATAATTTTTATTTTCTTATTTGTTTTCAGATTTCTGGCAACTGGCGAAACGCTGTCATCGCTACATTTCCAATATTGCCTGGGAATTTCAACGCTATCCGGCATAATAAAGTACACTTGTCGTGCTCTGTGGGATAGTTTGGTTGGAGAATTTCTTCCAGAGCCAACTACAGACCGGTGGCTTGAAATAGCGGACCAGTTTCTATGTATCTGCCAGTTCCCCAATTGCCTGAGCGCTGTTGATGGCAAACACATCCGCATTCAAAAGCCTTCAGGAACCGGATCAGAATTCTTCAACTACAAAAAATATTTTTCGGTCGTCCTGATGGCTATTGCTGATGTGGAGTACAAGTTTATTGCTGTGGACATTGGGTCTTATGGACGGTCAAATGACTCGCAAGTGTTTAAACTTTCTGCTATGGGGCGGAAACTGTACGGAAACACTTTTCAGTTTCCACCCCCTAGGCCACTGCCTCAAACCTCAGGCCCACCGATGCCATTCGTGTGTGTAGGTGATGAGGCATTCCAGCTGTCCGAACACCTCTTGAAGCCGTACGCCAGCAGAGGATTAACACATACAAAGCGAATATTTAACTACCGCCTCACAAGAGCCAGACGGATGGTGGAGTGTGCGTTTGGGATTATGACAGCCAAATGGCGTGTCCTTTTGACTGCGATAAACTTGAAGACAGAGATGATGTTGTTAAAGCGTGCGTGGTCCTACATAATTTTGTCCTCACCAAGGAACCGATTTCTATGGAGGACCACAATCAAGAAACAGCTTTGCACGACTACAACAACATTACCACTTGCAGTACAGTGGCGGTTTCAAGAATGAGGGACCATTTTGCCCAATACTTTGTGTCACCTGAAGGTAGAGTTGACTGGCAGGATGAAGGAGTGTGATAAATTGATTTGTTCTTTTAAAACTTTCTGTACCCACAATAAACCTTTAAAAGTAAACTTGTCTACCTTCTTGTGTGTTTTCTACTGTCTGTAACCTTTTTGCAATACTTGTGTCCCTGGCTGGGTTTTTTTACCAAAAGTATTTCACCTTTTCTCAAAAAAAGTGTACCTTGTAGGGGATAACCTAACAAAGTACACAATTTTTGGAAAAAGGTAAAATACTTTGCATACTACACAACCCGGGACACAAGTTTGGCAAAAAGGTTACATTTATGAACCTTTTAGCCAAAGTTAGGTGTTTTTTAGTAATGGTGTTTGTGTAACCAAATAGGTTTACCTGTTTTACTAAATTTTTAACTTAACATCCTATAAAGAAATGACAGACAACAATGTTAAACCAATGAAAAATTTATTTAAAATAGTATTTTTTAATATATTTTTGGTAAAATCTTTTTCAAAATTTATGTTTTAAAGATAATTTCTTTATTCAAAACTTTTTTTTAATACATTTTTTTTTTAAGAAAACCTAAATACAAAAACATTACAGTTGGGTGTAGTGTGGGGTGGAAATAGTGCTGGAGGGGCTGCGGGACACTTCGACCGTGGGAGTGTGGAGGGACGACCGGGATGGTGGTGTGGAAGGAACAGGAAGAGGTGAAGGGGTGGAAAGACTGAAAGAATGGGAAGACGAGGCAGAACAGGTGGGTTGTGGAGTGGAGGGTTGGGCAGGTGGAGCAGGTGACATGGTAGGGAATTGGAAGGGGAAGGAGATCTGTAAGAACTAGGAGTGTGGTAGGTGGCTGGTAGTGGGGAGGTTGCTGGTACTGGGGAGGTGACTGCAGTTGGGGAGGTGTGTGGTACTGGGGAGGTGGTTGTAATTGGGGAGGTTGATGGAGCTTGTGAGGTGGCTGGTATTGAATAGGAGGGGAGGAGGGATGGCGGCTGGAGGGGGGGAGGATGGACGGTGGCTGGAGGGGGGAGGTGCAGGAATGACTGGGGTGGATGGAGGAGGATGAGAGATAGCCTGCACTACAGCAGCGTGGCACGTATGCATACATCTGCTGGTCAAGAGACAGCGGATCTATGCGCTCCTCCACAGACCTAAAAAAGCTGTGATTAGGTGATGCTCTTGCTTCCGACTGCATGGTTTGCAGAAGTGTCTTTACCTCCAAAACTGCGGAGGTTATCTGATTAATGCCTGCGGCAAGTTGTTCAGATAATACTTTAAGACAGTTCTGGAAAGATGCATTCAAATGCAAGAACTCGGGTGCATAGTTCCTTTCCTGACCCCTCTGACGCTGCCGCCCAGTACCCGCAGCTGTACTAGAGGTGGCAGAGTCAGAAGGGTGGGGTAAAGGGAATGCTATATCCTCACCAGCATTTGCATGTAATGCAGGCGGCCACGATGCTGCAGCGCTGGTGGAGGGGACTTCGGGATCAAATGTGTGGGAAGGTGCAGATGTACTGGGGCGGTCAAAGTGTCCCTCGGTGTCGGTCTCCTGAGGGATCGCCCTAGAAGGCGCCAACTCTGCGGGCGCCCGAGTGCTGGTCACCGTGCTGTGGAAGAAAGAAAAAACATACAATGAATATACAGATGTGGAATGGCCCTAGCTGCAAAAAAACATTGGATAGATGTTAACATTTTATGGTAATATTTACCTTCTGGTGACCATAGTTTCCCGCAGGAACGCCAGGGCTCGTGCATACTTGTACTTGCTCTGGCGTCTGAAGAACCACTCGGGGCCCGCATCTCCTTATTGAACTCCTTCTTAAAGCGATCCCTCACAGATCGCCACCGCTTCACAATTCTCTCCCCTGAAACGAGAAAGCACACATTGGTTACTATACAACATCAGTGTTTCCCAAACTTCATTCCTCGTGTCCCCCCAGAGGTCATGTTTTCAGTATTTCCAAAGTGTTGCACAAAAGGAAATCCTGAAAACATGAACCGTGGGGGACACGAGGACTGAAGTTTGGGAAACACAGATTTACAGTCAGCAACCTGAACTATACTTACGGTGTTTAGTCTGGGACCTAACATTGAGGTCCTCCCAGCGGTCCACCATTGCCGCTGCCACTTCCTCCCAGAGCCGTCGTGTCACAATTTGATCAGAATGCCGGCGGTCCCCCATGTTCCACAGTGGCTCCCTTTCTCTGACCAGATCAATGAGGAGGTCGACATCGATACCCTCCTCACCGTCTGAATCGGGAGCACGCTGTGAAGCCTGTGAAGTTAAAATAGAAAAAAAAAACATTACCATACACATTAGCATGTGAAAATGAAAAAAGGATACATGTTAAACAAAATCAAATTAAGAAAAAAAAATATAGATATTTAATTTTTTAAAAATTTTTTTTTATAAAAAATATATTAAATCTTACCAAAAAAGGTAAATAGTATAAAAGTATAGTATAGTGAGCCCACTCCGGGTATCTCTCCACCCCGTCCTTCTTCCTCTGGGAGCTCCTCGTCATCTTGCGATTCCTGTTATTAAAAAAGACAATCAATACATATATCCCACAGATGGATTGTGTAGAAAAAAAAAATTAAGATATTTTTACCGCCAATTGCTGACGATGGGAAGGAGGGCTCCCAGAAGAAGATGTGTCCCGATCACCCTGCAGCTCCACTGACTCTGAGGGAGGAGCTGCTGCTGCCCCGCCGCCTCTTCCCCGCTAAAGCCGCCATTGTGGCAGCTGCTGCAGCTGTTTGATGGTCTCTGCTGTGGAAGAAAGACACAAAAAGGGCCAGTGAATATATGTATATTCCTTGGCCGTGGCTGAAAGAGAAAAACAAACATTGAATTTTTAGAGAAATGGGGGATGTCATATTTACTTTCTGCTGGCTGTCCTCTCTGCCCGTCTCTCCTCCACTCGGCTTGCTGCTGCTGCCGCCGCCGCCTCTCGTTGACGTCTTCTGCTGTTGAGTAAGGACACAAAAAGGGACAGTGAATATACTATTACTTGGCCATGGCTGAAAGAAAAACAAACATTCAATTTTTAGCGAAATGGGGGATGTCATAGTTATTCTGCTGCCTGTCCTGTCTGCCCGTCTATCCTCCTCTCCCCTTTCTGCTGCTGCTGCCGCCGCCTCTCGTTGACATCTTCTGATGTTGAGTAAAGACACAAAAAGGGACAGTGAATATATGTTTATTCCTTGTCCCTGGCTGAAAGAGAAAAAAAAAGATTAAATATTTTTGGAAATACTGGATGTCAGATTTACTTTCTGCTGGCTGTCCTCCTGGCTTCGAGGATGTCAACCCCCCTTGCTGCTGCTGCTGCTACTGCTGCTGCTGCCGCCTCTTCTCTTTCAAATCTTCTGCTGTGGAATAAACAGACAAAAAGGGACTGTGAATATATGTATTCATTTACCCTGTTTGAAAAAATAAAAGTCAAACATGGACAGGAGTGAGCTTTATGGGTACGGAACACAACATCCCATCATTTATTGGACCCATAAACAGTACCAGGGGTACCCACCCTATCACTGGAAAAAATGCACACTTGATACAGTACCAGGGGGACCAACTTCCTCACAGGGAAACCATGGTGACGCACAACATCACTTGCAAAACATGCACATTATAAACATTACCAGGGGATAAACTTCAACACAGTGGAAACATGCACATTTCATACAGTAGAAGTAGGACCAACCACATCACAGGCATAAAAAAAAACAGTACCAGGAGATCCACATTTTTAATTTAAAACATGCACATTTGATACAGTACCAGGGGGACCAACTTCATCACTGGGAAACCATGGTGATGCACAACATCACTTGCAAAAAAAGCACATTATAAACATTACCAGGGGATAAACTTCAACACAGTGGAAACATGCACATTTCATACAGTTGAAGGAGGATCAACCCCATCACAGTCATAAAAAAAAAAAAAACAGTACCAGGAGATCCACATTTTTAATTTAAAACATGCACATTTGATACAGTACCAGGGGGACCAACTTCATCACTGGGAAACCATGGTGACGCACAACATCACTTGCAAAAAAAGCACATTAAAAACATTACCAGGGGATAAACTTCAACACAGTGGAAACATGCACATTTCATACAGTTGAAGGAGGACCAACCCCAACACAGGCATAGAAAAAAAAAAACAGTACCAGGAGATCCACATTATGAATGGAAAACATGCACATTTCATACAGTAGCAGGAGGACCAACCCCATCACAGCAAAAAAAAAAAAAAAAAACAGCACCAGGAGATCCACATTATCAATTTAACCATGCACATTATACAGTAGAAGGGGATACACATTATAACTTGAAAAAATGCACATTATAAAGTACCAGGGGATCCACATTATCATTTGAAAAACATGCATATTTGAAACAGTACCAGGGGGACCCACCCCATCAGTGGAAAAATATTAACATTTCATACAGTACCAGGGGAACCAACCCCATCACAGCAAAAACATGATTTTGAAACTGTACCAGGGTGCAAACACACTGCAGTAGCTCAGGCAGCATTGGTGACAGATGCGTGGTAAAATTTGGGGTGGGGGGATGTGATATTTACCGTCTGCTGTCCTGGCGCTCCATTGCCATGCTGCGGAACCTGGTGCTGGTGCTGTGGCTGGTTACGTGCTGCGGAACCTGGTGCTGGTGCTGTGGCTGGTTATGGTAATGGTCCTCTTGCTCTCTTGTGGTAATGGTCCTCTTGATGTCTTGTGCATGGTATGTCTGAGTGTCCCACTGCATGCTTTTTATATGTTTGCTGTGGGCTGGTATATCAATTGAAAAACTGGATCCGGCCACCGAATCCGGCTTTTGCCGGATCCGCCGCATTGCGGCATTCATAGACTTTCATTGTAGCAAAAGCCGGAAGGCGCTTCTGGCCTTTTCGCCGGAGACAAAAAACGTTACATGCCACGTTTTTGCCAGATGCCGGACTGCGACCAGACACCGGATCCGGCAAAAACCGGACGCGCTGCAGGGACATGCGGCGCCATCCGGCAATAATGTTACTCCATGGAAAAAAAAACGGATCCGGCATTACATTTCGCCGGATGCGGTTTGACAAAAAAATGCCGGAGCGCGCCTTCAGGCGCAAAACGGATGTGTGAAAGAGGCCTAAATTGTAGACTATGAGAATGTTATTTCAGTTTTATATAAATCGTAACGATCATCATTAAAGTGGGATTTAAAGTTAGATTTAAAGTTAAATTAAATGTCATGTTCTTATTCATTTATTCTAAAGAACGAAGAAAAGTGGAAAAAAAATCTACTGAAAGTTTTGAGCTATTTCCACTTGTAAAAGAGTGAGAAATAATTATGTAGGCTGCATTCACACATGTGAACTTTCCATAAGTAAAATCTGCAGCATTTTATAGTATCAACAAAGTGGATGAGTTTAATCTCACTGTATTTTTTGGACTATAAAAAGCTAAAAAAAATGTTTATAAAAAGTGTGTGCAGCTTCTGGTGATCTAGGAGAAAGTTGACAAGGTGTTATTTCCAGTTACTAAGAGAACTATACAACGATACAGTTCTCCATCCTCCTGATCCAACACTGATCTATGTAGTTTGTGTGAGGCAGGAGAAAAACCTAACATGATCTGCATGGATGTGCAATGATTAGCTTTAGCTGAAAGACCTTTCGGGATATACAGGTGCTTCTCACTAAATTAGAATATCATCAAAAAGTTAATTTATTTCAATTCTTCAATACAGAAAGTGAAACTCATATATAGAGTCATTACAAAAGGAGTGATCTATTTCAAGTGTTTATTTCTGTTAATATTGATGATTATGGCTTACAGCCTATGAAAACCCAAAAGTCATTATCTCAGTAAATTAGAATAATTAACAAAAAACACCTGCAAAGGCTTCCTAAGTGTTTAAAAAGGTCCCTAAGTCTGTTTCAGTAGGCTCCACAATCATGGGAGGACTGCTGACTTGACAGATTTTCAGAAGGCAGTCATTAACACACTCAAAAAAGAGGGTAAGCCACAAAAGGTCCCCCATATTGATCCTCTCCACTTCTTTACACCATCAGGAATCTTTTAATTAGAAGGAACTATGGTTTTCATATTTTCTGCTGCCGAAACCTAGGGTGCATCAAACAGTAACATGTGTCACATACTGTAGGTCATAAAATATGGGAATTTCATATACATGTTGAGTTGTTTTTTGTTTTTGGTGCGTAGAATCGAAGCAAAAATGGATTTAGTTACCCACGATATATAAATTTCTATTGGGGCACCTTTTTGGCTTAGATGTTATCAATTCATTTAAATAGAGATACTAAATTTGCAGCCGAAGACTTAGCGTCTTGCGGCATTTTTTTGGTGCATTTCTGCCAACAAAAAAAATGGACAGAAAAATGCATCTGTATTGTCTGAAAAAGAAAGGCAAAGGAAAGATTTCTTTGACAGATCTTATTAATATTTATATGATGCAAAATTACATCAGTTTGCATCCATTTCATGTAGATCTGCTGTCCTACAGATTAACAAAAACAGACAAATCTAATGGGCTTGATTAAATAAGCAGGTTATGAATGTCTTCTCATGTAAAATTTGCTTGAAATATTGCAACGATTTTTGCCCAATCATAGTTATGTTGAGACTTTTTACACCAGTCCCGGTCAACTTTTAGAAAAATGGGTGGAATTTAGCCTGGGGGGGAAAATGGCTGAGCAGAGACAACAAATGTATCATAATTTATGCCACAAAGGTGACATAAAGTTACTCAGCTCCCACTGGAGAACATTTCTTGAAAAGATGTGCAAGATTAAGTAAAGAAAAGCTATTATCAGAAATTTACTTATTGTTTAAATCGTTTTTGTGTTAAATACCGTATATACTCGAGTATAAGCCGAGATTTTCAGCCCATTTTTTAGGGCTGAAAGTGCCCCTCTCGGCTTATACTTGAGTCATATACCAGGGGGTCGGCAGGGGAGGGGAGCGCGACTGTCACATATACTCACCCCCTCATGGCACGGTCTCTGCAGCCCCCCTGCTTCTCCCATGGTCTCTGGCGCCTGTGCTCAGCGGTCACGTGGTACCGCTCATTAAAGTCATGAATATGCACATATTCATGACTTTAATGAGCGGTACCACGTGACTGCTGAAGAAAGGAAGAGCTGCGGCGCCTGGAGACAATGGGAGAAGCAGGGACTGCAGAGATGCGCCAGGAGGAGGTGAGTATGACGGGAAGGACGGGGGGAGCCATGGTATATTCACCTGTCCCCGTTCCATCGCTGCGCACCGCTCTGTCCTTTGCATCCTCTGGCAGTGACGTTCAGGTCAGAGGGCGCGATGATGTGGTTAGTGCGTGCCCTCTGCCTGAACATTCACAGTCAGAGGACCCGGAAGACACAGCGGTGCGCAGCGGTTGAATGGGGACAAGTGAATATCGCAGGTGCCGGGATCTGAGCCAGCGGTGACACCAGCACCTGTCCCCCATAGCGCGCCGGTGTCCCTGCCTGCTCAGGACACCGGCACCTGGCCCCCAGCGACGAGAGGTGAGTATGTAATTTTTTTTTATTCGCAGCAGCAGCATATGGGGCCTATTCTATGGGGCATCTTATGGGGCCATAACCTTTATGGAGCAGCATATGGGGCCTATTCTATTGGGCATGTTATGGGGCCATAACCTTTATGGAGCAGCATATGGGGCCCATTCTATGGAGCATCTTATGGGGCCACAAACTTTATGAAGCAACATATGGGGCCCATTCTATGGGGCATCTTATGGAGCCATAACCTTTATGGAGCAGCATATGGGGTCCATTCTATGGAGCATCTAATGGGGCCATAACCTTTATGGAGCAGCATATGGGGCATAATCTATGGAGCATCTTATGGGGCCATTATTAACCTTTGTGCAGCATTATATGGGGCGTATTTTGTATGGAGCACCTTATAGGGCCATCATGAACTGTATGGAGCATTATATGGGGCTCCTGATTAAATATGGATATTCAAAAACATTTAACCTACTGATGTCTCAATTAATTTTGCTTTTATTGGCATCTATTTTTATTTTTGAAATTTAGCAGTAGCTGCTGCATTTTCCACCCTAGGCTTATACTCAAGTCAATAAGTTTTCCCAATTGTTTTGTGGCAAAATTAGGGGGTCAGCTTATACTCGGGTCGGCTTATACTCGAGTATGTATGGTATATTCTTTTTGCAGGGGAGCGAAGGTGGGAGGAAGTGGAAATTTTTGTTTTACATATCACAATCTATATTTAAAATAAACACTTGAAATCCTGCAATTTTCACCCAGGACACTGGGCCTTTTTATATACTGACGTAGGAATCCACACATACATGTATTCCTACAAAAAGTGATTTAGTGTAGCAAAAAGACATTAGTATCATACCCTATGACATTGAAAGTAAAGCTCGCCAAACACAATGCACAATTTTTTAACACAGACTTTTAGCAGTACGTATGCCAGTTCCAAAATGTGAAAAGTTATTGTTTCTTAGTGGGGAGGGAATGTGGGTGAAAACAAATCGACAAATGCATCATAATTTATTCCAGAAAAGTGGCTTAAATTGCGACAGTAATGTACTAGAGTAGAACGCCTCTCCATAAATTTGGTTCATCTTACTCCAGCGGAATCTTTATCAGGATTGAAGTGCGTACACCAGTCTCAAGGAATCTGACCCATAGAGTACAAATAATCCACATGGATTTAAGGCTCTGCTATGGATTGTCAAGTCTACAAAATGCTTTATCTATATTGTTAGATTTTTTTCTAGATTCTTCCACTGAATTCGCCAATTGTGCATCCAAATCAGTGCCATGTGGAATCAATGTGTTTTTTTTAAAATATGTCATGCAGTTTTTTGATTGGACTGAATTGCAAAAAGAGGTAGACCTATAAAGGAAAAATCTTACAGGACTAATAGACTACAGAATTTCAATCTTGCAGGAGAAAGTAAACAATATATTGTAACATTTCAAAGTCTATAGGCAGCATGGCATCAGGTCAGCAAGGTGGCTCAGTGGTTAGCACTGTTGCATTGCAGCAATGGGGTCATGGGTTAAAATCCCACCAAGGACAACATCTTCAAGGTGTTTTTATGTTCTCCCCGTGTTTGCTCGGGTCCCCTCCGGGTTCTCCTGTTTCCTCCCACACTCCAAAGACTTACTGAGAGGGAATTTAGATAGTGACCCCCATTGGAGACAGCGATGATAATGTATGTAAAGCGCTGTAGAATAAGATACTGCTATGTAAGCAAAGCATAATAAATAAATAATAAAATAATATGAACTTATGCAATTACATTTTCTGTTACCCTTTTGTACTTACCCTATATCGGAGCTGCAAATTCTGCAAGGAACTTGCTTTCTGAAACACTACTGTATGTATCTCATCTTCCTTCTTAGGGTACATTCATTAATTATGAATTCGGCCATGCTAACGCAGCCATAATAAAAGTCAAGCTATCTGCTTCCCTGATTGACTCCGCTTGCAACTATGTGTACTCTTCCACATGGTGAACAGGTGCAGAAGCTGCCTTTTTTTGCGTGCACTATTCCTATCTAAAAACAGAACAAAGCAGTCCATACAGTAATTTGTTTCTTTGGAAAATAGCGATGTGCACAAGGACATTGACTAAAATTAGTCTTTTTGCTGTCTAATGTCTATATGTGATCTGTCATGCTGATGTAAATCGAAAAGAATGAAAAAATGACGGTCTAAAAAAGCCCTGAAGCTTTTAAAAAATCCCTGTGGTTAAAACTCCTACTCTTTGCAATACAAAGAACAGTAAATTAATGGAAACACTGCCACCTTGTAGGTTTGTAGATCCATTTTTCAATATGGTCTTATATAATAAGTACCCAAAAATGCATCATTTGATATATTACATATGGCAATCCATAATGAAGGCGATATACAGTACAGACCAAAAGTTTGGACACACCTTCTCATTCAAAGATTTCTCTGTATTTTCATGACTTTGAAAATTGTAGAATCAGACTGAAGGCATCAAAACTATGAATTAACACATGTGAATTTATACATTACACTTTACAAAAAAGTGTGAAACAACTGAAAATATGTCTTATATTCTAGGTTCTTCAAAGTAGCCACCTTTTGCTTTGATTACTGCTTTGCACGCAGAAAAGGTGAACAGATGGACTCTACATGCCTGGTTCCCACCGTGAAGCATGGAGGAGGAAGTGTGATGTGTGGGGGTGCTTTGCTGGTGACACTGTTGGGGATTTATTCAAAATTGAAGGCATACTGAAGCAGCATGGCTACCACAGTATCTTGCAGCAGCATGCTATTCCATCCGGTTTGCGTTTAGTTGGACCATCATTTATTTTTCAACAGGACAATGACCCCAAACACACCTCCAGGCTGCGTAAGGGCTATTTGACCAAGAAGGAGAGTGTTGGGGTGCTACGCCAGATGACCTGGCCTCCACAGTCACGAGACCTGAACCCAATCGAGATGGTTTGGGGTGATCTCGACCGCTCACCGCTTTAATTTTGAATAAATCCCCAACAGTGTGCTGCTTTGAAGAACCTAGAATATAAGACATATTTTCAGTTGTTTCACACTTTTTTGTAAAGTGTAATGTATAACTCCACATGTGTTGATTCATAGTTCTGATGCCTTCAATGTGATTCTACAATTTTCATAGTCATGAAAATACAGAGAAATCTTTGAATGAGAAGGTGTGTCCAAACTTTTGGTCTGTACTGTATATATTGTGTATTTCAAAAATTCCTTTAATTAGCAAATTAGGGAAGTAATCACTGTAGTACATAAACCTGTCCTAGAATGTTAATAGGTCCCTGTGAGCATGTTCTGTAGGAAGCACTGTCTGCTAATCAACATTCAGAAAGACAGAAAGGACAGCACACCTTTTATCTACCAGCAATAGACCGATGGAGGCTGGCCTGGTGGCTACTATGGGGCCCAACAGCTGGGGGGCCGATGCCAGCTTCGGCACTTGGCTCCACCTGCCTGACATCCTACATTCAACTATATAGGCATTCTGGCTGCTGATACAGTTGAAATCAATGATAAAAGAGGGAGCATCAGCTGATGCTTCCTCCTCCATCATTCTTCCTCGGAGTCTTATGTCTCAATGCAATGGGTAGGATGACGTCTGTTGTGAATGTGTTGGAGACTACTTCGGAGCTGAGGCTCCCTCTGGTGGTTGCTGCGGGTATTGAACCTATGTGGAACAGAAAAAGTCCACCACCTGCAATTGATGAATGGTTATCAGGGGGGACGGACTGGCCTGATATAAATGAGCTGACCTCCCATGATCCTCGCCGGTGATCAATTGTTACTTCCTGGTCTTGGTTGGAATTCAGCTTGCTTTCTGCTGTCTCCTGCTGTCATTCAGATAAGTTACTTTCTGGTTTTTTTCTGTGGTTTGATTTTCCTTGTTTTTGCTGCCTTGCTTTTTCAGTTCAGCCGGGTCTCCTTTGGGGGCTTGTGCTTGTCTCTGTTCTATTTTTGTATTTGTTCATTTGCTCAGTTCTTGTGATTTTTTTACTGCTGGGTAGCTGCGTGCTCACACCAAAGATCAGATATAGGTGGTCGAGACCGTATGGTCTCAGCATTTGCGTGTTCACACCAGAGATCTGATATAGGTGGTCGAGACCGTGGTGGTCTCAGCATTTTTTGGAATCAGAAGTGTTGGAGTTTTTCCTAGGGTTTTGCTGGGTTGCAGACAGTATTCTCTCCTGTGCTGTCCTATCTAGACAGTTTTGTGCCCCAGCGTTTGCTCATTCTATTTTCTGTCTGCGTTCGTGTTTTCATCTTGTGAAGCCGCCACTATATGTCTGGGGGCTTCCTATTTCTTTGGGGTTCTACTCCGGGGCATTTAGCTTTCCTCTCTCCATCTTCAGGGGTAGCTAATGTCTCCGGCTGTGACGAGGTGTCTATGGCTGCTTCTAGTTGTGCGGTTAGTTTAGGGGTCTGCAACCTATTAGATCCCAACCTCTCTGGTGTCTGGCTGCCTTTGCAGTTTTTTACTCCTGCCCTCCTCAGCTACCAAATCATAGCAGAATCACCGGCCATACTGAAAATTCTATGGTACTCAACAGAAGGGAAAATATAGTAATAAAAAAAAAAAAGTTGTCAGAGTTGTCAGAATTTTTTTTGTTTGTTTGTTACATTTTTTCACTCTTTTTTCTCTGGAGGCTGAGGAGGAATTTTTTCCCCAATGGAAGTCAAGCATTTATCCAATCGTGTGGAGCAGCTTGCTGCTGAAGTTCGGAGTATTGCTATCTGTCTTGCTGGGTTGCCTGTTGTGGAACCTAGGATCCTTATGCTAGATTTATTTTTGGGGGATCGGTCTAAATTTTTGAATTTTAAAAATAACTGTAAGTTGTTTTTTTGCCTTGAAGCCTAAGTCCTCAGGGAACGCGGCACAGCAGGTTCAAATTGTCATTCCCTGTTGCGCGGCGACCCTCAGGATTGGGCCTTTTCCCTGACAACTGGGGATCCTGTTTTGAATTATGTTGATGTGTTTTTTCAGGCTCTGGGGTTGTTGTACGATGAACCTAATGTCACTGATCAAGCTGAGAAAACCTTGTTGGCATTGAATCAGGGTCAAGAAGCAACAGAGCTGTATTGTCAGAAATTCAGAAAGTGGGCAGTCCTTACTAAATGGAATGATGATGCTCTGGCAGCTCTTTTTCGGAAGGGTCTGGCAGAGACTGTAAAGGATGTGATGTTCGGATTCTCTGTCCCCTCTGGTCTCAATGACTCTATGCCATTAGCTATTCAAATTGACAGACGTTTGCGTGAGCGTAGAAATAGGCGTGAGATTGTGATGCCTTGCGGGCCAGCCCCTGAGCCCATGCAGTGAGATGGAGTGACTTCTGGGGCACAGCATCATGAGTTTCGAAAGTGTAATAAGTTGTGTTTCTACTGTGGAGACGCTTCTCATGCTATTTCCATCTGCCCCAAGCGGGGAAGACGTTTTGCGCGCTCAGGTAGTGTTCAGACTAAATTTCTGTTGACTGTTACCTTGATTTGCCCCATGTCCACATTTTCGGCTCAGGCTTTTGTTGATTCAGGAGCACCTTTAAACCTGATGGATTTTGATTTTGCTAAACATTGTGGTTTTCCCATGATACCCCTGCGAAAGTCTATTCCTTTGCTGGGCATTGATTCTACCCCTTTGACGGAGAATAAACCCAGTATTCTACCCAGGTGATAATGCGGGTTGACCCGGACAACCAAGAGAATTGCAAATTTTTGGTGTTACATAATTTACATGACATTATTGTACTGGGTTTTCCTTGGTTACAGACTCATAATCCTGTTTTGGATTGGAAATCTGTGTCTGTGACCAGTTGGGGTTGTCAATGTGTTCGTACTGACACTCCTGTTTTTTCTGCCTCTCCCCAGTCTCAAGATGTCCCTGACTATTTGACTGATTTTTCTGATGTGTTTAGTGAGAGTAAGTCAGCATCCTTACCTCCTCATAGGAGTTATGATTGCGGTATTGACTTAGTACCCGGTTATAAATTTCCCAAGGGTCGGCTATTTAATTTATCTGTACCTGAGCATGATGCTATGCGATCTTATATCAAAGAGTCTTTAGAGAAGGGTCATATCAGACCATCCTCTTCACCATTGGGCACCGGCTTTTTCTTGGTGGCCAAGAAGGATGGCTCATTGAGACTGTGTATTGACTATCGTCTCCTGAATAAGATCACTGTTAAATATCAATATCCGTTACCCTTGATTTCTGACCTATTTTCCAGAGTGAAAGGTGCTAGTTGGTTTACCAAGCTTGACCTCAGGGGGGCGTATAATCTTATTCGCATCAAGCATGGTGATGAATGGAAGATGGCGTTTAATACCCCAGAGGGGCATTTTGAGTACCTAATGATGTCTTTTGGGCTCACTAATGCCCCTTCCATCTTCCAATCCTTTATGAACGATATTTTCCGGGATTTCGTGGATAATTTCTGATCGATTATTTGGACGATATCTTGATTTTTTTCCAATGGCTGGGATTCTCATGTGGAACATGTTCGAACTGTATTCCGGATTTTGAGAGAAAATGCATTGTATGTGAAAGGATCAAAATGTCTTTTTGGCGTACAGAAGGTTTCATTTCTGGGATTCATTTTGTCTCCGTCTGTTATTGAGATGGACCCGATCAAAGTTCAGGCCATTTGTGATTGGGTTCAACCCACTACATTGAAGGCTCTTCAGAGATTTTTGGTTTTGCTAATTTTTATTGTAAATTTATAGCTAATTTCTCTGGTATTGTGAAACCACTGACTGATTTGACCAAGAAGGGTTCTGATGTAGTGAATTGGTCTCCTGAGGCAGTTTCTGCATTTCAGGAGCTTAAGCGGAGATTCACTTATGCTCCTGTTCTACGGCAGCCTGATGTTTCTCTACCACTTCAGGTGGAGGTTGATGCTTCTGAGATTGGTGCAGGAGCGGTTTTGTCCCAAAGGGATCGGGAGACCTCTAAGAGTAACCCTTGTGCCTTCTTCTCTCGAAAATTTTCCCCAGCAGAAAGTAATTATCATGTGGGAAATCGGGAGTTATAGGCTATGAAGTGGGCTTTTGAAGAGTGGAGACATTGGCTGGAAGGAGCCAAACATCAGGTGATGGTCCTCACGGACCATAAGAACCTGGTGTATCTTGAATCAGCCCAGCGACTTAATCCTAGACAGGCCAAGTGGGCCTTGTTTTTCACATGTTTTAATTTTGTGGTCTCTTTTCTCCGGGCACTAAGAATGTTAAGGCGGATGCCCTCTCGAGGAGTTTCTTTGCAGATTCTCCTGAGGTAACTGAACCTGCTGTTATTCTGAAGGAGGGTGTGGTTCTTTCCGCTATCTCGCCCAATTTGAGACTGGCTCTGGAGGAATTTCAGGAGGATAAACCTGAACGCTGCCCTGTTGGGAAATTGTTTGTCCCAGACCAGTGGAGGAAGAATGTGATGTCTGAGATTCATTGCTCCACGTTGGCTGGCCATCCGGTATTTTTGGTACAAGAGATTTGGTGAGCCTGTCCTTTTGGTGGCCCACTTTGTCTCGTGACGTCAGGGACTTTGTGCAGTCCTGTGGGACTTGTTCTCGGTCCAAACCTTGCTCTCGCTCTAGTGGTTTGTTAATGCCATTGCCTGTGCCCAAGAGGCCATGGACCCATATCTCTATGGATTTTATTTCCGACTCCCTGTCTCTCAGAGAATGACCGTTATCTGGGTGATCTGTAATAGGTTTTCCAAGATGATACATCTTGTGCCACTTCCTAAGTTGCCATCCTCCTCTGAGTTGGTGCCCTTGTTTTTTCAACAGGTGGTTCGGTGGCACAGCATTCCAGAGAACATTGTGTCTGACAGAGGAGTCCAGTTTGTTTCCAGATTTTGGAGGACATTTTGTTCCAAACTGGGAGTTCAGCTGTCTTTCTCCTCTGTGTTCCACCCTCAGACCAATGGACAAACTGAGAGAACAAACCAGACCTTGGAGACTTATTTGAGATGTTTTGTGTCTGCTGATCAAGATGACTGGGTCTCTTTTTTGCCTTTGGCTGAGTTTGCTTTGAATAATAGGGCTAGTTCTGCCACCTTGATGTCTCCTTTTTTCTGCAATTTCGGGTTTCATCCTCGATTTTCTTCAGGGCAGGTGGAGGCTTCTGTCTATCGGGTGTTGACTCTATTGTGGAGAGAATGCAGCAGATTTGGGATCAAGTAGTGGATAAGTTGTCTCTCTCTCAGGAGAAGGCCCAGAGGTTTGCCAACCGGCATAGGACTGATGGTCCTCGGTTTAAAGTGGGTGTCTTGGTTTGGTTGTCCTCAAAAAATATCCCTATGAAGGTTGCGTCGCCAAAATTTAAGCCAAGGTTCATTGGACCTTATAAGATCGTGAAAATTCTTAATCCCGTTTCCTTCCGTTTGCTTCTTCCAGGGACATTTAAGATTCACAACTGATTCCACAAATCTTTATTGAAGAGGTTTGTTGACCCTGTGGTTCCTATGGCTGTGCCTCCTGACCCTGTTTTGGTTGAGGACAATTTGGAGTATGAAGTTGAAAGGATATTTGATTCTCATTTGGCTGGATGGAGACTCCAGTACTTGGTTAAGTGGAAAGGTTATGGTCAGGAGGACAATTCTTGGGTGTTTGCTTCTGACATTCATGCTGAGAGACTTGTCCATGCCTATTACCGAGCTTATCCTGATCGGCCTGGTGGCGCATGTGAGGGTTCGGTGACCCTCCTCAAGGGGGGGGTACTGTTGTGAACATGTTGGAGGCGACTTCGGAGCTGAGGCTCCCTCTTGTGGTTGCTGAGGGTATTGAACCTATGTGGAACAGAAAAAGTCCACCACCTGCAATTGATGAATGGTTATCAGGGGGGACGGACAGGCCTGATATAAGAGAGCTGACCTCCCATGATCCTCGCCGATGATCAATTATTACTTCCTGGTCTTGGTTGGAATTCAGCTTGCTTTCTGCTGTCTCCTGCTATCATTCAAATACGTTACTTTCTGTTTTTTTTCTGTGGTTTGATTTTCCCTGTTTTTGCTGCCTTGCTTTTTGAGTTAATCCGGGTCCCCTTTGGGAGCTTGTGCTGTTCTCTGTTCTTTTTGTATTTGTTCATTTGCTCAGTTCTTGTGATTTTTTTTACTGCTAGGTAGCTGCGTGTTCACACCAGAGGTCTGATATAGGTGGTCGAGACCGTGTGGTCTCAGCATTTGCGTGTTCATACCAGAGTTCTGATATAGGTGGTCGAGACTGTGTTGTCTCAGCATTTTTTGGAATCAGAAGTGTTGGAGTTTTTCCTAGGGTTTTGCTGGGTTGCAGACAGTATTCTCTCCTGTGGTGTCCTATCTAGACAGTTTTGGGCCCCAGCGTTTGCTCATTCTATTTTCTGTCTGCGTTCGTGTTTTCATCTTGTCTAACCGCCATTATATGTTTGGGGGCTTCCTATTTCTTTGGGGTTCTACTCCGGGGCAGTTAGCTTTCCTCTTTCCATCTTCAGGGTAGCTAATCTCTCCGGCTGTGACGAGGCTTCTAGGGCACCGTAGGAACATCCCACGGCAGCTTCTAGTTTGCGGTTAGTTTAGGGGTCTGCAACCTATTAGATCCCAACCTCTCTGGTGTTTGGCTGCCTTTGCGGTTTTTTTGCTCCTGCTCTCCTCAGCTACCAAATCATAACAGACGTCACTACAAGGAGGGAACGATGAGGAGAAGCGATTATCATTTTTTTTTAAATCAGTGAGTACATAGTGGTGCCCATAATACTGTATGGAGGACTATGGGGAGTGCATTACACTGTATGAGGAAGCCATTATCTTATTTGGAGGGTGCCATTATACTGTATGCAGGCAATTATACAGTATGAAGGTTTGTGTGGGGTCTATCATATTGCGTGGAGGGCTGTGTGGGGCCTTTATACTGTTTCAAGTGCTAGTTGAGGCCATTAAACAGGGTGGGGCTATTATATTGTAAGTAGACTCATTATACTGCATGGACGGCTCTCTGTGGGTCACAGTTGGAAGATCATCATACGGTGTTGCCCGGGGAGTTGAAGTGGGTTACAGTAGGGTCATCATACTGTCCGTATGCAGGGTTTTGTGTGGAAATTCACTATGGGGGTATCATACAATGTTTGTGTGTCACTTTTCTTGGCATTATACTTTATGGGTGCAATGAAAGGGGAATCTGGGGCTTCAGTAGGAGGAAATTTACTTTGTAAAGACTGCAACATTGTGAGATATACTCTTCTGTGACCCCGCCAAATATTAATTATATTTTTTTTGTTTGGCGGGCCCAATTAGAACTTTTGCTATGGAGCCCAAGGTTTTTATGTACACCCCTACCAGAAAGATAGGGCTACAGCCAGGGCCATGCATAGAAATCATGGAGCCTCATAGCAAAAGTTCTAATTGATGCCCACCTCTACTCCCACCCCAAAAATATTTAATCGAGTGGATGGTGTCATATCTCCCAAACGTTATAAACTGTGAGAGCGATTTATATTGTATCATGCACACAGTAATTATGAACCTACTGAAGCCCCTTAATGTTTTCACCCACTATACCCTTTCATGGCCATTATAGAGTATGAAGTCCCCATCTTTACCCATGGTATGATATCCACCATAGTGAATTCCCCAGCAATTTCATTCGACAGCCATATCCTCCCCTTCCACATGCTGGATGATGACACCACGGGGCCTCCAGCAAAGTATAGCGCCCCCTACACTATGTAATACCCCAAGAGTATGATGCCTCTATGTCTCTAAATCCCCCCACAGAATGATGTCCCCAAAGTTCAACCATACCAGTATCATGGCATGTCATTTTGATGTCCCCAACTCAGTACGATGTATCCATAGCTCACTCAGTATGATGCTCCCATAGCTCATACTTAATATGAAATGAAAATAGAAGGTCCCGGCACTCACACGTTAGTTAATGCTCTTTAATGAAAATACACACACAAAACGTTTCAGCCCAACCTAGGCTTTTGTCAAAGTTTTTTCATAAGTTGCTTCTTTTCCACGTGCATCACAGCTTGAGTACGGAGTGCTGACCTTATGGACTTAAATTGCATACTTAATATGATGGCCCCACTCAGTTCCCCACTCAGTATGATGGCTCATAGTTCTTAGTATGATGGCTTCTACACCTCCTCACTCATTGTCAAGGCCACCACAGCTACTAACTCAGTATGATGGCTAAAACAGCGCCTCATTCACTATGTTGCACCCATAAACCCTCATTCTATATGAAGCCACTGTACATATTGGCATTAGCGATGCGCTCGGGTGTTCTCCGAGTATTTGGGCGTGCTCGGAGATTTGGTGTGTGTCGCCGCAGCTGCATGATTTATGGCTGCTAGACAGCATGAATACATGTGGGGATTGCCTGTTTGCTAAGAAATCCCCACATGTATTCAGGCTGTCCAGCAGCCGCAAATCATGCAGCTGCAGCGACACACACTAAATCTCCGAGCACGCCCAAATACTCGGAGAACATCCGAGCGTGCTCCGGAAAACCCGAGCAATGAGCATATTCGCTCATCACTAACTGGCATGTAAAAAGAACTCTACTTGCCTATCCTTGCTCCCCTGGCAAACTAGGGACAGTGTCTTGTTTTTATTTCTCTCTGTTAATGTTTTTCATGCATCCATTTGTGGGATACATTAGATTCGGTGGACTACATTGGATTCCCTGGACTACAGACAGCGCTGTACTGGGACTGAAATTCAGCCCTGGCATTTGAGAGCAGACAGGTCAACTTGTTGTGTGGCAAATGTTCATGAAATATGTTGTGCCTCTACAGGAAAGATTGTGGCAAGCGATAAGTGTAATATACTGTATTGGGCTGGTTAGTTGTGCAAATAAATGGAATGCAAGCATATTATATTGCCCCCATAGCTTTTATTTCCATACTAAAGTTGCTGACAACTTGGGAAGGCACATGAAGGATATTCTAAAGGGGAAAGAAGTTATTAGGAAGAAAACAGTACAAAATAATAAGAGAGGTCATTGTATATAGGGTCTTGAACTGCTGGTCCTTATTTTGAATAGGTAAGGTGGTCTGTACAGTTCTGGGGAGCTACAGTGGGCAGCTGCTCCCGGTGCCTTGTATGCTTTGTGTACTGTTCAGTGACTGGTGGCAGAGTGTTCTGTCTTCAAGTAGCCAGGTCTTGAGAAAGTAATTATTTTAAATGGTTATGCAGCCAAAGTTATATAACTGGGAAGACATTGATATATGTTGCCAGATGGAGGCCAAAAGGACATTCTTTTTGCCTCTGTGTGTCTAAAGGACACGTATGTACAGTGTTCTTTGGCAGGTTTTCAAGTGTAGATGCTAAGCTTGGGGCAAAAATGTCATGTGAATGCAGCCTAATAGTATCATTATCTTAGACAGGAGTTAGAAGCGTTTACATTAGCGATCTGTGACCGATAAAAAGGTTTTCCACCCCACTGTAAACTTTCGGCTAACAGTGCAGCTTACTGAATAACTAACAGTGTGCATTATGTATAATGTCAGGATTCGGATAAGCTAGCCATTTTGAACAGTTGCCACTTAACTGCAAGTGTGTGATAGTTACAGTTAGTTCCATAGTTGCAATTAACTACCTTAGAGACTCTCATTCACTTTTCTCAAAGTTCTACTGAGAGATATAGCTCTTTGGAGATGCTGTGCTGAATAGGAGTTGTTTGTTTTTGCTACTGGAGATTCATCTTCCTGTGCTGTGTGCTAAAGCTAAGTGGTTTAGGAGTGGAGTTGTAGAAGTTTTGGTGGTTTGTTGTAGTGCGTGTGTAGTTATCTCCTGGTCCCTGTTCCACTTGATTTATTATTCCCTGTTCATATCCTCCTCAGGGTTCAGATCAGGGTTTAACAGGACCATAGTAAGGTCAGAGGCTTGAACCTCTCTACCTTCAACAGTACCCCAGGGATAGTTGGGGTAAGTACTTGGATAAGAATACAGTAATTAACCAGAGCAAACATGGGTTTGTAGCAAACAAGTCATGTCTGACAAATCAAATTTCCTTCTATGATAAAATCACTGACTGGGTGGATCAGGGAAATGTGGTAGATATAGTATATTTCAACTTCAGCAAAACATTTGATAAAGTATCTCATACAATCATCACAGTAAGTATGGGATTGACAAGGCTATGGTTAGACGGATTCATAACTGGCTCAGTGTTCGTTCTCAAAGAGTAATAATAAATGCTTGCACATTCAATTGGAAGAGTGTTTCAAGTGGGGTACCACAAGGTTCTGTCCTGGCCCCAGTGTTGTTCAACATTTTCATAAAATGTTTGCTATGTCTATAGCAGTCGGTCTATCACTGTCCATTTAGGCATCCATGCGTATGATACTTTTGGTGGTCTGTATAAGATCACCATTATACTATCAGACTCATGTATTTTGCTACATTCGCTTATCTTATTTTATATTTTCATAAATAATCTAGATAAGGGCTCTGAATGAATCAATTTTACAGACGATGCAAAGTTTGGAGGGATAGCTAACACTAGAGAAGACAGAGAAAGAATTCAGAAGGATCTAAATAAGCTTGAACAATGGGCAGCAACTAATAGAATGGTATTTAACCGGGTGAAATATAAGACTCTACATCTGGGCAAGAAAAACGATAATTACGTCTACAGAATGGGAGGAACAGAACTAAGCAATAGCACGTGTGAAAAAGACTTGGGTATTCTAGATCACAGGCTGCACATGCATCAACAGTGTGATGCAGCAGCAAAAAAGCAAAAAAGCAAAAAGTTCTAGGATGCATTAAGAGAAGCATAGAATCTAGATCACGTGAAGTAATTATCCCCATCTACTCCTCCTTGGTTAGGCCTCATGTGGAATACTGTGTCTAGTTCTGGGCATCACATTTTGAAAAAAGACATTGAAAAACTGGAGCAAGTTTGAAGAAGGCTACCAGGATGGTGAGTGGACTGCAAAGTATGTCCTATGAGGAACGATTAAAGGATCTGGGAATGTTTAGCTTGCAAAAAAGAAGGCTAAGTGGAGACTTAATAGTTGTCTATAAATATCTGAAAGGATGTCACAGTGTAGAGGGATCATCCTTATTCTGATTTGCACATGGAAACACGAGAGGCAATGGAATGAAACTGAAAGGGAGGATACAGATTAGATGTTAGAAAATCTTTTTGACAGTCTCCCCTTCCTTACCGAAGACCATCACAGCATGACATTTTTACTGGCCCCACATTTTGTATCTTGGCATGGATCCCGTTGTAGTCCTTGCCAAACAGTTGCAGGGTCTGTTGCTTGACATGTCAGACCTGCAATCTCACAGCAGCAGACTGTTGGTCTGGAGGGCAGTCAAGCTGAACTAGAACCCAAGATGGCCCTCCCGTGTTTTCTGATGGATGGGAAAAACTTAGTGTGTTCCGTGAAGCCTGCAAATTATTTTTTAGGCGTTGTCCTCGTTCATCTCGGAGTGAGGAGCAATGGGTTGTGATTGTTATTTCTCTTCTTTTCACACTTTTTCACTTCCATCAGACTCACATTCTCTCTGGCCGGGTGATGGGTTTTTTGAGGCTCTAGGTCTAGTGTTGTCACAAGTGTGTCACGCCAACCTGAGACATCTGGGGATAGAAGATTGTTGCATACTGTGAATCGCAGATCTTCCATTTAGCCTGTGTATTTGGATCCCATATTAAATTAATTTGATTTCCTTTGAGGCTCATCTGCATCTTAAAAATTTGAAGGCAAAATCACAACTCAGCTCTGGCTGGTCATCCAGATAGTAAGGTGACATTGGGCCTCCTTTCTTGTTGCTTGTGGTGTCCAAGGTGGTGTAAGTGTCACGCTGCAGCACTGCAGGTAAATGCATGGTAACGCAAACTCCACTAGATTGCAGCAGAGTGGAGAGTGAGCTGAAATCCTGCTAAGAGTAAACCAGCAGAACAGCAGCAAGGCTACCACTAGGTGGCAGCAGAATAGTCAGAAAGCTGGGTCGATACCAGAGTGTTGCATAGTACAAAGGGGAAATTCCAAAAACAGAGTCAGAGGAGTGCCAAAAGGTCAGTACCGGTCAGTAGCAGAGGTATTAGAAGGAAGAGACAAAATCAGGTCAGAGCCAAAGCAGAATTGAGTAGCGTGGAATCAAAACACAAGTGGACACACAGAGTCGGGACTGGTAGGAGATGGGTGTACAGACAAGAGCAAGGTCAGCTAAGCGCAGCAGGACAAATCAGGAGTTCACCAGAGCCAGCTACATGCGCCGTAGGCAGGAAATATAACTGGCACTGCCTGTAGGATGCAGCACATAGATATAGCAGACCCGACACAGGAAAGAGGCAGAGAAAGTTAACCCCTGATACGACCAGACCGGAAAGGAGAGACAAGACCAAAACCCGGTCTGGATCATGACAGTACCCTGCTCTCAAGGGGGGGCCACTGGACCCCAAGGTTTCCCATGATAACGTGCATGAAAAGCCCGAACCAACCAATCAGCATAGACTGATCACGCCGGGACCCAAGATCGATCCTCAGGACTGTAACCCCTCCAATGTACCAAGTGCTGAAGCCAACTCCGAACCATCTGAGAGTCGACAATACTTTCAACTTCATACTTAGTTTGTCCATCCACAGAAACAGAAGGCGGAGGGGGTGGAGACTCAGCAGAGGACGGTACAAACGATTTAAGAAGAGACTTACGGAACACATTGAGGATACGAAGCGACAAAGGTAAGCGTAAACGAAAGGCAACTGGGTTGACAACCTAAATGATCTCGTAAGGAACAATAAACTTGGGACCCAGCTTAAAAGAGGAAGTTTCAGACGAATGTTCTTGGTAGACAACCACACTTTATCTTCTACCAGAAACTAGGTCCTACAGATCATTGCTTATCAGCAAAATGTTTCTATTTGCACTGAACCACCCAATGTTCTTATGGACCTCCCTCCAAACCTCCCCAAACCGTTGAACCGCCAAATCAGCCCCTGGACACTCCGAATCCAGCCTGGAAAATTCACCAAAAAGGGGGTGAAAACCGTAGTTACAGAAAAACAGAGAGGTGCCAGTGGACTGATTAACCTGATTATTAAATGCAAACTCAGCCACGGGCAACGAGGAACACCAATCATCCTGCTGGGACGTGGCAAGACACCGCAAAATCGGTTCTAGTGACTGATTGGTCCTCTCCATCTGACCGTTGGTCTCGGGATGTTAGGCAGAGGAGAAGGTCAAGCTAATACCAGACCTCTTGCATAATGCCCTCCAAAATTTTGACACAAATTGTACTCCTCTGTCAACACCAAATTCAGAGGTACGCCATGAAACCGTACAACATGCTCAATAAACAATTTAGTGTTTCAGCGTTAGGTAGACCTGCCAAAGGAACAAAATGTGCCTGTTTGACCACTGTCTTGCCATTGGAAGGAGGGAGATGAGTGATAAAATCCTTGGCAAATGAGTCCAAGGTCTATCCGGAGTTAGCAAAGGCACCAATTCCCCGACCGGCTGGTTATGGGAGACTTTAGCAGGAGCACACATATCACAAGCAGACACAAATACAGTGATATCAGACGACATGGAGGACCACCAAAACAGTCTAGCCATAGCTCTCCGGGTGGCTGAGACTCCCAGGTGCCCACTGAGAGTAGATTTGTGGAACACCCGGAGCACCCTCAACCGAAACTGAACTGGGATGAAGAGCTTGTTATTGGGCAATGACGAAGGAGCAAGAGACTGAGCCTCACGAATTTCAAGTTCCAATTTGGAGGACACCCCAGCCACGACCACCCTGTGCTGAAGAATGGAGGAGGGAGGTTCGGGAGGTGATATCGGATTCAAGCTGCTAGATAAGGCATCGGCTTTGACATTCTTGGAACCAGGCCGAAAGGTGATAGAAAAATTAAAACGTGAAAAAAAAGCGACCACCTCGCCTGTCTAGGAGTCAAATGTTTAGCAGACTCAATGTAAGACAGATTCTTATGGTCCGTAATCACCGTGATCCGATGAACAGCCCCCTCCAATAAGTCAAAACCAAAAGAGCAAAAAGGAGTAAAAAACACTTGGATTTTACCAAAATAATTCATTTATTAGAAAAATACACGTGTACATAAAAAATCACTCAATGGTGATAATGACCCTAATATAAAATTGATAATATACACGTGGGACCAGAACTTATGTTCAAAGCAGCTAGGGAAATGCACTAGTATTGTAACAAATACATATCTCATCATGAGAACATTTTAGACAGCATGAAAACCCATATACATCAATAATGAACGCACAAGCATCCAGGTCCTTTTCAAAAAAATTAGCATATAGTGCTAAATTTCATTATTTTCCATAATGTAATGATTACAATTAAACTTTCATATATTTTAGAATCATTACACACCAACTGAAATTTGTCAGGTCTTTTATTGTTTTAATACTGATGATTTTGGCACACAACTCCTGATAACCCAAAAAACCTGTCTCAAAAAATTAACATATTTCAACCGTTCAATAAAATAAAAGTGTTTTTTAAAAACAAACAAAAAAACCATCAAATAATAAAGTTCAGTTATGCACTCAATACTTGGTCGGGAATCCTTTTGCAGAAATGACTGCTTCAATGCGGCGTGGCATGGAGGCAATCAGCCTGTGACACTGCTGAGGTGTTATGGAGGCCCAGGATGCTTCGATAGCGGCCTTAAGCTCATCCAGAGTGTTGGGTCTTGCGTCTCTCAACTTTCTCTTCACAATATCCCACAGATTCTCTATGGGGTTCAGGTCAGGAGAGTTGGCAGGCCAATTGAGCACAGTAATACCATGGTCAGTAAACCATTTACCAGTGGTTTTGGCACTGTGAGCAGGTGCCAGGTCGTGCTGAAAAATGAAATCTTTATCTTCATAAAGCATTTCAGCCGATGGAAGCATGAAGTGCTCCAAAATCTCCTGATAGCTAGCTTCATTGACCCTGCCCTTGATGAAACACAGTGGACCAACACCAGCAGCTGACATGGCACCCCACACCATCACTGACTGTGGGTACTTGACACTGGACTTCAGGCATTTTGGCATTTCCTTCTCCCCAGTCTTCCTCCAGACTCTGGCACCTTGATTTCCGAATGACATGCAAAATTTGCTTTCATCAGAAAAAAGTACTTGGGACCACTTAGCAACAGTCCAGTGCTGCTTCTCTGTAGCCCAGGTCAGGCGCTTCTGCCGCTGTTTATGGTTCAAAAGTGGTTTTACCTGGGGAATGCGGCGCCTGTAGCCCATTTCCTGCACACGCCTGTGCACGGTGGCTCTGGATGTTTCCACACCAGACTCAGTCCACTGCTTCCTCAGGTCCCTCAAGGTCTGGAATCGGTCCTTCTCCACAATCTTCCTCAGGGTCCGGTCACCTCTTCTCGTTGTACAGCGTTTTCTGCCACATTGTTTCCTTCCAACAGACTTCCCATTGAGGTGCCTTGATACAGCACTCTGGGAACAGCCTATTTGTTGAGAAATTTCTTTCTGGGTCTTACCCTCTTGCTTAAGGGTGTCAATGATGGCCTTCTTGACATCAGTAAGGTCGCTACTCTTACCCATGATGGGGGTTTTGAGTAATGAACCAGGCAGGGAGTTTTTAAAAGCCTCAGGAATCTTTTTCATGTGTTTAGAGTTAATTAGTTGATTCAGAAGATTAGGGTAATAGGTCGTTTAGAGAACCTTTTCTTGATATGCAAATTTTTTGAGACAGGTTTTTTGGGTTATCAGGAGTTGTATGCCAAAATCATCAGTATTAAAATAATAAAAGACCTGACAAATTTCAGTTGGTGTGTAATGAATCTAAAATATATGAAAGTTTAATTGTAATCATTACATTATGGAAAATAATGAAATTTAGCACTATATGCTAATTTTTTGAGAAGGACCTGTATATAGTGTGCAATGTAAGTCCACCTAATAACGTGCCATGAGTATTAGCTGTCTTGATAAAAAAGATTGCTTACCCCTTAAAGTGTTTGAGCCGCTTAGTCTGGACCCACGTGTCCCTCTGACGCGCGTTTCGCGTTTGCTTTATCCCTTTTTGATAAAGCAAACGCGAAACGCGCATCAGAGGGTCACACGTGGGTCCAGACTAAGCGGCTCAAACACTTTAAGGGGTAAGCAATCTTTTTTATCAAGACAGCTAATACTCATGGCACGTTATTAGGTAGACTTACATTGCACACTATATATGCTTGTGCGTTCATTATTGATGTATATGGGTTTTCATGCTGTCTAAAATGTTCTCATGATGAGATATGTATTTGTTACAATACTAGTGCATTTCCCTAGCTGCTTTGAACATAAGTTCTGGTCCCACGTGTATATTATCAATTTTATATTAGGGTCATTATCACCATTGAGTGATTTTTTATGTACACGTGTATTTTTCTAATAAATGAATTATTTTGGTAAAATCCAAGTGTTTTTTACTCCTTTTTGCTCTTTTGGTTTTGGCTTTCGTATATTTGGAGTACACTCTTTCACATAAGTCCGTATATTGGGGCACAAGTTGTAGGTATAGGCTCGTATACATCTGTTATATATGCCCTTTTTTTTTGTGCTGGTTCGTTTTTACCCCTCCAATAAGTGCCTCCATTCTTCAAAAGCCAACTTTATGACCAACAACTCCCAATTACCGACATCGTAATTTCTCTTCACAGGAGAAAATTTCTTGGAGAAAAAGGCACAAGGTTTTAAATTAGTCAAAATGATGGGTCCCTGAGACAGCACAGCCCCCACTACCAACTCTGATGCGTCCTCCACAATGAATGGTTCAGACGGATCGGGCTGGACCAACACAGGAGAAGACATAAAACATTTTTTCAATGCAGAAAATGTTTCAACTGCCAGAGACTACCAGTTTTTAAGATCAGCCCCATTATGAATGAGATCAGTGAGAGGCTTGACCACCTGAGAAAAGCCCTTAATAAATTTGCGATACTAATTGGCGAAACCCAAAAAACCCTGAAGACCCTTGAGGTCTCTGGGTTGCACCAATCAACAATGGCCTGTACCTTTCCAGGGTCCATACAAAACCAATTAGCAGAGAGGATGAACCCCAGAAAGGACAGCTCTTGGACACAAAATGAACATTTCTCAGGTTTGGCGACCAGAGAGTTCTCCCGTAACCTATGAAGAACTGCACGTAAATGACCCATGTGAGATTCTTTGTCAGATGAAATACAAGCATGTCATCTAGATATACCACCAAATAGCACCTAATGAAGTCATAAAAAACATCGTTAATGAAATTTTGAAAAACTGCAGACGTATTAGTGAGACCAAAGGGCATGACTAATTTTTCAAACAAACCCTCAGAGGTAAGAAATGCCATTTTCCGTTCACCTCCCTCCTGAATACAGATAACCACTTAGCCCCAGATAATTGGTTGCAAAGATCTGGAATAAGCGGGAGAGGGTATCTCACCGTAATTTTATTTAGTTCCCGAAAATCGAGACAAGAGTGTAAACCACCATCTTTCTTTTTGACAAAAAAAGAATCCAGCAGCCACAGGTGAGACAGAGGGACGGATGTGACCGTTGCATAAACTTTCAGAGATATAATCTTTCATAGCGGTACGTTCCGGGCCAGAAAGAATGTACAAACTGGCCCTGGGCAATTTAGCACCCGGAATCAGATTAATAGTACAATCATAGGAGCGATGTGATGGCAAGACCTCAGCCTCTTTTTCGGAAAACAAGTCCTCAAAATCTTTCAGGCACTCCGGAATGCCCTCCAGATTAACGGACAACACCAGAACAGCAAAAAGACAACCATTTGAACAATTAGGACCCCATTTCACAATATCCTGAAATTCCCAGTCAATAACAGGATTATGTAACTGTAACCAGGGGAATCCCAACACCAGTCCCGCTGGAAGATTATCCAGACCATAACATGAAATTCGTTCCTGATGCAAGGAACCCACCTTGAGGAGAAACTCCTCATAAACAAACTTAAAATATTTTGAGCTGGTGGTGTCTTATCAATGGCTATAATATGGTTTGGGGTTTTAAGCCTAACTGTCCCTATCTTTCTCTAGGACACCAGGCTCGAGTCAATGAAGTTCATGGATGACCCATAGTCCACAAAAGCTGAAGTGGGTGTGTAGCCACCACCACAACAAAGTTCCACCTCTAACAAAGTCTTTTGAAATGAGGAAAAAGGTACCTGAGAGTCTGGGTGACCTCCTCGGCAATCACCCAGACTTAGGGTATGTTTCCACGGTCAGGAAACGCTGCGTGTTTGACGCTGCGTACAGCCGCAGCGTCAAACACGCAGTGTCCAGATGTTACAGCATAGTGGAGGGGATTTCATGAAATCCCGTCTCCACTATGCATTAAAAAACGCAGGCGTCAGACCAGCGTAAACGGACATGCGGCGTGTCTTTTCAGAACGCAGCATGTCTGTTTACAATGCGGCGAAGCTCTGTCGCCGGACTGTAAAGTTCACATATACTATCATTAGATGAGGTAAAACCGCCTATAATGATTAGTCACATGCGTAGTAACTGCGTTAAGGCAGCTTACTACGCATGTCAACTAATTAGCATATGATGAGTTCCTGTGTCACAAAAGGAAGTATGTGACACAGGAACTTCCGGAGAGAGAGTGTCAGAGTGTCGGGGCTGCTTACCGGTAGAGATTCCCCGGTGGTCACGTGGAATAGATTTCTCGCAGCCAGCTGATCGTACAGGTGACTGGCCATTACCCTCTCCCTGGCGGTAACGTACAGGAATTTCTCACGGCCAGCTTATCGCGATAACCGTGCACGTGACTGCCGGGGACTGGGTAATCTCCGGCCAGCTGTACTCTCGCGATCAGCTGGCCGTGAGAAATACATTCGACGTGACCGCCGGGGAATCTCCTCCGGTAAGCAGCTTTGCTGTGTCTGGATGTCAGGCTGAGCCTGGCATCCAGATGTAGCAGAGCTGGATTCGGCGTGCAACACTCGTTATTTTGGACTACGTCGGACAGGGAGTATTTGTGTTGGTTTGTTATTTTTTTTTTTTTACAGGAGATCGATGGCTTCGCAGGAATGAGAGTACAATAAAGAGGTAAAACTGTGCTGTGTATTATTTAATTAAAAGACTTTATTCTGGCTGTGTCTTTTTTTAAACATTTACAAACTTTATGATTAATAATGGATCGGTATCTTATCTTATTGACGCCTCTCCATTATTAACCGGACTTAAAGTCAAAGGTGACATTAACCCCTTATTACCCCTTATGCCACCGCTACTGGGCAGTGAGAAGAGACGGGTAAAGTGCCACAATTGGCACATCTTTGGATGCTCCAATTGTGGGGCTGCTGCAGGCTGGAATTTTTAGGCTGTTGAGGGCCAAAATCCATGGGCCTTGAAAGTCTTTTAATACCAGGCCGCAGCAGTCAGCTTTTTACTTGGCTGGTTAACAAAAATAGGGGGACCCCACGCCATTTTTTTTCGAGGGGATCCCTCTATTTTTGCTAACCAACCAAGATAAGCAGACTACTGTGGCCTGGTATATCAGGCTAGGAAGGTTCATGGATATTGGATCCTTAACAGCCTTAAATACCAGGCCTCAGTAGTCTGCTTCATCTGGCTGGTTAACAAAAATACGGGGAACCCATGCCACTTTAGTTAAAGCGAATCTGTCACCTCCTTTTTCTATGTAAGATACGGCTACCTCCATTTCGTGCTTATCTACAGTATTCTATAATGCTGTACATAAGCCCTTGATGTAACCTGAAAGATGAGAAAAGTTATATTTTACTCACCGGGGGGGCGGTGCGGTCCGGTCCGATGTGCATCGCAGGTCCGGGTCCCAAACCTCTCATCTTCTAGCGATGACGTCCTCCTCCTTGCTTCTGTTGTGGCTCCTACGCAGGCATACTGCTCTGCCCTGTTGAGGGCACAACAAACTACTGCAGTTCATTGCATGAAGATGGTAGGCACCGACCCCCAAACCTGCGACACCCATCGGACCGGACCGGACCCTCAGGTGGGTATAATCTAACTAGATTTCCTTATCATTAAGTTTTTTTTTTCCTTCCCATAAGGCAACTTTCAATTAGCTTTATTTCAAGTGACAAGAAAAACGATGGCCAGGAAAAACGCATAAAAAACCATGCATAAAAAACGTATCAAAAACGCATGTAAAAAACGCATCAAAAATGCAGGTGACCTGCCAGTGACCTCAGATGCATATTTTGTGCCGAATTTACTGACCTAAAATCCTGAGTAAATACTGAGCCAATCCTGACCGTGGAAACATACCCTTAAGGCCCCGTCACACATAACGAGATCGTTGATATGTCACGGGTTTTGTGACCCAATAACGATTTTGCTAGCGATCTCGTTACGTCTGACAGGTAGCAACGATCAGGCCCCTGCTGTGAGATCACTGATCGTTACAAAGCTTCCTGGACCATTCCTGGGTCGTTGGCTCCCGCTGGGCAGTGTGCATCGCTGTATTTGACACCTAACCAACGACCTCGTTAGCGATTCAGAACTGAAACACGTAGGCGTGCATAAATTGGACTTTTCTGCGCCCCTCGTCCCGATTGGTAGTCGCTACAGCATTCTCATTTCCCGCTGTGCATAAAGAAAGCAACAGAATAGCGATTCCATCCTTTGTTTCTGACCTCGTGCTGGATTGCAGATCTTAGCAGAATTATCCGGGCTGTGTGGAGTCACAGCCGAAGAACACTACAATCCACAAACCAGAACGCTTGTCAGGAACAAAGCCCAGATGAATGGATACAGAGTCACAACCGAAGAATGCTGCTACGATCCGAAACCAGAACGCAAACAGGAACAAAGGGACGGAATTGCTACAACGTGGTTTTATTTTAAACCTGCCACCCAATCAGAACGCAGTAGCGTCCACCAATCGGAGATGATTGGTGACACAGTACAGCCCCTATCAAGGTGTGGATCGTTGAAATAGCTGCTGTGTGAAAGCGTCCCAACGACCAACGAGATCGTTAGTTAGATCGCTGGGGCGGCCGAAATCGTTGGGAAGTTCTGCAAGTTTGACAGATCCCCAACGATCACGATACGGCTCTCCAGCGATCTCAAAATCGTGACATAATAATGATCTCGCTAGCGATCTCATTATGTGTGACGGGGCCTTTAGGCGTTCCCAGCAACTTATCAGTCGATGGGCAAAAGAGCAGAACTTTTTCCAATGTCCCAGACTTCCACAATAAAAACATAATCTCCCTTAGCGTCGTAGCTTCCTCTCCTTCTCCTTGAGGTTAGTGGTCCCAACCTCCATAGGTTCCCTATATGGCATCATATCAGATTTAGCAGGATGTATAGGAACCTCTCACTGAATTACTCCTCTCTCCTGCAACCTCCGATCCATACGAATGGCCTGAGTAATGGCCTCCTCCAAAGAGCTGGGTGTCAGATGGAGAGCCAGAGCATCCTTAAGATGATCCGACAATCCTCTCCTGAACTGGCATCTTAACGTAGAGTCGTTCCAGGACACTTCGGTAGACCACCGTCTAAACTCTGAACAATTCATTCGGCGGTGAGTTTACCCTGGGCGAGACCCATGATCGTGTCCTCTGCCACCCTGACCCAGTCTGGTTCATCATAAATCAGTCCTAAAGCCTCAAAGAACCCATCCACAGACACACGTTCAAGGGCAATAAAAAGTAAAGAAAAAGCCCAAGTTTGAGGACCCATCCGGAGTAAAGAAATAATTATCCCCACCCGTTGACTCTCATCTCCTGTGGATCTGGGTGTAAGGGAGAAAAGCAGCTTACAACTCTCTCTGAATGTACGGAACTTCTCCTCTTCTCCGGAGAAAGTATCTGGGAGCCAGACCATAGGTTCAGGAGAGTGTAAAGAGACATCTATGGGGTCCAAGTGCTTATATGCTGATTGTGTCATAGAACTCTGAAAAGCCTTAACTATCTCAGTAAGTTCCCTCTGAAGTTGATCATGGGAAGTGGCCAGGGCTCTATGTTCCACAGACAAATCCTGCATCATTTGAGTCAAATTTGACATCTGATTCGCAAGGGTACGAAGTGGATCCATAGAGTGAGGAGAAAGGGAAAAAAAAAAAAACTGTTTTGGCCAGATATAATGTCACGCTGCAGCACTGCAGGTAAATGCAGGGTAACACAAACTCCACTAAATGGCAGCAGAGTTGAGAGTGAGCTGAAATCCTGCTAAGAGCAGACCAGCAGAACTGCAGCGAGGCTACCACTAGGTGGCAGCAGAATAGTCAGAAAGCCGGGTTGATACCAGAGATTTGCATAGTACAAAGGGGAAATCCAAAAAACAAAGTCAGAGGAGCGCCAAAAGGTCAGTGCCAGTCAGTAGCAGAGGTATCAGAAGGAAGAGACAAAATAAGGTCAGATCCAAAGCAGTGTCGAGTATCGGGGAATCCAAACACACAGGGACACACAGAATCGAGACGGGTAGGAGATGGGCGCAAAGACACTGGCAAGGTCAGGAAAGTGCAGCAGGACAAATCAGGAGTTCACCAGAGCCAGCTACATGCGCCATAGGCAGGAAATATTACTGGAAATGCCTGCAGTATGCAGCGCAGAGATATAGCAGACTCGACACAGGAACGAGACAGAAAAAGTTAACCCCTGACATGACCAGACTGGGAAAGTAGAGACAAGACCAAAACCCAGTCTGGGTTATGACAGTAAGGATGTAGTTGACTTTGTGTCTTAATGTTGTGTCTGTGCACGTTCCAAGACCCACACATACTCGTCCGTCTCTTTTTCTGACAGACTATGGAAGTATTTATCCATGGATTTCATTATGGATCTTCCTTCATCCTCTGATAAAACTGTTGTATTAGTTGTGGAGGATAGGTTTAGTAAAATTGCGCACTTTATTGCTTCACCTACTCTCCCTAACGCCAAGACACTGCCTGGGGTGTTTATCACAGAGATCATGAAGCTTCACCGGGTTTCTTCCGGTATGGTGTCAGATTGGGGAACCCAATTTGCATCTAAATTTTGGAGGAAGTTTTGTGCATCTCTACTTTTCTACGGCGTTCCATCCTTACACTAATGGGCATACTGAACGCCTAAACCAAAGTTTTGAGACTAACCTCAGATTTTTTGTGTCGGAAAACTAGGAGGATTGGTCTTCTTTTCTACGACTGGTTGAGTTTGCGTTAAACAATTGTCATACTGAGTCCACAGGTAAGTCGCCATTTTAGGCGCATATGGCTTCCATACAGAATTCTGTACCTTCTGTAAAGATGAATCTTCGGGGGTTCCTGGGGAGGAACAGTTTTCTTCTTCACTCTTATCAGTATTATTTCAAGATAAGTTAAAAATTATGAGGGATAAATATAAACATATGGCTGATATGAAAGGATTGTCAAGTCCGGATCTTGGGGGTGAATGATTTAGTATGGCTGTCCACCAAAAATATTAAACTGAATATTCCTTCTTAGGTTTTCGGTTTATTTGTCCTCATAAGTTGGTCGCCATAAACAACCCTGTTGCTTTTCGTCTCAAACTTCCGCCAACTCTCAAGATCCATGTTTTTCACAGGTCTTTGTTCAAAAAATTTGATATGCCTGTGGAACCGTCACCTTTACCGCCGCCACTGGTTATTGTTGATGGTGTCGTAGCAGTTTGCGTTCTGATCCAATGTCAGATTTAGCCAGATCACCAGTGAGGCCGAATTAGGAGTTTGCGCCCTTTTCTGACAAGCGCTTGGAGACAAAGCAGACTTCACACATATTCTGTGAATATGTTGTTAGGGCCTGCGGAATGCACCTAATAGATATTAAGGAGAGGTGCGTTCGCAGCCCGGGGTCCACCATGCAGGCAGAGCCTGCTGCTAGTAAGATGGCGTAAATAGGCAGTATGAGTGAACTCTGTTATCCCGCAGAGTCTCAGATGTAAACGCCGTAGCACTATATGGCGATATAGCGGACTCTGTTAATTCACAGAGCAGCTGTAACAAAGACTGTGTCCTGTTAGACTCACAGGGAACACAGATGACTGCTAAGAGGATTGCAGTCTGTGGTCATGCAATCAGAACCCAAGCAGTAATCTCCTCACCGGAGTAGCCGGTATTCTAATGGTGCCCTGAACACGTGCATACAATCTCCTCACCGGAGAGGAGACATGACCACACTGGCGCAAGCACGTAACAGATTTGATACTAGCACGCCGCCATGCGGTTATGCCCACCTTTTATAGAAGCAGCTACAGGACCTTCCAGAAAAGGACCAATGGGAAAGCTGCTCCAGAACTAAAGCAGCCTCATCACCTTCCTGGAGGACCAATGGGAGTCGCTGCAGTACCCGACCATGTGACCCCTGATCTCCTATGAGAGATCTTACCCTGAGCATGCTCAGAAGGGAACACACAGGACTTAGTCCCAACTACATCTGCTTGCCGCTGACCTGCACTGGTTACAATGGCAGGACCTGAGGAGGCAGCAGTCATCCTCTGCACAGTATTAGACTGGGTGAGACGCTGGGACCGACGTCTCTGCTGAGCAGACTCCACTGCGGCTGGAGACGGATGGGGGACCGCAGCGGGGATGGCTTGAGATTCCCCTTGTGCAGCAGTGGGAACTCGATCCCTAACATTACCCACCCTCCTAGGTCCCCCCCTTCTTTGGGCCTCGCTACGTTCAAAGGCATCGATGAGCTGCGGAGCGTGAATATGCTAGGCAGGTTCCCAGGACCTATCCTCAGACCCATAACCCCTCCAATCCACCGAATAAAATATTTTGCCCCGTACCTCCTTGCACCTTACAATGGCGTTCACCTCATGATCGTCCGTAGACGAACCCGATGTCCCGGCAGATGACTCGGAAAACCGGGACGTGACCACGGGTTTCAGGAGGGACACATGAAAGGTGTCGGAGATACCTAAGCGAGGCGGAAGGGCTAAGCGATAAACCACAGGGTTGACCTGCTCGAGGACCTTAAAGGGACCCAAAAAGCGGGGTGCCAACTTAGTGGACTCCACTCGCAGCCTGATGTTTCGGGCGGAGAGCCCCACTAGGTCGCCAGGAGCAAATGTCGCAGCGGGGCGCCGATGTGCGTCGGCGGAAGACCTCATCCTCTCCTTGGAGGCCTGAATGGCATCCTGAGTGCGGTTCCAAATGTCACCCTGGAGTCGGCGGAAGACACGGGCATAGGCACCGGTACCCGCGGATGCTGACCGTAGTTTAAGAGGAATGGGGTCTGTCCGGTGGAGTCAGCCACAGTATTATTTAGAGCGAACTCAGCCCACGGTAGCAAGGATGCCCAGTCATCCTGCCTGGCTGAGACAAAATGTCGCAAGTATGTGACCAAAGTCTGGTTGGCCCTCTGTACCAACCCATTCGTCTCGGGATGATATGCCGAGGAGAGATTTAACTCAATGTTGAGTAGACGACACAGCTCTTTCCAGAACCGGTACGCAAATTGGGGACCTCGATCACTGACGATTTTGTCTGGCATTCCGTTTAAACGGAAAATATGCCTAATAAATAATGCTGCCAAGGCCCGTGCAGACGGTAACTGTGGTAAGGGCACCAAGTGCACCATTTTGGAGAAGTGGTCAGTTATCACCCAGATGATGGTGCAGCCCCGAGACTTGGGTAAGCCCACCACAAAATCCATCCTGACCATCTCCCAAGGCCTGTCTGCCACCGGTAAAGGGAAAAGTAGCCCAGCTGGCCATTGTCGAGGGAACTTATTCTTGGCGCAGGAGACGCACGCCTGAACGTATTCCCTGATGTCATGGACCATATGTGGCCACCAGTATATCCTCGCCAGCAACTCAGATGCCTTTTTTGCCCCAAAATGTCCACCCACCCTGGATGAATGTGCCCAAGAGAGTACCTCCGGTCGCAAATTGGTGGCACAAAAGTCTTGCCCAGAGGCACAGACTCAAGCGAAACCTGGGCAACAGTTCTTAGGCTCTCTGTGGGGACAATCAACCGAGGCTCCTCCTCCACCTCCTCAGAGGACACCACGGAGCGAGAAAGAGCATCGGCCTGAATGTTCTTCTCACCGGAGAGGAAATGGAGGGTGAAATGGAACCGGGAGAAGAACAGGGACCATCTGGCCTGACGAGAATTTAGCCGCTGGGCGGTCTGTAAATAGACCAAATTTTTGTGGTCAGTGAAAACTTGAAAGGGAAAGCGAGCCCCCTACAGGAGATGTCTCCGCTTGGAAAAGGCCAACTTCATGGCTAGCAACTCCCTATCCCCAATGGAATAATTCCTCTCCTCTGGTGTGAAGGTTTTGGAAAAGAAGAAACAAGGATGTTTCCGACCTTGAGCATCCTTTTGAAAAAGGACTGCTCCAGCACCAACGGACGAGGCATCAACCTCCAATATAAAAGGCTTATCAACCTCGGGGCGATGTAAGATGGGAGCGCTAGCAAAATGGGACTTAATTGAAGTAAAGGCCTTGGAGACCTCCTCTGACCACAAATTGGGATTGGCTCCCTTCTTGGTGAGGGCTACCAAGGGAGCTACCAAAGTGGAGAAGTGGGGGATGAATTGGCGATAGTAATTAATGAACCCTACAAAGCGCTGCACCGCTTTAAGAGAATGGGGTTCTTGCCAATCCATCACAGCCTGTAGTTTTCGCAGGATCCATAGCCAATCCCTGGGCGGAGATGATATAGCCCAGGAAAGGTAAAGACTCCTGCTCAAACATGCATTTCTCCAACTTTGCATAGAGGGAGTTCGCCCGCAAGAGGTCGAAGACTTTGCAGACATCCCTCCGGTGAGAGTCATTATCTGGAGAAAAGATGAGAATATCATCCAGATAGACTACTACAGAGGTAGAAAGCATATCCTGGAAGATGACATTGACAAAGTCTTGGAAAACAGCTGGGGCATTACAGCGCCAGAAGGGCATCACCAGGTATTCATAATGCCCATCCCTGGTATTAAAAGCCGTGTTCCATTCGTCCCCTTCACGGATGCGAATCAGGTTATAAGCACCACTCAGATCTAATTTAGTAAATACCCTTGCTCCCAGGAGCCTATCAAAGAGCTCAGAAATCAGAGGCAACGGGTTTTTATTCTTAACAGTGATGGCATTAAGACCTCTGTAATCTATACACGGATGTAATTCTCCACTCTTCTTTTGCACGAAGAAGAACCCTGCTCCTGCTGGTGACACCAACTTCCTAATGAACCCTCTTGCCAGATTCTCCTGGATATATTGAAACATAGCCTCCGTCTCAGGAAGAGAGAGGGGATAGACCCTTCCCCGAGGAGGTTCTTCTCCAGGCAAGAGGTCAATAGGACAGTCGTAGGGAAGATGGGGAGGCAGAGTCTCCGCAGCCTTTTTAGAGAACACGTCTGCATATGACTGATAGCACTTGGGAAGAGGAGAAAGATCTGCGGGTATCTCTGTGGTGGTAGCCTGAATGCACTCCCTGACACATCTGTCCTTACATGACTCACTCCAACCCAGTATTCTACCGGAGGTCCACTCAATATGAGGGGAGTGGGAACGGAGCCAGGGTACTCCCAGTAGGATTTTGTCTATTCCCTCGGGAAGGACGAGAAGGGAAATAATTTCCTGATGGGAAGGGGGTACACACAAAGTAAGAGTGACAGTCTGATGTGTAATTGGCGAGGGCAATGTCAACCCATTCACTAGCCGGACAGTCACTGGTTTGTCGAGCGCTACCAGATGTATTGCGTGGCGACAAGCAAAGGTAGATGACATGAAATTCCCCTCTGCTCTTGAGTCCACACAAAGCTCGACTGTAAGTGTGGAAGAGTCTACAGTGACTGTCCCTTTAAATGTCATCTTGGAGGAAAATGCCGCTGTCTCTAGTGAACCTCCTCCCAGGGCCACTAGACGAGATCGCTTCCCCGATCGCTGTGGACATTTGTTAGCATAGTGTCCTGTCTGCTGACAAAGGTTACAGACCACGGATACTTGGATGGCCCGAGACTTAGGTCCTGCACGAGGAACCTCTGTGGCCTTTTGGGGTTCAGACGCCAGATCGGGGGATTCGAGAGGTTTGGCAAAGGTGGGAGCCAACCGAATCCTCTGCCTACACTGGTCGTGAAAACGGAGGTCGATGCGGGTAGATATGGAGATAAGCTTCTCCAGTGTGGCGGGAATCTCCCTTGTAGCCAAAGCGTCTTTAACATGGTCAGCCAGTCCTCGCCAGTAGACTAGAATGAGAACTTTATCCCAGCAGTCTAGCTCTGAGGCCAGAGTCCGAAACTGGACGGAAAACTGACTGACCAAAGACGAACCCTGTGCCAATGCCAGCAGTTGGAGCGCCGTATCGTGGGTGACCTGAGGTCCTTAAAAGACCTTTTTAAGAGCCTCCAGGAAACGAGGAGCACTCCGCACCACACGATCGTCGCGCTTCCACAGATGCGTTGCCCACTCCAACGCTCTGCCCGAGAGTAGAGACAGTACAAAACCCACTTGTGCTCGATCAGTGGGGAAACGTGCAGCCAGAACCTCGAGCTGTATAGAGCACTGACTCACGAATCCCCGACATTGCTTGCTGTCACTGTGTAGCCCTGGTACACAATACCAGGAGGATGAGTGGAGAGGTAAAGGTTAAGTGTTCTTCATGTCATCATGTACCTTCAAACACGCCCAGTAGGGGTGTGGAAGGGAGTGTCAGTAGGAGAGTGTGTCCCGACTTAGGAGAGACAAGACGTCTTAGGGACTCTGCTCTATCTTCAGCTTAAAATTGTGGAGTCTAGTATAGGTACTTTAACGTACCCGAGCCTAGTCAAAGCTGTGCCCCACTGGAGACAGGCTGAAATATCTCCTGAGAACTGAGCAAGTCGAAGGGCAAAAGTGGAAGAAAGCAAGGAAGTGCTATAGGTGAAGAATACCTGCACGAATCTACCGGTTACTGGGGACCGAAGAATCATCTTTGTTTCAAGCAAGGTGATAAGATAGCCAGAAATCTACCGGACCCTAGGTCGCGGCGGATAAGCCCATACAGTCAGTACGTAACTGGGGTCAGAGGAAGGGAGGACCGTGAGTCAGTGCACGACAATATAGGAAATCACCTTTCTCACAAAAAAGGCTCCAACCACAACACTGATCGGGCAGAACAGCTAAAGATAAGCTGGAATCATAGAGAGGACTACGCTTCAGGCTGGTCGTACTCAGCTTCATTGGACAGTAAAGGAGGCCCCTAACTTGCTTAGCTGTTGCCTCAAAGCTCATCCTCCATCAACCCCATCAGCCTCCCTGGGACCTGCCTTATCATCCTGCAAGTAAAGGTATGGAAAGACGTTGACTGTGTGAGACTGAGTTATTATTGCATGCCTGCACAATCCTCACCTAACTACCGACCTGAGGGAAGAGTCCCACCTGTAGGGGACCCGTCATCTAGCTGCCTCACCATCCCCTCAGAGATCTACAGCAGCGCTGGTACTAATTACCAGAATACTACAGGTGGCGTCACGAACTGTATATAGTTATCCCCTGTAAATATTCCCAACAACAACATACGCCAGACCGCCCGGGCCACAGACCGAGCCACAGCTACCTGTGACAAGAATCCCCATAGACTTCCATGGGCTCGGCTCTGAGTACCCCATTGCCCTGGTAACCCACAATTGTGGTGGCGGGTCGACACAACTACTTGGCGTCACGAACAGGATCCGAAACTCGCAGAATTGCGAGCCCTGCGTGCCTATGTAACTGTTTGAGTGAAAAAGACTGTTGCTGTTGTTTGGCGCCAAATACCGCCATATTTGCCGCCAGATTCGCGCCTAAAGCGTTGGAGAAAAAGGAGGGCGTACCTGAAAGAGCGCGCAAAGTCTTGGACACGCCCCCGGCTCTGACTCATCGGAAGGTCCTGCGACAGGAAGTGAACGCTCTGACATCAGAGCGCCTGCGACGAAGGTCCTATTCTCACTGCGGTGCCTGAGAAGTAGCAGCGTCTGAAACCGGTAGGCTCCGTTTAACCAAGGGGGCGCTAAGATGTCACAACAACAGGCTGACAGTGCGGCCCCGGCCGGAGGGCTTAATCCCGCACCGTCTGGTATTGTAGCGCCAGATGGAGGCGCAGGCCCAGCACCTAGTCCGGTAGTCCCGATCATGCCACTAACGCTTCCATATATGCCTGGGGCGAAATGGCTTCCCCAGTACAGCGGTGAGCCAGGCACATTATCAGGCTTCAAGCGGAAGTTAAGCAGTCTATTGGAAATGTACTCCATGCCTGAGAAACAAAAAGCTGCTGTGTTAATAGGGCAGTTAACTGGCGCTGCTGAGAGGGAAGTGGAGACTTGGGATACCGTTGATCTGGAGTCGGTACCTGCGATTTTTCTTAAACTAAATGCCATATTTGAAGACCGCACAGAAACGGATCTCCGGATGGCCTTCTATCACTGTTCACAGCAGCCAGGTGACAGCATCCGGGACTATGCTTGCCGATTGCAAGGAGCCCTGAAAGCACTCAAGCAAATTAACAATTTAAATGCTCTCCATGAGAATAAAATGTTGAAAGAACAGTTTATACAGGGATTGAGATCCCCAGAGGAACGCAGAACTGTAAATTGGTGGTCCTTAGATCATCCGGATGCTACCTTTGATGCCCTAAAGGACATGGCAATAAAAGGGCTGCGGCCCCTGGGCAAACCTGAGGTGTCCACCCAACATCATCAGGGTGAAGTCACTCTGGAACCGGCAGTAACCCCCTGTTCCCCGCTAGTGGCAGAAACCAAAACGCAGGTGACACCTCCTAGTGAATTGGACTGTCTGCGCTCAGAGGTGCGCCAGCTGACTAAAAATCTGGCCGCTGTGATGAGTGCCCTACAGCTGCGGAAAGAGGAGGAAGGGAAGATCTTGTTAGCTGACTGCCCGGAGGATGTTCCGTGGATGCACCGGAGAAGAAAGAAGACGTCGCCCCCCCGGAGGAGGACAACGCCACCCCCAGGAGCAACCTCTGATCAACACCCTTCTCGTCGAGAGATCATCTGTTATCGCTGCAACCGGAAAGGTCATCTGTCTACACAGTGTCCTTTAAACGGGCAGAACCTGGGTCCAAGGGCCAACACCCAGGAGAATACCCGTCAGGCCCCCTAGACTGGAACCGCAGGTATGTGGGCGGGCGACCCTACCTGTCTATTATTCTAGATGGTATTGCTGTTCCAGCATTGTTAGACACTGGGTCCCAGGTGACCCTAATACCTGATGCTCTATATACCAAGTACTGGTCAATGGACAGTCTTAAACCTCCGAGCCTTGACTTTACTGTGTATGCTTCGAATGGTCTTCCTGTAGAAGTACTCGGAACAAAATGTGTAGATGTAAAGGTGGGCAGAGAGGAGTTGAAAGACCAAGGGCTTCTGGTAGTAAAGACTGTAAATGAGGAGAACGGTTTAAATATCATTTTGGGTACTAACATTATCGGTAATTGTTTGGGGAAGTTGTGTTCTTGCTCCAACGCTCGCGAGTTGCCGACCAAGGCAAGAGAGTAATCCAAAGAGGATCCGGGCCCTGGGGGCAGCAGCAAAGAAGCTTACCGACGGCGAAATTGGAATGTCGGGTCCCTGACCAGATCCTATTGTATACCCCCAATGGTGAAATGATCATTTGGTGCAGGGCAGCCATAGGTCTGAGGGGAAGAATTACCAAGCTGAGTAGAACCCACCTTCAGAAATAGACCTACACTTTGACTGTAGGGGAGTAGAAAAGGGGTGGAATGGAAGAGTACCGGTACGGCTTCTCAATTGGGGAGATGATAGGAAAATTTTTCCCCGTTATGAAAACCATTGCTAAACTTCAGCTGTTGTTTAATAATTTTTCTCCCGGCTGAGTCCTTAACTCTGTAAATAGAGGAGGACAATGACCCAGAAACCCAGGTGGCGGAATGGGTCAGCAACTCCAGGTTTGGGAGGACACCACTCCCGTCACCAAAGCAAGGGGTATTACGGGTGGTGCAAGAGTACGCCCAAGTTTTTTGCAAAAATCCACTTGTTTTGGGGGGGGACAATTAAGGGATACAAATCATATCCCACAGGCAGTCACCCTCCCATCAAAGAGCGGTATAGGCCCATACCTCCAGCTCATTTCAGAAGGCTAAAGAAATTTGAATGTATGAAAAAAGCTGGGGTATAAAGGGATAGTTGTAGTCCCTGGGCGCCCCTCTAGTTTGGTTAAAAAAGAAGAGGGTAGTATGAAATGTGTTGGATTACAGGCAGGTGAACCGCATAACACACAAGGATGAACCGCAACCACGCATAGAGGAATATTACGCTCGAAAACGGTAATACTTTTCTACCCTTGATCTGCAGTGGTTATGGCAAGTGGCTGTGGCTGAGGAGGATGTGAAAAAAACGGCTTTCACCCCCCCAAATGGGGCTCTGTGAGTTCGCAGAATGCCGTTTGGGTCAGTAGTGCCCCAGGAACTTTAAGAGTGGGGGAAAACTGTTGGACATCTAAAATTTTTGAAACCCGTGCTGCTATCTAGACGACGTTATCGTGAATTCCAAGACATATAGGACCATCTAAGCACCGGCAAAAGGGTGTTTAGTCCCTGTCCAGGTACGGGATGAAGTTGAAACCCTCAAAATGCCTTACTCAAACGAAGGTACAATACTTGGGGCAATTGTCAGTTCGGAAGGAGTGCGCCGGACCCAGAGAAAGTCACTCCCCTCCAGAAGTGGCCGGAGCCGAAAACCTTAAAGGAGGGGGGACAGTTCCTGGGACTAACGGGTTACTACAGGAGAATTCGTGAAAGATTACACGAAGAAGGCAGTCCTTTACAGGCCTCCTGGAGGCAATCCTTAAAGAGAAAACCCCCCTTTAATTGGGGTAAGAACAGGCTGAAGATTTCAAAAGATGAAAGAGATCCTGACAGGTGAGAGATTTAACTTCCTGTTACAGCCAACCGTTCCTGTTGTACACCGACGCCATTTAATGAAGGGTGGGACCCCGTTCTCAGTCGAAGCAGAATGGACAAGAAAAAGTATGCATATGCCAGCAGAAAATCAGGCCAACTGAAAGGAATCCGAAAATTATAGCAGCTTCAAGCTGGAGTTTCTGGCGTGGCTGGGCCATTACTGAAAGATTTTTTAAACACTATCGGCCTCCAATAAGTTCCGGCGTACACAGACAACAACCGTTAAGCACCCGGAAACCGCCCAAGTGGGTGCCCTGGAGCAGGATGGATGGCTCGGTTGTCCAATTACCAGTTTACATCAAGTTTCCGGGCAGGCGAAAGAATGTAATTGCCGACGGCTTGTCCCCGAATGCCCCCAAAATCTGATACGGAAGAAGAAAATCGGACGACCTTGGAAGAAATTGAGCTACCCGGTTTTCCCTCGAAATGGGGTAGTCCACGAGCATCGAGTCCAAAAAGCAGAAAAGGTGCAACTTAAAACCTTTACCCCAACTAGTTGGAAAGAGACTAGGACAGTGACCAGTGGTCAGCCGCACAAGGAGTTGTTTTAAAAGGGGAAGGCCCCTTGGAAAAGGATGCACCTATGTCAGCCAACTCCTGTGGAACGAAAAAAGAGGTTTTTCTATACCCTGAGAAGTTTGTGCAGAAAAAACGAACCCCCGAACCCTGAAAGGTCTGGCAAAGTGGCCCCAAGGAAGCCCTGGTGTTGGAAAAGTACCACGACAAGCAGGTTTGGTGGAGGAAGTGGAGACCCGTTGAGATGCGGTTTTACTGGGTAGGGAAGGAGCCTGGAGAGGGGGGGTCGGAACTGTGGGGGTTTTTTTTTCAGAAGAAAGGATACGGGCAAAAGGCCCCCTGCACCATCCCCGGGATCGTCCCCTGGGGGTTGTGGCCCTGGACCCTCAAACTGCGGAGTGATTGGATACTCATACGCCTTTACCATGGTGGACCATTACCCCATTCCTGGGGTTGTTCCCCTGAAAACCAACCGCAGTGACGGCCCGAAAAAATTTTTAACAAAAATTTCAGCCGCTGGGTATCCCGGCAAGTCTTTTAACCCCCTCAGGGGCCCCCTTTTTTTAAACCGATTTAACAAGGAATTGTCATTTGTAGGGTGCAAAAAAAATCCCAAACCTATCACCCCAAACCAAGGTCTTTGTGAAAAGATGAACATATTGTCCTTGACTTTTGAGTCCTACCGTTGGAAACGGAATCATTGCCGGTTTTTTATGAATTTTTGGGTTTATTTGTACCCATAACCCCAACTCAACTAACTGCACTCCAGCCATTTATGAAGCAAGGGGGCCCGGGAAAAAACCAAAGGCAGAACTTGGGTGGGAAAAAGGGGCAACGCGCTGTGAAAAATGGGAGTCAAAAAGGAAGAGCAATACCAAAAAATACAAATCTTGGGGGGGAGGAAATCTCAATAAGGCCGGGAGAAACAGGGGAAATGTTTACAACCCAAATGCTCGCCAACCCTGATCCTGGAGAGTTGTATTAAAAAAAAAAAAAAAGATGCATAAACGGTAATAGGGGAGCAAAAAACCCTACGTTTTTACAAGATTTAATACGACAAAGAAAAGTTTGTTTTTGTCAGTAAAGGGGGGAGGAAAACAACAACCCTGGTTAGAGACCTTTGAAATAGTCCGGAACCCTTAAGTTGCGACAAGAACCCCCTCTTCAATCAAAAAAAAAAAGGAAAGGTCCCCCAC
>JARQOD010000001.1:617082251-617200197 GCA_033576555.1 Oophaga sylvatica
CCCACTATTAAATAGTTGTGTATTGGTTGGGCCGAACTTCTGAGCAGCAACTGGCATGTTGTGCCCGGGGTATAGCTCAGGTGGTTAGAAAGTCATAACAGGAGCATGGAAAACGTTGCAAATTAGTTAATCAAAAACCGGACAGGCAAATTCAGGCGAGACCATCCTAGTTCTTTTTAAAAAAGTAAGCCGTTCTCTTATGTAGGATAGTCGATGAAGGTTGTTAGAAACCCCCCTGCAGCAGTAAAGACGCCTCCGAAAATACATGGCAAGATCAAGCCAGCCCTCCAATGCATACGGGAAAAGCTCTGGCCATGTACCAGCTTAAGCACAAAACTTGAATGGGAAACCCTTTTAAAGTAACTGGGGGGCAAAAATGTGCTGCCCAAAACTTCGGAAATTTGCCTCCTGCTGACTGGAGCCGTCCCGGATGGGTAGACATTGGGGCCTGCCAAAAAACTTCGACATTTTGGAAAACGGTTTTCTTGCCCGGCAGAGGGCTGTTGGCCCCCCCTTGTTGAGAGCTGTCCCCTCCTCGACGCACAGAGCTGCTTTGTAAATCAGTGCACGCAGGCTCTCGGGGAATGGGAAATTATGGTTGCCCAGTGTGTCTTGGTACTTCCGCTTTTACGTCCCGGTTAACGGGGGGGGTTTTGTAAGTTGCCCCGGGTTTAGCGGGGTCTGGGGGGTGTACACCCAATAATCAACGTGGTGTAAAGTGTTCAAATGCGGCGGTTTTTCCCACGCAGCATGAAAAAAACCCATGTGCTGCAGCCCCAAGGGGCCAAGAAACTTGTCCCCCTCAAGAGGGTCATCTCCGCCTTTTTGTGCATTACCCCCCCTTGTCTACATACTGATAAGCATTGTTACCCCCTCTGGAGCGATGTCTTCTCCCCCTTTTGACCTCCTCATCCTCCCACAAAGCCTTCAAATAAAAAAAATTTAAAAATTTAAAACCAAAATTTAAAAAATTTGTACATAATTCTGTAAATCATTTAGGAAAAAACAAATACCTTTTACAAAAGGAAAAAAAAAAAATGTAATTATGTGCTTTGAAAAATACTTAAAAGTTTGAAAGGGGTTTATGAAATATAGACAGCGACTTGGGGTTAATTTGTTATACGCGGTTTTGAAAGTCCTCCAGCCCTTTGTGGGGAAAACCCCCGGTTTTCGCTGACTGTCCAAAAAGGTGATGGAATTTGTGACTCCTATCCCCCCTTTTCCCAAAAACCTCTTTTCCCCAGGTTTGCAGTGTTTTTTTTGAACAGGGAAAGGGGGACAGTGGGTGTAGGCATCACTCACTCCCTCCGTTTTTACTATCAACGCACGCAAAAGTGGCAGATATCCTTATAGAGTTTTCGATCTTTACACTGGCGGGGGTGCCCATTCATTATGGATCCAATTCAATTATGGTTTCCCCCAAAAAAGCTCTCCAAGCGCGCCCCCCCCCACATCTCCTCCTTATTTTTATTTTTCGGCCTAACCGACTCTGCACTCTGAAAAACCCCCTTGACTAACCCCTGCATAATCCTTCCCCCACCCCAAAATCCAAAAACTTCACCCCCCCGCTGCCCAATCCTCGGAATCCCTCCCCAAAAAAATTGGGGCTATCCGCAATTTGGGGGTTTAGGCGCTCCTCAAAAAAATTTTCACAGTGGCCTATCAATTCACTAATCAAATCATTTTATGTGTAATTCTTGTGTGTAGCCCTTCACTATCTCCATGCATCCCTCATTTCCCTTTAAAAAAAGGTTTGGGCCACATTGTAAAAAACATTTAATAAACACCTGTATTTGTATCCCCACACCCCTTGTAGTTTTAATTTTCCAGCAGGGGGGCTTTTTTTTCTTTAATTTTTGTATTTTTAAAAAGTTGTTATTATGACTGGGTTTTGAAATTTTAAACTGAAAGCACTGCGGAATATTATGGGGCTATATAAATAAAAATATTATTATTTTTTATTATAGAGCCCACTCAGTAGGGGGAAAGTGTGAACGCCGCAAATTGCGAGTTGACTGCCCCCATAGCTGAATCCCTTCTGTTTGGTTTTTCTACACCAAAACCCTCCAACTATGTAACGAGGAATTACCCCCGGGGGGTTCGTCACATTTTTTGCGATGTTCATGAAAAGGGAAATTGCTTGCAGGCTGCAATCGCGATCCTGGCCCCGCTGGAACGTCCAAAGGGAGCGCACTCAGGCGGACCTTGTGCGCAGTGCTCAAGATCCGGGTCCCTCAAAAAAATCGCACGACCAAGTTGAGACATTGACAGACAGGTATGTAGTGAGGGGTTCCAAAACCCCAGCTGACACCAATTTCGGCCCTTTTTACACACTACAAGCCGCCTTAGATTCTCTTCCAAAAACCCCCGTCGCTCTCCGTTTTGGCATAAAGAGCTCCTGCGCTGTGTGGCTAAGATCCCCAGGAAATTAATTTCAGGTGGCCTGTTGACATTTTTCAGGCTGTGCTCATATCGGTGCAACAGGTAAACGTTCACGGGGCCTGTGGAGGTAGACCCTGACGGGGCCGCGCGATGATTCTGGAATGGAATTGGGGGGGAATCAAAATGTCGACTTTTTCCTGCAACCTTTTGGAGTTGGCAGAACAGTACGCGCCACTCGCAAGTCGACCCGGCTGCACAACATTGACCCAAGGGCAGTGAGGGAAAGGATTGTCCCCTGGCCTGGGGGTTAGAACCCCCTTGTTAGGTTTTGTTTTTGTTGCGGGCACTTACCTTTTTTTCCCTATTTTTGTCTGGCTCCGCCCTTTGGTTTGCTTGACTTCATTGTTTTATCTACGTTAACTAGCCGGTGCTTAGGTGCTTAAAATTTCAGTTTGCTTGTTTAGGATACAATATTATTTTTTGTTTTTAAAATCCAGCACAATTTATTTAGGGGTGTCCACCTTTTTCACAGTCCCAGATCTTGTAGGGATTACTCCCTCGAAAAATATAGGTTCTTCGTTACACTAAGAGGATTTGGGGTCCCGGCGCAGGTCGGGGTTCCGTTACATCGTGGGATTCAGCTTAGTTTTTGTGGGGGACAGAATTCCCCTTTTTTCCTTACTGGTTGTAAATCAAAACAAAGGGTACGGGCCCCGCATCGGTGGCAGGTGGACCTTGCTCTGGGGGCTTTTAGTAGCCATTTTTAATTTTTCCCTCACAGCTTTTGCAGACCAGGGAGGCTTCCCCCCTAAATGAAATCGGTTGGCAATTGTATTGGGGTTTTTTTTAAAAAGAATTAATTCGGAAACTTCTGTCCCACAGCCTAATCACAGCTTTCAAGGGACAGGATTTTGAATGCCCCTTTTAGACCTGTGCAGTGCATGGTTTGCGGGTTGGGCCCTTTTTATCCCTGCCGTGGGTCCGCTGGCTGTTTTGTGCCTGGAGTGTGAGGATCCCCGGGGGCTTGCTGCTGGTGTGGAAATAACAGTTTGCTCTGGAAAAAATGGCCGAGGTTTTTCCATGGCGATCCTGTGAGGAAGCATAACCAGCTGTGTGTGAGCTCGATGAAGAGGCTTCAACACAACCTGAAGATGTAGGTGCTGCTGTAGGTTGGCCTACATCTCTAGTGTGTCTTTGTAACTCAACTACGTGCTTTGTCCGCACATGTTTCCACATATTTGTGGTATTGAGGTGACTGACACTTTTAGCTATTTTTAATTTTTAATTACACAGCTTGCATTTCACATAGCAAATATCATGTGCAAGTGTGTGAAAAAAGGACCACGCAGTGCAAGTCCTGGGAGCGCACGTTTTGACTTTTGGAAGACAACTGCTCCGAACAGGTGCCAAACTGGAGGCTACAGGCAACCGAGTCTGCAGCCTAACTCTCCCTCCTGTTTGTACCGTTGGGGCAATGTCTTCCTCTATCTTCCTTCTATCACTAACCATTTCTCTAGGCCTCTCCCAGCTTTCAACCAAAGTACTGGTTCTCACCCACAAAGCTCTCCACAGTGCAGCACCCCTCCTACATCTCCTCCCTCATTTCTATCTATCGGCCTAACCGACTGCTGCGCTCTGCAAACGACTTTCGACTAACCTCTGCACTAATACGTACCTCCCACTCCCGACTCCAAGACTTCTCCTGCTCTACGCCAATCCTCTGGAATGCTGTACCCCAAGAAATTAGGACTATCCACAATTTGCATGGTTTCAGGCGCCCCCTCAAAACACATTTGTTCAGAGCGGCCTATCACATTCACTAATCAAAGTCATTCTATGTATTCTGTGTAAGTGTGTGTGTGTCTCTAGCCCATTCACTATCTCCATCCCTCAGTCCCTTAAGATGGCTGGAACATCATTGTAAATGCACCATTGTATATAAACACCTATACTTTGTATCTCCCCCATCTCATTGTACATTGTAAGCTGTCACGAGCAGGGGCGACTTATTTAGCTTAAATTATTGTATTGTTAACGTTGTTACTTATGACTTGTGTTCTGAAACTGCTAAACTGTAAAGCGCTGCGGAATATGATGGCGCTATATAAATAAATATTATTATTATTCCTCTGAGCTGCTCCCACCACCTTCCTGTTCTTCATGCCATGTTGGGTCTTGGACCTCATCATCTCCACTACCCTCTTCCAACACCTGCTGTTGGGTGGTCTGGCCAGCACCATGCTCAACAGAAACTGGCACCTGGGTCTCATCATCATCATCAGATGCGTTCTGCGGTGTGCTGACCATCGGCACTGTCTCACCCGCCTCTTCAAATTCAGAGAGACACAGCTGTTGCGCATCACTGCATACTCCCTCTTCACATTACAGAATGCTGCTTGGCTGGGCCCCTGTTTGCAAGCCAATAGATTCTGAGAACAGAAGCAGACACTCAGCTGGCTCCTGTACAGAACTCTCTGACTGCCTGGGCAATTTGCCAGGCGGTGAAGAGACAGATGGTTGCCCAACAGTGCTGTGGTCCTGAGAGGAGGTGGAAGCAATTGAAGTCGATGCATTGGCTGACATCCAAACAACAACGGCTTCAATTTGTTCTTCCCGCAGCAGGGGGGTACTCCGAGCTCCTACAAAAGTGCGCATAAAGGAACGCTCACGGCCCGGGGAAAACTGGTGGATGCTGTGTCACTGGGGGCCGCAGCAGCCACAGAATCCCCACGTCCTCTCCCTGAAGAAACTCCACGACCACGTGCCTTACTCCCTGCCTTTCTTCATCTTGGTAGATTGATAAAGAAAGTCTGAAAAGTTATAAGGTCTAAGTGTGGTTATTCCGCAGAGACTGCAGTGAACACTGCACACAACTGTTCACTACCCAATGCGTCTCAGCAGGAAGGCAGTCTGTGCGTCAAACAAAGGCACAAGCATACATCCATGTACCCTGTTTATACAGCTATATAAAAAAAATATGTAGTAGTGACGCACACTTTATTGAGGTATAGTATTACATCGCCATTCACCATCTGTGGCTATGCAGTGTCATCTATATATACCTTATCTATCTGTTGTCATGCTTCCAAGTCGACAGTCAGCCATAAATAGCAATTTTCACTATGCACTATGCACTTTTTAAAGGTTATGTTGTTAATAAAAATGATTATTGCCACATATTATGAGTATTACATGATGGAAATTGTATAATTTTGTATAAAATATTTAGGGACATTATTCAGCAAATGGAACATTTTAGTAATATCACAGATAACTTGTAATGCTGATGATGTTTTGAAGTCAGACATTCATTGTCTATACAATAAAAATGGTGTACATACTGTTACTTATCCATCATTAATGGATTCAGATATGTACTTGTATGCTTTTATGTACAACCGTATAGCAGATTCCTTAACTAATTTATTTTGTGGTTTGCATTGCTGTTCAACATGTTAATGTATGTGTTTATGTTTGTCAATTCTTTATTTATCTAGATATTAGTTTAAATGAAATCATCATCTTATGGTAGTAAAGGTTATCTTTCTCTTGTTTGAAGTATAGACATTTAAAATTGACAGGTAACAAGGAAATTACTTGATCTAGTATTTAAACATCCTCCTTGACCCTGGGCTCCAACACCGCCAGTTGTTGCTCGGAAGTGCTGTTAGCACAGTCAACACTTGCTCCTGTGTTACTGGGGTTCAGTAACGTCAGCTGGTCCTCGGTTGTGCCATTGGCTCTTTTCCTTCTGCTGCCCCTCCGGGTTCCAGCACAGTCAGCTGGTCCTCGTTACTTGCATTGGCTCTTGTACCTTCTGCTACCCGTCCGGGTTCCAGTACCGTCAACTGGTTCTCCGCAGTGCCTTTGGCCTAGGTGCCTCCATCTCGGTATCCGAGTTCCAGCAACGTCTGCTGGTCCTTGGTAGTGCTTTGGAGCACAGGTACCTCCTGCTTAGTAACCGTGTCCCAGTAACGTCAGCTGGTCCTCGGTTGTGCCATTGGCTCTTTTCCTTCTGCTGCCCCTCCGGGTTCCAGCACAGTCAGCTGGTCCTCGTTACTTGCATTGGCTCTTGTACCTTCTGCTACCCGTCCGGGTTCCAGTACCGTCAACTGGTTCTCCGCAGTGCCTTTGGCCTAGGTGCCTCCATCTCGGTATCCGAGTTCCAGCAACGTCTGCTGGTCCTTGGTAGTGCTTTGGAGCACAGGTACCTCCTGCTTAGTAACCGTGTCCCAGTAACATCAGCTGGTACAAGATTGTGCTACAAATACAAGATACGGAACAAGAGACACAAGAACAATAAGCAGAAGATCTAAAAGCAGAAGAACATGAAGTATAAGGCCAAAATGAAGAGCAAAATATATGCTCTAAATTCTAAGCAGAAGAAGACTAAGCAGTGTATGGGGGTGAGTCCGTTCCTCCTCGTGGTGCCCCTGGAAAATGCCTGCTGCTGCAGGCTAAACTGAACACGGACAAATACTGTTGTAATTTAAATCTTTTGTGACAGCAAGAACGGAAGGATGAAAAATTCATACTTTGACAGATTACAAGTACAGGATTCTCTGTCACAAATAAGAATATGATGAAGAAGATGAAGCAGAATATGAATAAGAATAATAGTTTAATAAGAAGAATATGAGTAATGTTAACAAAGATGAATAGCAAGAAGTTTAAGAAGAAGATAAAGAAGGTGAAGATGAAGAATAATTTGATGAAAAAGATGATGCTGCAGAAGATTATGAAGGAGAAAGTGTGTGAAAAGTTAAAAAGGTGAAGATGAAGAGCATGGAAGTTGTGTAATATACATATTTGCCAAAATATAAAAAACGTTAACATTGTCAATTTCTTCGTCAATCCGAACATCTTTAAAAAAAAAAATATTTATGCTATTCCATTTGATTGGGTTAAACATCTATGCCTTTAATGTCTCCTCAACCTTCCCCAATACATTCTACATTACTCTTTCTTGTTTTCCTTCATGTACAATTAACCAACAAGGCAAGAATGGGTTTTTTTTAATTTCGATATTTTGTTCCCATAGACTTACATGGGACTTCCGGTATCGGTATCGGGTATCGCCGATATTTTAGTGATATCGGCGATACCATTCCGATTCCGATACTTTAGGATATCGGAAAGTATCGCTCAACTCTAGTGGTCAGTTATCACCCAGATGATGGTGCAGCCCCGAGACTTGGGTAAGCCCACCACAAAATCCATCCTGACCATCTCCCAAGGCCTGTCTGCCACCGGTAAAGGGAAAAGTAGCCCAGCTGGCCATTGTCGAGGGAACTTATTCTTGGCGCAGGAGACGCACGCCTGAACGTATTCCCTGATGTCATGGACCATATGTGGCCACCAGTATATCCTCGCCAGCAACTCAGATGCCTTTTTTGCCCCAAAATGTCCACCCACCCTGGATGAATGTGCCCAAGAGAGTACCTCCGGTCGCAAATTGGTGGGCACAAAAGTCTTGCCCAGAGGCACAGACTCAAGCGAAACTGGGCAACAGTTCTTAGGCTCTCTGTGGGACAATCAACCGAGGCTCCTCCTCCACCTCCTCAGAGGACACCACGGAGCGAGAAAGAGCATCGGCCTGAATGTTCTTCTCACCGGAGAGGAAATGGAGGGTGAAATGGAACCGGGAGAAGAACAGGGACCATCTGGCCTGACGAGAATTTAGCCGCTGGGCGGTCTGTAAATAGACCAAATTTTTGTGGTCAGTGAAAACTTGAAAGGGAAAGCGAGCCCCTACAGGAGATGTCTCCGCTTGGAAAAGGCCAACTTCATGGCTAGCAACTCCCTATCCCCAATGGAATAATTCCTCTCCTCTGGTGTGAAGGTTTTGGAAAAGAAGAAACAAGGATGTTTCCGACCTTGAGCATCCTTTTGAAAAAGGACTGCTCCAGCACCAACGGACGAGGCATCAACCTCCAATATAAAAGGCTTATCAACCTCGGGGCGATGTAAGATGGGAGCGCTAGCAAAATGGGACTTAATTGAAGTAAAGGCCTTGGAGACCTCCTCTGACCACAAATTGGGATTGGCTCCCTTCTTGGTGAGGGCTACCAAGGGAGCTACCAAAGTGGAGAAGTGGGGGATGAATTGGCGATAGTAATTAATGAACCCTACAAAGCGCTGCACCGCTTTAAGAGAATGGGGTTCTTGCCAATCCATCACAGCCTGTAGTTTTCGCAGGATCCATAGCCAATCCCTGGGCGGAGATGATATAGCCCAGGAAAGGTAAAGACTCCTGCTCAAACATGCATTTCTCCAACTTTGCATAGAGGGAGTTCGCCCGCAAGAGGTCGAAGACTTTGCAGACATCCCTCCGGTGAGAGTCATTATCTGGAGAAAAGATGAGAATATCATCCAGATAGACTACTACAGAGGTAGAAAGCATATCCTGGAAGATGACATTGACAAAGTCTTGGAAAACAGCTGGGGCATTACAGCGCCCGAAGGGCATCACCAGGTATTCATAATGCCCATCCCTGGTATTAAAAGCCGTGTTCCATTCGTCCCCTTCACGGATGCGAATCAGGTTATAAGCACCACTCAGATCTAATTTAGTAAATACCCTTGCTCCCAGGAGCCTATCAAAGAGCTCAGAAATCAGAGGCAACGGGTTTTTATTCTTAACAGTGATGGCATTAAGACCTCTGTAATCTATACACGGATGTAATTCTCCACTCTTCTTCTGCACGAAGAAGAACCCTGCTCCTGCTGGTGACACCAACTTCCTAATGAACCCTATTGCCAGATTCTCCTGTATATATTGAAACATAGCCTCCGTCTCAGGAAGAGAGAGGGGATAGACCCTTCCCCGAGGAGGTTCTTCTCCAGGCAAGAGGTCAATAGGACAGTCGTAGGGAAGATGGGGCGGCAGAGTCTCCGCAGCCTTTTTAGAGAACACGTCTGCATATGACTGATAGCACTTGGGAAGAGGAGAAAGATCTGCGGGTATCTCTGTGGTGGTAGCCTGAATGCACTCCCTGACACATCTGTCCTTACATGACTCACTCCAACCCAGTATTCTACCGGAGGTCCACTCAATATGAGGGGAGTGGGAACGGAGCCAGGGTACTCCCAGTAGGATTTTGTCTATTCCCTCGGGAAGGACGAGAAGGGAAATAATTTCCTGATGGGAAGGGGGTACACACAAAGTAAGAGTGACAGTCTGATGTGTAATTGGCGAGGGCAATGTCAACCCATTCACTAGCCGGACAGTCACTGGTTTGTCGAGCGCTACCAGATGTATTGCGTGGCGACAAGCAAAGGTAGATGACATGAAATTCCCCTCTGCTCTTGAGTCCACACAAAGCTCGACTGTAAGTGTGGAAGAGTCTACAGTGACTGTCCCTTTAAATGTCATCTTGGAGGAAAATGCCGCTGTCTCTAGTGAACCTCCTCCCAGGGCCACTAGACGAGATCGCTTCCCCGATCGCTGTGGACATTTGTTAGCATAGTGTCCTGTCTGCTGACAAAGGTTACAGACCACGGATACTTGGATGGCCCGAGGAACCTCTGTGGCCTTTTGGGGTTCAGACGCCAGATCGGGGGATTCGAGAGGTTTGGCAAAGGTGGGAGCCAACCGAATCCTCTGCCTACACTGGTCGTGAAAACGGAGGTCGATGCGGGTAGATATGGAGATAAGCTTCTCCAGTGTGGCGGGAATCTCCCTTGTAGCCAAAGCGTCTTTAACATGGTCAGCCAGTCCTCGCCAGTAGACTAGAATGAGAACTTTATCCCAGCAGTCTAGCTCTGAGGCCAGAGTCCGAAACTGGACGGAAAACTGACTGACCAAAGACGAACCCTGTGCCAATGCCAGCAGTTGGAGCGCCGTATCGTGGGTGACCTGAGGTCCTTAAAAGACCTTTTTAAGAGCCTCCAGGAAACGAGGAGCACTCCGCACCACACGATCGTCGCGCTTCCACAGATGCGTTGCCCACTCCAACGCTCTGCCCGAGAGTAGAGACAGTACAAAACCCACTTGTGCTCGATCAGTGGGGAAACGTGCAGCCAGAAGCTCGAGCTGTATAGAGCACTGACTCACGAATCCCCGACATTGCTTGCTGTCACCGGCAAACTTGTCTGGAAGCAGGAGGTGGGATAATGTAGGGGCAGAGGTGGCAGAAGACAAACTGGCTGCAGCCACGCTAGCAGCCTGAACAGCGACTGCGGTAACATCCACAGCTGAGGTTGTGCGCTCAAGAGCCGCCAACCTACCCTCCAGCTGCTGGATGTACTGCGGTAGACGCTGGTCATCCGCCATTTTACTAGCCAGACCCTGGCGCTAGTATTATGTTAGGGCCTGCGGAACGCACCTAATAGATATTAAGGAGAGGTGCATTCGCAGCCCGGGGTCCACCGTGCAGGCAGAGCCTGCTGCTAGTAAGATGGCGTAAATAGGCAGTATGAGCGAACTCTGTTATCCCGCAGATGTAAACGCCGTAGCACTATATGGCGATATAAGCGGACTCTGTTAATTCACAGAGCCGCTGTAACAAAGACTGTGTCCTGTTAGACTCACAGGGAACACAAGTGACTGCTAAGCGGATTGCAGTCTGTGGTCATGCAATCAGAACCCAAGCAGTAATCTCCTCACCGGAGTAGCCGGTATTCTAATGGCGTTTTCAGCCGAGCCCTGAACACGTGCATACAATCTCCTCACCGGAGGTGCCAGTATTCTAGGGGCTTATTTCAGCTAGACCTAACCACATGCATACATGACCACACTGGCGCAAGCACGTAACAGATTTGATACTAGCGCGCCGCCATGCGGTCATGCCCACCTTTTATAGAAGCAGCTACAGGACCTTCCAGAAAAGGACCAATGGGAAAGCTGCTCCAGAACTAAAGCAGCCTCAGGACCTTCCTGGAGGACCAATGGGAGTCGCTGCAGTACCCGACCATGTGACCCCTGATCTCCTATGAGAGATCTTACCCTGAGCATGCTCAGAAGGGAACACACAGGACTTAGTCCCAACTACATCTGCTTGCCGCTGACCTGCACTGGTTACAATGGCAGGACCTGAGGAGGCAGCAGTCATCCTCTGCACAGTATTAGACTGGGTGAGAAGCTGGGACCGAAGTCTCTGCTGAACAGACTCCACTGCGGCCGGAGACGGATGGGGGACTGTAGCGGGGATGGCTCGAGATTCCCCTTGTGCAGCAGTGGGAACTCGATCCCAAACATATGTCACTTTATCTGATATAATGAAACACAAAGCAGTAATTTATACCATTTACAGCAAATATGATTCTATGCAGCTCATGCAACCCCCACCGTCACCTCAGGGTCATACTTTATTTACCATATACCCAGAACATGTTGTAGCAGACTATTTAGACCATATATGATAAGAAGCATAGTTGACCTTTAAAGAGGAGACTGACAGACTGCTGTCTCATGGGAATAAATTCTAGCAATAAAAGGCAAAAGGCAACTTGAAGTATTAAAGGCGTTTAAAGGCAAACCATTAACCCTTCTATATGAATGGCAATTTAGAATTTCAGGTAGCGAAAATCATAAATTCCCATATGGTACAGTACCTGGTACATTGGAAAGGATATGGTCTGGAGAAGAGGATGTGGGTGCCAGCATCTGAGGTTAATGCCGGTAGGTTGATATGGTCCTTTCAAGAAACCTGCTGCTCCATTTTTAGCTGTTTCTGATTTGGTCAATACCTCTCCTTAGACAACCTGACCAGACACTCTCTCTTGCCAGTGAACGTTTTGCTTCCTAGCTCTTTGGAGATGCTGTGCTGAATAGGAGTTCTACAGAGTGGTTTAGGAGTGAAGTTGTTGTAGAAGTGTTCAGTGGTTTGCTGTAGTGTGTGTGTGTGTTTATCCTTTTTTTTGTTTTTGCTGTAAAAATGCAATGAAAAATGCAACGTGTTTATCTGCGAACCCATGGCCCATCATTTACGTACTTTGTGGATGTGATTGGCCCATTTTTTTTAAACCGCCTGAACCTGACCATAATCTAATGTGATGAGGGGCCTTTTCTCAGCAGCATTTGCATCATACTCCTAGGAAGTTATAAAATTTAACCCTTTTACTGCCTACCAAACATTGTTTTCTCAGTCATTTGCAGGGAAGTAATGAAAGGGTTAACAAGAGTTTACAATGAAAGTGTCTTGTACAAATAGCTTTTAAAAATACAGGAGGGTGATAAGATGTGCAGTGAAATGGGAGCTGCATATCAGAAGTGGGAACTGCTCAAGGGGAATAGTGGAGGATTGTTTCACATGTTTCCACACACGGAAATAGCCTTAGGCAGGTGTCACACTTGCAAGTGTGATGCGAGAAACTCGCACGAGTTTCTCGCATCCACACCCAGCACTGGCACCGACACTCGGACCGGAGCGTGCGGCTGCATGTATTTCTATGGAGCTGCATGCTCCAGTCCGAGTGCCCACGGCAGTGCCGGGTGTGGATGCGAGAAACTCGTGTGAGTTTCTCGCATCACACTCACAAGTGTGACACCGGCCTTACTCACCAGCCGGAAAGAGGAGGGGGCTGTAGTACAGGCAGTGGCAGAAACCATGCTGCTATTCAGTCTGTGGTCCCTGTCTGTCTCAGCTTGCTCTTGCTGAGTGGCAGAGTGCAGCTGAGAATGATGCTGACTGGCTCGGTCAGCGTTCCTACTTCCCCTTTCCTCCATGTGCCTGGAGTGAATAGGAGGAAAAGAAGGTGCAATGATCTAAGGGTATGTTTCCACTATCAGGAAACAGTCCGGATTAGCTGCGTGTTTGACGCTGTGCGTTGGCGCAGCGTCAAACACGCAGCGTCCAGATGTTACAGCATAGTGGAGGGGATTTCAAGAAATCCCGTCTCCACTATGCTGCAAAACACGCAGGCGGAAGACCTGCGTTTCCGGACATGCGGCGCGTCTTTTCAGACCGCAGCATGTCCTAGTCCCTTGCGGCGATGCTGCGTCGCCGCAAGGGAAATAACACAGGGCTATGTAGCCCTGCGGTCATTCCGGATGTGTTCCGGAGGTGTCCTGAACACATCCGGAATGACCGCGCGTTCAGAAGGGGGCGGGGCTTTGGGCAGAGCGGAATTTCCGCTCCGTCCAAAGCGCTGTGTTTCCGTACCATGGAAACACAGCCTTAAGGTACTGCCACACTAAGTGATCACACTAGCGATCACGACAACGAAACAAGCTAACGAGATCGTTGGTGTGATCGCTTTTAGGTCGCTAGTAGCTTCCAAACAGGAGATCTCATCAACGACACATCAGTGGTCAGCGATCTGTATAACGACTTTGGAGGTCGTTAGGATCTGTCATTAGCATGTACTGAGCGCAACCTTTTCCACGCCCCTCAGCACAGATTGGTGGTCACTGTATATGTTTTATAAATATATATGTATGTTATAATTAATGTTTTGACCGCGTCATGAAAGACGACGTATAGCGCTACCTTTCATTTTTCTCAAGCGCTTCTGATATATAAGAATTTGCAGCATCGCTCCTGCTCTCTGCGTCCTGCTAGCCTGCTTTGCAGCTACTGCGATCCACTCTGTGACGCTAAAGAAAACCTAGTCCCGCCTGCTGCTTTTGCAGCTACTGCGATCCAGTCTGTGCCGCTAAAAAAAACCTAGTCCCGCATGCGCCGCTGACATATGCGTCACCAACGAGGTCGCTCGTCGTTCATAAAAGGTGTCAAACACAGCGATTCAGGCTCACCAGTGGGACGCCAATGATCAAAAATCAGGAAGAGCGAAGGCAAATCTGGCACTTCTAATGTGGTGCACCACTTCTGAGGTGACTGAGAGCTGGTATTTTTAGGCTGGGAAAGGCCCAATATCTATGGACCTTCAGAGCCTCATTGTTTAAGCCCACAGATGTCTGCTTTACCTTCGCTGGTTATCATGAAAAAGAGGGGGACCCCACATCACTTTTTATATTATTTATTGATTTATTTGGTTTAACATGGCAAAACACCCGTTAGTGCCACATGAAAGGCACTAAACGGTGCAATTGTATTATATGTAGGTGGCTTGACGGCAATCATACAGGGGGGTCGTCAGAGGCGTATCTAGCTTTTCTGGAACCCGGGGCAAAGGATCAGTTTTACGCCCCCCCCCATTTGAACCTTAATACCTTAATGTCCTCAAATGTCCCCCATTATGTCCTCAAATTCCCCCCCATAATGTCCTCAGATTTCCCCCATAATGTCCTCAGATTTCTCCCCATTATGTCCTCAGATTCCCCCCATAATGTCCTCAGATTTCCCCCATTATGTCCTCAGATTCCCCCCTAATGTCCTCAGATTTCCCCCATAATGTCCTCAGATTTCCCCCATTATGTCCTCAGATTCCCCCCATAATGTCCTCAGATTTCCCCCATTATGTCCTCAGATTTCCCCCATTATGTCCTCAGATTTTCCCCCATTATGTCCTCAGATTTCCCCCATTATGTCCTCAGATTCCCCCATAATGTCCTCAGATTCCCCCCATAATGTCCTCAGATTTCCCTCATTATGTCCTTAGATTTTTCTGCCCCCCCAAAAAATTTTCTTAGATTTCTCCCCCCATGCATCTTTCTGCCCCTGGCCTTGCTCCCCGACCCGACTCATTATTTCCTAGTCCCCCAGAGCATGTCCTAATTTCTTCGGTGTCTTCAGCTCCATTAACCGTCTGGAGCACTTACCACCAACCGCAACGCTGCCTCACTGCCTGTGTCTCCTCTGAAGAGCCGGCGTGTGACGTCAGCAGCGTGATCATGTGACCTGATCACGCTGCTGGCGCTTCATGGATGTGGAAGTGCTTGCAGCGGCGGCGGTCAGGGCACAGAGCAGAGGGGCTCCCGGCTTACAAGATGTGAGTGTGTAGCGTCTCTGACACCCGGCTGGAACCTGGAGTGAGACGCTAGCACACTGCACACCGATGCGCAGCAGCAGCACTTTCTCTAAGCCGGCTGTCAGTTTGACAGCCGGCTCAGAGAATGGGAGAGGGGGCGGCAGAATGCAGCCGACAAGGAGCCTCCTCCTTGGACCGCCGTATCAGGCGGCCCGATGGCGCCCCCCTGTCGGCTGCGCCCAGGGCACATGCCCCGGCTCCCCCCCCTGGATACGTCCCTGGGGGTCGTTATGTGTCCCTCAGAATAAAAACATACTGAACCCGCTGTAGAGCACTATAATTTCAGTCATAGCTGTAATTAAGTAAAAGAGAGTGTGGACTTGGTCAAGCTATTTGACCAAGTAATATTTAGGAAAACCTGACAGGCTTCTATTTTTTGGAGAAATCTGTAGGAAGGTAGTGGGAAAGATTTCTCACTCCACACCAGATCTTGGGAGTGGCCTATGTCCACGATTCCCATTTAAACTTTCAGGTAAGGGTTGGGTATGTCAGTATTTGCTTTGCAAGTATCAGAGCAGGAGGTCTATGCAGGCATATCTGTGAGAGACTGAACAAAGACCAAAGCCAGAGACTAAAGCAAAGCCATTGCTGCACCCATGCGTTATAAAGGGGTGCAGTTATCCACGGCCAGGGCCGCCATCAGGGCATGAGAACCCTTACTGCTGTATGGGGCCCGGTCATTAGGGGGGGCCCGCCGCCCGAGCACGCAGGTCTGCGCTCGGGCCCGGGGGCCCCCAACATTTTGAGGCTCCCCCTGCACCTCAAGGGGCCCCCAGCTAGCGGCACATCACGCAGCCGCTATGGGGGCCCCTGTGTGGCAGGGGGGCCCGCCTGTCCCCAGCGCCGACTCCCCCCGCCGCTGCATTGAACTATACCGGCGTCAGCCAGTACAGTTCAAAGCGATGATGGAGGAGAGAGCGTCAGCTGACGCTCCCTCTCCCATCATTCCCTGCTCTGCCTCTGACACAGCGCGCTCACTGTGTGCCGGGCAGAGCAGGAGACAGGAGCTGGGAGCAGCGCTGGCACAAGGATGAGGTGAGGAGTGTTTTTTTTTTTTTTTATAAATCTGTCCTGCTGTGTGGACATTCCTGGGGGGGGAGGAGAGATGAGGGCTGTAAAATGGGGGCCCTGCTGTCTATTATAGGGGCCCTGCTGTATACTATGGGGGCCCTGCTATATCCAATGGGGGCCCTGCTGTATACTATGGGGGCCCTGCTTTAAAATGGGGGGCCCTGCTATATATTATGTGGGCCCTGCTATATACAATGTGGGCCCTGCTATATACTATGGGGGCCCTGCTGTAAAATGTGGGCCCTGCTATACACTATGGGGACCCTGCTATATACAATGGGGGCCCTGCTATATACTATGTGGGCCCTGCTGTATACTATGTGGGCCCTGCTATATACTATGTGGGCCCTGCTGTATACAATGTGGGCCCTGCTATATACAATGTGGGCCCTGCTATATACTATGTGGGCCCTGCTGTATACTATTGGGGGCCCTGCTATATACAATGTGGGCCCTGCTATATACTATGTGGGCCCTGCTATATACTATGTGGGCCCTGCTATATACTATGTGGGCACTGCTGTATACTACGGGGGCCCTGCTATATACAATTTGGGCCCTGCTATATACAATTTGGGCCCTGCTATATACTATGTGGACACTGCTATATACTATGTGGGCCCTGCTATATACAATTTGGGCCCTGCTATATACTGTGGGCCCTGCTATATACTATGTGGGCCCTGCTGTATACAATGTGGGCCCTGCTGTATACAATTTGGGCCCTGCTATATACAATTTGGGCCCTGCTATATACTATGTGGACACTGCTATATACTATGTGGGCCCTGCTATATACAATTTGGGCCCTGCTATATACTATGTGGACACTGCTATATACTATGTGGGCCCTGCTATATACAATTTGGGCCCTGCTATATACTGTGGGCCCTGCTATATACTATGTGGGCCCTGCTGTATACAATGTGGGCCCTGCTATATACAATGTGGGCCCTGCTATATACTATGTGGGCCCTGCTGTATACAATGTGGGCCCTGCTATATACAATGTGGGCCCTGCTATATACTATGTGGGCCCTGCTATATACTATGTGGGCCCTGCTATATACTATGTGGGCACTGCTGTATACTACGGGGGCCCTGCTATATACAATTTGGGCCCTGCTATATACTGTGGGCCCTGCTATATACTATGTGGGCCCTGCTGTATACAATGTGGGCCCTGCTATATACTATATGTGCCTGCTATATACTATGTGGGCCCTGTTGTATACATTGTGGGCCCTGCTGTAAAATGGGGGCCCTGCTGTATACTATGGGGGCCCTGCTATATCCAATGTGGGCCCTCCAATATACAATGGGGGCCCTGCTGTATACTATGGGGGCCCTGCTGTCTACTATAGGGGCCCTGCTGTAAAATGGGGGCCTTGCTATATACTATGTGGGCCCTGCTATATACAATGTGGGCCCTGCTATATACTATGTGGGCCCTGCTGTATACTATGTGGGCTGTGTTATATACTATGGGGGGATATATTATATTTTATAGGGTGGCTGTGTTATACAATATATGTGGCTGTGTTATATACTTTGTGGCTGTGTTATATACTATGGGGGGCTACGTTATATTCCTTTGGGGAGGCAGGCTGTATGATATTCTATTCGGGGATACATTATATTCTATGGGGGGCTGTATTATATTTATTATATTCTATGAGGGGTGATTGCATCTTACTCTATGAGGTGGCTACATTGTATTCTATGAGGGGCTAGATTATATTGTATGGGGGCTTCATTATACTTTATGAGGGGGCTACATTATATTCTATGGGGGCTGCATTATACTATATGAGTAGGGCTACATTGTATTTTATGGAGGGGCTACATTATACTATATAAGGGGGCTCAATTATATTCTATGGGGGTTTAGATTATAATCTGTGGGGTGGTTGCATTATACTCTGTGGGGTGGCTGCATTATGCTCTGGGGTGGCTGCATTATGCTCTATAGGGTGACTGCATTATACTATATGTGGGCTGCATTATACTGTATCGAGGACTATGGGGAATACATTATACCATATGAAGAACTATGGGGTGCATTATACTATGGGAAGTGAATTGTACTACATGGATGACTATGGCGGTGCATTATACTATATGGAGCACTATGAGGAGTGTATTATACTATATGGATGACTGAGTGTATTTTAATATATTGAGGGCTATTAGGAGTGTATTATACTATATGGAGGACTATGGATACATTATATTATATGGAGGACTATGTGGTGTGCACTTTACAATATGGAGGACTGTGGTGCACATTATAATATATGGAGGACTATGGGGTGTATTATACTAAACAAGCAAAATGGTGCATATTCATCGAGTGATTGGTGTTAGGCTAAGTGCACACGTTCAGGAATGTTTGCAGAATTTTCCTGAGCAAAAACGGACTTTTTCCGCGGTAAACTTTCTAGGTCAATAATATAGCGGGAAAAAGGCTAGAATTCCGCAAAATTAATGAACATGTTGGTTCTTTTTCCGAGATGTGTTTTTTTCGCGGAAAAAAACGCACCATGTGCACAAAAATTGCGGACTTCATTCTAAATGATAGGATGCTTAATTCATGCGTTTTTGACGCGTTTTTTCCCGCAAAAAAAACGCAAATAATCCTGAACGTGTGCACATAGCCTGAATGTGTCATTGGTGAGGGCATGGTGCAGAAGTGAAGTTTTTCCATGAAAGGGCGGAGGGATTTTGGAAGGTTTGCATGGTGGAGGAGGAGCTAGGGTGGATGCGGAACTTGGGGGTGGAGCCTGGGCGGAGTCTCAAAGGGGGCCCCATAAATTTTGCCAGTATGGGGCCCCGAAATTCCTAGTGGCAGCCCTGTCCACGGCAACGGACTGATACGAATTATCCGTCTGCGAATCGGATTGTCGGTGTGCCATTCGCTTTTTTTCTCTCACCCTTTCACTTGCATTGGTGAGTCTCGACAAATATAAGCCGCCACTCGAAGCATGCTGCTATTTTTCTTCAGACAAAATTCCAGCTGAGGAAAAACTATCAGATGAACACTGCCTCATTGATTAACATTGTTGCGAGTGCAATGCAATTTTTTATTACATTGCACTCACCAATTTTATACGCACATGTGAGCAAACCCTTAGATGAGAAAAAACAGTGGACAGCAATGTGAGCAGTTGTCGCCACAGTATCCTTGTTATCTCCAGTATTCGATCAGAATGACTGCGTGGACAGCGATGTAAGCAGCCTCTTACCTCACAACTCCTGTTATCTACAATAATAGATCAGAAAGATGGTGGATGGTAGTTTGAGCGACCTCTTCTTACCTCAGCACCACTTGTAAATCCAGCATTAGATAAGAGACATAGGGCGGACAGTAGTGTGATCATTCTCTTCTTACCTGGGAGCCTCGTATCTCCAGTATTATATCAGAAAAAACAGGGAAACAACAATGTATGCAGCCTTTGCTTATGTCAGCAAACTTAGTATCTCCAGTACAAGGTCAGAAACACAGATAGGGCAGCAATGTGAACTGCCTCTTCTTACCTTAGCACCCTTGGAATCTCTAATATTGCCTCAAAATAGTCATATACTGTACTTTCAGCACATCTTCCTAGTGCATATGCTCCCAGCATATAATCATGCTAGGTGTTCATCTAAAGCAGTCAGCTCAGAGAAGCCGACCAGACTGAATGAGAGAGAGGAGTCTGCACATGTCATGTGCATAGAACCGTAAGTATCAGTGGTTGTTATGGACATGCGAGCTGGGGCTAGCTCAGCAGTGTATGAGTAGAAGGGTTTGTTTTGTTTAGTTAGCGCCTGGGAAAGGCTAGCAATTTATGTTAATGAGTTTGTTTTTGCGCTGTGCAACCTGTGAAAAGCAATTAAAACTGCATTGCCTGTGTGTCATGACACAGCTGTCATGTGACCCAGGACCAGGGGTTCCTTCCCTGTCCCTAACACTAGGGGGTGCACTAGCTCGCCCTATTTCCCAGGATACTTCTGAAGGTGAATAAGTCAGGACCTCCACCCTTGCCTTATCTCCTGAGTCAGCCCTCCATCTGTTCTCTTCCCCAAGGAAGAGGGGTGCTACTATGCACCATAGTACACCAACCCAACAAACAAGGCAACAAAAACAAGACTTAACAGAAAACTCCAGGCATACAAAATATTCACTCACAGATAACAGAGAAATGCACCGGGGCGTGGAGGTAGGGGAATTTACCAAAATAGAGAAGGATTGGGAATTACCACACATACAAACCAAGCAACAGTCACAGATAATTCCTCCAACACTCCTTCTCATATGAGCACCTCTCCTTTCAGAATCTATGCAGCAAATGCTAGCTCTGACAAGGATTTGCAACAGAGCCCATATTATGAAAGGGAAAGGAGTAGCAAACTGAGCTCAGCCTCAAGCACAGAGATTTCTAACATGGCCAATTAACCTCTGTTCTGCCAGAAGGATTAAACACCATTAAAATGAAGAAGTGCTACTTCTCAGCGTCAGAGTAGGAGCAATCAGACGCTGCGGTCTTCTGGCTCCAAACTGTCGTGGTAACCCCGTGACAGTACCGCCTCTTCTACGAGGGGCCTCCGGAACCTCAGGACCAGGATTATTGGGGTGTGCCACGCAAAAAGACCGGACCGATATGGCTGCATAAACATCAGATGCTGGTACCCACATCCTCTCCTCAGGACCGTACTCCCTCCAATGTACCAGATACTGAAGCGACTGACAAACAAGACGAGAATTTATGGAGTATGATGGTGCACTTCTTGCCTTCATAGCTGTCTCAAACACTTGCTCATAAAAAGCCCTATGAAAGATAAAATAATTTTTATCCAGGACAGATTTTAACAGTTTCAGAACAAATGAATCATGCCCTCTGTCCCCTAGAGTGCCAGAGTATGAGCAATCAGACGCTGGCGTCTTCTCGCTCCAGACTGTCGCAGTAACCCCCGTAACACTGTATGAATGCTACCTGAGGAATACGAGAGAGAGGGAATGCCTACACCCCTTTAAACAGAAATTGTTAAATGGACACATTTTATAAACATGATATTTACACTTCAAGCATTAGAATTCTTACAAATTCACAATTCCCTCTATCAGCTCTTGCTAGTTTGCAAGAGCTTTAATGTGGAACTGTTTAACCCCTTTCTGCCATCCGACGTACTATCCCGTCCATGAAACCCGGGACAATCAGACCATGAACTGGATAGTACGCCTGAGAGCAGGCGCTGAGGAAGCCTGCAGCACTGCCTGTGAGATCGCTGGTCTCACAGTGTGCTGTGCACACTGTGAGACCAGCGATCTGGTATTATACAGTGATGTCCCACCCTGGGACAAAGTAAAAAAATTAAAAAAATGAAAATCACAAGTGTAAAAAAAAAAAATTCAAAAATAAAGGAAAAAAAAAATATTCCAAAAGTACACATATTTGGTATTGCCGCGTCCGTAACGACCCGCCCTATAGAACTGTCTCACTAGTTAACCCCTTTAATGAACCCCAAAAGAAAACAGCAAAAAATCAATGCTTTATCATCATACTGCCTAACAAAAGTGGAATAACACGCGATCAAAAAGACCGATATAAAAAACATGGAACCGCTAAAAACATCATCTTGTCCGGCAAAAAACGAGCCGCCATACAGCATCATCAGCGAAAACATAAAAAAGTTATAGCTCGCAGAATAAAGCGATGCAAAAATAATTATTTTTTGTATAAAATTGTTTTCATTGCATAAAAGCGCCAAAACATAAAAAAATTATATAAATGAGGTATCGCCGTAATCGTACTAACCCGAAGAATAAAACCGCTTTATCGATTGTACCACACGCGGAACGGTATAAAGGCCTCCCTAAAAGAAATTCATGAATTGCTGATTTTTGTTCATTCTAACCTCCCAAAAATCGAAATAAAAAGCGATCAAAAAATGTCACGTGCTCAAAAATGGTAACAATAAAAACGTCAACTCGTACCGCACATAAGACCTCACATAACTCTGAGGGCCAAAAATATGCAAAATTTATAGCTCTCAAAATGTGGTGATGCAAAAACTATTTTTTGCAATAAAAAGCGTCTTTTAGCGTGACAGCTGCCAATCATAAAAACCCGCCATAAATAGTAAACCAAACCCCTCTTGATCACCCCCTTAGTTAGGGAAAAATAATAAAATTAAAAAAATGTATTTATTTCCATTTTCCGTTAGGGTTAGGGTTGCGGCTAAAGTTAGGGTTAGTGTTGGGGCTATAGTTAGGGTTAGGGTTAGGGTTGGATTAGGGTTAGGGGTGTGTTAGGGTTAGGTTTGTGGTTAGGGTTATGGTTAGGGTTTGGACTAGGGTTAGGGGTGTGTTGGGGTTAGGGTTGGAGTTAGAATTGGGGGGTTTCCACTGTTTAGGCACATTAGGGTCTATCCAAATGTGACATGGCGTCTGATCTCAATTCCAGCCAATTCTGCCTTGAAAAAGTCAAGCGGTGCTCCTTCACTTCTGAGCTCTGCCATGCGCCCAAACAGTAGTTTACCCCCACATATGGGGTATCAGCGTACTCAGGAGACAAATTGCACAATAACTCTTGAGGTCCAATTTCTTCTGTTACCCTTGGGAAAATAAAATATTGGGGCGAAAAAATCATTTTTTTAAAAAAAAAAAAAATATTTTATTTTTACGGCTGTACGTTATAAACTTCTGTGAAGCACTTCGGGGTTCAAAGTGCTCACCACACATCTAGATAAGTTCCTTGGGGGTCCAAAATGGGGTCACTTGTGGGGGGTTTCTAGTGTTTAGGCACATCAGGGGCTCTCCGAACGCGATATGACGCCCGCAGACCATTCCATCAAAGTCTGCAATCCACAACATCACTACTTCCCTTCCGAGCCCTGACGTGTGCCCATACAGTATGTAACGCTGGTATTGTCTGTACTTTGTTTTCCAGCGTTACTCTGCATGTTTTTTGCATTAACCCTTTTGCTCCTTTCCCCCTAACCAGCTGGGATACTGTTGTCTGTTACCTATATGGATGCTGCTCAGTTCCCGGCACTGCTGCGTACCCGTACTTGCGTGAGTGGCTCCGCTGCTTTGCATGACCGCCCGCATGTGCGGTTCCTGACTTGCTGTGAAAGCCGTCCGTAGCTTGCAAAGTCCTCTGCAGTGGTGCATGACTTACTGCGTGGTTGGCAGCAGCCATTGTTGGGTTCCCTCTGTGTTGTGCTGTCTGGCTCTGCATAGGGGGCGCGGCCCACACCTGTCCTGCTTTTATGTGGATTGGGTGTTTACTAGAATTACTGCTCCAGCCTATCGCTGTGAAGCAGCTCATATATAAAGTTCCCCAGCCCTAGTGGGCGTTGCCAGAGCTTCACATTGAATCCACACTGAATCACTGAACCTAGCCGTATGTGGTTGTGTGTTCAGCTCCTGCTCTGAAGTTGATCAGCTCTGGAGAGCTGATTCCCTGTTCCTGCTGTGTCTTGTTCCCTGATCCTGGATCAAACCCGGTACCTGAATGTCTGAACTGTGTCTTGTGTTTCCGCCTATGCTGGGGGCTGATTACCCAGATCGCCGTTCCTGGAGGCTGTATATCCAGGCCTGTTCCTGCTGTGTCTAATTACCTGAACCCCTGATCTTGGATCGCATCCTGTACCTGTCTGTCTGAACTGTGTCCTCTGTGTTATGTTCCTGAAATCCTGCTGTGTCCTGAACCCTGTGCCAGTGACTGTGAATCCTTGCTATATAACCTGAGTTCATCTTGGAAGGAGGAGTCCGGTGTGTGCTGAGTTTCTGTTACTCTGTGCTCAGCCTCTGTGCAATCCCCGGCCAGCTCCCGTTGAGCCTGGCGGGGCTTGCACCAGACCGCTGGGGTTCCTTTTCAGGTCGCTGCCAGATGTCCGGATCCTATGCCTGATGACCATGGCCTGATGTCCGATGTCCGACGACCACTTCCAGATGTCCGGATCCTATCCTTCCTGCCTGATGTCCGGATCCTGCCGATCATTGCCAGATGTCCGGAGTCCGAGGCCTGTGTTCCAGTCCGTGTTCCTGTGATCCAATCCATGTTCCTGTCCGTGTTCCTGACTCCCTGAGACCCAATCCGTGTTCCTGACTCCCTGAGATCCAATCCATGTTCCTGTCCGTGTTCCTGACTCCCTGAGATCCAATCCGTGTCCTGTTGTTCCTGTGCAGTCTAACTCTGTTTCAGCCATCAGCTCCTGATTCCAGTTTCCTGCCTGTTACCTGTCGGCTTGCCTGTCTGCCATCCGACTGCAGCTCCATCCGGAAGTTCGGACATCATCTGCAGAGATCCCCGGCTCTTGCCTGCTCACCTGGGAGCGATCATCTGCCATCCGACTGCAGCTCCATCCGGAAGTTCGGACATCATCTGCAGAGATCCCCGGCTCTTGCCTGCTCACCTGGGAGCGATCATCTGCCATCCGACTGCAGCCTACCTGGAGGCTCCACCATATCAGGTCGTATATACCTGCCTGTCTAGAGACTGCCTGGTCACTTACTGTGACAACCTGCCTGTCTAGAGACTGCCTGGTCACTTACTGTGACAACCTGCCTGTCCCAGAGACTGCCTGGTCACTTGCCGTGACAACCTGCCTGTCCCAGAGACTGCCCTGGTCACTTTCCGTGACAACCTGCCTGTCCCAGAGACTGCCTGGTCACTTGCCGTGACAACCTGCCTGCCTGGTCACTTGCCGTGACAACCTGCCTGCCCTGGTCACTTGCCGTGACAACCTGCCTGCCCTGGTCACTTGCCGTGACAACCTGCCTGCCTGGTCACTTGCCGTGACAACCTGCCTGCCCTGGTCACTTGCCGTGACAAACCTGCCTGTCCCAGAGATTGCCCTGGTCACTAGCCGTGACAACCTGCCTGTCCCAGAGACTGCCTGGTCACTTGCCGTGACAACCTGCCTGTCCTGCCGGTTCCTCCTTGGTCTACCCTGTGATGACGTCTGTCCTGGGTCGGTGTCTGATGTTCTCCTGCTGAGCCTGTGCTACGCCTGAGGCCTGAGAGAGAGGCCGTCCTAGTATGCCCGTGCCAGATGACCCTGGACTTCATCAACCTGTGATGACCCCGCCATCGTCTGACGTTCGTCCTGGGCCGGTGTCTGATGTTCTCCTGCTGAGCCTGTGCTACGCCCGAGGCCTGAGAGTGAGGCCATACTAGTATGCCCGTGCCAGATGATCCTGGACTTCATCAACCCGTGATGACCCCGCCATCGTCTGAAGTCTGTCTGAGGTCGGTGTCTGATGTTCTCCTGCTGAGCCTGTGCTACGCCTAAGGCCTGAGAGAGAGGCCGTCCAAGTATGCCTGTGCCAGATAACCCTGGACTGCATCTACCCGTGATGTCCTCCAGCACTCGTCTGTGATCCTGAGTTGTGTACCCTTCTCTGATGTGCGGAATCGGGAGCCCGGTCTTATGTTCTGTTTATGTACTTTGTTTCTTTAAGTAAACTTTATGTTTCTTCTTACCTGAAGTTGTGCGGTGTTGTCTAGTCCTGCAGGTCGCCACCTTGCCCACATGCTCAGCTGCCACGGATCCCGGTCGCTGCCCTTCCCTAGTCCGGGCAGGCCCGGGTCTCCCTCCGTGGTCCAGTGGGTCCACATTCTCTTACCATCTGGGACCCATGCCTCACGTCGTCGTGGACTGGCGGCGTGGGAGCATTGGCAAGCTATGCCATGTCCCGACGCCCCACAGCCGTGGGAAGCGCCACACAGTAGTTTTCTCCCACATATAGGGTATCAGCATACTCGGGACAAATTGGACAACAACTTTTGGGGTCCAATTTCTCCTGTTGCCCTTGGGAAAATAAAAAGTTGGGGACTAAAAGATCATGTTTGTGGAAAAAATATGATTTTTTTATTTTCATTTTTCGGGCGTTATAAACTTTAGTGAAACACCTGGGGGTTCAAACTTCTCACCACATATCTAGATAAGTTCCTTGAGTGGTCTAGTTTCCAAAATGGTGTCATTTGTGGGGGGGTTTCCACTGTTTAGGCACATCAGGAGCTCTCCAAACACAACATGGCGTCCAGCCAATTCTACGTTGAAAAAGTCAAATGGCGCTCCTTCCCTTCCGAGCTCTGCCATGCACTCAAACAGTGGTTTACCCCCACATATGGGGTATAAGCATACTCAGGACAAATTGCACAATAACTTTTGGAGTCTTGTTACCCTTGGGAAAATAAAAATTGGAGTGAAAAGATCATTTTTGTGGAAAAAATATGATTTTTTTTATTTTACTGCTCTACATTATAAACTTGTGTGAAGCACTTGGGGGTTCAAATTGCTCACCACAGATCTAGATAAGATCCTTAGGGGGTCTAGTTTCCAAAATGGGGTCACTTGTGGGGGGTTTCCACTGTTTAGGCACATCAGGGTCTCTCCAAATGCAACATGGCGCCCAATCTCAATTCCAGCCAATTTTGGTTGGAAAAAGTCAAACGGCGCTCCTTCCATTCCAAGCTCTGCCGTGTGCCCAAACAGTGGTTCCCCCCCACATATGGGGTATCAGCATACTTAAGACAAATTGGACAACAACTTTTGTGGTCCAATTTCTCTTGTTACCCTTGGGAAAATAAAAAATTGGTGACTAAAAGTTAATTTTTGTGGGAACAAAATAGGATTTTTTATTTTCATGCCCAGGCATTATAAACTTGTGTGAAGCACTTGGGGGTTCACCACAGATCTAGATAACTTCCTTAGGGGGTCTAGTTTCCAAAATGGGGTCACTTGTGGGGGTTTTCCCCTGTTTAGGCACATCTGGGGCACTGCAAACGGAACATGACCCCCATCAACGTCTGCTTTCCAAAACGTTATTACTTCCTTTCCAAGCCCTGCCATGCGCCCAAACAGTCCCCCCATATATGGGGTATCAGCGTACTCAGAACAAATTGTACAACAACTTTTGGGGTCCAATTTCCTTGGGAAAAATCAAAAATTTGGGACTAAAAAATCATTTTTGTGGAAAATTGTTTTTTTTTTGACACCCAGGCATTATAAACTTTTGTGAAACACTTGGGGGTTCAAAGATCTAGTTAAGTTCCATAGGGGGTCTAGTTTCCAAAATGGTGTTATTTGTGGGGGGTTTCCACTGTTTAAGCGCATCAGAGGCTCTCCAAACACGACATGTCGTCCAATCTCAATTCCAGCCAATTTTGGTTTGAAAAAGTCAAACGGCGCTCCTTCCCTTATGAGCTCTGCCGTGTGCCCAAACAGTGGTTTTCTCCCACATATGGGGTATTGGCGTACTCAGGAGAAAGTGCACAACAACTTTATCTGTTCATTTTCTCCTTTTACCCTTGTGAAAATAAAAAAAATGTTTGTAAAAGATAATTTTTGTGACTGAAAAGTTAAATATTCATTTTTTCCTTCCACGTTGCTTCAGCTCCTGTGAAGCACCTGAAGGGTTAATAAACTTCTTGAATGTGGTTTTGAGTACCTTGAGGGGTGCATTTTTTAGAATGATGTCACTTTTGGGTATTTTGTGCCATTTAGACCCCTCAAAGTGACTTCAAATGTGAGGTGGTCCCTAAAAAAATGGCTTTGTAAATTTTGTTGTAAAAATTAGAAATCGCTGGTCAACTTTTAACCCTTATAATTTCCTAACAAAAAAAAGTTTTGGTTCCAAAATTGTGCTGATGTAAAGTTGACATGTGGGAAATGTTATTTATTAACTATTTTGTGTGACATATTTCTCTGTTTTAAGGGAATAAAAATTCAAAGTTTGAATATTGCAACATTTTCAAAATTTTTGCCATATTTGCGTTTTTTTCAAAAATAAACGCAAGTCATATCGAAGAAATTTTACCACTAACTTGAAGTACAATATGTCACGAGAAAACAGTCTCAGAATCGTGAAGAATCATTGAAGCGTTCCAGAGTTATAACCTCATAAAGAGACAGTGGCCAGAATTGTAAAAATTGTCCCGGTCATTAACGTGCAAACCACCTTTGGGGGTGAAGGGATTAAAGATATTGCTAGGATCCACATGAACTGATGTGAGCCATTCTTAAATGGAATCTGTCACCTGATTTTTGCTACATTATCTGACAGCTGCATGTAGGGACAGAGATCCTGATTTCAGTGATGTATCACTTACTTTACTGGTTGTTGCAGTTTTGATATTTTCAATGTTTTATCTGCTGCAGATCTGGTAGTTCTCGGAATGCTGAGCTCTGTATAACCCTACTCACATGACTGATCTTTAGCTTTCTGTGTACACTGTGCATAAGCAGAAAGCTGCCCATCAGTGTTGGGGGTGTGGTTGTGAAGGGATGTGGACTGTCTTACCATGTTCTTGCCCTGGAAGACAACAATCGCACCATATGTAATAGTGATGTGCGTCTTATGTAGTGTATTATGGTAATGAACGGACTTCTATGGCATGCAGATGCTGCTTCATCTGCATGCCATAAAAGTGATCAGCCTGCAAAAAATGATTGTCCCATAGTGGGACAAAGTAAAAAAACTTAGGAAAAAGTTTAAAAAAATTAAGTAATTTTAAAAATATAAAAAAATAATAAAATAAATCAATATATATTCATTCTCTAAATAAGTATTTGAATGAAAAAAATATAAACAATAAAAGTACACATATTTGGTATCGCCGCAGCCGACCTATAAAACTGTCCCACTAGTTAACCCCTTTAGTGAACACCATAAAAATACACAGGGCAAAGGACAATGCTTTATCATCATACCGCCAAACAAAAAGTGGAATAACACGCGATCAAAAAGATGGATATAAATAAACATTGTACTGCTGAAAATGTCATCCTGTCCCGCAAAAAAAGAGCCGCCACACAGCTCCATCAGCGGAAAATAAAGAAGTTATAGCTCTCGGAATAAAGTGATGCAAAAAAAATTATTTTTTCTATAAAATAGTTTTTATTGTATAGACATGCCAAAGCATAAAAAAAATATAAATAAGGTATCGCTGTAATCGTACTGAACCAAAGTATAAAACTGCCTTATCAATTTTACCATACATGAAATGGTATAAAAAAAAAAAAAAAAAAAGAAATTCATGAATTGCTGGTTTCAACTCATTCTGTCCCTCAAATATCGGAATAGAAAGAGATCAAAAAATGTCATGTGCCCGAAAATTGTACCAATAAAACGTCAACTCGTCCCGTAAAAACAAGACTTCTCATGACTCTGTGGGCCAAAATGTGGAAAAATTATAGCTCTCAAAATGTGATGATGCAAAAACAATTTTTTGCAATAAAAAGCGTCTTTTAGCATGTGACAGCAGCCAAACATAAAATCCCGCTATAAGACCTTTTTCACACGTCCTGATATTTCCGGTACCGTAGATGTCAGTATCCTTGTTTGTAATACGTGTGGCACACGTGTGGCAACCATGCGCCGCATCAGTACCACACGGACGGGCACCAGGGAAGAAGCGTTGCAGTAAGCACTTTTCCCTGGCGCTGGGTGCTGAACAAGGCTGTCATCATTCTCGCCTGCTCTGCCACTGATCGGTGAGAGCAGGGGAGAATGATGAGTTAGTTTAAGTGATAAAAGAGACAGCAGGCAGCAGCTGATGGGACTATTACTCCCATCAGCCTACCCCTGCTGCTGCTAATGACAGTGACAGCAGGAGCGGCTGATGGGAGTATTCATCAGCTGCCACCTGCCCTATAAATAAATGAAAAAACGGTGTGGGTTCCCCTGTATTTTCTAAAACGAGCCAGGCAAAACTCACAGCTGGGGGCTGCAATCCTCAGCTGTTCTCTTCAGCAAGGCTGGTTATCAGGAACAGAGGCGTCCCCACGCTGTTTGTTTAAATTTTTTAAATAAATAATTAAAAAAAAAACAGCATGGGGTCCCCCTTATTTTTGACAACCAGCCTTGCTAAAGCTCACAGCTTGGGGCTAGTATTCTCAGGCTGGTAAAGGGCCATTGATATAGGCCCCCAAAGCCTATAAATAGCAGCCCGCAGCTGCCCAGAAAGGCACATCCATTAGATGCGAAAATTCTGGTGCTTTGCCTGGCTCTTCCCACTTGCCATGTAGTGGTGGCAAATGGGGTAATATTTGTGGGGTTAATGTCACCTTTCTATCATCAGTTGACAACAAGCCCACGGTTTAGCAATGGAGAAGCGTCTATAAGACAATTATCCATTACTAATTCTATAGTTGTATTGTAAATAAACACACTGCCAGAATAAAGTCCTTTTATTGAAAAAATGACACAGACTCCTTTAATATTCTCAATTAAACCATACTTACAACCTCGCCTATTCCACCAAAGCCCTCGATCTCCTGTAATAAAAGTAAAATAAAAAACAATATACCATACCTGTCCATCGATCTGTCCCATGCCATAATCCATGTCTGAGGTATAATTAGTTTTCAACCTGGACGGTGCCAATATTCAACCGTCCAGGATGAAAACCACTGGTAAATGAGCTGCTGGGAAGGCAGCATCAGTAACCAGGGGTGATGTCATAGAGGTTACCTCCGGTCACTGGGCTCAGTTCTCAGACGGGCTGAACTACAGTGACTTCGGTGAGATCCCCGCTAGCATCGTGAGTCTTTGCATTGCCAAGCGACAGCCTCAAAATCTTAATGATTTAAGGATGATCTGCAAGGAGGAGTAGACCAAAATTCCTCCTGACATGGGTGCAAACCTCATCATCAACTACAAAAAAGTCTGACTGCTGTGCTTGCCAGCAAGGGTTTTGCCACCAAATATTAAGTTTTGTTTGCGAGAGGGATCAAATGCTTATTTCTCACTGCAAAATGCAAATAAATTTATATAATTTATACAATGTGATTTTCTGGATTTTATTTTTGATATTCTATCTCTCAATGTTAAAATTAACCTACCCTTAAAATTATAGACTGTTCATGTCTTTGTCAGTGGGCAAACTTACAAAATCAGGAAGGGATCAAATACTTAATCCCCCACTATAACTAGAGGATTATTAATGGATAGGTGTTTCATAGATGCCTCTCCGTTGCTAATCCATGGGCTTGATGTCACCAGACAATACAAAGGTGACATCAACCCCACAAATATGAACCTCACTTGTCACCGCCACAGGGCAAGCGGGAAGAGCCGGTGCAGGTGGCGGATAATGAATACTCTCACTGTTATCAGCTGAATACAATTCTCAACATTCTCCCCTGCTAGCGTTGATCATCGGCAAAGCAGGGGAAAATGATGAGAGTGGTCTTTGGCACCCAGTGCTAGGGAACAAAGAAAATAGTACGCTTGCCAGATGCTGGTATGTGTGATACTGATATGGCACATGGTTGCCATTACCCCTCCACAGAGATGTAGATTTCAGTCTAAAGAGAGGATTCATAAGTTCCCATAAAAATGAAGACTTTAGTCTAAGCGAGGATTGGCATTAGTTTAGGTCCTGGAAAACGAGAAATGCCTTAATGTGGCTTCCAGGTACACATAAATTGGCCATTTTATGGGCTAAGCTTTCTCATTTTTTCTAATGCAGTAATGCAATTCATTTTTCATATTTCATATTTGCATGCTATGGCGCCACAAAGTGCTGCCTTTTTTGTTTGAGTGTATACGAGTTGGTGACTCTAGGTTAAGCACCTATTCACACTTAGTTTATGTTTGGATGTGACAGTCAGTTGTTTGAAATGTGGAAACACACTGACATATGCACAGACCCATTCATTTGAAAGTAAGTAAGTTTCTCCATTACGAGTGAAAACTGTCACCACATGTACCGGACACACTGACGTCTGAAAGAAGCCTAAGGTGTTTGACCACTGCCCGTCTAGTGGCAGAAACTGACTGACTGCAGAAAGTAGTGATGGGTTTTCCACTACCATAAGTGGAGACTTCAATTCAGAGCCTCAGTCATAAATCTGTCTAAAAATATCATCAGCAAAGCCACAGAAGAGGACTAAAAATCCTATAAAAAATTAAAAAATACAGCTGAAAAAGGGCAGCACCACTTACCTGCCCAAGTCTCTGGACAAATGTACTACAGGATGGAGCCAACCCATAAAGCAAAGATGTTGCAAAACACAGGCGCAAAATACTAAATAGACAGCCACTCACAACCTACCAGTTCATGGATGGGGTGACTGCTTAGTATAGCCTAATTGAATAGTAAGGGCGTGATTAATAGGCTGAGAACCAGACACTATGCATTACCTACATGTGAACAGTGCCATATACAAGCCTCTATTGTGCAAATGTATTTTCCACCTGTCTTTTGCAACATCTTTGCTATATGGGTTGGCTGCATCCTGTAGCGCATTTGTTCAGGTAAGCGATGCTGCCCTTTTTCAGCTGTATTTTTACAAATACCATCAGACAAAACAGCACAACAGCCCTATTTTCTCTGGTAAAATGCTGCATAACTTGATGAGAACCTGATGGCCCCCATTATAGTCACATTATAGTCAATAGGGTCCATCTGGTACAGTTGGGGTCTGGCAAGCAGGTCCTGCACTTCATTTATTTTATATTTCTGTATAACAGAACAGAAATAAAAAGGCAGGTGTGATCCGAGCAGAACACTGACATTGTTACATTTCCATTTCAAATGGTCCCAAAGAAAAAAGTAAATGGTCTAAATTTGATTGCAGATGTAAGTAGAAGCTATAATCCTAGTTACTTAGACAGTTCAATTTTTGTATTTAGAAAATAATCTCTAATAGCAATAAACATTACCATTTTATAGCTTTTCTTATATTATTTTCTGCACATGAAATGGTCTTTATTAATTCTGCTGTCAAATCCTGTTGAATGTGAACTGGCAGATCAGATGAGTCATATCCTGGATTAGTCATGGGCACCCCTCCTATGCACATACCTACACCCACAGATAACAAAATGAATACACTGAAGGCAAGGTAAATGATATACCAGTATGTGTTAAACCATGCAGCAATATGCCAACATACTCCATTCAAAGCATCTTCAAAGTGCAATGTCAGAAAATGCTTATTCACAACAATGATATTATTATTAGGCCATAGAATATCCTTCATGCCAGGAAGAGGAATGAACATAGTAGATTGCTGTCTAAAGCTGGCCGTAGGGATTAGATAGCAGTCAGTAGTCCATCTGATTGCTCCATGCACAGGAACACTCCTGTTTTCTCTATGAAAAAGCCAGTGTCAAACTTTTCTGTTAGCGCCTTTTGTCTCGACAGACATAAGGATCTATCAGTGAAATTCAACAGCCTGGGTCCTTCTCTGCCCTGACAGAATCTATCGGAGGAGAGTCGGGAAGTCATCAGGGCTGGCATTAGGTGGAAGGGCAAAATGGGCACTTGTCTCTATCCCAAAAAGAGCCACCAGGAGTACCGGAGCAGAGGGAGCTCTCACTCTGGACCCATGAATATGGAGCGACTTCCACTTATAACTATATCAGTGCATGCAGTGTATATAGCAGGCTGTGGGGGCCCCATAATGTATAAAGGGAGCTCTGGGGACCATTACGCTATGAATATGCTGAGTAGGGGACTGTGGGGACCATCATACTGTATATAATGGGTTGTGGGCCCATGCTATATATAGGGGGCTGTGAGGGACAAAATTGTATATAGGGAGCTGTGGGGTACATATTACTGTATGTATATAGTAGGCTGCTGCAGACGTAATAGTTTGGGAAGCTATGACTGCCCCATACGGTGTATAGGCAGCTGTAGTGATATTATACAGTATATATGTGGGCTCATACTTTACATAGTGTGCTGTGGGGGACAACATACTTTAAATAGTAGGATGTAGAGGCATCATTCTGTGTTTAAACTACTGGGACTCTATTCTGTAAGTAGGTGCTCCCACACTCTAAGTAGGGGGATATGGGACATTTATATGGGATTGTATTTAGTGAAGGGGGTTGAGGAGCTATCATACTGTATATAGGTGACAGGGACTCTAGACTGTATGTAGGGCTGTTGTGACCCTAGACTGTATATAGGGAAGTTGTAGGGACAATGATACTGTATATAGGAGAGCAGTGGGGCCATCATACTATATATAGGAAGCTCTAGGGGATATCATATTGTATATATGATATATACTAGTTGTGAGGCCATCAAACTGTATATAGGAAGCTGTGGAGAACATCGTATCTTATATAGCGAGGCTGTTCGGACATAAGTGGAAATTATTACTTTTAGGGATACTCAGGAGAAAATATTAAACATATAACTGTCAGAGGTGCACAATGAAGGCATTATTACTTTCTAGGGGCAAAATGTGACCACTTTCTTTTTAGGACAGTCACAGTGGGTTTTAATATTTTCTAGGTGTCAATGCTACTATTTATAGGACATAAAAGGGGCATTTTACTATGTCAGGGACACAGTAATGGGCACTACTATATGGGGCAGTAAGAAGAATGCTGTTACCAAGCCACATAGCAGGTACAGTAACAGGAACAAGTACAGCAGCGGTGGCTCATAATTGCGGTATAAGCAAGATGGAAAGTTTGTGTAGGTTTGGAATAGATTTGGATGATGATGATGTAAATGTGATAAGTCAAATGTCTTAGGTGTAAACTCTAGAGATATGTTGTTGCTGGAGAAGTTGTCATGGTGGTCTGAGAAAGATGAAAAAGAACTGACCAGTGAATGACTTTATGAGAAAGAACATCACCTGTGAGTCACTATATACAGGTGCTTCTCACAAAATTAGAATATCATCAAAAAGTTAATTTATTTCAGTTCTTCAATACAAGTTAAAACAGACTAAGGGACCTTTTTAAACGCTTAGGCAGCCTTTGCAGGTGTTGTTTGTTAATTATTCTAATTCACTGAGATAATGACTTAAAGGTTTTCATTGGCTGTAAGCCATAATCATCAACATTAACAGAAATAAACACTTGAAATATATCACTTTGTAATGACTCTATATAATATATGAGTTTCACTTTCTGTACTGAAGAACTGAAATAAATAAACTTTTTGGTGATATTCTAATTTTGTGAAAAGCACCTGTATATCTGAACTGTACATGCAGTCATTGCCAGTTTTGGTTTTTGAATATCATTTAACCCCTTTCTACCATTCGACGTACTATCCCATCCATGTGCCCTGGGACTTAAATCCCAGGGATGGGATAGTATGTCATACGCGATCAGCCGCGCTCACGGGGGAAGTGTGGCCGATCGCGGCCGGGTGTCAACTGATTATCACAGCTGACACCCGGCACTATGTTCCAGGAGCAGTCACGGATAGCTCCTGGCACTTTAACCCCCGGAAAACTGCGATCAAACAAGATAGCAGCATTCTGGTGGCATAGAGAAGCATTGTGCAGGGAGGGGGCTCCCTGCGTGTTCCCCTGAGACCCTCAGAGCAATGTGGTGTGATCACACTGTTCCGAGAGTCTCCTTCCTGCAGGCCCCGGATCCAATATGGCCGCAGGGTCCTTCCGGGTCCTGTAGGGAGGTGGCTTGTCATTGCCTGCTAAGAGCAGGCGCCGGCAAGCCTCCAGCACCGCCTGTCAGATCACTGATCTGACACAGTGCTGTGCAAAGTGTCAGATCAGCGATCTGACACTATATAGTGATGTCTCAAACTGGGACAAAGATAAAAAGTAAAAAAAAAAAATTAACATGTGTAAAAATATTTTTTTAAAATCCTGAATAAAGGAAAAAAAAATATTTTTCCCAAAATACATTTCTTTATGTAGATAAAAAAATAAAACTATACATATTTAGTATCGCCGCGCCCGTAACAACCCGACCTATAAAACTGTCCCACTAGTTAACCCCTTTAGTGAACCCCTTAAAAAAAACCAAGGCAATAAAAAACAATGCTTTTTATCATCATACTGCCGAACAAAAAGTGGAATAACACGCGATCAAAAAGACGATTATAAATAAACATGGTACCACTGAAAATGTCATCTTGTCCCACAAAAAAACAAGCCACCATAGTGTCATCAGCGAAAAAATAAAAAGTTATATCTCGCAGAATAAAGCAATGCAAAAATAATTATTTTTTATATAAAATAGTTTTTATTGCATAAAAGCGCAAAAACATAAAAAAATAAGTGAGGTATCGCAGTAATCGTACTAAGCCAAAGAATAAAACTGCTTTATCAATTTTACCACACGTATAAACGCCCCCCCCAAAAGAATTTCATGAATTGCTGGTTTTTGTTCATTCTGCTTCCCAAAAATCGTAATAAAAAGTGATCAAAAAATGTCATGGGCCCGAAAATGGTACCAATAAGAATGTCATCTCGTCCTGCAAAAAACAAGACCTCAGATGACTCTGTGGGCCAAAATATGGAAAAATTATAGCTCTCAAAATGTGGTGATACAATAAAAAGCATCTTTTAGCATTTGACAGCTGCCAAACATAAAAACCCACTATAAATAGTAAATCAAACCCCCTTTATCACTTCTTTAGTTAGGGAAAAATAATAAAATTAAAAAAAGTATTTATTTCCAAGGGTTAGGGTTGGGGCTAAAGTTAGGGTTGGGGCTAAAGTTAGGGTTAGGGTTGGGGCTAAAGTTAGGGTTAGGGCTAAAATTAGGGTTGGGGCTAAAGTTAGGGTTAGTGTTGGGGCTAAAATTAGGGTTGGGGCTAAAGTTAGGGTTAGTGTTGGGGCTAAAGTTAGGGATAGGTTTAGAGTTGGGGCTAGAGTTGGGGTTAGGGTTTGGATTACGGTTATGGCATTTCATTCAAATGTTGACAGCTAGTTTGTGCTGATACTGATGCACCCTGAGTCTGCAGGACAGTTTGAATTTCTTTGGAACTTGATTAGGGCTGCTTTTCCACCATCGGGACTATCCTGCATTAGAACCTTTCATCAATTTTTCTCTGCCGTCCACGTCCAGGGAGATTAGCTACAGTGCCAAGAGTTGTAAACTTCTTGATTATGTTGTGCACCATGGACAAATGAACGTCAAGATCTCTGGAGATGGACTTGTAACCCAGAGATTGTTGATATTCTTCAACAATTTTGGTTGTCAAGTCCTCAGACAATTCTCGCCTCCTCTTTCTGTTCTCCAGGTTTAGCGAAGTACGCACTGACACACAATGCAAAGATTGAGTCAACTTCTCCCCTTTTTATCTTTTTTCAGGTGTAAGTTTCATATTGTCTACACCTGTTACTTGCCACAGATGAGTTTTAATGACCATCACATGCTTGAAACAAAGTTGTTTGCCCAAAATTTTGGAAAGGTGTCAATATTTTTTTCTGGTGCATTTTTGGTGTTTTGTATGAAATTATGTACAATTTGCCTTTTTTCTCTGTTTCTTTGTGTTGTTCACACAAAGAAAATAAACATGTTTATAACAAAACATGTGTAATTGAAATAATTTTTGGGGACAAATACTTCATTTTCCGGAACTATTTCAATGGTTCCAACACTTTTGGCCATGACTGTATGCATGGTTACAGAATAATCTGTTAGAGGTCGTTTTACCCTCATCATTTTTGCGTGCATAAACAGGCTGGGAAACAAGCATTGAAAAATGATCTCATTATAGCCTTAATCCCCTGATGACGTCGATTAGGCCGGAGACACACTAGCGATGAATGCGTACAAGTGCTATGCGATAAAACATTACATAGCACTCGGACCAGTATTAATCAGCTCCCATCACCGTTTTTTTTCTCGGCCGTATTCTACGTGTGAGTGAAATGGCAGCATGCTGCGATTGTCACCGACACTCGGCCGAGTGTCTATGGGTGCGAGTGAAAGAGCGCTCAGCACACAGATATCATCCGAGTGCTGTGCAATATACGCCGACGCCGGCAATGGAGGAGACAGAGAAATTAGTTTCTCTGCCTCCTCCACAGCTGTGCTCTGATCCGCTCTGTGCAAGAGGCTCGGAGCACAATAGCATGACACTCGGCTACTGCACACAGCAGAGCAGAAGCCGAGTGTCATTAGCATATCGCATCCGATGCTTTCGCATCGGATGCCATACACAAATTTGACCCCGGCCTTAGGTAAAACATGTTGGGGAGGCTATGAGCTATATATTTTAACTGCTGGTGTGGCTATATGTTTACCTCAGCAATATACATAATAGTTAACATCAGATCATGGGCTGCAGTCGTGGTAGTTACAGATATCGAATTAACAATGAATATGTTTGCACTGGCCAAATTACTCATAGGTTTATTCATTATTAGGACATCACCCAGTACCAGAGCAGTATATACTGTATTCATATCTATGATTTTAAAGCTATGTGCACACAGTGCATTTTTTATGCATTTTCGCAGCGTTTTTACACTCGGAAATGGGCCAAAAATGCTATGGAATCCTTATGAAAGCTAATTCAATGACAATCCTAAAGTGTGCACATGATCAGTAAATTTCCTTAAGTATTTACAGTGCATTTTTTTCAACAGCATGTCAATTCTTTGTGCGTTTCTGCACCATTTCTTACCCATTGACTTCAATTGAGTCAGTCAAATCCGCAGCAAAAACACAGGTATAAAAATGTTTGCGGATTTGCTGAGATTTTGTTTTGCGTTTTACTGTCTTCTTATGGTAGAATCTGTGTGACAGCGTGGGAAACACCGGCGCAATGGTTCTTAGGCCGGTGTCACACACAACTACAAAAAATCGGTCCGCTTTAGTCGGTCGATTGTCGGATCAAAATGCAAACATCACACATCCTTCTGGCATCCGATTTTTCTTCAAAGATGCGATTTAGTCGCATGTGTGTGTAGCTTGTAACATCCGATTTTCATCCGACTTGCGAGAATTTCTCGCAGGCTTGCAAAACTGACATATAATGGATCCAAAAGAATAGTATTTCAATCACAAGAGAAAGAATAGATATATACACATAGAACACATATATATATATATATATATATATATATATATATATATACATGTCATTTTGACATGTAATATATATAATATATATTTATAGTTCCTAGACTTCTACATACTGTTATAGGCGCTAATTCAATTGCCGGCTTTTGTGAAATCACAGAAGCCGACATGAAATGATACATTGTTTCCACACAGTTAACCATGTCATTTCCTATATTTTGATATTTGTTTACAACTTACAATTACATGAGTGTATTTGTGCAAAATTTCAGACATGTAGGGGTTAATTAAAGGTGTAAATTCATTGAAAAAAAATGCGTGGGCTCCCGCTGTATTTTCTCCGACAGACAAAGCAAGCGAGTGGGGGCAGATAATAACAGCCTAGGGAGGGTACATTTTTTTTGTGCCCCCCCCGGCTACTAACATCTGCCCCCAGACACCCCAGAAAGGGCAAATCTATAATTAGATTCGCCCTTTCTGGCACTTTGCCCGTCTATTCCCATTGCCCTGTTGCGGTGGCGAATGGGTTAATAATGTCACCTTAATGTCATCTTAGTATTGAAAGGTGACCTTAAGGCAGGTTAATAATTGAGAGCTGTCAATTAGACAACTATCAATTATTAATCCTATTGTATGATAGAAAAATCAAACACACACAGTTTAATAAAAAAGAAGTTTAATGAAATAATCACACAGTTTTTGACCATATTTTATTTTCCTGCTAAAACCATTTCCTGTAATAAAAATAAAATAAAAAAGCAAAATGATTCTTACCAATCCGATGTACAGTCAGGTCCCACGGTGTAATCCATCAGAAAGGGTTAACAGGTTACAGGTCGAAGAGAGCTAATAATGCTGTCTCAGACCTGTATTCCCCTGAATGAATAAGTTACTCTCCCAGCGAAAGGAGAGGAATAGATTCATGAATGGAGCTTAATTGATTTATTGCCACTTTCACTTCAGTGACCTGACCTAAGGTGAAAGTGGGATACAATCAATTAAGCTTCATTCATTAATCACATCCTCTCCTGTCGGCAGGAGATAAGCTCATTCATTCAGGAGCTATCAGATGAGCACGCAGGATTACTTGCGCTGCTTATCTGATTGCTAGTTAACCCTTTGTGAAGGATTACATCGTGGGACGTGACAGATTGCCAGATAGGTAAGAATAATGTTGTTTTATTATTTTATATTTATTTTAGAAGAACAAGGGCTTCGAACGGATTAAGAGTTAAATAAAAGATGGTCAAAAATATGTGTTTTTATTTCATTAAAATTATTTATTCTTAAAGTGTGTGTGTGTTTTTTTATTTACTTCAATAGGATTAATAATCGATAGTTGTCTAATTGACAGCTCTCAATTATTAACCTGCCTTAAGGTCACCTTTCAATACTAAGGTGACATTATTAACCCATTCGCCACCGCTACAGGGCAATGGGAATAGACGGGCAAAGTGCCAGAAAGGGCGAATCTAATTATAGATTTGCCCTTTCTGGGATGTCTGGGGGCAGATGTTAGTAGCCAGGAGGGGCACAAAAATGTACCCTCCCTAGGCTATTATTATCTGCCCCCACTCGCTTGCTTTGTCTGTCTGGTGGAGAAAATACAGCGGGAGCCCACGCATTTTTTTTCAACGAATTTACACCTTTAATTAACCCCTACATGTCTGAAATTTTGCACAAATACACTCATGTAATTGTAAGTTCTAAACAAATATCAAAATACAGGAAATGACATGGTTAACTGTGTGGAAACAATGTATCATTTCATGTCGGCTTCTGTGATTTCACAAAAGTCGGCAATTGAATTAGCAGCTATTACAGTATGTAGAAGTCTAGGAACTATAAATATATATATATATACATGTCACAATTACATATATATATATATATATATATATATATATATGTATTCTATGTGTGTATATCTATTCTTTCTATTCTTTATTAAAGCTGTCAGTGTGATTTTACAGTATAGCCGGGGATGAATTGCCGGCTTTTCTAAAGGACACCGATGCGCTTTAATCGCAAGTCACACATGCGGTCCGTTTGTAATCAGATTTTTCATCGCTCCCATAGACTTGCATTGGCGATAGTCGACCGACAATCGGTGACAATCGCAGCATGCTGCGATTGCACACGGACGTTTAAAACGGACCACAAAAAATCTGATACTAGGAGCTGCTCCATAGATTAACATAGGGCAGACTGCAATACGATTTTTCATCGTATTGCAGTCGTCCGATTCTGTCGCCAGTGTGACGCCGGCCTTATTGACGATAACGCTACCGCCGGTAAGACTGTTGGTCAGAGTGCAGCGGGGTAAGGCTGTCAGATGTCAGCATGACCCAGGAGCTGTGACTGTGACCCAAAGCGGTGACATGCAGCAAAAAGCTTACCGCAGGTCAGCAGGCGTGGGCTGATAAGACTACAGCTCCCATCAGACTATGCCTGCTGTCACTGATAACAGTGACAGCAGGTGCCACTGATGGGAGATGTAGTCTTATCTACCGGCACCTGTGCTCACAGTTGAAAAAAAAAAAAAAAATTACATACACATTCAAATAAAAATAAAAACCGTTTATACTCACCTAAAGCCCATCCCAGATGCCCTCGTCTCCTAGAAATAATGTAAAACAATAAACCAATATATACTCACCTGTCCGCCATAGTCCACTGAAGAGCAGTGGGGTTGGTGCAGTACGGTAGATAGGCAGTGACCACAGGAAAGTTCAACCAAAGTGTCTTTAATGTCCAACGTAACTCACAAAAGGAAAACAAATGATATCCTCCAGATTGCTGCCAGGAGTCAAGACAGTCCATATCCGGACTGCACCACCATGTCATGCTGAGGGGCGCCAGGCCTTTAGGCTTCGCTTGGCTCCGTGCTACTTTACACCGGCTGAATCTTGCAGAGCCACCTGCTCTGCAGTTTGCAAACCAAAACTGACACACCCAACCCTTTGCTGCAGGGTTTTTAAATGGAATCTGTGGCCATGGGCCACTTGTAAGATTCGACTTGTAAGCGAAACGACCCACTACCATCCTGTAGTTTGCTCCAAAAATAAAAACCCTTAATGGGTTTTCCTAAACATTGCCTTGGTCAAATTACTCAACCAGGTCCACACTTACTTTTAATTTGCACTGCAGCCACAGGTATATCTGTGACTGCAATGCACTCTAGCAGGTTCAATAAGACTCCGCTTGCATCCTGGGGGACACATATCGGCCCTCACATATGATCCCCCTTTACTGCCTCACACCACGTAATCCCGAGAGTCTCACTGCGATCTCACGTGTAGAACAGCCACATCGGGAGATGCAACTGCTCTACCTGGCCACCGGCGATACACTGACAGGAAGTAATCGCTCCCCCCTGACAATACAAAGGTGAGATCAACCCAACAACTATGAACCCCACTTGACACCTCTACAGGGCAAGTGGGGAGAGTGAAGCTAAGTGCCAGATTTGGCGCATCTTATAGATGCGCCTTTTCTGGGGCAGTTGAAAGCTGATGTTTTTAGTCTAGGAGGGGCCAATATCCATGGCCCCGTCCTAGGCTATTAATATCAGCCGGCAGCTGTTTGCCTAGCCTTTACTGGTTAGATTTTATAGGGGAACCCTATTTCAATTTTTTCCAGGGTCCCCCTGTAAACTTGCCAGTAGAGGCTAAGCAAACAGCTGTGAGCTGATATTAATAGCCTGGGAACCTTTATGGCTATTGGCTCCTTCCCAGTATATTAACATCAGCCCTCAGCCGTCGGCTTTCCCTCTACTGGTTATTAAAATTACGCGGGAGCCCACACTTTTTTTTTTTCTTTTTATTTTCTTTAAAATGAACAATTGATGCCTGGTTACAGCCGATTAGCGTTCATTCTATTAATGCGCCTCCATAGACTGGTGACAATGTGTGTGTAGGTTTGTGTGTGTTGGTGGTGTGTTTGTATTTACTTATCAGCTTAGTAATGAAGGTGTCGGGCTAACAACTTTTTCATTACTTAAGCCCCTGTCTCACATAGCGAGATTGCTAGCGAGAAATTTTATGTACCTCAAAACTATAGTTCAGTGTGTAAGAAAACAAGTTCTTCTGCAGCCCCATCAACAGAAAAGTAAAATAAAAAAGTGATGAATCTCACAATACAGTGACACAAACTATAACACCTGCACCTTATCTACTTGCCAACTGCTATGTATGAACCTACCCTTGGAACAAATTCCTATTAAAGGGGTTCTTCTGGCTTGGGGCTCAAGTTGGCAATCATTTTGTCACACTCTGTGTTACTGCAGACTTGTGAATCCTCACAGCATGCGCTGTCAGGATTTTACATCACCTGGAATGGGCAGGCATGTGACCACAAGTATGCCATTTGCATACACGCGGTCATGTGCAGACTAGATGTGCACAGCCTCAGTCAATATATGTTCATTGAGTGAGGCTGGACTTGTCTAGTCGGAATGTGGCCAGAAATATACAAAAGACCACCCGCACCTATAATCCTGACAGCACGCACACTGAGAGGATTCACAAGTCTTTAGTCACAAAGAGTGTGACATTGGGTGACTGCTGCCTTGAACCCCAAGTCTGGGCAACAATTTAAACTGCATATTAGGAAAAAACGATGGTTTATGACGATGGTTTGAGGGCAGAAATTATTTGGCCAAAATTTTGTGCAAAGTGTCTCATTCATTTTTTCCTAATATTCAAAAGCCATATTGCTATTCATGTTTCATATTTCACATTGAATGCTCTGGCACGAGAGAGTGCAACTTTTTTTGTATATTGTCCATGGAGGTAGCTGCTCCTGGTATGTCTTTTACTTCTATGTTAGCTTACTGACCGAGCACTCTGCCCATCACCATGTGGTGATTTTAATTACAGCAGGTCCCTACTTACCCATAAAGGCAAGCTTTGCTGACAGAGGTGTCCACACTCACCCAGGAATTCAGATATCAGCCTAATAGAGGTATGTTCACATAGGCAGGGACCCAAAAGTTTTGAGACCACCTTGACGTTGGTTTATGGGCAGACATTATTTGGCCAAAATTTTTTGTGCAAAGCGTCTCATTCATTTTTTCCTAATATTCAAAAGCCTTATTGCTATTCATGTTTCATATTTCACATTGACATGCTTTGACATGATAGAGTGCAACCTTTTTTTGTATATTATCAAGAAGCTGCAGTCATTTCCACGGCTGAGAATTAACATCCTTCTCCTCTCTTCACACAGGTACAATCTCTGCTACAATCCCTGCTTGCTGTCATGTGATGTTTACCATTCTGCAACATTTCCTTTAATTGTACAATCTCTGCTACAATCCCTGCTTGCTGTCATCTGATGTTTATCATTCTGCAACATTTCCTTTAATGGTACAAACTCTGCTACAATCCCTGCTTGCTGTCAAGTGAAGTTTACCATTCTGCAACATTTCCTTTAATGGTAGGGCAGCACGGTGGCTCAGTAGCTAGCACTGTAGCCTTGCAGCACTGGGGTCCTGGGTTCAAATCCCACCAGGGACAACATCTGCAAGGAGATTGTATGTTCTCCCCGTATTTGCATGGGTTTCCTCGGGGTTCTCCGGTTTCCTCCCACATTACAAAGACATACTGATAGGAAATCTAGATTGTGAGCCCTGTTGTGAATGCTCTGGATTCTGAGTTGGGGCTCCCTCTTGTGGCTGTTGATATTAATGATGCTGCCTTGACGGACAGAGGCCCTTCAGCTGCGGACGATTGGCATTCTGGGAGTGATGACTGGGGAGATTTAAGGGAGTAACTTTTCCATGATCCTCGCCGGTGATTAGTTGTCTCTTCCTGGTCCAGTTTGGAAGTCAGCTTGCTGCGGTCTCCTGCAACTTTCAGATAAGCTATTTTTTGCTTGTTTCTGTGGTTTTGTTTTCTTTTGTTTTTCTGCTTTCTGAGTGAGGTCAGCCGGGTCCCCCTGCTGGGGCCTGCGCTGGTCTCTCTTTCTCAGTTATCTCGGTTCATTTCTTCAGTCCCTGTTATTTCAGTGGCTGCTGGGTAGCTACCTGTTCACACCAGAGTTCTGATATAGCGGGGAGAGATCGTGTGGTCTCAGTATTTTTTGGAATCAGAAGTGTTGGAATTTTTCCTTGGGTTTTGCTGGATTGCAGAAAGTATTCTTTTCTGCCCTGTCCTATCCAGACAGTTTTGGGCCGCAGCGTTTGCTTACTCTATTTTCTGCCTGCACTTGTATTTCATTTTGTCTCACCACCAATATATGTGTGAGGGCTACCTATTCCTTTGTGGCACTACTCCAGGGCAGTTAGCTTTCCCCTATGTATCTTTAGGCTTAGCTAACTCTCCGGCTGTGTCGAGGAGTCTAGGTCATCGTAGGTACATCCCACGGCTGCTTCTAGTTGTGCGGTTAGTTTAGGGGTCTGCAATCCATTAGTTAACAACTCTCTGGGTGACTGGCTGCCTTGACTATTTTTGTTACTGTCCTCCTTGGCTACCATAGCATAGCAGAATCACCGGCCTAACTGTAATCCTAGGGTACTCATAAGAAGGAAAGAATAGTAAAAAAAAACAAAAAAAAAAACGGGTTGTCAGAATTTCTTATATATTTTTCCTCTTTTTCTCTGGGGGCCATAGGAGGAATTTTTCTTCAATGGAAATTAAGCATTTGTCCGATCATGTTGAGCAGCTTGCTGCTGAAGTTCGGAGTATTTCTGCCTATCTCACTCGGTTGTCTGCTTGTAGAACCTAAGATCTCTATTCCTGATTTATTTTTTGTGGATCGGTCTAAATTCTTAAACTTTAATAATAATTGTAAATTGTTTTTTGCCTTGAAACCTAATTCCTCAGGGAACTCGGTGCAGCAGGTTAAAATTGTCATCTCCCTGTTGCGTGGCGACCCTAAGGATTGGGCGTTTTCACTGACACCTGGGATCCTGTTTTGGCTAATGTTGATGCGTTTTTTCAAGCTCTGGGCTTATTGTATGATGAATCTAATGTGATTGATCAAGCTGAGAAAACCTTATTGGCATTGAAAGTTGCTAGTTGGTTTACCAAGCTTGACCTTAGGGGGGTGTATAATCTTATTCGCATTAAGCACGGGAATGAATGGAAGACGGCGTTTAATACCCCTGTGGGGCATTTTGAGTACCTAGTGATGCCTTTTGGGCTCACTAATGCCCCTTCCATCTTCCAATCTTTCATGAACGATATTTTCTGGGATTTTGTGGATAAGTTTCTGATCGTCTAATTGGATGATATTTTGATTTTTTTCTAATGACTGGGATTCTTATGTGGAGCATGTTCGGATGATGTTCCATATTTTGAGAGAAAATGCTTTGTATGTCAAGGGATCAAAATGTCTCTTTGGCGTACAGAAGGTTTCGTTTTTGGGATTCATTCTATCTCCGTCCGCTATTGAAATAGACCCAGTCAAGGTTCAGGCCATTTTCTGATTGGGTTCAGCCCACTTCATTGAAGGCTCTTCAAGATTTTTGGTTTTTGCTAATTTTTAACGTAAATTTATAAGTAATTTCTCTGGCATTGTGAAACCACTAACTGATTTGACCAAAAAGGGCTCTGACGTGGTAAATTGGTCTCCAGAGACAGTTTCGGCTTTTCAGGAGCTTAAGCGGAGATTCACTTCTGCTCCGGTTCTGCGGCAACCTGATGTTTCTCTCCCATTTCAGGTGGAAATAGATGCTTCTGAGATTGGGGCAGGAGCTGTTTTGTCCCAAAGGGATCCTGTAACCTCTAAGATTAACCCTTGTTCCTTCTTCTCCCGAAAGTTTTCCCCAGCTGAACGTAATCATGATGTGGGGAATCGGGAATTATTGGCTATGAAGTGGGTGTTCGAAGAATGGAGACATTGGTTAGAGGGAGCCAAACATCAAGATGTGGTCCTCACTGACCACAAAAACTTGATCTATCTTGAATCAGCCAAGCGACTGAATCCTAGACAGGCCAGGTGGGCCTTGTTTTTCACACGTTTTAACTTTGTGGTCTCCTTTCTCCCGGGTACTAAGAATGTTAAGGCGGAAGCCCTCTCTAGGAGTTTCCTTGCGGATTCTCTAGATGTGACTGAACCTACGGCCATTCTGAAGGAGGGTGTGGTTCTTTCCGCTATCTCACCCGATTTGAGACTGGCCCTGGAGCAATTTCCAGGGGGATAAACCTGAACTTTGCCCTGCAGGGAAATTGTATGTCCCAGACCAATGGAGGAAGAAAGTTATGTCTGAAGTTCATTGCTCTGCGTTGGCTGGTCATCCCGGTATTTTTGGTAGCAGAGATTTGGTGAGTCGTCCTTTTGGTGGCCTACTTTATCTCGTGATGTCAGGAATTTTGTGCAGTCCTGTGAGACTTGTTCTCGGTCCAAACCCTGCTCTCTCTCTAGTGGATTGTTAATGCCATTGCCTGTGCCCAGGAGGCCATGGGCCCATATCTCTATGGATTTTATTTCCGACCTCCCTGTCTCTCAGAGAATGACTGTTATCTGGGTGATCTGTGATAGATTTTCCAAGATGATCCATCTTGTGCCACTGCCGAAGTTGCCATCCTCTTCCGAGTTGGTGCCCTTGTTTTTTAAGCAGGTGTTTCGGTTGCACGGCATTCCGGAGAACATTGTGTCTGACAGAGGAATCCAATTTGTTTCCAGATTTTGGAGGACCTTTTGTTCTAAACTGGGAGTTCAGCTGTCTTTCTCCTCTGTGTTTCACCCTCAGACCAATGGGCAGACTGAGAGAACAAACCAGACCTTGGAAACTTATTTGAGATGTTTTGTGTCTGCTGATCAAGATGACTGGGTCTCTTTTTTGCCTTTGGCTGAATTTGCTCTCAATAATAGCAGTTCTGCCACTTTGATGTCCCCTTTTTTCTGCAATTTCTGGTGGTTTCATCCTCGATTTTCTTCGGGGCAGGTGGAGGCTTCTGTCTGGCCGGGTGTTGACTCTATGGTGGAGAGAATGCAGCAGATTTGGGATCAAGTAGTGGATAAGTTGTCTCTCTCTCAGGACCGGCATAGGACTGATGGTCCTCGGTTTAAAGTGGGTGACATGGTTTAGTTGTCCTCAAGAAATATCCCTATGAAGGTTGGTTCTCCAAAATTTAAGCCAAGGTTCATTGGACCTTATAAGATTTTGGAGGTCCTTAATCCCGTTTCCTTGCATTTGGCTCTTCCAGGGACGTTTAAGATTCACAACTTCTTACACAAATCTTTATTGAAAAGGTTTGTTGAGCCAGTGGTTCCTATGGCTGCGCCCCTTGAGCCTGTTTTGGTTGAGGGCAATCTGGAGTATGAAATGGAGAAGATATTGGATTCTCGTCTAGCTAGACGGAGACTCCAGTACTTGATTAAGTGGAAAGGTTATGGTCAGGAGGACAATTCTTGGGTGTTTGCTTCTGACATTCACACGGAGAGATTGGTTCTCGCCTTTCACCGGGCTCACCCTGATCGGCGCAGGTGAGGGTTCGGTGACCCCTCCTCAAGGGGGGGTACTGTTGTGAATGCTCTGGATTCTGAGTTGGGGCTCCCTCTGGTGGCTGTTGATATTAATGAAGCTGCCTTGACAGACAGAGGCCCTTCAGCTGAGAATTCAGCTGCGGACGATTGGCAATCTGGGAGTGATGACTGGGGAGATTTAAGGTAATTACTTTTCCATGATCCTCGCAGGTGGTTAGTTGTCTCTTCCTGGTCCAGTTTGGAAGTCAACTTGCTGCGGTCTCCTGCAACTTTCAGATAACCTATTTTTTGCTTTTTTCTGTGGTTTTGTTTTCTTTTGTTTTTCTGCCTTCTGTGTGAGGTCAGCCGGGTCCCCCTGCTGGGGCCTGCGCTGGTCTCTGTTTCTCAGTTATCTCGGTTCATTTCTTCAGTCCCTGTTATTTCAGTGGCTGCTGGGTAGCTACCTGTTCACACCAGAGTTCTGATATAGCGGGGAAAGATCGTGTGGTCTCAGTTTATTTTGGAATCAGAAGTGTTGGAATTTTTCCTAGGGTTTTGCTGGATTGCAGAAAGTATTCTTTTCTGCCCTGTCCTATCCAAACAGTTTTGGGCCCCAGCGTTTGCTTAATCTATTTTCTGCTTGCGTTTGTATTTCATCTTATCTCACCGCCAATATATGTGTGGGGGCTACCTATTCCTTTGTGGCGCTACTCTGAAGCAGTTAGCTTTCCCCTTTCTATCTTTAGGCTTAGCTAACTCTCCGGCTGTGTCGAGGCGTCTAGGTCATCGTAGGTACATCCCACGGCTGCTTCTAGTTGTGCGGTTAGTTTAGGGGTCTGCAATCCATTAGTTACCAACCTCTCTGGGTGACTGGCTGCCTTGACTAATTTTGTTACTGTGCTCCTTGGCTACCATATCATAGCAGAGCCCCATCTGGGACAGCGACGATAATGTGTGCAAACTGTAAAGCGCTGCAGAATATGTCAGCGCTATATAAAAATAAAGATAATTAATGGTACAATTTCTGCTACAATCCCTGCTTGCTGTCATCTGATGTTTACCATTCTGCAACATTTCCTTTAATGGTATATAACAGTGCCTGCTGAATGTTTGCCAAATTCATTTGTTGGATTGTACTCAATACTTACTGCTGTATATCCATGTTGGGGTCAGTAGAGATGTTATCAGGTGCAAGGTGTTATGGCATATGGATGTAGCTGGGCCCTGTGCCTTTGATTGTCTAACCTCCCCTGGTGTGCTAGCCAATTGCTTATTTATCCTAAACCAGTTCCCACAATCTCTATCACCTGATCAACTACTCATTCCTATATATTTAGTAGCATCCAAAGGGGGACATGTGTGTGGGGCGTGGCACGCGTCTGCCTGCAGCAAAGTATCACTGCAGCTAAGTATCAAGAAGCTGCAGTTTTTCAACAGCAGTTAGTCACAGCAGGAGTCAGGACCCCACACTATGTATCTGTCTCTTTTTGGGTATGTCTGCTGAGTAAGCACTTCTTATGACTTGGGTATAGCTTTTCTCTTAACCCTCTGACTCCTTCACCATGTTTACATATGCCCTCAAAGTGTTTGCTCTATTAATCCTCACTCTTCTACGCTATCCCCAAACCCCAGCACCCTCTAACCAAATAATCATTTCTCCTTCCCTCTTACCTCCCCACCTGACCTCCTCTGTTGACCTGCTCCTCAACCTCCAATCTGTCCTAATAAAGCATAAAACGAGCCGCCCACTTTCCTTCTCCCACCTGCTATCCCTTTCTCTGCTTCTCCTCACTGCTGGAGACATATCATCCAATCCTGGACCACCACAGCTCATACCTCCCATTACTACCCCTTCATACCACTCCCTAACTAATAAGAACTACCGCAATCTTTCCAACGTAAAACCCGTGCCATTAACACCCACCCCCTGCTCCCTCTCTCTGCAGCACTCTGGAATGCCCGCTCCATCTGCAATAAGCTTCATATGATCCATGACCTCTTTCTCTCTCACAATTTTGCCTTCCTCGGCCTCACAGAAACATGGCTGACACCCTCTGACACCGCCTCCCTGCTGCGCTGTGTTACGGCGGCTTCCACTTCACTCACACTCCTCGCCCTGGCAACAGACACGGTGGAGGAGTGGGTATTCGCCTTTCTTCTAACTGCACCTTTAACCCAATCCCACCTCTTCCCTCCTTAATCCTCCCCTCTTTTGAAGTCCACTCTGTCCACATCTACTGTCCCTCCAACCTGCAAGTGGCCGTCATATACCGACCTGCAGGCCCGACCACTGCCTTCATTGACCAATTCTCTACCTGGCTTCTTCACTTTCTTTCCACTGACATCCCCACTATCATCATGGGTGACTTCAACATCCCCATTGATACCCTTCAGTCAGCAGCCTCCAAACTCCTGTCCCTTACTTCATCCTTTGGATTTACTCAGTGGTCCTGCTCAGCCACCCACACAGACGGACATACATTAGACCTGGTCTTCACCTGCCTCTGCTCTCTATCTAACTTCACCACCTCCCCTCTCCCTCTGACCACCATCTACTCACCTTCTCATCCCTGTCCTCCTCTCCTGTCACCCATGTCCAGCAACATGCGCACCCCCGCAGAAGCCTCGCACACCTAGACACCCACATGCTCTCTGACTCTATTCTACCACTGGCATCCATATCCTCACTCCACAACACAGACAGTGCCACTGCTTTCTACAATGCCACTCTCGAATCAGCTCTTGACGCGGTTGCCCCTTTCATTCATGGCAGAGTGCGACGTACCAACAGACAACCCTGGCACAATAACACCTCTAAAAAGCTCCAGCAAGTGTCCAGGATTGCAGAGCGGCGTTGGAAGAAAAAAAATTTACAAGATGACTTCACTGCATTCAAACAGGCAACATTCGCTTTCAAATCTGCCCTCACCTCTGCTAAACAGGCCTACTCACAACCCTCGTATCTTCCCTATCCTACAACCACAAACAGTTATTCAAAACTTTTTACTCCCTCCTCTGCCCACCACTGCCCCCTCCTACCTCCCTCATCTCTGCTGAGGACTTTGCCACACACTTCAAAAATAAGATCGACCAAACAAGGCAAGTCTTCATTGTTCAACCGCCACAACCCCTTTGTATACCAGACCAATGCCCAAATCCCATAACCTCCCTCTCCAACATCACTGAAGAGGAGCTTAATTGTCTCCTCTCCAAATCGCACCTGACGACCTGTGCACTCGACCACATCCCATCCCACCTCCTCCCCAAACTCACCACCACTATTATCCCAGCCCTACCCCACCTCTTCAACCTATCACTAACTTCCGGTACCTTCCCTTCTGCTTTCAAACATGCCACAATCACGCCTATCCTTAAAAAGCCAACCCTCGACCCAACTGCTATGTCCAACTATCGTCCAATATCGCTGCTCCAATTTGCTTTCAAACTTCTGAAGCAACACGTCCACGTTGAACTTTCCTCCCAGCTCTCATCTAACTTGCTCTTTGACAATCCACAATCTGGTTTCCGCCCCCATCACTTCACTGAGACAGCTCTGACCAAAATTACTAATGACCTACCTACAGCCAAAGCTAATGGACAATACTCTATACTCCTACTTCTAGACCTGTCCTCCGCTTTTGACACAGTTGACCACTGCCTCCTAATACAGATCCTCTTCTCCTTTGGCATCAAAGACCTTGCCCTATCCTGGATCTCCACATACTTTTCCAACCACACATTCAACATCTCCCACTCGCACACTACCTACTCATCCCACCCTCTCTCTGTTGGAGTCCTCCAAGGCTTTGTTCTAGGACCCCTACGCTACTCAATCTATACACTTGGCCTGGGGCAACTGCTAACGTCCCACGGATTCCAGTACTACCTTTATGCTGATGACACTCAGATCTACTTCTCTGGCCCAGACTTCACCTCTCTGTTGTCCAGAATCCCAGAGTGTCTGTCAGCCATATCCTCCTTCTTCTCCTCTCGCTTCCTCAAACTCAATGTGGACAAATCTGAACTCATCATCTTTCCCCCATCTCACAGATCTTCCTTACCTGACCTATCTATCACAATTAATGACATCACGCTTTCCCCCGTACCGGAAGTCCGCTGCCTCGGAGTAACCCTTGACTCTACCCTGTCCTTCAAACCGCACATCCAAGCTCTTTCTACCTCCTGTCGCCTCCAGCTTAAAAATATTTCCAGAATCCATCCTTTCCTCTACTAAAATGCTTGTGCATGCCCTCATTATCTCCCGCCTCGACTACTGCAACATCCTTTTTTGTGGCCTCCCTGCTAACACCCTTGCACCTCTCCAGTCCATCCTTAACTCTGCTGCCCGACTAATTCATCTCTCTCCTCGCTACTCCTTTGCTTCTCCCCTCTGAAAATCTCTTCACTGGCTCCCATTCCCTCAGCGTATCCAATTCAAATTACTAATACTGACCTACAAGGCCATCTATAACCTGTCTTTTCCATATGTCTCTGAACTAATCTCCCGATACCTTCCCGCACATAATCTCTGGTCCTCCCAAGACCTGCTTCTCTCCTCCACACTTATTCGCTACTCACCCAACTGCCTCCAAGACTTCCCCCGAATATCCCCCATCCTCTGGAATTCTTTGCCCCAACGGTGTCCAACTATCAACCACATTCGGATCCTTCACACGGAACCTGAAAGCCCATCTCTTCAAGAAAGCTTACAGCCTTCAATGACCCTGCTACCTCTTCACCACTACCAGAGCTAACGCTTCAACCAACACAACCTACTGTCTCCTTCCCCACCATCCTGTAGAATGTAAGCCCGAAAGTACAGGGTCCTCTCCCCTCTGTATCAGTCAGTCATTGTTAGTTTGTTTACTGTAAGTGATATCTGTAATTTGTATGTAACCCCTTCTCATGTACAGCACCATGGAATCAATGGTGCTATATAAATAAATAATAATAATAATTCATCGAACAAGTGGCTTGTTTATGCCAGAACAAAATTCATTGTTCTCAGCAGCACATCGCCCGGTGAAAACTGCAGATATGCTGCTGATAACATGATGATACTGTATGGCTAACAGATTGATTTATTAGTGATTGTTCTATCCCCATCATTATTACTCAGCCTGTGGAAAGAGGCCGGGAAACAAGCGTCGAACGACTTAAATATTGTCGATAACGCTCGTTTAGCGGCCTAAACTCAGTGCATGTAAATACAACTGAAATGCTTCTGTGTGATGTGCAATATATGAGAATTTGTGGCCCCATTTTAAATTTTTGCCCAGGGCCCCACTTTGCCTAAAACCGTCCCTGATCTCAAATTTAAATTTTCATTAACAAAAATCACCAAGGACAACATCTGCAAGGAGTTTGTATGTTCTCCCTGTGTTTGCATGGGTTTCCTCTGGGTTCTCCGGTTTCCTCCCACATTCCAAAGAGATACTGATAGAGAATTTAGATTGTAAGCCCCATCGGAGACAGCGATGATAATGTATGCAAACTGTAAAGCGCTGCAGAATATGTTGGCGCTATATAAATAAAATATTATTATTTTTATCACTCTAGATACAACAGTCACAGCAAGGTAGCAGAGAACCCACAATGTGTCTCAAACTCACAATGACATGCTGAGGGTACAGTTTGCGAATTACAGCAGCTGAAAGCAATTTCATTGTGGATGGCCACACTATGCACATCCATTTTATTGTGTAACTGTTTGGATGTTAAGGCCGGGGTCACACTGGCGACAAAATTGGACGACTGCAAAGCGATGAAATGTCGCATTTCAGTCGGACCAATGTTAATCTATGGAGCAGCTCCGAGTATCAGATTATTTGTGGTCCGTTTTAAACGTGCGAGTGCAATCGCAGCATGCTGCGATTATCACCGATTGTGGGTCGACAATCGCCAATGCAAGTCTATGGGTGCGATGAAAAATCGGATTACAAACGGACCGCATGTGTGACTTGCGATTAAATAGCACCACTATTCCAGGTGACAGGAAATTGCATCAGTAATTGTCAGGAAGGCTTCACATGCTAATTAGGCTACCAGATATCAAATCAAAACAGAAAAATGCCTCCACGGAGTCCAGAACCATGGGCACACACATTAATGTCGAAATGTTAATATTTCTGGTCCAGGAGAGGCCAGAACTTTGGGACCAGCGAGATGCCCATTACTCCAACAGGTCGCGCAAGGAGGCGGCTTGGAGGAGAATATGTGGGCAAATGTTCCCGGATTTTGCAGACAGATCTAGGGAGGACCAAGAACGCATAAGTAAGTTCAATAATTACAACCCTACTAACATTTTGTTATTGCTCTGTATGTGCCAACAACAATATGATATAATGTACCTCTAGCCTTATATTGTCCCAAACCTCAATTACTATAAAACGCTTTACAATGTTTAAAGCCACATTATAATGTGACTACAGAAACAACATCCCAATATACAGTACACATTCATCAGTAATGGTCGCCTACTTAGGGTGTAAAATGTTTGTAGCCACCTTGATCACACATGAAATGTGTAGGTCATGTACTTCATCTGTGTCCCTTCTGTTAAGGCCATAGCTCTGTCCCAAAGTTATGCTATTTGTTCTTACACATACCTCATACAGCTATGTTTCTATGCATGTACCCTTCTACTATGATCTTGTTAGTTTGCCACCATACAACTTTTGTGGTGTTGTGTACACATAACAGCCCAAACAAATAAAATGTTGATGGTGATAGGTACAGATTTATTACATATTTTAGAAGCCCATATAAGTAATGTTTTTGTTATTTTTGTGTGTCATTTTGCAGTGACAGATGTCACAAGGTGGTGGCGCAGCTGTCGTGATTGCTACCGCAGAGAGAGGCAGCTGAGGGGGTGCAGTGGGGCATCAGGAAGCAGCAAACGGAAGTATGTGTGCTTCGATCGGCTGAATTTTCTGGCGCCAGTTATGAATCTGCGAGCGTAAGTGCATGTCTGTAGAAAGGCTAGTACTGGTTTGAATATAAAATATTAATAGTGTTTTTTGTTTTCCTCTATAGCACCGAGTCAAACCTTACAGAGAGACAGACTGCTTCGGACTCGGAGGCAGTAATAGACCCCGTGGGGGATGTTGTTGAGGAGGCAGGCCCTTCCTCGGCAGCTACGTCCTCCAGTCAAGCAGCAGCACCACCACGACCACCACCACCAGCAGCAGAGGAGTCGGAAAGCTTGCCTCCACAGCAAGAAGACAATCCCCTGAGCAGCAGCCCTACTAGGCCGCAGGATGTGTCTTCGCCACCTTCCATCATTCCAAGGCGAGCCAGGTGCAGAAGAGAAGGAGTTGGGTCTGGGACAAGGAGGCAGGTGGACAGTGGAGTTCTGGACTATTTGTCCAATGCTGCCCATGATGATGGGGAGGAGGCATTTGGATGCAGTCTTGCTCGCTACCTCAGGGGTATTCCATGTGAGCACAGACTGCAGATCAGAGGTGGAGTACAAATTCTTCTAGATGCAGGCACCCCACCAAATGATCCCAACACCGTATTAGATTTTCTCGAAAGGTGGCAGCTTTCGTCTGAAAATGTACTACGGTTGTTGGGAAGCCAGCGAAGGGAGTCTGCTTCAGCCTCTGATCCTTCTCCTCATCATCAAGCTCCTCCTCCACCTCCTCCTTGTGTTCCACAGATACCAACTCCTCCTCCACAACCTCCTTCCTACCAACCTGTATCGCACCAGGTACAACAGATGGGACAGAGTGGCCATTCCCAATATGCCCACTTGAACATACCCAATGTTGTTGGCTGGCCACAACAAGGGTATGGTCGACATGGGCATATTGGGGGTATAGTCAAAGTGGGCAGTCCTATACTTATGACTACCCACAACAGTTTCCCATGTTCCCCTACCCAAACCCCCATCAGGATCCAGCCAGAAGCATACAGCAAACAGGCCATTCTGCCACCACTCACGGTGACACACTGGTTGTAGATCCCTCAACCCAACCCACACAACCTGGGCCTCCACCTTCACCACCCCCCACCTACCATAACTTGTAGGTCTGATTTAGTTACTCATTTCTTTGAGTCATTTTGTTATGTTGTTGACATTTATGACTGCTGTCAATTTTCGTTACAAAAAAGTTATTAAGCCCTTTGGACATATTTGATAGCGACAAAAAAATACCAAAAATATAAAAAGTGTTAAGTCGCAAAGCTTGTATGTTATTATTATTAGACCTGATGGGCTGGGTAACGTGTAAACAACATGAGAGTACAAACACCACAACAACAACAAGGAGGTCAAGCAAAAATGGTTTATGGGAGAAATTAATAAGCACACTACATAGATAAGGCCTCTTCTTGCCAGGGAGTAGCACCCTCAGGGGACACAAAATAATTAGTGAACACATCATGTACTTTTAGGCCAGAAAGTGGACGATGGGGATGGATGAGGGGTCTCATAGGCATAGACACATTACCAGACCCAAGGTCAGCAACATCAGGTGAGGAGCATTCATGCATTCTACAGAAGTTATGTAGGATCACACATGCTTTGACTACCACATTTACATTAGCTTCACTCAGTTGAATGGCTGATTGTAGTATCCGCCATTTAGCACACAGAATACCAAAGGTGTACTCCACCAGACGTCGTGCACGTGAAAGGCAAAAATTAAAGATTCTCCGCCGATGGTTCAGATTGCGACGGGGATATGGCCTCATAACATGACGTGTGAATTGAAACGCCTCATCCGCTACAATAACATAAGGCACTGGTTCCAGATTGGAGTCTGTAAGTTGACTTGGTTGTGGTAGGTCCAATTGGTTATTGCCTAGCCGCCGACCCATAATGGAAGAATTGAAGACTCTGGAGTCTCCAGTCCTTCCTTAGGCCCCAATGTCTACAATTATAAACCTGTAGTGAGTGTCGACCAAGGCCAACAACACTACAGAAAAAAATTGTTTATAATTGTAGAATTGGGAGCCTGAGTTGGGCGGCTTACGCACACGAATGTGCTTCCCGTCCAGTGCTCCCATACAATGTGGAAACTGGCACGTTTCTTGAAATCCCCGTGCAATTGGCAACCAGTCACACATTTAGGGCTCAGGCATGACCTCTTGATGTAGTCTGGACCAAATTTCAACACAAGTAGAGCGGACTATGCCTGAAATGGTGGATTTACCAATTAAGAACTCTAAGTGCAGAGCAGCGTATAACAGGCCAGTGGAAAGGAACCTGCAAAACACAAAAAAGACAAAACATGTACACATCAGCACGCAAAACAAGAACCACAGCATTCACAATACTTACAATGCTTCACTTTGTGAAAGCATGCATGCACTAAATGCTATTACAAGGCATGCCTTCTGTGGGTTATGCACAAGCAAATAATTAAGATGGGTAAGTGTGTGAAAAACATTACTGACAATAACTTAATACTAAGTCTGGTACAACACTTGGAAAGTAGCTATGTTGAGGCAAACATCATCAACATATCGTTGAAAAACATACCGTAATGTTAGGAGAAGACGTTCCTCAGCAGAAATAGCTGGTCGCATCCTGGTGTCCTGAAATGTGATCCCAGGGCGCACAATCTCCAGGAACTTATCGATGGTAGCAAGGCTCATTCGACAATATTGAAAAACTTGTCGCCATGGCTATGCAGCGAGGGATAGAGATGGTGGAAATGGCCTTTACTTATCCTTCGCCTCAAAAGTGGATGGACCCACATTCTTCTGCACCTTCTGGGATCTGCAATCACAGGGTATGGCTCCCCAAACCGTCGGGATATAACCCAATTGAACAGCACACGCTCAGTGGTACTAAATATCAGTCTGTCGCTCATGTTTGTGACAAAGCTGCAAGACAGCACTAAGCACAAGTAACCAAATGAGACCAGTGCAAAGGTGGGAGGGTCACACCTGTTGTAGACCTCTTAAATATGGCTCTGCCTGATGATTTAAATTATTATCAGGCCTCAAAACCGTTATTTGTCCATTTTGGTAAGCTGCCCCAAAAAATTCGCTCGTCGGATGTAAATCGGATGTTACCCGTACGCTCAGATGCGACTAAATTGCATCATTCCTGGAAAATCGGATGACAGACGGATGAATGTTCATGAAAGTTTTGTGCGATAATCGACCGTCTAAAATGGTCCGATTTGTTAGACGGTGTGTGTGACCCCAGCCTAATAATGAAAATGCTTTTAACCCCTTAATGACCAGAGCTATTTTGGTTTTGAATTTTCATTTTTCCATAACTTTCCTATTTTTTGGTCAAAATGGCCATGTGAGGGCATGCGGTTTGCGGGACAAGTTGTACCTTTGAACAACACCATCGGTTTTACCCTGTCGTGTACTCGAAAAAGGGAAAAAAATTCCAAATGTGGTGAAATTGCAAAAAAGTGCAGTCCCAGTTTTTTGGAGGTTTTTTTTTCACCATGTTCACTAAATGCTACAACTGTATATACACATATGAACATAGTTCTGGTAATTTGACATATGAGAATCTACATGAAATTGGAACTCAAATCAAGGCACAAACCAAAAATTCATGTGTAAAGTCACAACGTACCGTTTCCAAGTTGAGGAAATCTATACAAGATAAAGTGTCACATCTCCATAGCCGGATAGATGTCTGAAAAATAACCTTTTTTGTATATAGACAAATAAGTGGTGAGTGGCAACAGGTGAGCTAGGATCCCAGATTTATGATATAAAGCATGCATACCCTTTTGTATGGATGACCTCGCCGAATTGTTTAGATATTGTGCAGCCTATAGATGAAAGGAGGGATCATATACTGTGATCCACTGTCGTGGGGGAGTAACAATTAAGAGTGACGGCTATTAATGGAAAAGGCATACCCTTATAGTGCTTGTAGGGATATCACCGATACAGCCTCTAATGTGCCGTCTGAAATGAAATACTCCATAATGAAGCGACTTGGTAAACCGCCATATATAAAGAAAGAAACATAGCGGTAAGCTTACTCACCCAACTGCAGTGACTGACGCGGGGTCCGCCGCTTGTCAGTGACTATGTGGCGTGTGTGCGATCTATTTGTAATGGTGAGAGGAGACCATGCGATAGCGGTATGTCTCGCATCGCATGGTCTCCTCTCACCATTACAAATAGATCGCACACACGCCACATAGTCACTGACAAGTGGCGGACCCCGCGTCAGTCACTGCAGTTTATATATGGCGGTTTACCAAGTCGCTTCATTATGGAGTATTTCATTTCAGACGGCACATTAGAGGCTGTATTGGTGATATCCCTACAAGCACTATAAGGGTATGCCTTTTCCATTAATAGCCGTCACTCTTAATTGTTACTCCCCCACGACAGTGGATCACAGTATATGATCCCTCCTTTCATCTATAGGCTGCACAATATCTAAACAATTCGGCGAGGTCATCCATACAAAAGGGTATGCATGCTTAATATCATAAATCTGGGATCCTAGCTCACCTGTTGCCACTCACCACTTATTTGTCTATATACAAAAAAGGTTATTTTTCAGACATCTATCCGGCTATGGAGATGTGACACTTTATCTTGTATAGATTTCCTCAACTTGGAAACGGTACGTTGTGACTTTACACATGAATTTTTGGTTTGTGCCTTGATTTGAGTTCCAATTTCATGTAGATTCTCATATGTCAAATTACCAGAACTATGTTCATATGTGTATATACATTATTTTCTGTTTTGTGATTTTTTGTTTTAAAGGTTTTCATTACCTGTAATAGGAGGCAATTGAGAAAGGCACAGTTGTTGCCAAAACGTCTTGCCAATTCAAAACCGTACTAATTGTCCACAATAAATATCATTGGTGATCCATATTACATTAAGTTGAGTGCCTGATTTCATTACATTATATACTGGTTTGGGACCCTAATCTGGCACCTTCACCTACCTAGCAGTGCACACGTTATCCTATTATTAAATGCTACAACTGACCTGCCATTATGATTTTCCAGGTCATTACGAGTTCATAGACACCAAACATGTCTAGGTTCTTTTTTATCTAAGTGGTGAAAAAAAATCCAAACTTTGTTAAAAAAAAAAAAATTTGCGCCATTTTCCGATACCCGTAGCGCCTCCATTTTTTGTCATCTCGGGTTAGTTGAGGGCTTATTTTTTGCATGCCGAGCTGACATTTTTAACCCCTTTATTCCACCGGACGTAATATTCCGTCCATGTGACCCTGGACCTCATTTCCCATGGACGGAATATTACGTCCAGGGCGATCAGCTGCGCTCCCGGGGGATTATCACAGCTGACACCCGGGACTGTGTGTCAGGAGCGCACATAATTTGGCCATCTTATGCGCTAAGACTTCTCAATTTTTCATATTTCTAAGGCAGTGATGCAATTCATTTTTCATATTTCGTGTTTGCAAGCTATAGCGCTACAGTGTGCTACCCTTTTTTTCTTGTATGTGCATGAGTTGGTGACTCTGGGTTTAGCACCTGTTCACACTGGATCTAAGTTTGGATGTGCCGGTCAGTTTTTTGATATGTATTCATTTACCTTCTACCTGAGCACTCCACCTGTTGGTCACAGGCTTTTTAATTACACCAGGTTCATTACCCCTCCACAGAGATGTAGATTTTAGTCTTAAGAGAGGACTCATATGTTCCCATGCAGACAGACTTTTCTAAAGCGAGGATTGGCATTAGTTAGGACCTGATATACGAGAAGAGCCTTGACGTGGCTATCAGGCACACATAATTTGGCCATCTTATGCGCTAAGACTTCTCAATTTTTCATATTTCTAAGGCAGTGATGCAATTCATTTTTCATATTTCGTGTTTGCAAGCTATAGCGCTACAGTGTGCTACCCATTTTTTCTTGTATGTGTGTCAGGAGCGGTCACGGACCGCTCCAGGCACATTAACCCCTGGCACACCGCGATCAAACATGATTGAGGTGTACCAGGGGCACAGGGGAGCATCGCGCAGGGAGGGGGCTCCCTGCAGCACGCTCCCCTGAGACCCTCAGAACAGCGCGGTGTGTCGCGCTGTTCCGAGGGACTCTCCTCCCTCCAAGGACCCGGATCCAAGATGGCCGCCGGGTCCTGCAGGAAGGCGGCTTCCTCAGTGCCTGCTGAGAGCAGGCACTGAGAAACCTGCAGCACTGCCAGAGCGATCGCTGGTATGACAGAGTGCTGTGCACACTGTCACACCAGCGATCTCACCCTACACAGTGATGTCCCACCCTGAGACAAAGTATAAAAGTTAAAAAAATAAAAATAAAAAGTGTAAAAAAAAAAATAAAAAAATATTCCCCAATAAATTCATTTATTCCTGTAAATAAAAAAAACAAAACATTAAAAGTACACATATTTGGTATCGCCGCGTCCGTAACGACCCCCCCTATAAAACTGTCCCACTAGTTAACCCCTTTAGTGAACCCCTTAAAAGAAAAAAAAAAACAAAGCAAAAATCAATGCTTTATCATCATACCGCCGAACAAAAAGTGGAATAACACGCGATCAAAAAGACCGATATAAATAAACATGGAAACGCTGAAAACGTCATCTTGTCCCTCAAAAAATGAGCTGCCATACAGCATCATCAGCGAAAATATAAAAAAGTTATAGCTCGCAGAATAAAGCGATGCAAAAATAATAATTTTTTATATAAAATTGTTTTTATTCTATAAAAGCAACAAAACATAAAAAAATGATATAAATGAGGTATCGCCGTAATCGTACTGACCCGAAGAATAAAACTGCTTTATCAATTTTACCACACGCGGAACGGTATAAACGCCTCCCCCAAAAGAAATTCATTAATTGCTGATTTTTGTTCATTCTAACCTCCCAAAAATCGAAATAAAAAGCGATCAAAAAATGTCACGTGCTCAAAAATGGTAACAATAAAAACGTCAACTCGTAACGCAAGAAATAAGACCTCACATGACTCTGTGGGCCAAAATATGCAAAAATTATAGCTCTCAAAATGTGGTAATGCAAAAACTATTTATTGCAATAAAAAGCGTCTTTTAGCGTGACAGCTGCCAATCATAAAAACCCGCTATAAATAGTAAATCAAACCCCCTTTATCACCCCCTTAGTTAGGGAAAAATAATAAAATTAAAAAAATGTATTTATTTCCATTTTCCCATTAGGGTTAGGGTTGCGGCTAAAGTTAGGGTTAGGGTTGGCGCTAAAGTTAGGATTAGGGTTAGGATTAGGGTTAGGGGTGTGTTAGGGTTAGGTTTGTGGTTAGGGTTGGGACTAGGGTTAGGGGTGTGTTGGGGTTAGGGTTGGAGTTAGAATTGGGGGGTTTCCGCTGTTTAGGCACATCAGGGGCTCTCCAAATGTGGCATGGCATCTGATCTCAATTCCAGCCAATTCTGCGTTGAAAAAGTCAAACGGTGCTCCTTCACTTCTGAGCTCTGCCATGCGCCCAAACAGTAGTTTACCCCCACATATGGGGTATCAGCGTACTCTGGACCCCAAGAGTTATTGTGCAATTTGCCCTATTTCTTCTGTTACCCTTGGGAAAATAAAAAACTGGGGGCGAAAATATCATTTTTGTAAAAAAAAAAATATGATTTTTTTGTTTTTACGGCTGTACGCTGTACGTTATAAACTTCTGTGAAGCACTTGGGGCTTCATAGCGCTCACCACACATCTAGATAAGTTCCTTGTGGGGTCTATTTTCCAAAATGGGGTCACTTGTGGGGTTTCCATCAGGGGCTCTCCAAATGCGACATGACTCCCCCAGACCATTCCATCAAAGTCTGCAATCCAAAACGTCACTACTTCCCTTCCGAGCCCCAACGTGTGCCCATACAGTAGTTTTCTCCCACATATTGGGTATTAGCGTACTCAGGACAAATTGGACAACAACTTTTGGGGTCCAATTTCTCCTGTTACCCTTGTGAAAATAAAATATTGGGGGCGAAAAAATCATTTTTGTAAAAAAAAAAAGGATTTTTTATTTTTACGGCTGTACATTATAAACTTCTGTGAACCACTTTGGGGTTCAAAGTGCTCACCACACATCTAGATAAGTTCCTTGTGGGGTCTATTTTCCAAAATGGGGTCACTTGTGGGGATTTCCATCAGGGGCTCTCCAAATGCGACATGACGCCCCCAGATCATTCCATCAAAGTCTGCAATCCAAAACGTCACTACTTCCCTTCCGAGCCCCAACGTGTGCCCATACAGTAGTTTTCTCCCACATATTGGATATTAGCGTACTCAGGACAAATTGGACAACAACTTTTGGGGTCGAATTTCTCCTGTTACCCTTGTGAAAATAAAATATTGGGGGCGAAAAAATCATTTTAGTAAAAAAAAATAAAGAAGATTTTTACGGCTGTACGTTCTAAACTTCTGTGAAGCACTTCGGGGTTCAAAGTGCTCACCACACATCTAGATAAGTTCCTTGAGGGGTCTAGTTTCCAAAATGGTGTCATTTGTCGGGGGTTTCCACTGTTTAGGCAGATCAGGAGCTCTCCAAACACGACATGGCATCCAGCCAATTCTGCGTTGAAAAAGTCAAACGGCGCTCCTTCCCTTCCAAACTCTGCCATGCACCCAAACAGTGGTTTACCCCCACACATGGGGTATCAGCGTACTCAGGACAAATTGCACAATAACTTTTGGAGTCTTGTTACCCTTGGGAAAATAAAAATTGTGGTGAAAAGATCATTTTTGTGGAAAAAATATGATTTTTTAATTTTACGGCTCTACGTTATAAACTTGTGTGAAGCACTTGGGGGTTGAAATTGCTCATCATAGATCTAGATAAGTTCCTTAGGGGCATGCAAAATTGGAGAAAAATGAAGCAAACAGGTGAACGAAGTAAAAAAGGGTATAAATTTTATTGATCACAATAAAGAGGTATAGAAACACAGTACAAAAAAATTAAATGATAAGACAAAACATACAGGACAAACCCAAGTAAGAAACCAAGGCAATGAACCCCCAGAGAGACCCCAAAAGGTCACAGAAGTATCACTACATAGTAAATTGATATACAGGGGATAATCCCTCTAAAGTGCCAGTGCATCCATGTATGATACTGCAAATGGGTGAAAGCTTTATTGTGTTCAATAAAATTTATACCCTTTTTTACTTCGTTCACCTGTTTGCTTCATTTTTCTCCTATTTTGCATGTATTTTTGAAGCGGGTGTTTCCCCTTTTTTGTAGCCATATGTATACTCCCACGGCAGGCATTATTTTCATGCCACTATGGGGGCTTATTATGATCAAGTTCCTTAGGGGTCTAGTTTCCCAAATGGGGTCACTTGTGGGGGGTTTCCACTGTTTAGGCACATCAGTGGCTCTCCAATTGCAACATGGCGTCCAATCTCAATTCCAGCCAATTTTGGTTGGAAAAAGTCAAATGGTGCTACTTCCATTCCGAGCTCTGCCGTGCGCCCAAACTGTGGTTCCCCCCACATATGGGGTATCAGCGTACTCAGGACAAATTGGACAACAACTTTTGGGGTTCAATTTCTCCTGTTACCCTTGGGAAAATAAAAAATTAGTGACTAAAAGATAATTTTTGTGGGAAAAAAATAGGATTTTTTATTTTCATGCCCGGGCATTACAAACTTGTGTGAAGCACTTGGGGTTTCAAAGTGCTCACCAAAGATCTAGATAAGTTCCTTAGGGGTCTAGTTTCCAAAACGGGGTCACTTGTGGATGGTTTCCACTGTTTAGGTTCATCTGGGGCACTGCAAACGGAACATGACCCCCATCAACGTCTGCATTCCAAAACATTACTATTTTCTTTCCAAGCCCTGCCGTGCGCCCAAACAGTTCCCCCCCACATATGGGGTATCAGCGTACTCAGGAAAAATTGGACAACAACTTTTGGGGTCCAATTTCCTTGGGAAAAATCAAAAATTTGGGACTAAAAAATCATTTTTGTGGAAAATTGTTTTGTTTTTTTTTTCACACCCAGGCATTATAAACTTTTGTGAAACACTTGGGGTTCAAAGTGCTCACAACAGATCTAGATAAGTTCCTTAGGGGGTCTAGTTTCCAAAATGGTGTCACTTGTGGGGGGTTTCCACTGTTTAGGTGCATCAGGGGCTCTCCAAACGCGACATGGCATCCAATCTCAATTCCAGCCAATTTTAGTTTGAAAAAGTCAAACGGCGCTCCTTCTCTTATGAGCTCTGCCATGTGCCCAAACAGTGGTTTCCCCCCACATATGGGGTATCGGTGTACTCAGGAGAAATTGCACAACAACTTTATCTGTCCATTTTCTCCTTTTACCCTTGTGAAAATAAAAAAAAAGTTTGTAAAAGATCATTTTTGTGGCTAAAAAGTTAAATATTCATTTTTTCCTTCCACGTTGCTTCAGCTCCTGTGAAGCACCTGAAGGGTTAATAAAATTCTTGAATGTGGTTTTGAGTACCTTGAGGGGTGCAGTTTTTAGAATGGTGTCACTTTTGGTTATTTTCTGCTATTGTTATTTATTAACTATTTTGTGTGACAAATTTCTCTGTTTTAAGGGAATAAAAATTCAAAGTTTGAAAATTGCAAAATTTTCAAAATTTTTGCCATATTTGCGTTTTTTTCAAAAATAAACGCAAGTTATATCGAAGAACCGACCACTGGGTGGCGCTCACAGCAAACCGGCACTGACAACCATAGAGGTCTCCGGGAGACCTCCGGTTATCATGCCAACGGTGGATTTCCAGCGCAAGTGCCAGAAGCATTGTTAAATGCCGCTGTCAGCGTTTGACAGCGGCATTTAACAGGTTAATAGCCACGAGTGGATCGCCATTCCACCTGCAACTATTGCGGGCACATGTCAGCAGTTCAAAACAGCTGACATGTCCCAGGAAAGATGTGGGCTCACCGCCGGAGTCCGACATCGGCGTACAATTGCGCCCGATGTCGGAAAGGGGTTAAAATTAGTAGAAAAAGACTGAACATGTGAACAGCAATGTCATATTCACAAATCGTTATGTTATGTTAATTTTTTAATCGGCTTTACAGCACTTTTTCACTTGGCTTACAGGCGTTAACTGCTTGAAATACAAGTTGTGTACACATACTCTAAGGCTGGGGTCAGACACAACTACAAAAAATCGGACCGTTTTAGTCGGTCGATTATCGGAACAAAATGAAAACATCACACATCCTTCTGGCATCCGATTTTCCTTCAAAGATGCGATTTAGTCGCATGTGTGTGTACCTTGTAACATCCGATTTTCATCCGACTTGCGAAAATTTCTCGCAGGCTTGCAAAACTGACATATAATGGATCCAAAAGAATAGTATTTAAATCACAAAAGAAAGAATAGATATATACACATAGAACACATATATATATATATATATATATACATGTCATTGTGACATATATATATACATATATTTATAGTTCTTACACTTCTACATACTGTAATAGCCGCTAATTCAATTGCCGGCTTTTGTGAAATCACAGAAGCCGACATGAAATGATACATTGTTTAGACACAGTTAACCATGTCATTTCCTGTATTTTGATATATGGTTTGAACTTACAATTACATAAGTGTATGTGTGCCAAATTTCAGACATGTAGGGTTAATTAAAGGTGTAAATTCGTTGAAAAAAAATGCGTGGGCTCCCGCTGTATTTTCTCCACCAGACAGACAAAGCAAGCGAGTGGGGGCAGATAATAATAGCCTAGGGAGGGTACATTTTTTTTGTGCCCCCCCTGGCTACTAACATCTGCCCCCAGACACCCCAGAAAGGGCAAATCTATAATTAGATTTGCCCTTTCTGGCACTTTGCCCGTCTATTCCCATTGCCCTGTAGCGGTGGCGAATGGGTTAATAAGGGGTTACAGCCACCTTGCAATTGAAAGGTGACTGTAAGCCAGGTTAATAATTGAGAGCTGTCAATTAGACAACTATCAATTATTAATCCTATTGTATGAAAGAAAAATCAAACACACACAGTTTAATAAAAAAGTTTAAAGAAATAATCACACAGTTTTTGACCATATTTTATTTTCCTGCTAAAACCATTTCCTGTAATAAAAATAAAATAAAAAAGCAAAATTATTCTTACCAATCCGATGTACAGTCAGGTCCCACGGTGTAATCCATCAGAAAGGGTTAACAGGTTACAGTAAGCAGAGAGCTAATGCTGTCTCCGAGCTGTAACCTCCTGAATGAATAACTTCCTCTACTAGCGAAAGGAGAGGAAGAGATGAATGAATGGAGCTTAATTGATTTATTGCCACTTTCACTTGAGTGACCTGACCTAAGGTGAAAGTGGGACACAATCAATTAAGCTTCATTCATTAATCACATCCTCTCCTGTCGGCAGGAGATAAGCTCATTCATTCAGGAGCTATCAGCTGAGCACGCAGCATTAGTTGCGCTGATTAGCTGATTGCTAGTTAACCCTTTGTGAAGGATTACATCGTGGGACGTGACAGATCGCCAGATAGGTAAGAATAATGTTGTTTTATTATTTTATATTTATTTTAGGAGATCAAGGGCCTCGCACGGATTAAGAGTAAAATAAAAGATGGTCTAAAAAATGTGTTTTTATTTCATTAAAATTATTTATTCTTAAAGTGTGTGTTTTTTTATTTACTTCAATAGGATTAATAATTGATAGTTGTCTAATTGACAGCTCTCAATTATTAACCTGGCTTACAGTCACCTTTCAATTGCAAGGTGGCTGTAACCCCTTATTAACCCATTCGCCACCGCTACAGGGCAATGGGAATAGACGGGCAAAGTGCCAGAAAGGGCAAATCTAATTATAGATTTGCCCTTTCTGGGGTGTCTGGGGGCAGATGTTAGTAGCCAGGGGGGGGGGCACAAAAAAAATGTACCCTCCCTAGGCTATTATTATCTGCCCCCACTCGCTTGCTTTGTCTGTCTGGTGGAGAAAATACAGTGGAGCCCACGCATTTTTTTCAACGAATTTACACCTTTAATTAACCCCTACATGTCGGAAATTTGGCACACATACACTTATGTAATTGTAAGTTCAAACCATATATCAAAATACAGGAAATGACATGGTTAACTGTGTCTAAACAATGTATCATTTCTGTTGTGAATAGGCTGGAAATGAGTTCTGAGCAGAAGCTCCCTCTGGTGGTTACAAACGGTACTGGACTGTCCAGTGAAGATTGTGAGGATTGGGAATCAGGTGTTACTGACTGGTCTTATATAAGGGAGTCGCCTTCCCATCAGAGTTGCCGGTGATCAATTGTTCTGGTCTCAATCCTTGATTCCTGTTTCCTTGGTAGCCTGCTGTGTCGTGTCTGAATCTCCTGCTAACAGATAAGACATTTTCTTCTTTTTGTTTTTGTGCTTGATTTTTGCATTTTGTCCTGCACTTCTGTGGGGGCCTTCAGGGTCCCTCCTGGGGGCTTTTGCCCTTTCAGTTCTGTTCAGCCACTGATGTTTGTACATTTGCTTTTTCCAGTTTTTTCAGTGGCTGCTGTTTTGTTTTTGGTTACACCAGAGAACTAATTTAGGTGGTAGAGGTCGTGTGATCTCAGGTGTTTTTGAAATTAGCAGAGTTGGTGCTTTTCAGGGTTTTTGGGATTGCAGTAAGTGCCCTTCCGATCCTTTTCTATTTAGTAAGTTTGGGCCCCAGCGTCTGCTCATACTATTTTTTGTCTGTGTCAGTATTTCTTCTTGTCTAACCGCCATTACATGTTTGGGGGCTTTCTATGTTCTTTGGGGATTTGCTCCGGGGCAGATAGCTTTCCTCTTTCTATCTTTAGGTGTAGTTAGTTTCTCAGGCTGTGACGAGGCGTCTATGACCAACGTAGGAACGCTTCACGGCTGCCTCTAGTTGTGGTGGTTAGTCAGGGTACTGCAATCTCATAGTTTCCAACTGCTCTGGTGTATTTCCTTTTTGCCTGCTCTCCTCAGCTACCAAATCATAACAGTATCACCGGCCTAAACTGAAAATTATATGGTACTCACAGAAGGGAAAAATATTGTGGAAAGAAAAAAGTTGTCAGAGTTGTCAGAGATTTTTTTTTTTCTGTTTGTTGCATTTTTTTTCCCTCTGTATCTCTGGGTGCTGAGGAGGATTTTTTTTTCTCTCTCAATGGAGTTTGCACAGTTGTCTGGCCGTGTGGATCAGCTTGCCACTGAAGTTCGGAGTATTGCTATCTATCTTGCTAGGTTGCCTGTTGTAGAACCTAGGATTCCCATGCCAGATTTGTTTTTAGGGGATCGAGCTAAGTTTCTGAATTTCAAAATAACTGTAAATTGTTTTTTGCCTTAAAATCTAAGTCCTCAGGGAACGCAGCGCAGCAGGTTCAAATTGTCATCTCTCTCCTGTGCGGCGACCCTCAGGATTGGGCTTTTTCCCTGACACCTGGGGATTCTGTTTTGAGTGATGTTGATGCGTTTTTTCAGGCTTTGGGGTTATTGTACGATGAGCCTAATGTCACTGATCAAGCTGAAAAAACTTTGTTGGCATTAAGTCAGGGGCTTGAGGACGCTGACTTATACTGTCAGAGATTCCGTAGGTGGGCAGTCCTGACCAAATGGAATGACGACGCTTTGGCAGCTCTTTTTCGGAAGGGACTGTCAGATAATGTAAAGGATGTTATGGTGGGATTCCCTGTTCCCTCTGGTCTCAATGATTCTATGTCATTAGCAATTCAAATTGACAGACGTTTGCGTGAGCGGAAAGGTATGCGTGGAATAATGTTGCCTTGTGAACCTGCTTCTGAATCCATGCAGTGTGATAGAGTGGTTTCTGGAGCACAGCGTCATGATTTTCGAAAGCGCAATGGGTTATGTTTCTACTGTGGTGATGCCTATTATGCTATTTCAGTCTGCCCTAAGCGGGAAGACGTTTTGCACGCTCAGTTGTCTTGGGTAGTGTTCAGACTAAGTTTTTATTAACTGTTACCCTGATATGCTCTCTGTCCTCATTTTCTGCTCAGGCTTTTGTTGATTCTGGAGCAGCTATTAACCTGATGGATTTTGATTTTGCTAAACGTTGTGGGTTTCCCTTGATACCCCTACGGAAGTCTATTCCCCTACTGGGGATCGATTCTACCCCTTTGGCTGAGAATAAACCTCAGTTCTCTACTCAGGTGATAATGAGGGTAGAACCTGGTCATCAGGAGAGTTGCAAATTTTTGGTTCTGTATAATCTGCATGACATTATCGTACTGGTTTCCCTTGGTTACAGTCTCATAATCCTGTTTTGGATTGGAAATCTGTGTCTGTTACCAGTTGGGGCTGCCAATGTGTTAATACCAATACTCCTGTTTTTTCTGCCTCCCCCAGGCTCAGGATGTTCCTGACTTTTTGATTGATTTTTCTGATGTGTTTAGCGAAAGTAAATCTGCATCCTTACCTCCCCATAGGAGCTATGACTGCGCTTGTCATGTATAGTGTACAGTTCCTATAGCGTCTTGTGCTTGGGTGCGAGGAAAACACAGGAGACATAGGTTGAAATGAAATGACTTGTATTACTTCATACAAGCATGCTGAAAAGTTCACACAGTTTGCAGGAACAGCGACAGGAGACACAGCAGGCCAGAGTAACTTCAAGCACTACAATAAATCTCCAAAGCAGGTTCAGGATCTCTTTTCTGTACCGTCATTCCTCTGCAAACATGGATTCACCAAACAGCAGGTTTCCAGAGTCCAAAAGTGTTCCAAGGTTCCTCAGTAGGGAATAGCTGGAGTACAAGACCAAGGTTTCCAGGAGTCAGGTCACAGACTGACTGAGGCTTGATTCAGGAGCACTGATTGTTCAGCTGAGGCTGCTTAAGAAGCAAGAGGGAAGAATCAGGGCGGGAACATGAAAACTGAAACTCCATATTAACTGAGGGCAAGAGCTGCAGAAAGACAGAAAGCAAAATGGCCGACGGAAAACTGAGTTTCAAGGAACATGTCAACAGAGACAAAGAACCTTACATTACTCCCCCCTTAGGGACAACCTCCGGATGACCTCAGACCAGGCTTGTCAGGGTACCTCTGATGAAACTGGCGGAGCAGGCGAGGAGCATTTACATTATTGACTGGTTCCCATGAGTTGTCCTCCACTGGGTAGCCCTGCCATTTAATCAAATATTGCAACTGATTTCTGTACAACCTGGAATCTAGAATCCTTTCCACCATAAATTCTTCCTGACCATCGACCAGCACTGGGTCAGGGCAAGGAGAAGAACGTCCAGGAAACGTATTGGGTGTTGCAGCCTTTAGTAGGGATACATGAAAGACAGGGTGGATTCTCATAGTTCTGGGCAGTTGAAGACAACAAGCAACAGCACTTATAATCTTACTGATCTTATAAGGTCCAATGTACTTATGTCCCAATTTAGACGATGGAATCTTTAATTTAAGATTTCTGGTTGACAGCCAGACCAAATCTCCTACCTTGAAAGCTGGGGCAGGTTTACGAAATTTATCTGCTGCTTTCTTGTACCTTTCCTGAGCCAATTCTAGATTTTCCTTTAGAAGATCCATATTCTTTTGTAAAGAAGTGATTCTTTCAGCCACTGCCGGCAAGGGCGTATCTATGGGAAATCGAGGAAGAATGTTAGGATGATAACCTAGATTGGAGTAAAAAGGAGACTGCTTAGTGGAGGCGCTCTGAGAGTTGTTATAAGAGAACTCAGCCAGTGGAAGTAGATCCACCCAATCATCCTGTAGGTGGCAGATAAAACAGCGGAGATACTGCTCCAGGGTCTGATTGGTTCGTTCTGTCTGTCCATTAGTCTGAGGATGAAAAGCAGAAGAAAGGTTTACTTTAATGTCCAATGCTGCACAGAAATTTTGCCAAAACCTTGAAGTGAATTGCACCCCTCAATCCGAAATGACCTCATCCGGTACTCCATGTAAGCGAAACACATTCTTAATCATCAAGTCTGATGTCTGTTTTGCAGTGGGTAAGCCGACACAAGGAATAAAATGAGCTGCCTTTGTTAGACGGTCAACCACCACTAGAATGGTGTTCTTCCCTTGAGAGGTTGGTAACTCCACAATGAAGTCCATAGAAATGGATCCCCACGGGCGGGACGGGGTGGGAAGAGGTTGCAACAGACCAGTTGGTGAGGAGCGAGGTGTTTTGCATCTTGCACAGACTTCACATGAAGTGACATAGTTTAAAACATCTTTCCTGTAAGTGGGCCACCAAAAGAAACGAGAAAGAAATTCTTGTGTCTTTAGAATTCCCCTATGCCCGGCTATCTTGGAATCGTGGATGAGTTGCAATACTCTCAATCTGACTGTTTCAGGTATATACAGACGTTGTCCCTGAATCCACACACCATTCTTAAAGACAAGACTTACGTCCCTTGGGGGTTGAGCCAACAAAGAATCCGCATGGTATGCTTCCTTGATGTCCTTAAGTAGGTCTTGATTATGAATCACTCCCAGGAATCTAGAGTCAGTAAGAATAGTCTTAGGAGGAGTAAGTGGACGTGTCTCTGCTGAATGAATCCTAGAGAGTGCATCAGCCTTTCCATTGCGCGATCCTGGTCTATAAGAAATGACAAAATTAAATTGGTTTAGGAAAAGATTCCAGCGAGCCTGGCGAGGAGTCAGGCACTTAGCCGACCTGATAAATTCAAGGTTACGATGGTCTGTCAGGACGACTATTTGCTGTGCAGCTCCCTGAAGAAGGTGTCTCCATTCCTTGAAGGCGGCAATAATGGCCAACAATTCTCTATTGCCCACATTGTAGTTCCTCTCAGCCGAACACAACTGCTGGGAAAAGAAGGCACAGGGATGCAAGACATTCTTCTCACCTGTTCTCTGAGAGAGTATAGCTCCTACGGCACAGTCTGAAGCATCCACCTCTATTATGAAGGCAAGCTCGGGGTTGGGATGTACTAAGATAGGTGCGGTGGTAAATTTATCCTTTAAACAGGAAAATGCTTCCTGAGCTTGCGGGGTCCAGGAGAACCTAGACTGTTTCCGGGTAAGTTGGTGATAGGTGACACTACCTCAGAAAAATTCTTAATGAAACGTTTATAGAAGTTGGCAAACCCGATGAAACGCTGCACCTCCTTCACATTTATAGGAATTGGCCAATCCTTGATGGCTTGGGTCTTGCTTCCATCCATACTAATCCCTTGCGTAGATAGTACATACCCCAGAAATTGAATTTCGGTCCTATGGAATTCACACTTTTCAAGTTTGATGTAGAGATGGTTTTGTCTTAGGCGTTCTAAGATCATTCTCACATGTCCATGATGTTCCTCTGTGGAGTTGGAAAAAATTAGAATATCATCCAGATAAATCACCACAAATGTATCTAGGAGATCCCTGAAGATATCATTCACGAAGTTTGGAAAGTGGCTGGGCGGTACTCAGACCAAAAGGCATAACTAGATATTCAAAGTGTCCGTAGCGTGACCTGAAAGCAGTCTTCCATTCATCCCCAGGTCTAATACGGACCAAGTTATAGGCCCCACGGAGATCCAGTTTAGAGAAAATTTTGGCATGCCGCACTCTCTCCAACAACTCAGGGATTAAAGGCAATGGATAACGGTTTCTAATAGTAACCTTATTGAGTTCCCTATAGTCTATGCAGGGTCTCAGAGATCCATCTTTCTTCTTCACAAAGAAGATGGGTGCACCTGCGGGAGATGAAGAGGGCGTATGAAGCCCTTGGCTAAATTTTCGTCTATATAATCCTTCAAAGCTTTTAGCTCGGGCCCCGCTAGGGGTAGATCTTACCAAAAGGTATCTCGGCTCCAGGCAATAATTCAATTGGACAATCATATGGACGGTGAGGAGGAAGCTGATCAGCGTTCTTCTTGTCACATAAATCCACATAGTCCTGGTGTACAGCTGGTAGTTCAGGGACTGACATGGTTCCTTTAGGAACAGAGCAAGCTGAAACTCCTTGACTCATCTGTTTCTCCGGAAAGTGTAATTCCTTGGTCTCCCAGTTAATCGTAGGATTCTGCGCCTGCAGCCATGGTAGACCTAGAATAATGGGAAAGTGGGGAGAAGAGATAAGCATAAAAGACATTTTCTCCTGATGATCTTTACCCATAAGGACCCTCAAAGGCTCTGTTTCTTGATCCACTGGTCCAGAAGTCAGTAGAGAGCCATCCACAGTCTCCATCTGTACTGGAGTAGCCTTCTTCACTGAACGTATCCCCTGTTTCAGAGCAAAGGAGATATCCATAAAATTTCCACTTGCTCCTGAGTCGATCACAGCAGAGCTAGACACCCAGACTGACTCAACCCAGAGTTTGATGGAAAGGAAGCAATGAGAATTGCTTCTTTTACAACTCAGCTGGGACACCGCTGAGGAAACTTGAAAAATTGCAGCGTTTATACCGTCATCGTCCCCAGAACTAACAGAGTTTAAGTCCGAGAAATCAAGATCTCTTGCAGCAGATCTCTCTGGAGCCTGAGGCTCGGACATGACAGAGCTCCTCTCGCAACACTCACAGTGAATGACTGCTGCAGTAGTCTTACGAGAACGGCTGGGGCAGTTTATAATGAAGTGCCCTGACTTACCACAGTAGAAACATAGATTTTCCTTTATACGATGTTCTTTGCGTGCATCACTAACCCGTCTTTGTAAAGAGTCCACCTGCATGGGTTCAGGTTCTGGTTCCCTTGTGATCCTACTCAAAGGTTCCTTAGCTGAGGAGGGAGGTAGTAAAAGGTTAGTGTGATTATTTTCGAACCATCTCTCTTGTCTGCGTTCAGTCAGACGAGCATCAATACGGATACAATAGTTAATAAAGTCACCTAACGCAGTGGGAGGGTCGGCACGAGCAAGTTCATCCTTAATCAGTGGAGACAACCCTTTCCGAAAAATAGATTTTTTAGCGGAAGTGTCCCAAGTGGTATCAAGAGCCCATCTCCTGAAATCCAGGGCATATTCGGCTACTGAACGCTTACCTTGGCGCAAAGTTAACATCGCTGCTTCAGCTGTTGCACCTCGATTGGAGTCATCAAACACCTGCCCCATGGCTGAAATAAAAGCATCAAGGTGATTCAAACAATCATCCTCAGTCTCAATCAGAGGGTTTGCCCACATCAAAGCCTTATTGGTAAGCAACATGATTATAGTAAGCACTTTGGATCGTTCAGTGGGAAATTGTGAAGCATGTGCAGAGAAAAATAAATTGCATTGATTAATAAATCCCCTGAATTTCTCACGTTCACCGCCAAAACGAAAAGGAGGTAATTTGGGGATCCCAGAACTCGGGGTTATGGCAGGAGCCTGGGCTCGTTCCTCTAGAGCCTCAATCCTGGCTCGCAATTCCTGGGTAGTCTGTCCAAACACTTGCAAATTATGATTAGTGAGGTCTTGTAGACTTGCAAAACGGGTTTTTAAAGTCTGTACATCTGAAAGGATTGTATCAGTCACTCCGCAAAGTTCCTTTATGCGGGCCTACATCTTCCAGATCTTTTAAGGCAGAAGTGCTGGAAGGAGAAGAGGAAAGGAAAAAAAAAAACAATAGTGTTTACCTGTGGTAACACTCCAGAGTAAAATTTTAAGGGAATGCGCTCACCTGGAATGGTTGTGAGAAGTCACAACCACTGTCATCACATAAGGTATTAAACGGACATCTGATATCCACAGTCACAGCAGACACGGCTTTCCCAGACCCAGCAGACACTAAACATTGGCTCCTGAATCTTGTCATGTATAATGTACAGTTCCTATAGCGTCTTGTGCTTGGGTGCGAGGAAAACACAGGAGACATAGGTTGAAATGAAATGACTTGTATTACTTCATACAAGCATGCTGAAAAGTTCACACAGTTTGCAGGAACAGCGACAGGAGACACAGCAGGCCAGAGTAACTTCAAGCACTACAATAAATCTCCAAAGCAGGTTCAGGATCTCTTCTCTGTACCGTCATTCCTCTGCAAACATGGATTCACCAAACAGCAGGTTTCCAGAGTCCAAAAGTGTTCCAAGGTTCCTCAGTAGGGAATAGCTGGAGTACAAGTCCAAGGTTTCCAGGAGTCAGGTCACAGACTGACTGAGGCTTGATTCAGGAGCACTGATTGTTCAGCTGAGGCTGCTTAAGAAGCAAGAGGGAAGAATCAGGGCGGGAACATGAAAACTGAAACTCCATATTAACTGAGGGCAAGAGCTGCAGAAAGACAGAAAGCAAAATGGCCGACGGAAAACTGAGTTTCAAGGAACATGTCAACAGAGACAAAGAACCTTACAGCGCTATTGAATTAGTGCCTGGTAGTAAATTCCCTAAAGGTCGCCTTTTTAACTTGTCTGTACCTGAACATGACGCTATGCGGTCTTATATCAAGGAGTCATTGGAGAAGGGTCATATCAGACCATCCTCTTCACCCTTGGGTGCCGGTTTTTTCTTTGTGGCCAAAAAGGATGGTTCATTAAGGCCGTGTATTGATTATCATCTCTTGAACAATATTAATGTGAAATATCAATATCCTTTACCCTTGATCTCTGATCTGTTTTCCAGGGTGAAAAACGCTACTTGGTTTACCAAGCTTGACCTCAGGGGGCATATAACCTTATTCGCATTAAGCACGGGGATGAATGGAAGACGGCATTTAATACCCCTGAAGGGCATTTTGAGTACCTTGTGATGCCCTTTGGGCTCACTAATGCTCCTTCCGTCTTCCAGTCCTTCATGAATGACATTTTCAGGGATTTTGTGGATAAATTTCTGATTGTTTATTTGGATAATATCTTGATTTTTTCCAATGACTGGGACTCTCATGTAAAACATGTTCGGACTGTGTTCCAGATTTTGAGAGAGAATGCTCTGTATGTGAAGGGATCAAAGTGTCTTTTTGGCGTTCAGAGGATCTCATTTCTGGGATTCATTTTGTCTCCATCTGTTATTGAAATGGACCCGGTCAAAGTTCAGGCCATCTGTGATTGGGTCCAACCTACTTCATTAAAGGCTCTTCAAAGATTCTTGGGTTTTGCCAATTTTTATCGTAAATTTATTGGTAATTTCTCTGTTATTGTTAAACCATTAACTGATTTGACCAAGAAAGGTTCTGATGTGGTGAATTGGCCTCTTGAGGCAGTCTCTGCATTTCAGGAACTTAAGCAGAGATTCACTTCTGCTCCTGTTCTACGGCAGCCTGATGTTTCTCTACCATTTCAGGTGGAGGTTGATGCCTCTGAAATTGGGGCAGGTACCGTTTTGTCCCAAAGAGATCCAGAGACCTCTAAAAGTAACCCTTGTGCCTTTTTCTCTCGAAAATTTTCTCCCACTGAACGTAATTATGACGTGGGTAATCGGGAGTTATTAGCCATGAAGGTGGCTTTTGAAGAGTGGAGACATTGGCTGGAGGGAGCCAAACATCAGGTGGTGGTCCTTACGGACCATAAGAATCTAGTTTATCTGGAATCTGCCAAGCGACTTAATCCTAGAGAGGCCAGGTGGGCCTTGTTTTTCACACGTTTTAATTTTGTGGTTTCATTTCTTCCTGGCACTAAAAATGTTAAGGCGGATGCCCTCTCGAGGAGTTTCCTGGCGGACTCTCCTGAGTTATCTGATCCTTCTGTTATTTTGAAAGAGGGTGTAGTTCTTTCCGCCATCTCGCCCAATTTGAGACTGGCTCTGGAGGGGTGTCAGGAGGATAAGCCCGAGCGCTGCCCTGTTGGGAAATTGTTTGTCCCGGACCAGTGGAGAAAGAGTGTAATGTCTGAGATTCATTGTTCCGCGTTGGCCGGTCATCCCGGAATTTTTGGTACCAGAGACTTGGTTAGTCGGTCCTTTTGGTGGTCTACCTTGTCTCGTGATGTCAGGGAGTTTGTGCAGTCCTGCGGGACTTGCTCTCGCTCCAAGCCTTGCTCTCGTTCTAGTGGTTTGTTGATGCCATTACCTGTGCCCAAGAGACCATGGACCCATATCTCTATGGATTTCATTTCCGACCTCCCTGTTTCTCAGAGAATGACCGTCATCTGGGTGATTTGCGATAGGTTTTCCAAGATGATACATCTTGTGCCATTACCTAAGTTGCCTTCCTCCTCTGAATTGGTGCATTTGTTCCTTCAGCACGTGGTTCGTTTACACGGCATTCCTGAGAACATTGTGTCTGACAGAGGAGTCCAGTTTGTTTCCAGATTTTGGAGGACCTTTTGTTCTAAAATTGGTGTTCAATTGTCTTTCTCCTCAGCGTTTCATCCTCAGACCAATTGTCAAACTGAGAGAACAAACCAGACATTGGAGACTTATCTAAGATGCTTTGTGTCTGCTGATCAGGATGACTGGGTCTCTTTTTTGCCTTTGGCTGAGTTTGCTCTTAATAATAGGGCTAGCTCTGCCACTTTGATGTCTCCATTTTTCTGTAATTCTGGGTTTCACCCTCGATTTTCTTCAGGACAGACGGAGGCTTCTGTCTGTCCAGGTGTTGACTCTGTTGTGGAGCGTATGCAACAGATTTGGGACCAGGTTGTGGAGAGGTTGTCCTTCTCTCAGGAGAGGGCCCAGCGGTTTGCTAACCGGCATAGGACTGATGGTCCTCGGTTTTAAAGTGGGGGACTTGGTCTGGTTGTCCTCAAGAAATATTCCTATGAGAGTGGCATCTCCTAAATTTAAGCCTAAGTTCATTGGACCTTATAAGATCATGGAGATTCTTAATCCTGTTTCTTTTCGTTTGCTTCTTCCAGGGACATTTAAGATCCATAACATGTTCCACAAGTCCTTGTTGAAGAGGTTTGTTGAGCCAGTGGTTCCTACTACTGTGCCTCCTGACCCTGTTTTGGTTGAGGGCAATCTGGAGTATGTGGTTGAGAAAATATTGAATTCTCGTTTTTCTAGACGGAAACTCCAGTATTTGGTTAAATGGAGAGGTTATGGTCAGGAAGACAATTCTTGGGTGTTTGCTTCGGACATCCATGCTAGGAGACTCATCCGTGCGTATCATAGAACTCATCCTGACCGACCTGGTTGCTCAAATGAGGGTTCGGTGACCCCTTCCCAAGGGGGGGGTACTGTTGTGAATAGGCTGGAAATGAGTTCTGAGCAGAAGCTCCCTCTGGTGGTTACAAACGGTACTGGACTGTCCAGTGAAGATTGTGAGGATTGGGAATCAGGTGTTACTGACTGGTCTTATATAAGGGAGTCGCCTTCCCATCAGGGTTGCCGGTGATCAATTGTTCTGGTCTCAATTCTTGATTCCTGTTTCCTTGGTAGCCTGCTGTGTCGTGTCTGAATCTCCTGCTAACAGATAAGACATTTTCTTCTTTTTGTTTTTGTGCTTGATTTTTGCATTTTGTCCTGCACTTCTGTGGGGGCCTTCAGGGTCCCTCCTGGGGGCTTTTGCCCTCTCAGTTCTGTTCAGCCACTGATGTTTGTACATTTGCTTTTTCCAGTTTTTTCAGTGGCTGCTGTTTTGTTTTTGGTTACACCAGAGAACTAATTTAGGTGGTAGAGGTCGTGTGATCTCAGGTGTTTTTGAAATTAGTAGAGTTGGTGCTTTTCAGGGTTTTTGGGATTGCAGTAAGTGCCCTTCCTATCCTTTTCTATTTAGTAAGTTTGGGCCCCAACGTTTGCTCATACTATTTTCTGTCTGTGTCAGTATTTCTTCTTGTCTAACCGCCATTACATGTTTGGGGGCTTTCTATGTTCTTTGGGGATTTGCTCCGGGGCAGATAGCTTTCCTCTTTCTATCTTTAGGTGTAGTTAGTTTCTCAGGCTGTGACGAGGCGTCTAGGACCAACGTAGGAACGCTCCACGGCTGCCTCTAGTTGTGGTGGTTAGTCAGGGTACTGCAATCTCATAGTTTCCAACTGCTCTGGTGTATTTCCTTTTTTGCCTGCTCTCCTCAGCTACCAAATCATAACACATTTCATGTTGGCTTCTGTGATTTCACAAAAGCCGGCAATTGAATTAGCGGCTATTACAGTATGTAGAAGTGTAAGAACTATAAATATATGTATATATATGTCACAATGACATATATATATATATATATATATATATATATATGTATTCTATGTGTGTATATCTATTCTTTCTATTCTTTATTAAAGCTGTCAGTGTGATTTTACAGTATAGCCGGGGATGAATTGCCGGCTTTTCTAAAGGACACCGATGCGATTTAATCGCAAGTCACACGTGCGGTCCGTTTGTAATCTGATTTTTCATCGCTCCCATAGACTTGCATTGGCGATAGTCGACCCACAATCGGTGACAATCGCAGCATGCTGCGATTGCACTTGACGTTTAAAACGGACCACAAAAAATCTGATACTGGGAGCTGCTCCATAGATTAACATAGGGCAGACTGCAATGCGATATTTCATCGTATTGCAGTCGTCCGATTCTGTCGCCAGTGTGACCCCGGCCTAAGAGTTAATTGATTGGATTAGCTATGGAGACTGCTTCAGAAGAAAGACTCTACTAGCTTATGAGTGCCCTATTGGTCTGAAAAATCCCAGCAGAAGTGTAGATATACAAGCAAAGAAGGCAGAAATCATCAATTATTTATTGACCGCACTCCCTGTCCTGCCTCCTAGTCAAATGATGGTCCTTCATTTGTAGACAACAGCACAGTAATGTTTCTTTAGAGACAAAAAAAATCACGTTCCCAGAACATTTTTTTAAATAAAGATACAATGGGCAATTCCTTTAAAGACTAACTAAACTTTCACTTAGTACAGGTCCTTCTCAAAAAATTAGCATATAGTGCAAAATTTCATTATTTTCCATAATGTAATGATTACAATTAAACTTTCATATATTTTAGATTCATTACACACCAACTGAAATTTGTCAGGTCTTTTATTGTTTTAATACTGATGATTTTGGCATACAACTCCTGATAACCCAAAAAACCTGTCTCAAAAAATTAGCATATCAAGAAAAGGTTCTCTAAACGACCTATTACCCTCATCTTCTGAATCAACTAATTAACTCTAAACACATGCAAAAGATTCCTGGGGCTTTTAAAAACTCCCTGCCTGGTTCATTACTCAAAACCCCCATCATGGGTAAGACTAGTGACCTAACTGATGTCAAGAAGGCCATCATTGACACCCTCAAGCAAGAGGGTAAGACCCAGAAAGAAATTTCTCAACAAATAGGCTGTTCCCAGAGTGCTGTATCAAGGCACCTCAATGGGAAGTCTGTTGGAAGGAAACAATGTGGCAGAAAACGCTGTACAACGAGAAGAGGTGACCGGACCCTGAGGAAGATTGTGGAGAAGGACCGATTCCAGACCTTGGGGACCTGAGGAAGCAGTGGACTGAGTCTGGTGTGGAAACATCCAGAGCCACCGTGCACAGGCGTGTGCAGGAAATGGGCTACAGGTGCCGCATTCCCCAGGTAAAGCCACTTTTGAACCATAAACAGCGGCTGAAGCGCCTGACCTGGGCTACAGAGAAGCAGCACTGGACTGTTGCTAAGTGGTCCCAAGTACTTTTTTCTGATGAAAGCAAATTTTGCATGTCATTCGGAAATCAAGGTGCCAGAGTCTGGAGGAAGACTGGGGAGAAGGAAATGTCAAAATGCCTGAAGTCCAGTGTCAAGTACCCACAGTCAGTGATGGTGTGGGGTGCCATGTCAGCTGCTGGTGTTGGTCCACTGTGTTTCATCAAGGGCAGGGTCAATGCAACTAGCTATCAGGAGATTTTGGAGCACTTCATGCTTCCATCGGCTGAAATGCTTTATGGAGATGAAGATTTCATTTTTCAGCACGACCTGGCACCTGCTCACAGTGCCAAACCCACTGGTAAATGGTTTACTGACCATGGTATTACTGTGCTCAATTGGCCTGCCAACTCTCCTGACCTGAACCCCATAGAGAATCTGTGGGATATTGTGAAGAGAAAGTTGAGAGACGCAAGACCCAACACTCTGGATGAGCTTAAGGCCGCTATCGAAGCATCCTGGGCCTCCATAACACCTCAGCAGTGTCACAGGCTGATTGCCTCCATGCCACGCCGCATTGAAGCAGTCATTTCTGCAAAAGGATTCCCGACCAAGTATTGAGTGCATAACTGAACTTTATTATTTGATGGTTTTTTTGTTTGTTTTTAAAAAACACTTTTATTTTATTGGACGGTTGAAATATGTTAATTTTTTGAGACAGGTTTTTTGGGTTATCAGGAGTTGTATGCCAAAATCATCAGTATTAAAACAATAAAAGACCTGACAAATTTCAGTTGGTGTGTAATGATTCTAAAATATATGAAAGTTTAATTGTAATCATTACATTATGGAAAATAATGAAATTTTGCACTATATGCTAATTTTTTGAGAAGGACCTGTATAGTATATAATAATAGCATAATGACCCCACATCCAAACAGTATGATGACCCCCATATAGCCCTTCAAACAATTTAATGACCCCCTCATAGTACTCCAAACAATATAATGGCCCTCACATAGCCTTCCATACAATATAATTGGCCCCTACTTAGCTCTCCAAACAATATAATAGGCCACAACAGAGCTCACCAAACAGTATAATAGCCTCAAAATAGTATAATGGCCCCCACAAAGCCCTTCAAACAATATAATCAACTCCCATATAGCTCTCCAAACACTAAAATGGCCCCCACATAGCTCTCAAAATAGTATAATGGCCCTCACATAGCCCTTTAAACAGTATAATGGTCCTCATGTAACCCTCAAAACATATAGCCCTTCAAACAATTTAATGACCCCCATATAGCCCTTCAAACAATTTAATGACCCCCTCATAGTACTCCAAACAATATAATGGCCCTCACATAGCCTTCCATACAATATAATTGGCCCCTACTTAGCTCTCCAAACAATATAATAGGCCACAACAGAGCTCACCAAACAGTATAATAGCCTCAAAATAGTATAATGGCCCCCACAAAGCCCTTCAAACAATATAATCAACTCCCATATAGCTCTCCAAACACTAAAATGGCCCCCACATAGCTCTCAAAATAGTATAATGGCCCTCACATAGCCCTTTAAACAGTATAATGGTCCTCATGTAACCCTCAAAACAATATAATCGCCCCCACATAGCCCTCAAATAGGTAAATGGCCCTCACATAGCTCTCAAAATAGTATAATGACCCCACACATAGCCCTCAAATTAGAATGGCCCTCATATAGCTCTTGAAATAGTATAATGGCCCCGCAGATAGCCCCTCAAATGTTATAATTGGCCCCACATATCCTTCCAAATAATATAATGGCTCCCTAATAGTCCTCCAAACAGTATTATAATCCTTCACATAACTTTCCAAACAGAATAATGGCCACCACATAACCCTTCAAATAGTATGATGGCCATTACATGTCCCTTCAAACAGTATAAAGGCACCCACAAATTCCTCAAAACAGTATAATGGCCCCCACATAGCCCTGCAATAGTACAATGGCCCTGACACAGCCCTCCAAATAGTATAATGGTCCACCTCGTAGCCCTTCAAATAGCATAATGGCCCCCACATAATCCTCCAAAGAGTTTAATGGACCTCACAGTGTACTCATTGATTGAAAAAAAAATTGCTCACTTCTGCCTGTTCCTCCACTACTCCAGTCTCTGCAAAATGTAGACTGAAGCTCTGCCAGAAAATGTGATGGTTCCCTGTCCCATCATTGCTTTCAACTGTATCTGCATCAAGGATACAGATACAGTTGAAAGTGTGATGCCAGGCAGGGGCGCTGGCACAGGGTCCCATAGCAGCTTACATAGTCTGTCATTATTAGTGGTTCGCCACTATTTAAGGGTCAATTGTGCAATCAATGTGTTTCCAGGACCAAGACCCCAACCTATCTGCAGGCAATTGAAATGCCTGTCAAATTTGAAAAAAAAATAATTGTGAAAGTTTAAGTACTCTTTAAATAACGTGAATGTTCAAGTATGTAACACATATAAAGCATTGTCCATAACCACTGGTTAAACTGGAATGAACATACAGTTATTTTCCTGACTCAACACATCTTTAAAGGTAGACAATACTTTGAAGTAGCGCTGTAGTATAGGTAGTGTCTGTTTAGAAAGGGAGGACAAGACAGTAATTATGAAATGAAATGAATGGATCTGGCTGAAAAATAATAGAGTGGAAGTATCGAGTTCAAGTACAGAGAGGATGTAAAAGTGAAAGCCAACATTAGTCCTAAAGTCTTCTACTGAGAAAATAACAGGTACTGTCTTAGAGATTATCTGTTTTTTTGGCTGAACCTCATAGCCTGTGGTTATAGGGAATAATATAGATAAAACATTAGGGATGAAACACATTCCTTATACCTCAACTATTTACAAAACACTTGTAACTTAGGAATATTTCTTCACTATGCAGCAATTTTATGGCAAATTACAATAACCACAAATATGAAGAGCGTTCTAATATTTACAACTAAGATGCTGGTTCCCATTTATTACTGGCGTATGTTGCCCCGATGAAATTGGAGATGGTAGTTGATTAACACCTTTGCCCCCGAGGGTGGTTTGACCAGGCCAAGTTTTACAATTCTGACCACTGTCCCTTTATGAGGTAGTAACTCTGGAACGCTTCCATGCATCCTGGTGATTCTGAGAAAGTTTTCTCGTGACATATTGTACTTCATGATAGTGGGAAAAATTTCTTTGATATGACTTGCATTTATTTGTGAAAAATAGAAATTTGGCGAAAATTTTGAAAATTTCTCAATTTTCCAACTTTGAATTTTCATGCCTTTAAATCACAAATATATGTCACACAAAATAATTAATAAGTGAGATTTCCCACATGTCTACTTTACATCAGCACAATTTTGGAACCAACATTTTGTTTGTTAGGAAGTTATAAGGGTTACAAGTTGAACAGCGATTTCTCATTTTTACAACACCATTTTTTTAGGAACCACATCCCATTTGAAGTCACTTTGAGGGGTCTATATAATAGAAGATACCCAAAAGTGACACCATTCTAAAAACTGCTCCCCTAAGGGTATGTGCACACATTGCGGATTCTGCAGCGGATTTTGCTAAATCCGTAGGTAAAATGTCCTGTGTTTTACCTGCGGATTTAGTGAGGATTTTCTGCGTTTTTTGTGCGGATTTCCACTGCGGTTTTACACCTGCGGATTTCTATAATGGAGCAGGTGTAAAAACACTGCGGATTCCGCACAAAGAATTGACATGCTGCAGATTTAAATCCGCAGCAAATCCACGCGGAAAAATCTATAATGGTACTGTACAATGCAGCAGAAACTGCTGCGGATCCACAGGGCCAAATCAGATCTGCAGCAGAATCCGCAACGTGTGCACAAACCCTAAAGCCGGCGTCACACTAAAGAGGAATACGGACGAGTGAGAGGCGTGAAAATAACGCATTACACTCGGACCAATATTTCTCTATGGGGCAGCTCTGATCATCCGTATATTTCTCAGCATGCTGCATTTGTCACCGTATTACGCCCATAGTACGCCAATGCTAGTCTATGGATGCGAGAAAAATATGGATTACACACGGACCACACGTGTGACTTGCGGGAAATACGCACCGGTGTCCTTCAGAAAAGCCGGCAATTCATCCCCGGCTATACTGTAAAATCACACTGACAGGTTTAATATAGAATAGAAAGAATACATATACACATAGAATACATATATATATATATATATAATATATATACATGTCATTGTGACACATATATATATATTTATAGTTCATACACTTCTACATAGTATAATAGCCGCTAATTCAATTGCCGGCTTCTGTAAAATCATTACAGAACCCGACATGAAATGACACATGGTTTACATACAGTAAACCATTTCATTTCATGTAGTTTGATATATGGTTTTGATTAACAATTACAAGAGCGTATGCGTGCAAAATTTCATACATGTAGGTGTTAATTAAATGTGTATTTTCGTTGAAAAAAAATGCGTGGGCTCCCGCGGTATTTTCTCCACCAGACAGGGAAAGCCAGTGATTGAAAACAGATATTAGCAGCCCTCAGAGGGACCATTTTTTTTGTGCCCCCCCCTGGCTACTAACATCTGCCCCCAGCCACCCCAGAAATGGCACATCTATGATTAGATGCGCCTTTTCTGCCACTTAACCCGTCTATTCCCATTGCCCTGTAGCAGTGGCTAATGGGTTAATAATGGGTTAAGGCCACCTTGCTATTGGAAGGTGACATTAAGCCAGGTTAATAATGGAGAGTTGTCAATTAGACAACTATCAATTATTAATCCTATTGTATTAAATGGTTAAAAAAAAACATACACATTAATTAAAAATCATTTTAATGAAATAAATACAGGTTTTGACCATATTTTATTGTACTGGTAATCGTTCCGAATCCCTTGTTCTCCTGTAATAAAAAAAAAAAATAATAGAGCAACCATATTCTTACCTCTCCGGCGCTCAGTCAGGTCCCACGCTGCAATCCATCTGAAGGGGTTAACAGGTTTACAGAGGGGACCACTGCTAATGCTGGCAGCCCAGCTGTAAACCCCCGAATGAATGAGTTCATCTCCCTGACAGGAGATGAAGTGATTAGCTGGGAAGCTTAATTGATTGTTTCCCACGCTAATCAGTTCACTTCAGGTCAGCCGGGGATTCCCTCTGACGTCACTGATGCTGTTCAGTTTCTCTGATTTTTCTCTTTATAGTTATTTTTTGAGTAAAATGTAAATTGTTCTTTTAGTCAATAAACTTCTGACAACATGTCACCAAATTTCCAAGCAATAAATTTTGTATTTTTTTCTGACAAAGAAAAATGGTCAAAATTTAAAAAAACAGTGCTTTCAGACCTCAAATAATGCAAAGAAAACAAGTTCATAATCATTTAGAAACTAAAACTAATGTTTTAAATCAGGAAGAGTTCTGAAATCAATATTTTGTGGAATAACATATTGTGGCGCAAATATATAAATATATATATATATATGTGTGTGTGTCAACCAGATGCCCTCATTAATAAAATAGTGCATAAAGAGTTAAATGAAACACACACACGAAATTTGCATGAAATGCAAGATCTGTTTATTTTTTCAAAAAAATAATAAAAAAAAATGTGTAGGCTCACAGATGTTTGCTTAGCCTTTACTGGCTAGTTTACAGGGGAACCCCAGAAAAAAACTGACATGGGGTCCCCCTATAAAATTGAACTAGCAAAAACTAGGCAGAGAGCTGCAGGCTGATATTAATAGTCTGGGAAGGAGCCATGGATATTCCCCCAGGCTAAAAAAAAATCAGCTCTCAACTGCCCCAGAAATGGTTCATCTTATAGAAGTGCCAATTCTGGCACTTAGTCTCACTCTTCCCATTTGCCCTGTGGGGTTCATATTTTGTGGTTGATGTCACCTTTGTATTGTCCGGTGACATCAAGCCCATGGATTAGTAATGGAGAGGCGTCTATAAGACACATATCCATTACCAATTCTATATGGTATATGGTTATATGGTAAATCAGTGTTTCCCAAACTCCAGTCCTCGCGGCCCCACAGTTCATGTTTTCAGGATTTCCTTTGTATTGCGCAGATGGTGGAAGTATCATCAAGGCATCAGGAATTCTCTCACCTGTGCAAAACTATGGAAATCCTGAAAACATGACCCGTGGGGGCCATGAGGACTGGAGTTTGGGAAACACTGTGGTAAATAAAGACACAGCCAGAATAAAGTCCTTTAATAATCTTAATTAACCATACTTACTGCATCGCCTAATTCCCGAATCCCTCGATCTCCTGCAACAAAAATAAAATAATAAACCAACATAAATATTTCCTTTCCTACTTACTGTCCATGATAGTCCTAAATAATGAGTGTCCAACGACGATCTCATGTGGAAAACGAGTGTCCCCGACGCCCTCAATCTCCTGCAACAACAAAAAAAAATATAGCAACATATACTTACCTTTCCGCCGTAGTCTATTTAGTAACGAGTGTCCCACGACGATCTCTCAAGTAGAACAATCACATCAGGAGATGTGACCGCTCTACTTGGCTCTGGTGACACACTGACAGGAGATAATAGCTCCTGCAGTGCATCACTGAGAGGTCACCAGAGTTCGTGCTCTCACTTTATGGCACTAACGCTGTGCGAGAATTTTCTCATGCAGCAGTGCTGCAAGTGACAGCACGAACTCCGGTGACCTCTGACGATGGTGCAGTGATACACTGCGGGAGGATACCTCCTGTCAGTGTGTCACCGGAGCCGTGTAGAGCGGTCACATCTCCTGATGTGACTGTTCTACTTGAGAGATCGTAGTGGGACACTCGTTACTAAATGGACTACGGCGGAAAGGTAAGTATATGTTGCTATATTTTTTTTGTTGTTGCATGAGATTGAGGGCGTCAGGGTCTAGGTGTTTGGTGAGTATGAATGTGTTTTTTTTTGTTTTACACTTGAACACAGTCGCCAGATGATGTGACTACTACTGTCCCATCATTGACTCATGTTGTCACTGTTATATGTAACAGCAGACATAGCCGGATGGGACTAATAGTCCCATCAGCCGATGCCTGGCTACATACAGACCCCCTCAGACAGACACACACAGACCCCCGCACACAGACCACCACAGACAAACACCCGCGCACAGACACGCACATACAGTTATATGAAAAAGTTTGGGCACCCCTATTAATCTTAAGCTTAATGTTTTATAAAAATTGGTGTTTTTGCAACAGCTATTTCAGTTTGATATATCTAATAACTATTGGACACAGTAATGTTTCTGCCTTGAAATGAGGTTTATTGTACTAGCAGAACATGTGCAATCTGCATTCAAACGAAATTTGACAGGTGCATAAGTATGGCCACCCTTATCATTTTCTTGTTTTAAATACTCCTACCTACTTTTTACTGACTTACTAAAGCACTTTTTTTGGTTTTGTAACCTCATTGAGCTTTGAACTTCATAGCCAGGTGTGTGCAATCATGAGAAAAGCTACTTAAAGTGGCCACTTGCAAGTTGTTCTCCTGTTTGAATCTCCTCTGAAGAGTGGCATCATGGGCTCCTCAAAAAAACTGTCAAATGATCTGAAAACAAAGATTATTCAACATAGTTGTTCAGGGGAAGGATACAAAAAGCTGTCTCAGAGATTTAACCTGTCAGTTTCCACTGTGAGGAACATAGTAAGGAAATGGAAGAACACAGGGGCAGTTCTTGTTAAGGCCAGAAGTGGCAGGCCAAGAAAAACATCAGAAAGGCAGAGAAGAAGAATAGTGAGATCAGTCAAGGACAATCCTCAGACCACCTCCAGAGAGCTGCAGCATCAACTTCCTGCAGATGGTGTCACTGTGCATCGGTCAACTATACAACGCACTTTGCACAAGGAGAAGCTGTATGGGAGAGTGATGCGAAAGAAGCCGTTTCTGCAAGCACGCCACAAACAGAGTCGGCTGAGGTATGCAAAAGCACATTTGGAGAAGCCAATTTCTTTTTGGAAGAAGGTCCTGTGGACTGATGAAACCAAGATTGAGTTGTTTGGTCATACAAAAAGGCGTTATGCATGGCGTCAAAAAAACACAGCATTCCAAGAAAAACACTTGCTACCCACAGTAAAATTTGGTGGAGGTTCCATCATGCTTTGGGGCTGTGTGGCCAATGACGGCACCAGGAATCTTGTTAAAGTTGAGGGACGCATGGATTCCACTCAGTATCAGCAGATTCTTGACAATAATGTTCAAGAATCAGTGACAAAGTTGAAGTTACGCAGGGGATGGATCTTTCAGCAAGACAATGATCCCAAACACCGCTCCAAATCTACTCAGGCATTCATGCAGAGGAACAATTACAATGTTCTGGAATGGCCATCCCAGTCCCCAGACCTGAATATCATTGAACATCTGTGGGATCATTTGAAGAGGGCTGTCCATGCTCGGCGACCATCAAACTTAACTGAACTGGAATTGTTTTGTAAAGAGGAATGGTCAAAAATACCTTCATCCAGGATCCAGGAATTCATTAAAAGCTACAGGAAGAGACTAGAGGCTGTTATTTTTGCAAAAGGAGGATCTACTAAATATTAATGTCACTTTTCTGGTGAGGTGCCCATACTTATACACCTGTCAAATTTTGTTTGGATGCAGATTGCACATTTTCTGTTAATACAATAAATCTCATTTCAAGGCAGAAACATTACTGTGTCCAATAGTTATTAGATATATCAAACTGAAATAGCTGTTGCAAAAACACCAATTTTTATAAAACATTAAGCTTAAGATTAATAGGGGTGCCCAAACTTTTTCATATAACTGTATTCACCACTTACACATAGTCTCCGCCCACACACTCTAATTCCTTCCTTTCCGCAGCGTTTTTGGCATGCAGATCTGCAGCTAATCCGCAAACCTTTTTATACCTGCAGTTTAGCTGCGTATTTGACTGACTCAATGTTAGTCAATGGGTGCAGAAACGCTGCAGATCCACAAAAAGAATTGACATGCTGCAGAAAATAAAACAATGAAAATCAGTGCGGAATTTTCCGCAACATGTGCACACCAATTCTGGATTCACATTGATTAATATTGCTTGAGCACTCCTTGGCAGATTTGTTGCAATTCCGCGCAGAAAAAACGCTGTGGATCCGCAACAAAATCCGCAACGTGTGCACATAGCCTAAAAGTGTTCAAAACCACATTCAAAAAGTTTATTAACCCTTCAGGTGCTTCACTGGTATTTTTGGAATGTTTAAAAAAATGAGCATTTAACTTTTTTTCACAAAAAAATATAATTCAGATCCTATTTTTGTTTATTTTACCAAGGGTAATAGGAGAAATTAGACCCCAAAATTTGTTGTGCAATGTGTTCTGAGTACACTGATACCCCATATGTAGGGGTAAACCACTGTTTGGGCGCATGGTAGAACTCGGAATGGAAGGAGCGCCATTTGATTTTCTCAGCGCAAAATTGGCTGGAATTGAGATCGGATGACATGTCGCATTTGGAGAGCCCCTGATGTGCCTAAACAGTGGAAACACCTCACAAGTGACACCATTTTGGAAACTAGACCCCCCCAAGGAACTTATCTAAATGTGTGGTGAGCACTTTGAAATCCCAAGTGCTTCACAGAAGTTTATAACGTAGAGCTGTGAAAATAAAAACTAATATTTTTTCCACAAAAATGAATTTTTGGCCCCAATTTTTTATTTTAACAAGGGTAACAGGAGAAATTGGATCCAAAAAGTTGTTGTGCAATGTGTCCTGAGTACGTTGATACCCCATATGTAGGGTTAACCACTGTTTGGGCGCATGGCAGAGCTCAGAAGAGAAGGAGCAGCATTTGACTTTTTCAATGTAAAATTAGCTGGAATTGAAATCGGACGCCATGTCGTGTTTGGAGAGCTCCTGATGTCCCTAAACAGGGGAAAACCCACACAAGTGACACCATTTTGGAAACTAGACCCCCAAGGAACATATCTAGATGTGTGTTGAGCACTTTGAACCCCCAAGTGCTTCACAGAAGTTTACAACAGAGTCGTGAAAATGAAAAATCATATTTTTTCCACCAAAATAATTTTTTGCCCCAATTTTTTACTTTACCAAGAATAACAGGAGAAATTGGACCCCAAAAGTTGTTGTGCAATTTCTCCTGAGTACGTCGATACCCCATATGTAGGGAATACTACTTTTGAGGCACAGTGCAAAGGTCAAAAGGGAAGAGGCGCCATATTGTTCAGATTTTGCTGAATGGTTTGAGGGAGCCATGTCACATTGGCAGAGCCCCTGAGGTGCCAAAAAAACCGAAACCCCCTATATGTGAACTCATTTTACAAACTACACTCCCCAATGAATTCATCTAAGGGTGCAGTGATCATATTAACACGACATGTGCCTCACAGAATGTCATACCGCTGAGCGGTGAAGAAAGAATAAATTACATTTTTACCACTAAAATGTTGTTTTAGCCCCAAGTTTTTCATTTTTCTAAGGGCTAATTGGAATTTTTTTAACAAAAAACTGAGGTCCATTTTTTCCTGAGTACGCCAATAGCATAAATGTAATCGGGAAATATTTTTCAGGCACATTGCAAAGCTCAGAAGGCAAGGAGCTCCAGATTTTACTATTATGGTTAGTGATGAGCCACCACCGTAGTGTTCGAGTTCGGTTCGGTTCACCGAACAGCCGTGTGTTCGACGAACTATTCGACGAATAGTTCGTCGAACACCGTCAAACACCGTTAAAACCAATGGCAGGCAAACCAAAACACATAGAAACACATAGAAAACACATAGAAAACACTTCAAAGGTGTCCAAAAGCTGACAAACTGCTCAGAAGACACAACTAACACTTGGAAAAGTAATGGCCGGAGCAGAGCCTCCCTCCCCTCAAGAAAGAGGCGTGGGCGGAGGCCGGCATGACGGGGTTTGGAGGGGTTTACAAAGAGGGAGGAACATTTAAATGAGAGGAGGTGGTGGGGGGTTTATAAGGCAGTGCTGGGGCGGATCCAGGTGTCAGTTCCTGTCTTGCCCCATCAATAGTACAGCTCACCATGTCTGTGAATGCAGCGCTGGAGCGCATCAGGTCTGCGGCCTTGTCGCAGCCGCCAGGATGGCTGGAAGCGCAGGTTGCGATCCTTGTCCAGGGATCGCCCGGTCAGTCATCTGGGGCAGCGCAGCGGGAGAGGCGTCCAAGGCGGGTGAGGCCTCCAGAGCGACTTTCGCCTGATCAGGCTCCTCGGGCCTCGCGTCGGCGCAGGAGCCCCTCACGGGCCCCTCCAGGCCGGGCGCCGCGTGGCGCTCGTGCCAGCAGGCCTCGGCCTGGGAGGAATCCGCCCAGCCGGCGAGGCCCTGCAGCGGTAACTTCTCCTCCGCCGCGTTCTAGTCGGGGGGCGGAGCCGTTACGCGCCGGGCGTCTTTTGAGATCTGCGTCCTCGGGGGGTCGCAGTTGCGATCGGCTTGCTCTGCGGCCTGCCTCAGACAGCGACGCAGGTGCGTCAGCGGCTAGTGGATTGGCCGGCTCACCAGGTCAGCAATTTTCCCCCTTGATAGCGGCGGGGTTCCAGGTTCGTCGGGGGGCCGCAGGTGCAGTGTTCCTGCATGGCGGCCTGCCTCTGTTGACGGCTCCAGAGTTTCGGCGGCCGAGGCATCGGTCGGCAGTTCGGGGCAACAGACTTTATCCCCCATAGTGGGTGGGGTTCCAAATGTGGCGGGGGGCCGTCGCTGTGTGGTGAACGTGGGGCGGCCTGCCTACGCTGCCGTTTCTAGAGCGGAGGCTCCTGATGGTTTTTCGCCGGCCTGCTATACGGCAGGGCCTAGTCAGCTGACCTCGGTGGATAGCGGGTGGGGATCCCACTCGGGTGTCACTGGGGTGCAGCGGGGGACCATTACCGGGAGCGGCATTGAGGCATCATCGGGTGCTATTGCGACCCAGTCGACATCGCTTCTTGAGGACCAGCGGGCTGGATCCCCAATGGGGTTTAGGCCTTTTTCTCCTGGAGGCCTCGACGGGGTTTCTGGACGTCGGGATCAAATCAGCGAAGTCGTTTTGCCGGATCGCAGCAATGTGGATGCATCTTTGGAGCCAGGTTATCCGGCTGGAGGGCTCACAGCACCCTCGCAGCCCGGTGAGTATAATTCTGTGTCAAGTGTCTGTCATTCCTTTTTGTCTTCTTCACCGTTTGGGGTAGTTCGGTCGGGGGTTGGTAATAGTGTTGGGGGGGCTGCTGAGGTAGCCGGGGTTAAGGATATGTTGGTTGATGTGCGCAATTTGCTGTCACGGTTAGAGAGGGGTTTTGGTTCTCCGTCTCCGGTGTCGGCTTGGGTTGGGTCGCAGGTTGGGGGGCAACTGGTTTCGAGCGGGACGGAGCAGGAGGGGCAGAGTGCCGAGCCTGTGTCTGTGTCGGTGCAGACAGAGAAGGAAAAAGAGTGTCGGGTGCGTTTGGATGATAGGGCTCACGGGGAGGTGTATGTTTGTTTTGAGGGCCCCTTGGGGGCGCATTTGAAGAAAGAGGTGAAAGAGCGTATTTGGAAGGATGAGTATGTTGAAATATTCTCTTTATTGCCTTTGGAGAAATTTAATTTGGATAAAAGTAAGAAGGAGGATAGTAAGAAGGAGGAGGAGGAAAAACGGAGGTGGCGTTTAATTCCTCAGACATTCGTTAATTGGCAACAAGCGTTTGCCATTTTGGCAAGTGTTATCGGGGAAAAAGCTCCGGACAACTGTTCGGCTTTATTTTGCTACTTTGATGCTATAGGGGAGGCATATAGGGTGTATGGGGGGCAGGCTTGGCTGTGGTACGACGAGCAGTTTAGGCAAAGGAAGGCTGTTCGTCCGGCAATTCGTTGGGATCAGAAGGATATTGGTCTGTGGATGAGAGTCATAGCACAGAATAAGTTCGGGCATTCCTTTCTTGGGGGAACGGGGGGCGCCAGCCAGAGTAACAATAACGCAGGGGCAGCGGGAGGAAGTGGTCAAGGGCAAGCAGGTGGAAATAAATTTGGGGTGTGGTGCAAATTCAAACATGTTTGCTCCAACTGCAATGGCGCCTCACATGGAGCATCTAAGTGTTTTAAAAAAGGGAAGCAAAAGTCTGGGGGAGGTAATTCACAAGGGAGAGACTCCAGTGAGGCTGGAAAGAATGGTCCCTTATCTAAATAGATATGGGGACAAGGAGAAGGCGGCGTTGTTGTATAATGGTTTTAAGGATGGTTTTATTATCCCACATCCCCGTTTGCTATCCCGCGGGTACTTAGGAATTTGCGTTCGGCCTTATTGCATAAGGAGGTGGTGGGGGGAAAATTGGCAAAAGAAGTTTCGTTGGGTCGCAGGGCAGGCCCTTTCTCGTTACCACCTTTTTCTGATCTAGTGGTTTCCCCGTTGGGCGTTGTTCCAAAGAAGGAGCCGAACAAGTTTCGGCTCATTCAGCATCTTTCTTACCCGCGGGGGAGATCAGTGAACGATGGCATCGATCCTGAAATTTGTTCGGTGGTTTATTCCTCTTTTGATGAGGCTGCGCGGTGGGTGAGGAAGTGCGGTCGAGGGGCCCTTATGGCTAAGACCGACATCGAATCTGCTTTTCGGCTTTTGCCGGTGCATCCGGATAGCTTGAAGCTACTGGGTTGTTTTTGGGAAGGCGGGTTCTTTGTTGACAGGTGTTTACCCATGGGGTGTTCTTTATCATGCACATATTTTAAAGCGTTCAGTTCCTTTCTAGAGTGGGTGGTGCGAGAGGTGTCCGGTTGTGAATCAGTTATTCATTACTTGGATGATTTCTTGTGTGTGGGCCCAGCAAACTCTTTGCGCTGTCACGGGATTTTGAGAGCTGTTGAGTGGGTGGCGGAGCATTTTGGGGTTCCTTTGGCGCCTGGTAAAACTGAGGGTCCATCTACTTGTTTGTGTTTCTTGGGTATAGTCATCGATACGGTGGCATGGGAGTTCAGATTGCCCGAGGAAAAGTTGTTGGCTTTACGGGCTGAAGTGGGAAGAGCGCGCCGTTTGAAGAAGTTGTCGTTGCGGGATTTGCAGTCATTGCTAGGGAAGCTGAATTTTGCATGTCGAGTGATGCCGATGGGGCGAGTTTTTTCACGTAGGCTGGCTAGCGCTACGGCAGGGATTAAAGCCCCTCATCTCTTCATACGGTTGTCTGGGGAACTTAAGGCGGATTTGGCTGTTTGGGATTCCTTCCTAGAAGGGTAAAACGGGCGCTCATTGGTCATGGCTGAGGTTGTTGGGAATGATGTGTTGGAGTTGTTTACGGATGCGGCTGGCGGTGTTGGTTTTGGAGCCTATTTCAAGGGTCAGTGGTGTGCGTCTCGCTGGCCTGGGGAGTGGGTGTCTGATGGCTTGGTGCGCAACATAACATTGTTGGAGATTTTTCCGATCCTTGTGGCAGTGCATTTATGGGGGCAGGAGTTGCGGGATAATCGGGTGCGGTTCAACTGTGATAACATGGGAGTTGTTTGTGCAATTAATGGGCTTACTGCATCCTCTCCTCCTGTCGTTCGAGTTTTGCAACGTTTGGTTTTGCTGTGTTTGGCATTAAATGTGCACGTGACGGCGACGCATGTTCCGGGAGTGAAGAATGATATAGCTGATTCTCTTTCTCGTTTACAGTGGGATCGTTTTCGCTCATTGGCCCCGGAAGCGGAGTACGAAGGCTTAGCCTGCCCGGAGGAGCTGTGGAAGGTGGTTTACGGTCCGCAGAGTCACTGATTAGGGCGTCGTTGGCCCCAAAAACTTGGGCGACTTATCAGGCAGTGTGGCTTAATTGGGAGGAGTTTTTAGCGAAAATTCCAGTTGTGGGACAAGGGGTGGATCAACAAAGGGCCTTGTTGGCTTGGTTGGGGCAGGGAGCGAGGGAAGGATGGTCTTGTGCTAAAGTATCGCGGGTTTTGGCAGCATTATCTTTTGGTTTCCGTTTGCGTGGGAATTTTGATTTGTCTAAGACCTTTTTGGTACAGCAGGCGGCGAAAGGTTTTCGTCGAACAAAGGGGCTTGGTGACACGAGGCGCCCGGTATCTTTTGCTTTGTTGGAACGATTGGGTTTTTTTTGGATACGTTGTGTTCCTCTCGTTTTGAGGTTCTATTGTTCCGTTTGGCTTTTTCGTTGGCATTTTTTGGGGCCTTGCGGGTGGACGAGCTGGTTTCGTGTAATAAGCAGGGGGTAGGCGGTTTGTTGGCTAAAGACGTGCTATTGACGGCGGGTGGAGTTGAATTTTGGCTGCGTAGGTCTAAAACGGATCAGGAGGGGAAGGGATGTCGGGTTGTGTTGGTGTCACGGGTTGTCGCGGCGGAGATCGTCGCGATTGCACACCCTGACTTCGCACAGCTGAGTTTCTGGTGCTGGGTGTTTTTCGGCACTGAGGGAGTTAATTCTTTCTCTCTCGGTGCTGGGCTGACCAGCCTCGCCCAGCTGCGATTGATGTTTTGTTAATTAGCTTCCTTCATATACCTGCTGGTCTGCTGGGGAAGTTGCCGGTGAAAGCATTCATTCAGACCAGCAGAGCGGATCGTTTCTGAGAAGACTTAAGCTAAGAGTGCCTGTTGTGGTTTTTCCTCTCCTCGCTTATTGTTTATCTCCTTAACCTTTTGTGTTCCTCTGTAGTGGAAGTGTTGTATGCAAGGCTGTGTTTTCTTTACCCCTTGTCTGTCTCGTTTGTCTTAGACTGTGTGTAAGCTGTGACCTGCCCATTCCCTGTGGTGGTAATCAGGGTCCTTCTCAGGACTAGATTACAGTGGTCAGGGATCTACAGGAGACAGGGTTACGCTGGCGGCCTGGACCTCTGTACCATTAACAGTACCTCCAGGTAGAGGGACTAGTCAGGACCCCAGTTCAGGGTCAGCATAGACCCCGGTCCACCTCTATCCAGAGACAGCGTGACACGTACACAGTATTGACCCACAATACATAGGATATTATGTCAGGTAAGACATTGCTGGCAGATACTATGTATACATGTTGATTTTCTCTATTATATTAAATTTAGAATGATGTCACATTAGATATAGGTTGCTATCTTTGAATATATCTGTTATACGTCGTGACATTTTCACCGGCCACTCTAAAGATTCTCCCCAGCCACCATGGATCCAGTAGCCCATTTAGCTCAGCAGTTGCAGAGTTTGTCCATGGAGCTGACGGACGTTAAATCCAAGGTTTTGTACCCCGGGGAGCAAACCAGATTTGAACCTAAAGTAGCTCTCCCGGACAGGTTCACTGGTGGGCGGGACAAGTTTTTTACTTTCCGGGAAGCATGTAAATTGTATTTTCGGCTGCGGCCGCAGTCGTCGGGGAGTGAGGATCAGAGGGTGGGAATTGTCATCTCGCTCTTACAAGGGACCTCAATCTGGGCGTTCTCTCTCCCCCGGGCTCCCCGGCTCTCCAGTCAGTGGACCGATTTTTTACAGCCTTGGGTCTGGTATATGATGACCCGGATCAGGTCTCCCTTGCTGAAATGAAGTTACGTAGGATACAGCAGGGAGATCGTCCGGCGGAGGAATTTTCTTCAGAGTTCCGTAGGTGGGCCACGGATACTCAGTGGAATGACCCGGCTCTTAAGAGCAAGTTTTGTCAAGGTTTATCTGACAAATTAAAAGATGTGTTGGCTCAGTATGATTCTCCCCCGTCACTGGAGGCCGCTATGGCTCTTGCTATTCGCATTGATAGACGGCTTCGGGAGAGGTGTGGGGTAACTCCGCCCCCTGTGATGACTCCACCTCCTTCTAAAGTCCCTAATATTGAGGTTCCCCTGGTTTGTTCCGAGGAACCTATGCAGTTGGGAGGGACATCATTATGAGGGAGGGGACCGGCGGTGCGCCGCAAAACAAGAAGGTGTTTCTTCTGCGGGAGAGAGGGACATTTTATTGAGGGGTGTCCATCCCGTACTGTACTGAGCAAGAAGTCGCCGGAAAACTATTAATCCCAGGTTGTGTGGTGGACGACAATCTGGGAGTATGTATTTCGTCCCCAAGTCCGTCTCAGTTTCTCGTACCAGCGGAGGTGGTGGTAGGTACGAGAACTGAGAGGATTTCTGTTCTTCTGGATAGTGGGGCCGCGGCTAATCTGGTGGACGCTCGGTTTGCCCAGGTGCAAGGTATGCAACTGAGTGTATTGGCCAAACCTATCCCTATATTCTCTATTGACGCCAGGCCTCTCGGTCAAGGTAGCTTTGTGCAAGCCGTGCATAACATAGACCTTCGAATGGGGGCAATACATAAAGAACTATTGTCTTGTTATGTGTTGGAGGGCCTTCCCACTCCTATTGTGTTGGGACTTCCTTGGTTAACTAAACATAACCCAGTTATTAATTGGCAATCCAGAGAGATAAGCCAGTGGGGTGAATTTTGCAATAGTAACTGCATGAACACGGTCATCGGTACGGTCGTGCCTAGAACCTTACCTCCTTTTCTGGAGGACTTTGAGGATGTGTTTTCAGAGGAAGGGTGTCAAGAATTACCTCCTCATCGCGCATATGACTGTGCTATAAAATTGCTTCCTGATGCTAAATTACCAAAATCTAGGTTATATAACCTTTCTGGTCCTGAGAGGCAAGCTATGAAGGATTACATTTCGGAAAGTCTGGCCAAGGGGCATATTAGACCTTCATCTTCCCCAGTGGCCGCGGGGTTCTTCTTTGTGAAGAAAAAAGATGGAGGCCTACGCCCTTGCCTGGATTTCCGTGAGCTTAATCGGATTACGGTCCGAGATCCGTATCCGCTCCCACTTATTCCTGATCTCTTCAATCAGATTGTGGGCGCCAAATGGTTCTCTAAGTTGGATCTCAGGGGGGCGTATAATCTGATTAGGATAAAGGAGGGGGATGAGTGGAAGACGGCGTTTAACACTCCGGAGGGACATTATGAGAACCTTGTCATGCCTTTCGGTCTGACTACTGCCCCGGCGGTGTTTCAACATTTTGTTAATGACATCTTTCGCCACCTAGTGGGACAGTTTGTTGTCATTTATCTAGATGACATCTTAATTTACTCGCCGGATTTTGTGTCTCATCAGGAGCATGTGAGACAAGTGTTGCAGATCTTGCGAGATAATAAACTGTACGCCAAATGGGAGAAGTGTGTATTCGCTGTACAAGAACTTCAGTTTTTAGGATTCTTGGTGTCAGCCTCCGGTTTCCGTATGGACCCTGGGAAAGTGAAGGCTGTGCTTGAATGGGATCGGCCAGAGGATCTTAAAGCACTGCAGCGTTTCCTGGGGTTTGCTAACTACTACCGGAAATTTATTCGTAATTTCTCATCTGTTGTCAAACCTCTCACTGACATGACAAAAAAAGGGACGGATTTTTCTAGGTGGTCTGACAAAGCTTGTCAAGCATTTTCCTCCTTGAAAAAATGTTTTGCTTCAGCACCCATACTCATCCAACCTGATGCATCACAACCGTTCATTGTGGAGGTAGACGCATCTGACGTAGGAGTGGGTGCGGTATTATCTCAAGGTCCGTCCCCTGGTAAATGGCATCCGTGCGCTTTCTTCTCTAAAAAATTGTCGTCCGCCGAGAGGAATTATGATGTCGGCAATAGGGAACTCTTGGCCATTAAGTTGGCTTTTGAAGAGTGGCGTCACTTTTTGGAGGGGGCAGTCCACCCGGTCACCGTCATTACTGATCACAAGAACCTGCTGTATTTAGAGTCTGCAAAACGTCTGAATTCCAGACAAGCTAGATGGTCATTGTTTTTTACCAGGTTTAATTTTGTCGTCACATATCGTCCTGGGTCAAAAAATGTAAAGGCTGATGCCTTATCTCGTAGTTTCCCGGAGGCCGGGAAGACGGATGACCCGGTTCCTATTCTTCAGGAGGGAGTTGTGGTGTCGGCTATATGCTCTGAGCTTGAGGAGGAGGTATTGGAGGCTCAGGGGACGCCCCTGTAGGACCTCCAGGGAAACTGTTTGTTCCAGATCAGTTAAGACAAAAGGTTATCGAGGCACATCATAATTCTGCTTTGGCAGGACACCCAGGGAGTAAAGCAACTGTAGATCTCGTTTCTCGCGGTTTTGGTGGCCTAACTTAAATAAAGAGGTGGTAACTTTTGTCGCGTCCTGTGGGGTATGTGCGCGCTCTAAGACCCCACATACCCGTCCGTCTGGGGCCCTTTTACCGTTGAAAATCCCGGGAGCGTCCATGGACCCATCTGTCTATGGACTTCATTACGGACCTTCCTCCGTCTTCAGGTAAAACTGTCATACTAGTTGTAGTTGACAGGTTCAGCAAAATGGCACATTTTATTGCTCTTCCTGCTCTTCCTAATGCTAAAACTCTGGCGCAGGTGTTCATTGGGGAGATTGTGAGACTTCACGGGTTGCCTTCCGATGTGGTGTCGGATCGAGGGTCTCAGTTTGTGTCCAAATTCTGGAAGGCATTTTGTTCTCGTCGGGGGATGCAGTTGTAATTTTCTTCGGCTTTTCATCCGCAGACCAATGGTCAGACAGAGCGTCTGAATCAGAGCTTAGAGACATATCTCCGGTGTTTTGTCTCAGAGAACCAAGAGGACTGGTCTTCTTTCTTGCCTCTGGCAGAGTTCGCTCTTAACAATAGGCGGAGCGAGTCCACTGGTAAGTCCCCGTTTTTTGGGGCATATGGTTTTCACCCCCAGTTTTGTACTTTCAATGGGGGGGGCTCTTCTGGGGTTCCTGAGGAGGAACGATTTTCGTCGTCACTTGCTTCAGTGTGGAGAGGAGTGCTTAATAATCTGAGCACTATGGGAACCGATTCAAACGTATGGCTGATAGGAGGAGAGTGTCTGGTCCGGACCTAAAGGTACTGCCACACTAAACTATCCCGCTAGCGATCACGATAAAGACGCATACTAATTGCGATCGCTAGCGGGATCGTTTTAATATCGCTAGTAGCGGCTTTATTTAGCGATGTCGTTAGGACGCTATCGCGGTTAGCGATCTCCTTAACGACTTTAGCGGTACAAAAGTAACGCTAAATCGCTAAAAAAGGTGCCACACTCAGCGATATATACTTACCCAGCGGGAGCGCCGACGATAAAATAGGGTCCGGAACGATTCCAGCGACGAGCGAGATCACAGCAGGAAGCTCGTCGCTGGCAGATGCCGCACACAACAACATCGCTAACGGGATCGCTAAATAGTGACGTTTTTTAGCGATCCCGTTAGCGATGTTGTTTAGTGTGGCATACCCTTAAGTGTGAACGATCTGGTATGGTTGTCTACCAAGAATATAAAACTTAAGGTTCCCTCCTGGAAACTCGGTCCCAGATGATTCATCGGGCCATACAGGATCAGTTCAATAGTTAATCCGGTGGCTTTCCGTCTTGACCTCCTTCCTACATTTAAAATCCACAATGTGTTCCACAAATCGTTGCTTAAGAGGTACGTGGCACCAGTTATACCGTCACCTCTACCTCCTCCTCCAGTGGTGGTCAATGGTAATTTGGAGTTTCAGGTATCGAAGATCATTGACTTACGTCTGAATCGCCGGTCCCTTCAGTACCTTGTTCATTGGAGGGGTATGGTCCTGAGGAGAGGATGTGGGTTTCTGCGTCGGATATTAACGCAGACCGTTTGGTTCGGGCCTTCCACACTACTCACCCAGATAGACCAGGCCCTGAGGGTCCAGAGGCCCCTCGTAGAAGGGGGGGGTACTGTCACGGGTGTGTCGCGGCGGAGATCGTCGCGATTGCACACCCTGACTTCGCACAGCTGAGTTTCTGGTGCTGGGTGTTTTTCGGCACTGAGGGAGTTAATTCTTTCTCTCTCGGTGCTGGGCTGACCAGCCTCGCCCAGCTGCGATTGATGTTTTGTTAATTAGCTTCCTTCATATACCTGCTGGTCTGCTGGGGAAGTTGCCGGTGAAAGCATTCATTCAGACCAGCAGAGCGGATCGTTTCTGAGAAGACTTAAGCTAAGAGTGCCTGTTGTGGTTTTTCCTCTCCTCGCTTATTGTTTATCTCCTTAACCTTTTGTGTTCCTCTGTAGTGGAAGTGTTGTATGCAAGGCTGTGTTTTCTTTACCCCTTGTCTGTCTCGTTTGTCTTAGACTGTGTGTAAGCTGTGACCTGCCCTTTCCCTGTGGTGGTAATCAGGGTCCTTCTCAGGACTAGATTACAGTGGTCAGGGATCTACAGGAGACAGGGTTACGCTGGCGGCCTGGACCTCTGTACCATTAACAGTACCTCCAGGTAGAGGGACTAGTCAGGACCCCAGTTCAGGGTCAGCATAGACCCCGGTCCACCTCTATCCAGAGACAGCGTGACACGTACACAGTATTGACCCACAATACATAGGATATTATGTCAGGTAAGACATTGCTGGCAGATACTATGTATACATGTTGATTTTCTCTATTATATTAAATTTAGAATGATGTCACATTAGATATAGGTTGCTATCTTTGAATATATCTGTTATACGTCGTGACAGTTGGGCAGTGTACCGGAGTATTCGATGTGTCCGGTGTTATGCTTGAAGAGTTTTTGGGAATTGGGCCCCGGATTGGGGGGCTCATTGTTGTGCCATGCTGATGGCGGTAGCCTGTCTAGGTATCAGTTTAACGCCATTTTCAAGAAGTCCATTCGAGCTTTGGGTTTGGATGAATCTCGTTTTGGGACTCATTCTTTCCGTATTGGTGCTGCGACTGAAGCGGCTGGTAGGGGTTTGGGTGCGTCATCGATTCAACGTATTGGGGGTTGGAAGTCTATCGATTTCGGAGTTATATTAGGCCTTAATTCGCGTTGTGGGGGTGTTGGCCTTTCTGTTGGGGATGTGTGACTATTAGTAATAGTTTTTTGAAGGTGTTCTTTTGGTATGTTTAGCATTGTTTTCTCGTTTCAGGTATCGCCCCCCTGCTGGTTTGGATTTTCGGTCATTCCTTTGTCCACTGGGGAGCTTTGCGAGCTGATGTCAGGACTGATGGTCGGCAATTGGGTTTTCCCCGGTCTATGGTGGTGGTGCGATGGCTCGGTTTCCGAGGAATGCAGTGGAAGAGGGTTTTGCCTGAAATTCATGGTTGCGCTCGTTTGGACCGTGCTTCTGATATTTTGGTACTCCATGCAGGGGGGAATGATCTTGCGGTGCGACCCTTCCGGGAATTAGTAAAAGACATTAAGCAGGATTGCTTGCGGTTATGGGTGTTATATCCGAGGGTCATTTTGGTTTGGTCCGAAATTGTTCCACGCAGGCGTTGGCGGAACATGAGGTCCCTGGCTAAGATTAATAAGGCCAGGATAAAGGTTAATAGGGCTGTGTCTTCTTTCATGGCTCGGAACTGTAACGTGTCTGTGTGGCATTTTGATTTGGAGAAGGGTGAAGGAGATTTTTGGTTGGCTGATGGGGTTCATCTGAATGCCGTTGGTTCGGATATTTGGGCTTTGGGTATTCAGGAGGGTATTGAAAGGGCCAAAGCTTTGCGGGTTTAGGGGTCTCGGGCCATTGAGTTTCAATGGGGCCCTAGTTGTGGCGGCTCAAGGGGGTGGGGAGAGAGTCCTTGAAGTTGTTGGAAATTGGTTTGTGGGGACTCTGTTTAGGGTCTCCACTGTTTGAAGTTACGTGGTGGTGATCTGGTGAATGGTGGAAGGGGAGTTCACATGGAGTGGACGGATCCCCAAGTAATTGGGTGAACAGCACACCTCAATGGTGGTGCTCCCGAGCCTGTGGGGTAACGGCTGGGAGTAAGAGGTTGGGTGTTGTTCACAGGATATTGGTTCAATTCACCATGATCTTTGTAGCTTCAAGGACTCCTCCCTAATGTTGTTATGGTATATGTTAATTATTGTTAATATTGTTTGTATTTAAATAAAGGCTGCTGTGGCCATATATATTCCAAAGATTTACTGTCTCTCGTTATTGGGGAGAGGATATCGGGGAGTATCCTGATAATGGGGAAGGGGCTCAGTTTGGGAGTCCTTGGTTCTGTACAAGTAAACAGCTCGACTATACCAACGTCAAGTAATGGCCGGAGCAGAGCCTCCCTCCCCTCAAGAAAGAGGCGTGGGCGGAGGCCGGCATGACGGGGGTTTGGAGGGGTTTAAAAAGAGGGAGGAACATTTAAATGAGAGGGGTGGTGGGGGGTTTATAAGGCAGTGATGGGGCGGATCCAGGTGTCAGTTCCTGTCTTGCCCCATCAATAGTCCCGCCCTCCCTCCCTGTTTGATGAGGTTGTTTATTTTGTATAATTTTGGGTCATGGCGGCTCAAGGGGGTGGGGAGAGAGTCCTTGAAGTTGTTGGAAATTGGTTTGTGGGGACTCTGTTTAGTGTCTCCACTGTTTGAAGTTACGTGGTGGTGATCTGGTGAATGGTGGAAGGGGAGTTCACATGGAGTGGGCGGATCCCCAAGTAATTGGGTGAACAGCACACCTCAATGGTGGTGCTCCCGAGCCTGTGGGGTAACGGCTGGGAGTAAGAGGTTGGGTGTTGTTCACAGGATATTGGTTCAATTCACCATGATCTTTGTAGCTTCAAGGACTCCTCCCTAATGTTGTTATGGTATATGTTAATTATTGTTAATATTGTTTGTATTTAAATAAAGGCTGCTGTGGCCATATATATTCCAAAGATTTACTGTCTCTCGTTATTGGGGAGAGGATATTGGGGAGTATCCTGATAATGGGGAAGGGGCTCAGTTTGGGAGTCCTTGGTTCCGTACGAGTAAACAGCTTGACTATACCAACGTCAAGTACAAGTGCATATAGTCATGCGAAAAGAAAAGAGGTGGAGGAGTAAAAGGAGGGGGAGACACAGATATAAGCATGTCATGCCCTTCTAAAACCAAAAAAGTGCGAAGCCTACACGGCCAGTCCGTTCCTGCCCGTGCGACCTGCGTGTCACCGGATTTGTGCCAGACCTGCGGTGGACCCTGATGGCCAGCCCCCCTCTCCCAATAATGGTGCCTGTCCGCTGGTGGGTCGAGTGAGCCTCCCTGCGGTGGAGGCAGGTCTAATCTTTTTAATTTAAATTGTCTCTCTAATTTGAATGAGTACACTTTAAATCCTTTTACAAGGATCTATTGGAGGGCAAGTCTCATGCCAGCAGCCTTGGGAGGAAGAGGAGGAGTTACGTGCTGCTGGAGGTGTTTGGCTGTGTTTGTGCTGAGCTCCTGGGGAGGAGGACTTTTCTACCTGGACTTTTGCCTGCCCCTTTCCAGGAGAGAGAGGCCTTCCCTGGGACCGAGTATCGGGGCTGTGCCCCTGGCCCCCACCCCCCGGCAAGCCGGCTGGGGGTGGGAGGCCCTGTTTCCATCTCCATTGCCCAGCCAGTCCCAGGGAGATGGGCAACAAGAGGAGAACCTCGGGGGGCCGCAAGGCTCCAGGACCCAGGACCCCTGAAGCCGGTGCCATGGCAGCTCCTTCTCCCAGAGGGGAGGCTGCTAGCAGAGGTGCGGTGGGAGCCCCCCCTAACATCTGGGGTTCCAAGGCTGCGGGAGAGCCAGCTACCGTATACGCCTCCCACATCCACGCCCACCTCTGTGAGTATGAGGTGGCAGCTAAGCAGCTGAGGAGATTCCGGGAGGAGTTGAGGGGAGCCCAAGTAACAGCAAAAAATTGGCTCCCTGCCTCAAAGAGAGCGGAGGTTTCTGCCATGGTCAAGAGGCTGAAGGGGGCTATAAGAGCTCTGGAGGACAGAAGAACATCCATCTTGGAGGGGAGCGGCCCTTTCGGGGAGAAGCTCCGTAATGATGAAGGGTTTAGAGCCCTGACCGGTGGGTCTCCTGGGGGGTCAGGAGGCCCCAGCCAGGTGGAGGACGAGGAGGAGGAAGATGGCGGAACATCTGAGCCAGCTCCACCTGAGGACCTGGTGGGTAAGAGCGCCCAGGACCTGGTGGGTAAGAGCGCCCAGGACCTGGTGGGTAAGAGCCCCCAGGTATCGCACAGTGGGATAGCCCCTGAACAAGTGGCTCTCCCACTGGACTCCAGTGACCTGGAGGAAAGTGTGAGTGAGGGGGAGGATGGAGGGAGTGGGAGTAATAGTGAGGGGGGCTGCCTCATCCTACAACAAGTGAGGCAGATTGAGTCCCCAGCACGGTTTGGCACACTGCTGTTTGGGAACAAGGTCTGCCTCGAGGATGAGGCAACCGGGAAGAGTAGGAGAAGGCGTAGGGCAAAGCAAGAGGTGGTAGAGAAGCTTGTTTTTGTCCCTCTTTCCGGGGCCCCCCAGTCCCGTTGTGCGGAACCCGCTGCCCACCCCGGCTCGGGCCCTGTGGTGGGTCCGCAGCAAGGGAGCGGGGAGAGTAAGGTCTGCCTGGATCTTGCTGTCACATCTGGTGGCAGTTCGGATTCAGGCAGCGATATGGAGGTCGGTGCCGGTAGTGGTGTTACTGTTGGTGGTGGTGCTTGGGCTCAGTCCCCTGTGGCAGGGGGGGCTGGCCCAGCACCAGGTAGAAGTAGAGCCGGGGCCGAACCTCCGGCGGTGAGAGCTACTTAGGGGCCCCCTACGCACGGGTCCGTTAAGTCTGGATCACTTATAGGGGTCCAGAAGCATCGTAAGGGCACGGATGCTGCTGTAAAGGAACAAATAAAGACCTGCAAGGTGTTGGTCGCTCCCCTGGAGGCAGCCGTGGTGAAGCCGGGGCACTCGGCACGTAGACCCCAAAAGGGGTCCGTGCGGAGGGCCCCGCCGCCGCTGGGCGCTGAAGGGGAGTGGCCAGCCTTGCCTACAGCTGGTGGTGGGTGCAGAGAGGCGGTGAAGGCCCGTGATGGGGGGTGGCCTCCCTGAATGTTGCCCTGCCTGCAAAGGCAGAGGCATGCAGGGGGCGTGCCCTCCTCGGCTGCAGTCCCGCCCACTGTGCTCGCATCATCTGGGGTGGGTATGGCCTTGCAAGGGGCTGCTGCCCAGCCCGGGGTGACTGTGGCCGGTGGGGGGGCGTAGCCTCGGCGGTCGTGGCTCCGCCCGCTGTGCCTGTGTCATCTGGGGTGGTCGTGGCCTCGAAGGGGCTGCTGCCCAGCCTGGAATGACAGCGGCCGGTGGGGGGCGTGGCTTTAGAGGTTTCGCCGCCCTCTGTCCCGCCCACCCATACCATCGGTTCTGCACCCCTGAAAGCCGGTAGGGAATTTCCGGGTCCCCAGCCCACTTACCGTCATCTGGTGGTGCGGGGTCTCCGGCGCTCCGGGCGGGGAGATGTGTGGAGGGCATGGTGCGGTGGCAAGGTCCGTCGCTGCCCTAGGAAGCACAGAGTAAAAAAATTGGTGCAGGAGAGCTCAGGAGCTGCTGCTGCTCCCAAGCCCAGGCAAAGTGTACTGAGTGGCTATTAAAGGGGCAGCAGCACTCCTGGGCAGAAGTGAGGCCAAAGAAGGCGCCAGAGCCAAAAAATAGAGATGCCCCAGGAGTCCAGCCAGAGCCCCCAGCAGGAGGTGTACATAGCAATGTAAATAGCAATGTAAATAAAAATAGAAATGGTATAAATAATAAAGTTAATAAAAATAAAGGTAGTGTGATGGACAGTGAGGATAACAGTGATGGAGTGGTTGACATTTTTGAAGAATTATTTGCGGGTGTGGAACATGAGGGGGTGAATGAAGGAGAGAGTGGGAGTGACATGAGTGATATGGATGAGGGAGTGAATGTGGGTGTGAATGAGGGTATGAATGTGAGAGAAAGTATGAGTGGGGGGACTGGCCCATCTGCCCCTCAGCCGTGGCACCCAGGTGTTCATTTGCGGGGGTCACGGCTGGAAGGGACAGGATCCTGGTCTTCTACCAGGGGCAGCCGAAGGTCTGTCATCTCGCCGCTGCCCTCGCTCCTTCTCCAATGCCGCTGCGGGCCCGGTGGGGGAGACCATGGGAGGGAAACCTCCGGCGGGACTTCCTCTTTCGTGGCGGGTGGTGGTGGGGGGAGGGGGATGAGGGGCCAGTGAGGAAAGGCAAGGTCACTAGAGGCCCCTCATATCAACGGAGGCAGGCGGCTCGCCATGGGGTAAGGAGCAGGTGGAGCCTTGGGTAGCCAGGGTGATGCCAGCTACTCCCTCTAGGTTGGTGGCTAAAGCCTCTGAGGCCCTGGGGAGGAAGTGGTGAACGAGGAGATCAGGAGGATGGAGAGGGAGGATAAAGCAGCTGACTCAGACAAATCCTCTCAATATGAAAGTGTTGATGAGGAAGTCGTAGAGCAGCCTACAACATCAATGGGTGGGAAAAAATGTACCAACAGGAGGGGGAGGAGGAGGCTGAACAAGTCTTCCAAATCCCCCCCACCCCCGACCGTGAATGTACCAACGGAAGGGCCCACCGTTCCCCCTCTGATCACACTCTCCAACCTGTTCCAAGCCCTCGGAGACTCTGCTAAAGAGTCGCCGGACGAGGGCAAGGGGCCGGGGGCGGCATTGGGGGGTCCTTCAGGGGATGGCGGAGTCCAACCCTTAGGGGACGTTGTTTCTCCTGGGGGGACAGACCCAGAGTCCGGAGGTGAGGACACCAGGGGAGGAGGAATAGACACCTCGACTACTTTAAAGAGGAAGGGTTCTGACTCCTCCCCAGAGGGTGGTGGCAGCGGGGTGGGTAAGAAGAAAGCCGTCGAACTTGATCACTCATGATGGCTGAACTAGCCCCGTTGACGCTGGCGTCCATTAATGTCGCCAGCATTAAGTCAGATGCGGCTAGATTTACGGCCTTTGATTTTCTCACCCAAATTGAGGCTGAAATTTTATTTTTGCAGGAGACCAGACTAACTGACATGGGGGCCATACATAAAGCACGGAGAGAGTGGAGGTGCGGGCCCTCATACTGGTCTCTTGCGGCCAAGCCATATAGCGAGGTGGCAGTCCTTTTTAAGACTGCAGATGTGGAATGCAGACGAGTGATCGAGTTAGAAATGGGGAGGTGGCTAGTCCTTGACGTCTTCATGAGGGGACAAGAGCTGCGGCTCATAAACATCTATGGCCCACAGTCAAAGTGGGACCGGAAATGTCTCTTCCTGAAGATTAAGCCCTTTCTTTTTACAAGCCGACAGGTGGTCTTCGGTGGGGACTTCAACACCATTACGAGGTCCCGTGATCGGGGGGTCCTGGAGATCACCTGGCTTATGACAGCGTCGCGCTTAATAGTATAGCCAGTGAACTCGCCTGGTGGATGTCCACATCCGGCACACCCCAGGCCACGGGGGTTTCACCTATCATAGGGTAGCTGTAGATCTAGAATAGACAGGTTTTTTTAAAGGAGGATGCCATCTTTTCTGCTGTGTCCGCCGTTGAGGTGGAGTTCTCCGATCACTGTCTAATTTTCTTTTCTCTGAATGTTGCAGAGACTCCCCGGATGGGAAGAGGGCTGTGGAAGCTGAATTCGTCCCTGCTGGAAGAAGCAGACATGAGACAATCCTTCGAGATTTTCTTCAGAGCCAGGTACCACTTTTGGATCTCTGTAGTAGTAAGTCAGAGTGGTGGGAGATCTTCAAAAAGCGGGTGGCGGGGTTCTTCCGCCAGCTCTCGAGCCTCAGGAGTCTGAACAGGCATCGCTTGTATCAGGCTCTGGGAGGAAACTCGAGCAGCTCGTCTCGACCGGAGGTGACCGTGAGGAAATCTCCAGAGTGAAGTCTTTGCTTAAGAGGTGTCAGTATGATAGGCACACATCTTTGGTTTTTGAGAAGGATTTCGGGAAGTACCACTCACCCGACCCATACAGGAACTGTAAGATGTCAGTGAATTGTAAGATGGTGACAGGACTGATCGACAGTAGGGGGTCCCTGAACAGATCCAAATCAGGGATCCTGGAGGTGGTCAGGTCCTTTTACTCATGCCTCTTGGGAAAGAGGGATCTGGATCGGGATGAGAAGTCGGCTTTCCTGGCTGAAACCATCCCTGAGCCAGGGGATGATCCCTCTCTTGGTGTTTTGGCAGAAGCAATCAGGGAAGAGGAAGTGAGACTGGCCATTGATGGGCTTCGGCCAAAAAATCGCCAGGTCCGGATGGCTTAACATCCGAGTTCTATAAGACCTTTAGGGACTCCTTGGTCCCCCTCTTGACTGGGGTGTTTAATGAGTGTCTTTCCTCGGTTCTCTTCCTGGTTCAATGAGGAGGTCAGCCCTGATTATTCTGTCAAAGGGTAAAGACTCGTCCCGTATTGAGAATTGGCATCCCATAGCGCTTCTCAATAGGGACCGGAAGGTTCTGGCGAAGGTGTTGTTTAATAGGCTGGTCAAGTTTGCACCCCGGCTCCTTTCGGAGGCCCAGCACTGCTCTGTTCCAGGCCGCAGCACTTTTAGAGCTGTGCTCGGTGTCCGAGAGGCAGTGGAACAGGGTAGGGCAGGTCACTGGAAGGGTACCTACTGTCATTAGAGCAAGCAAAAGCCTTTGACTGGGTTAACCATGAGTACCTCTGGTCTGTCCTTTTGAGGTACGGTCTGCCTGGGAGGTTTGTAAATTGGTTAGAGATCTTGTACCAAGGGCTGAGACTTTCCCGCTCGTGAACGGTTGGTCAGGGCGCCCTTTTGAGGTGGGTTCTGGGGTCTGTCAGGGCTGTCCTCTGAGCCCACTTTTATACGCTTCGCGATCGATCCCTTCCTGAGGAGGGTAGATCGTGGACCGTTGGTGGGAGTCGGGATGGACCAGGCGGGCTCTGGGCCCCCTTTGAGGGTGGTGGCGTATGCTAACGATGTTTCCCTTTTCGTATCCTCGAGAGGGGAGGCGGATTGGGTCATGTCCGAGGTCGTGTGTTACTCGGAGGCATCCGGGTGCATGATCAACCATGGAAAAGTGTGAGAGTCTCTGGCTGGGAGGGGGAGATCCTAGTTTTGATCTCCCGGGCACCCTTCCAGAGCCCCAGGCCTCCGCCAAAATTCTAGGCATCGAATTTGGCCCAGGGGACTACCCCCAGCAAAATTGGGAGGGCAGACTCAAGATTGCCGCCCAAAAGGTGGACCAGTGGAAGGGTTGGTCTTTAACCCTGAGGGAAAGGGTTAGCTTGGCTAAAGACTTTCTGCTTCCCTTGTTAATTTACCTGGGCAGTGTGTGCATCTTGCCAGAACCTCTCTGGACACGGGTTTACAGCCTGTTCTTCCAGCTGTTATGGGGGAATAGGCTCAACCTAATCAAGAGGGAGGTCACGTACCGTACGAGGAGACTAGGTGGGTTGGGTATGGTCAACCCAGTAGTGTTCTTAGTGAACACCTTTCTTAAAGCCAATATTTCCAACCTCTGGCTGGAGAGGGCTCCTCCATGGGTATTCTCCTGCAAGGGTTGGTTTCGGCCCTTCTTCCAGGAATGGGAGACAGGAGGGCAAGTGAAAGATCTCCATACACCTCATGGACATCTCCCGGCTTACGCTATCCCGGTTCTGAAGGTAATCCGCCGGTGGGGTCTGGGAATGAGGGAAATTAGGACCATGTCGAGGCAATGCCTTGACAGAAGGGTTCTGTTGACCCATTTCCAGAAGCCCCTGGTCCTCAGGGATTGCCCAGGCCAGGATCTGGAGGTGGGGCTCGGGCTTTTAAATTCAAAGCAGATCCCCACGAAGTTTTGGGACTTGGCCTGGCGCTGCTTTCACGGGACACTGTATGTAAGGGACAACCTGAAGTACAGGAACTCCGATGATCGGGTTGTCCCCGTGAGGAGTGTAGCGACGTGCTGGAAAGCATGGAGCACTTCCTCCTTCGGTGTCCCTTTAATGCAGAGGTTTACAACAGGGTGGGTGCTTCCATACTTTGGTCACGGCTGGCGTCCCTTTCCTACGCCGAGTGGGTCTATGGGGCGTTCAGATCCCTGGGTGGCCGAGAGCGGAGCACTTTATTCTTAGTTAGCGTAGTAGTCAGGTTTTACACGTGGAATGCACGGTGTTTAGTGTCGACATAACAGAAAGCCCTCCCCCGGGATGAGGTGGTTAGCAACATTCTGGGTGACCTGGGAAGGTGCGTTCTTTGGAGTTCGAGAGGCTGGGTGTGAGGAGGGCCTCTTGGCTTTGGAGGGGCTTCTCCTTTTGAAAACACACTCAAGGGAGAGTTGGTCTGCGCTTGAATGAAGGTAGGGATAGCATAAGGTGGTGTGGGTGTTGAGGGAGAGAAATAGGGGCAGATAGGGACAGTTGGAGGGATAGATAGAGAGTTAGCCATGTTAAGTTAGCTAGAATAGGGATAGGGAGTGATAGATAGGGACAGTTTTTTCAGGGTTAGGCATAGGGACAGTCTTAGTTGGACGAGGGAAAGGGTGTATGAGTTGTTGGTTAGGGATAGGGCCTTTTAGGACTCCATTTTCCTGGTGGTGGGCTAGTGTGCTGCACATTTAGCCTTTTGTTTTGGTTTAGAAAAGAAGATGGATATTGGGCTTGCAGGCACTGAGCTTGGGCCTTGTAAGTTAGGATTTTGAAAAATGTAAGTTGATGTGTAAATATATTGTAATAAAGTAGTTTATGGTATAAGGTTGATATTGTATATGTATTGTATATATTGTATATGTTGTATTGTACGTATTTTGTATGGTGTTGAGTATTTTCTGTGTTTTAGTTAGTGGGGTAACTAGGGGGGTATAGTTAGGTTGGGTGGGGATTTGTCTTGGGTTTGGGAGGGGAGCTTGGTTGGGCATATGGGCATTAATGGACCCAAGGACCCAAAGGTAATAAATAAGTAAGGGCATAAACTTTTATGGACCCGAGTTTGCGGTGTTAAGAGGAGGCCATGAACTTATGGACCGGAGGTGTGGTGGCTGAAAAAAGAAAAAAAAATGTATGTACATATGTGTGTATATATATATAATATATATATATATATATGTATATAAATGTGTGTTTTGGTTATTAGTGGATAAGTAGGGTGAGTTTTTGGCCAGGAAAGGCCATGTCTTTTGAGTTAAGGCAGAGGGTCAAAGGTTTTAAGTTTATTAATGTAATAATGTATATTTTGTAAATAGTGAAAGGGGTGTGAGATTGTTGGAGTGTGTGTGTGTGCATGTGTATGAGTGGGGTATTTATTTATTTTTTTCTCGTGATGTTTCTTTTATAAGATGTTCCTGCTGGGGGTCCCTGAAGGCTGAAGGCTGGAAAGCACAAGCTGCAATCGACCCGAGAGAGCAAAAAAAAGGGGCGGAAAATGAAGGAAAGAGAAAGGACTTGATGAGGTAGGAAAATCTTGAAGCTGGTTTTAAGTTATGTTTTGTATTTTTATATAAAATAAAAAAGAGTTTCAGCTCCAGTAACGTCCTGTAAAGCTGCTGCAGTTAAAAAGCTTTTATAAGGATCGAGCTTGGCTGTCCACCGCAAGGCGTCCTACCGCCAGTCACAGCCCCTGTGCCTTGGGGTGCCTCCCCGATGCTCTTCACTGTCCCGGGGGCCCGAAGCATTTCCTTTGAAAAAATTAAGTGTCCAAAGTACAGGTGGTGTGGCTTGATTAACAGCTGGGTTAATCCGCTGACTAGCAGACACTGCTACTAGGCCCAAAATTATTGTCTGGGCTAGATGCAGTTAAAAATTTGTAATTAGATCTACAGCCGGTGGCTACTCCGCTGACTAGCAGACACTCAAGCTTTGGAGCAGACCTCTGATTCCCAGGCTATAGTATGAGTAAACAGCTCTTCACACTCAACCATCTGTGTTACCCCAAGTCATAGTGTATGTAGTTTCTTACGGTTAAAAGGGGGGTGGGGAAAGACCCAACCCACCTGTAATTGACGATGCCAACGTCACGTAAAACACAGCAAGGAGACTCCAAAAAGAGTCTCCATTTTTTCCAAAAATTTGGGGCACAGACACCACTTAACCCCTCTCTGCCATCAGACGTACTATTCCGTCCATGTGACCCTGGACCTAATTCCCATGGACGGAATAGTACGTCATATGCGATCAGCAGCGCTCCGGGGGGAGCGTAGTTGATCGCGGCCGGGTGTCAGCTGTATATCACAGCTGACACACAGCACTATGTGTCAGGAGCGGTCACGGACCGCTCCCGGAACATTAACCCCTGGCACACCGCGATCAAACATGATTGCGGTGTCCCCAGGGCACAGGGGAGGATCGCGCAGGGTGGGGGCTCCCGGCGCGCTCCCCTGTGACCCTCAGAGCAGCGCGATGTGTCGCGCTGTTCCAAGGGTCCGTCCTCCCTCCAGGTCCCCGGATCCAAGATGGCGCCGGGGTCCTGCAGGGAGTCGGCTTCCTCAGTGCCTGCTGAGAGCAGGCGCTGAGGAAGCCTGCAGCAATGCCAGAGCGATCGCTGGCGTGACAGAGTGCTGTGCACACTGTCACACCAGCGATCTGCTAAAATACAGTGATGTCCCACCCTGGGACAAAGTAAAAAAGTAAAAAAAACAAAAATAAAAAGTGGTAAAAAAAATCATAAAAAAAAAAATAATATTCCCCAATAAATTCATTTCTTCCTGTAAATAAAAAAAACAAAACAATAAAAGTACACATATTTGGTATCGCCACGTCCGTAACGATCCCCCCTATAAAACTGTCCCACTAGTTAACCCCTTTAGTGAACCCCTTAAAAAAAAAAACTAAGCAAAAAATCAATGCTTTATCATCATACCGCCGAACAAAAAGTGGAATAACACGCGATCAAAAAGACGGATATAAATAAACATGGTACCGCTGAAAACGTCATCTTGTCTCGCAAAAAACGAGCCATCATACAGCATCCTCAGCGAAAAAATAAAAAAGTTATAGCTCGCAGAATAAAGCGATGCAAAAATAATGATTTTTTATATAAAATTGTTTTTATTCTATAAAAGCACCAAAACATAAAAAAATAATATAAATGAGGTATCGCCATAATCGTACTAACCCGAAGAAGAAAACTACTTTATCAATTTTACCACACGCGGAACGGTATAAACGCCTCCCCCAAAAGAAATTCATGAATTGATGATTTTTGTTCATTCTAACCTCCCAAAAATCGAAATAAAAAGCGATCAAAAAATGTCACGTGCTCAAAAATGCTACCAATAAAAACGTCACCTTGTCCCGCAAAAAATAAGACCTCACATGACTCTGTGGGCCAAAATATACAAAAATTATAGCTCTCAAAATGTGGTGATGCAAAAAACTACTTTTTGCAATAAAAAGCGTTTTTTAGCGTGACAGCTGCCAATCACAAAAACCCGCTATAAATAGTAAATCAAACCCCCCTTTATCACCCCCTTAGTTAGGGAAAAATAATAAAATTAAAAAAATTTATTTATTTCCATTTTCCCATTAGGGTTAGGGTTGCGGCTAAAGTTAGGGTTAGGGTTGGCGCTAACGTTAGGATTAGGTTAGGGTTGGGATTAGGGTTAGGGGTGTTAGGGTTAGGTTTGTGGTTAGGGTTGGGACTAGGGTTAGGGGTGTGTTGGGGTTAGGGTTGGAGTTAGAATTGGGGGGTTTCTGCTGTTTAGGCACATCAGGGCTCTCCAAATGTGACATGGCGTCTGATCTCAATTCCAGCCAATTCTGCGCTGAAAAAGTCAAACGGTGCTCCTTCACTTCTGAGCTCTGCCATGCGCCCAAAAAGTAGTTTACCCCCGCATATGGGGTATCAGCGTACTCTGGACCACAAGAGTTATTGTGCAATTTGTCCTATTTCTTCTGTTACCTTTGGGAAAATAAAAAACTGGGGGCGACAAAATCATTTTTGTAAAAAAAAAAATGTTTTTTTTGTTTTTATGGCTGTATGTTATAAATTTTCTGTGAAGCACTTGGGGCTTCATAGCGCTCACCACACTTCTAGATAAGTTCCTTGTGGGGTCTATTTTCCAAAATGGGGTCACTTTTGGGGGGTTTCCACTGTTTAGGCACATCAGGGGCTCTCCAAATGCGACATGACGCCCCCAGACCATTCCATCAAAGTCTGCAATCCAAAACGTCACTACTTCCCTTCCGAGCCCAGATGTGCACCCATACAGTCGTTTTCTCACACATGTTGGGTATCAGCGTACTCAGGACAAATTGGACAACAACTTTTGGGGTCCAATTTCTCCTGTTACCCTTGTGAAAATAAAATATTGGGGGCGAAAAAATCATTTTTGTAAAAAAAAAAGATTTTTTATTTTTACAGCTGTACGTTATAAACTTCTGTGAAGCACTTCGGGGTTCAAAGTGCTCAACATACTTCTAGATAAGTTCCTTGTGGGGTCTATTTTCCAAAATGGGGTCACTTGTGGGGGATTTCCACTGTTTAGGTGCATCAGGGGCTCTCCAAATGCGGCATGACGCCCCTAGACCATTCCATCAAAGTCTGCAATCCAAAACGTCACTACTTCCCTTCCGAGCCCAGACGTGTACCCATACAGTCGTTTTATCACACATGTTGGGTATCAGCGTACTCAGGACAAATTGGACAACAATTTTTGGGGTCCAATTTCTCCTGTTACCCTTGTGAAAATAAAATATTGGGGGCGAAAAAATCATTTTTGTAAAAAAAAAAAGATTTTTTATTTTTAGAGCTGTACGTTATAAACTTCTGTGAAGCACTTCGGGGTTCAAAGTGCTCAACATACTTCTAGATAAGTTCCTTGTGGGGTCTATTTTCCAAAATGGGGTCACTTGTGGGGGTTTTCCACTGTTTAGGCGCATCAGGGGCTCTCCAAATACGGCATGACGCCCCTAGACCATTCCATCAAAGTCTGCAATCCAAAACGTCACTACTTCCCTTCCGAGCCCAGACGTGCACCCATACAGTAGTTTTCTCCCACATATTGGGTATCAGCGTACTCAGGACAAATTGGACAACAAAATTTTTGGGGTCCAATTTCTCCTGTTACCCTTGTGAAAATAAAATATTGGGGGCGAAAAAATCATTTTTGTAAAAAAAAAAAGGATTTTTTATTTTTACGGCTGTACGTTATAAACTTCTGGAAGCACTTCGGTGTTCAAAATGCTCACCACACATCTAGATAAGTTCCTTGTGGGGTCTATTTTCCAAAATGGTGTCACTTGTGGGGGGTTTCCACTGTTTAGGCACATCAGGGGCTCTCCAAATGCGACATGACGCCCCAGACCCCTTCCCTAAAAATCTGCAAACCAAAAAAGCACACTTCCCTTTCCCAGCCCCAAGTGCCCCTCAGTGTTTTTCTCCCAAAATTTGGTATCAGCTACTCAGACAATTGGACAACAATTTTTGGGGGCAATTTCTCCGTTACCCCTTTTGAAAAAATAAAATATTGGGGGGGAAAAAAAATTTTTGTAAAAAAAAAAAAAAAAATTTTTTATTTTTTACGGTCGTTATAAACTTTTGTGAAGCACTTGGGGGGCAAAGTGCTCAAAAACTCTAGATAAGTTCCTTTTGGGGGTCATTTTCCAAAAGGGGGCATTTTTGGGGGGGTTTCCCTTTTT
>JARQOD010000001.1:617200297-617244837 GCA_033576555.1 Oophaga sylvatica
GTATGGCTTGAAAGGGGTGGCCCAGCTCCGGGGTGACTGGGGCGGTGGGGGGGGCGTAGCCTCGGCGGTCGTGGCCCGCCGTGTGCCTGTGTCATCTGGGGTGGTCGTGGCCTAAAAGGGGCTGTCCCAGCTGAAGAAGCGGCCGGTGGGGGGGCGGTTAGAGGTTTCGCCCCCCTTTGTCCCGCCACCCTACATCGGTTCTGCACCCTAAAACCGGTGGGAATTTCGGGTCCCCAGCCCATTACCGTTATCTGGGTGGTGCGGGTTTCTCGGCCCCGGGCGGGAGATTGTGGGGGCAGGTGCGTGGCAAGGTCCGTCGCTCCCTGGAAGACAGAGTAATAAAAATTGGTGCAGGAGGCTCAGGAGTGCTGTGCCCAAGCCCAGGCAAATTGTACTGAGTGGCTATTAAAGGGCGGGCAGCACCCGGGGCAAAAAGTGAGGCAAAGAAGGCCCCGGGGGAAAAAAAATTAGAGATGCCCCAGGAGTCCAGCCAGAGCCCCCCGCAGGAGGTGTACATAGCAATTTGTTAAATAGCAATGTAAATAAAATAGAAATGGTATAAATAATAAGTTAATAAAAATAAAGGTAGTGTTGATGGACAGTGAGGATAACAGTGTGGAGTGGTTGACATTTTGAAGAATTATTTGCGGGTGTGGAAATGAGGGGGTGAATGAAGGAGAGAGTGGGAGTGACAATGAGTTGATATGGATGAGGGAGTGAATGTGGGTGTGAATGAGGGTATGAATGTGAGAGAAAGATGAGTGGGGGGACTGGCCCATCTGCCCCCTCAGCCGTGGCACCCAGGTGTTCTTTGCGGGGGTCACGGCTGGAAGGGACAGGATCCTGGTCTTCTACCAGGGGCAGCCGAAGGTCTGTCATCTCGCCGCTGCCCTCGCTCCTTCTCCAATGCCGCTGCGGGCCGGTGGGGGAGACCATGGGAGGGAAACTCCGGCGGGACTTCCTCTTTCGTGGGGGGGTGGTGGTGGTGGGGAGGGGGCTGAGGGGCCAGTGAGGAAAGGCAAGGTCACTAGAGGCCCTCATATCAACGGAGGCAGGCGGCTCGCCATGGGGTAAGGAGCAGGTGGAGCTTGGGTAGCCAGGGTGATGCCAGCTACTCCTCTAGGTTGGTGGCTAAAGCCTTGAGGCCCTGGGGGAGGAAGTGGTGAACGAGGAGATCAGGAGGATGGAGAGGAAGGATAAAGCAGCTGACTCAGACCAAATCCCTTCATATGAAAGTGTTGATGAGGAAGTCGTAGAGCAGCCTACAACATCAATGGGTGGGGAAAAAAATGTACCAACAGGAGGGGGAGGAGGAGGCTGAACAAGTCTTCCAAATCCCCCCACCCCGACCGTGAATGTACCAACGGAAGGGCCACGTTCCCCCTCTGATCACACTCTCCAACCTGTTCCAAGCCCTCGGGACTCTGCTAAAGAGTCGCGGACGAGGGCAAGGGGCCGGGGGCGGCATTGGGGGGTCCTTCAGGGGATGGCGGAGTCAACCTTAGGGGACGTTGTTTCTCCTGGGGGGGACAGACCCAGAGTCCGGAGGTGAGGACACCAGGGGAGGGAGGAATGGACACCTCGACTACTTTAAAAGGAAGGGTTCTGACTCCTCCCCAGAGGGTGGTGGCAGCGGGTGGGTTAAGAAGAAAGCCGTCGAACTTGATCACTCATGATGGCTGAACTAGCCCGTTGACGCTGGCGTCCATTAATGTCGCCAGCATTAAGTCAGATGCGGCTAGATTTACGGCCTTTGATTTTCTCACCCAAATTGAGCTGAAATTTTTATTTTGCAGGAGACCAGACTAACTGACATGGGGGCCATACATAAAGCACGGAGAGAGTGGAGGTGCGGGCCCTCATACTGGTCTCTTGCGGCCAGCCATATAGCGGAGGTGGCAGTCCTTTTTAAGACTGCAGATGTGGAATGCAGACGAGTGATCGAGTTAGAAATGGGGAGGTGGCTAGTCCTTGACGTCTTCATGAGGGGACAAGAGCTGCGGCTCATAAACATCTATGGCCCACAGTCAAAGTGGGACCGGAAATGTCTCTTCTGAAGATTAAGCCCTTTCTTTTTAAAAGCCGACAGGTGGTCTTCGGTGGGGACTTCAACACCATTACGAGGTCCCGTGATCGGGGGGTCCTGGAGATCACCTGGCTTATGACAGCGTCGCGCTTAATAGTATAGCCAGTGAAGCTCGCCTGGTGGATGTCTCACATCCGGCACACCCCAGGCCACGGGGGTTTCACTATCATAAGGGTAGCTGTAGATCTAGAATAGACAGGTTTTTTTAAAGGAGGATGCCATCTTTTCTGCTGTGTCCCGCCGTTGAGGTGGAGTTCTCCGATCACTGTTAATTTTCTTTTCTTGAATGTTCAGAGACTCCCCGGATGGGAAGAGGGCTGTGAAGCTGAATTCGTCCCTGCTGGAAGAAGCAGACATGAGACAATCCTTCGAAGATTTTCTTCAGAGCCAGGTACACTTTTGGATCTCTGTAGTAGTAAGTCAGAGTGGTGGGAGATCTTCAAAAAGCGGGGTGGCGGGGTTCTTCCGCCAGCTCTCGAGCCTCAGGAGTCTGAACAGGCATCGCTTGTATCAGGCTCTGGGGGAGGAAACTCGAGCAGCTCGTCTCGACCGGAGGTGACCGTGAGGAAATCTCCAGAGTGAAGTCTTTGCTTAAGAGGTGTCAGTATGATAGGCACACATCTTTGGTTTTTGAGAAGGATTTCGGGAAGTACCACTCACCCGCCCCATACAGGAACTGTAAGATGTCAGTGAATTGTAAGATGGTGACAGACTGATCGACAGTTGGGGTCCCTGAACAGATCCAAATCAGGGATCCTGGAGGTGGTCAGGTCCTTTTACTCATGCCTCTTGGGAAAGAGGGATCTGGATCGGGATGAGAAGTCGGCTTTCCTGGCTGAAACCATCCTGAGCCAGGGGATGATCCCTCTCTTGGTGTTTTTGGCAGAAGCAATCAGGGAAGAGGAAGTGAGACTGGCCATTGATGGGCTTCGGCCAAAAAATCGCCAGGTCCGGATGGCTTAACATCCGAGTTCTATAAGACCTTTAGGGACTCCTTGGTCCCCCTCTTGACTGGGGTGTTAATGAGTGTCTTTCCTCGGGTTCTCTTCCTGGTTCAATGAGGAGGTCAGCCCTGATTATTCTGTCAAAGGGTAAAGACTCGTCCCGTATTGAGAATTGGCATCCATAGCGCTTCTCAATAGGGACCGGAAGGTTCTGGCGAAGGTGTTGTTTAATAGGTGGTCAAGTTTGCACCCCGGCTCCTTTCGGAGGCCCAGCACTGCTTGTTCCAGGCCGCAGCACTTTTAGAGCTGTGCTCGGTGTCCGAGAGGCAGTGGAACAGGGTAGGGCAGGTCACTGGAAGGGGTACCTACTGTCATTAGAGCAAGCAAAAGCCTTTGACTGGGTTAACCATGAGTACCTCTGGTCTGTCCTTTTGAGGTACGGTCTGCCTGGGAGGTTTGTAAATTGGTTAGAGATCTTGTACCAAGGGGCTGAGACTTTCCCGCTCGTGAACGGTTGGTCAGGGCGCCCTTTTGAGGTGGGTTCTGGGGTCTGTCAGGGCTGTCCTCTGAGCCCACTTTTATACGCGTTCGCGATCGATCCCTTCCTGAGGAGGGTAGATCGTGGACCGTTGGTGGGAGTCGGGATGGACCAGGCGGGCTCTGGGCCCCCTTTGAGGGTGGTGGCGTATGCTAACGATGTTTCCCTTTTCGTATCCTCGAGAGGGGAGGCGGATTGGGTCATGTCCGAGGTCGTGCGTTACTCGGAGGCATCCGGGTGCATGATCAACCAGGAAAAGTGTGAGAGTCTCTGGCTGGGAGGGGGAGATCCTAGTTTTGATCTCCCGGGCACCCTTCCAGAGCCCCAGGCCTCCGCCAAAATTCTAGGCATCGAATTTGGCCCAGGGGACTACCCCCAGCAAAATTGGGAGGGCAGACTCAAGATTGCCGCCCAAAAGGTGGACCAGTGGAAGGGTTGGTCTTTAACCCTGAGGGAAAGGGTTAGCTTGGCTAAAGACTTTCTGCTTCCCTTGTTAATTTACCTGGGCAGTGTGTGCATCTTGCCAGAACCTCTCTGGACACGGGTTTACAGCCTGTTCTTCCAGCTGTTATGGGGGAATAGGCTCAACCTAATCAAGAGGGAGGTCACGTACCGTACGAGGAGACTAGGTGGGTTGGGTATGGTCAACCCAGTAGTGTTCTTAGTGAACACCTTTCTTAAAGCCAATATTTCCAACCTCTGGCTGGAGAGGGCTCCTCCATGGGTATTCTCCTGCAAGGGTTGGTTTCGGCCCTTCTTCCAGGAATGGGAGACAGGAGGGCAAGTGAAAGATCTCCATACACCTCATGGACATCTCCCGGCTTACGCTATCCCGGTTCTGAAGGTAATCCGCCGGTGGGGTCTGGGAATGAGGGAAATTAGGACCATGTCGAGGCAATGCCTTGACAGAAGGGTTCTGTTGACCCATTTCCAGAAGCCCCTGGTCCTCAGGGATTGCCCAGGCCAGGATCTGGAGGTGGGGCTCGGGCTTTTAAATTCAAAGCAGATCCCCACGAAGTTTTGGGACTTGGCCTGGCGCTGCTTTCACGGGACACTGTATGTAAGGGACAACCTGAAGTACAGGAACTCCGATGATCGGGTTGTCCCCGTGAGGAGTGTAGCGACGTGCTGGAAAGCATGGAGCACTTCCTCCTTCGGTGTCCCTTTAATGCAGAGGTTTACAACAGGGTGGGTGCTTCCATACTTTGGTCACGGCTGGCGTCCCTTTCCTACGCCGAGTGGGTCTATGGGGCGTTCAGATCCCTGGGTGGCCGAGAGCGGAGCACTTTATTCTTAGTTAGCGTAGTAGTCAGGTTTTACACGTGGAATGCACGGTGTTTAGTGTCGACATAACAGAAAGCCCTCCCCGGGATGAGGTGGTTAGCAACATTCTGGGTGACCTGGGGAAGGTGCGTTCTTTGGAGTTCGAGAGGCTGGGTGTGAGGAGGGCCTCTTGGCTTTGGAGGGGCTTCTCCTTTTGAAAACACACTCAAGGGAGAGTTGGTCTGCGCTTGAATGAAGGTAGGGATAGCATAAGGTGGTGTGGGTGTTGAGGGAGAGAAATAGGGGCAGATAGGGACAGTTGGAGGGATAGATAGAGAGTTAGCCATGTTAAGTTAGCTAGAATAGGGATAGGGAGTGATAGATAGGGACAGTTTTTTCAGGGTTAGGCATAGGGACAGTCTTAGTTGGACGAGGGAAAGGGTTGTATGAGTTGTTGGTTAGGGATAGGGCCTTTTAGGACTCCATTTTCCTGGTGGTGGGCTAGTGTGCTGCACATTTAGCCTTTTGTTTTGGTTTAGAAAAGAAGATGGATATTGGGCTTGCAGGCACTGAGCTTGGGCCTTGTAAGTTAGGATTTTGAAAAATGTAAGTTGATGTGTAAATATATTGTAATAAAGTAGTTTATGGTATAAGGTTGATATTGTATATGTATTGTATATATTGTATATGTTGTATTGTACGTATTTTGTATGGTGTTGAGTATTTTCTGTGTTTTAGTTAGTGGGGTAAACTAGGGGGGTATAGTTAGGTTGGGTGGGGATTTGTCTTGGGTTTGGGAGGGGAGCTTGGTTGGGCATATGGGCATTAATGGACCCAAGGACCCAAAGGTAATAAATAAGTAAGGGCATAAACTTTTATGGACCCGAGTTTGCGGTTGTTAAGAGGAGGCCATGAACTTATGGACCGGAGGTGTGGTGGCTGAAAAAAGAAAAAAAAATGTATGTACATATGTGTGTATATATATATATATATATATATATATATATGTATATAAATGTGTGTTTTGGTTATTAGTGGATAAGTAGGGTGAGTTTTTGGCCAGGAAAGGCCATGTCTTTTGAGTTAAGGCAGAGGGTCAAAGGTTTTAAGTTTATTAATGTAATAATGTTATTTTGTAAATAGTGAAAGGGGTGTGAGATTGTTGGAGTGTGTGTGTGTGCATGTGTATGAGTGGGGTATTTATTTATTTTTTTTCTCGTGATGTTTCTTTTATAAGATGTTCCTGCTGGGGGTCCCTGAAGGCTGAAGGCTGGAAAGCACAAGCTGCAATCGACCCGAGAGAGCAAAAAAAAGGGGCGGAAAATGAAGGAAAGAGAAAGGACTTGATGAGGTAGGAAAATCTTGAAGCTGGTTTTAAGTTATGTTTTGTATTTTTATATAAAATAAAAAAGAGTTTCAGCTCCAGTAACGTCCTGTAAAGCTGCTGCAGTTAAAAAAGCTTTTATAAGGATCGAGCTTGGCTGTCCACCGCAAGGCGTCCTACCGCCAGTCACAGCCCCTGTGCCTTGGGGTGCCTCCCCGATGCTCTTCACTGTCCCGGGGGCCGAAGCATTTCCTTTGAAAAATTAAGTGTCCAAAGTACAGGTGGTGTGGCTTGATTAACAGCTGGGTTAATCCGCTGACTAGCAGACACTGCTACTAGGCCCAAAATTATTGTCTGGGCTAGATGCAGTTAAAAATTTGTAATTAGATCTACAGCCGGTGGCTACTCCGCTGACTAGCAGACACTCAAGCTTTGGAGCAGACCTCTGATTCCCAGGCTATAGTATGAGTAAACAGCTCTTCACACTCAACCATCTGTGTTACCCCAAGTCATAGTGTATGTAGTTTCTTACGGTTAAAAGGGGGGTGGGGAAAGACCCAACCCACCTGTAATTGACGATGCCAACGTCACGTAAAACACAGCAAGGAGACTCCAAAAAGAGTCTCCATTTTTTCCAAAAATTTGGGGCACAGACACCACTTAACCCCTCTCTGCCATCAGACGTACTATTCCGTCCATGTGACCCTGGACCTAATTCCCATGGACGGAATAGTACGTCATATGCGATCAGCAGCGCTCCGGGGGGAGCGTAGTTGATCGCGGCCGGGTGTCAGCTGTATATCACAGCTGACACACAGCACTATGTGTCAGGAGCGGTCACGGACCGCTCCCGGAACATTAACCCCTGGCACACCGCGATCAAACATGATTGCGGTGTCCCCAGGGCACAGGGGAGGATCGCGCAGGGTGGGGGCTCCCGGCGCGCTCCCCTGTGACCCTCAGAGCAGCGCGATGTGTCGCGCTGTTCCAAGGGTCCGTCCTCCCTCCAGGTCCCCGGATCCAAGATGGCGCCGGGGGTCCTGCAGGGAGTCGGCTTCCTCAGTGCCTGCTGAGAGCAGGCGCTGAGGAAGCCTGCAGCAATGCCAGAGCGATCGCTGGCGTGACAGAGTGCTGTGCACACTGTCACACCAGCGATCTGCTAAAATACAGTGATGTCCCACCCTGGGACAAAGTAAAAAAGTAAAAAAAAAACAAAAATAAAAAGTGGTAAAAAAAATCATAAAAAAAAAAAAATATATTCCCCAATAAATTCATTTTCTTCCTGTAAATAAAAAAAACAAAACAATAAAAGTACACATATTTGGTATCGCCACGTCCGTAACGATCCCCCCTATAAAACTGTCCCACTAGTTAACCCCTTTAGTGAACCCTTAAAAAAAAAAACTAAGCAAAAAATCAATGCTTTATCATCATACCGCCGAACAAAAAGTGGAATAACCGCGATCAAAAAGACGGATATAAATAAACATGGTACCGCTGAAAACGTCATCTTGTCTCGCAAAAAACGAGCCATCATACAGCATCCTCAGCGAAAAAATAAAAAAGTTATAGCTCGCAGAATAAAGCGATGCAAAAATAATGATTTTTTATATAAAATTGTTTTTATTCTATAAAAGCACCAAAACATAAAAAAATAATATAAATGAGGTATCGCCATAATCGTACTAACCCGAAGAAGAAAACTACTTTATCAATTTTACCACACGCGGAACGGTATAAACGCCTCCCCAAAAGAAATTCATGAATTGATGATTTTTGTTCATTCTAACCTCCCAAAAATCGAAATAAAAAGCGATCAAAAAATGTCACGTGCTCAAAAATGCTACCAATAAAAACGTCACCTTGTCCCGCAAAAAATAAGACCTCACATGACTCTGTGGGCCAAAATATACAAAAATTATAGCTCTCAAAATGTGGTGATGCAAAAAACTACTTTTTGCAATAAAAAGCGTTTTTTAGCGTGACAGCTGCCAATCACAAAAACCGCTATAAATAGTAAATCAAACCCCCTTTATCACCCCCTTAGTTAGGGAAAAATAATAAAATTAAAAAAATTTATTTATTTCCATTTTCCCATTAGGGTTAGGGTTGCGGCTAAAGTTAGGGTTAGGGTTGGCGCTAACGTTAGGATTAGGGTTAGGGTTGGGATTAGGGTTAGGGGTGTTTAGGGTTAGGTTTGTGGTTAGGGTTGGGACTAGGGTTAGGGGTGTGTTGGGGTTAGGGTTGGAGTTAGAATTGGGGGGTTTCTGCTGTTTAGGCACATCAGGGGCTCTCCAAATGTGACATGGCGTCTGATCTCAATTCCAGCCAATTCTGCGCTGAAAAAGTCAAACGGTGCTCCTTCACTTCTGAGCTCTGCCATGCGCCCAAAAAGTAGTTTACCCCCGCATATGGGGTATCAGCGTACTCTGGACCACAAGAGTTATTGTGCAATTTGTCCTATTTCTTCTGTTACCTTTGGGAAAATAAAAAACTGGGGGCGACAAAATCATTTTTGTAAAAAAAAAATGTTTTTTTTGTTTTTATGGCTGTATGTTATAAATTTTCTGTGAAGCACTTGGGGCTTCATAGCGCTCACCACACTTCTAGATAAGTTCCTTGTGGGGTCTATTTCCAAAATGGGGTCACTTTTGGGGGGTTTCCACTGTTTAGGCACATCAGGGGCTCTCCAAATGCGACATGACGCCCCAGACCATTCCATCAAAGTCTGCAATCCAAAACGTCACTACTTCCCTTCCGAGCCCAGATGTGCACCCATACAGTCGTTTTCTCACACATGTTGGGTATCAGCGTACTCAGGACAAATTGGACAACAACTTTTGGGGTCCAATTTCTCCTGTTACCTTGTGAAAATAAAATATTGGGGGCGAAAAAATCATTTTTGTAAAAAAAAAAGATTTTTTATTTTTACAGCTGTACGTTATAAACTTCTGTGAAGCACTTCGGGGTTCAAAGTGCTCAACATACTTCTAGATAAGTTCCTTGTGGGGTCTATTTTCCAAAATGGGGTCACTTGTGGGGGATTTCCACTGTTTAGGTGCATCAGGGGCTCTCCAAATGCGGCATGACGCCCCTAGACCATTCCATCAAAGTCTGCAATCCAAAACGTCACTACTTCCCTTCCGAGCCCAGACGTGTACCCATACAGTCGTTTTATCACACATGTTGGGTATCAGCGTACTCAGGACAAATTGGACAACAATTTTTGGGGTCCAATTTCTCCTGTTACCCTTGTGAAAATAAAATATTGGGGGCGAAAAAAATCATTTTTGTAAAAAAAAAAAGATTTTTTATTTTTAGAGCTGTACGTTATAAACTTCTGTGAAGCACTTCGGGGTTCAAAGTGCTCAACATACTTCTAGATAAGTTCCTTGTGGGGTCTATTTTCCAAAATGGGGTCACTTGTGGGGGTTTTCCACTGTTTAGGCGCATCAGGGGCTCTCCAAATACGGCATGACGCCCTAGACCATTCCATCAAAGTCTGCAATCCAAAACGTCACTACTTCCCTTCCGAGCCCAGACGTGCACCCATACAGTAGTTTTCTCCCACATATTGGGTATCAGCGTACTCAGGACAAATTGGACAACAAATTTTGGGGTCCAATTTCTCCTGTTACCCTTGTGAAAATAAAATATTGGGGGCGAAAAAATCATTTTTGTAAAAAAAAAAAGGATTTTTTATTTTTACGGCTGTACGTTATAAACTTCTGGGAAGCACTTCGGTGTTCAAAATGCTCACCACACATCTAGATAAGTTCCTTGTGGGGTCTATTTTCCAAAATGGTGTCACTTGTGGGGGGTTTCCACTGTTTAGGCACATCAGGGGCTCTCCAAATGCGACATGACGCCCCAGACCATTCCATCAAAGTCTGCAATCCAAAACGTCACTACTTCCCTTCCGAGCCCCGACGTGCGCCCATACAGTAGTTTACTCCCACATATTGGGTATCAGCGTACTCAGGACAAATTGGACAACAACTTTTGGGGTCCAATTTCTCCTGTTACCCTTGTGAAAATAAACTATTGGGGGCGAAAAAAATCATTTTTGTAAAAAAAAAAAAAGATTTTTTATTTTACGGCTGTACGTTATAAACTTCTGTGAAGCACTTTGGGGTTCAAAGTGCTCACCACACATCTAGATAAGTTCCTTGAGGGGTCTAGTTTCCAAAATGGTGTCATTTGTGGGGGGTTTCTACTGTTTAGGCAGATCAGGAGCTCTCCAAACACGACATGGCATCCAGCCAATTCTGCGTTGAAAAAGTCAAACGGCGCTCCTTCCTTTCCAAACTCTGCCATGCACCCAAACAGTGGTTTACCCCCACATATGGGGTATCAGCGTACTCAGGACAAATTGCACAATAACTTTTGGAGTCTTGTTACCCTTGGGAAAATAAAAATTGGGGTGAAAAGATCAATTTTGTGGAAAAAATATGATTTTTTAATTTTACGGCTCTACGTTATAAACTTGTGTGAAGCACTTGGGGTTCAAATTGCTCACCAAATATCTAGATTAGTTCCTTAGGGGGTCTAGTTTCCCAAATGGGGTCACTTGTGGGGGGTTTCCACTGTTTAGGCACATCAGGGACTCTCCAAATGCAACATGGCGTCCAATCTCAATTCCGGCCAATTTTGGTTGGAAAAAGTCAAATGGTGCTCCTTTCATTCCGAGCTCTGCCATGCGCCCAAACAGTGGTCCCCCCCCCGCATATGGGGTATCAGCGTACTCAGGACAAATTGGACAACAACATTTGAGGTCCAATTTCTCCTGTTACCTATGGGAAACTAAAAAATTACTGACTAAGAGATAATTTTTGTGGGAAAAAAATAGGATTTTTTATTTTCATACCCGGGCATTATAAACTTGTGTGAAGCACTTGGGGGTTCAAAGTGCTCACCACAGATCTAGATAAGTTCCTTAGGGGGTCTAGCTTCCAAAATGGGGTCACTTGTGGGGGGTTTCCACTGTTTAGGCTCATCTGGGGCACTACAAACGGAACATGACCCCCATCAATGTTTGCATTCCAAAACGTTACTGCTTCCTTTCCAAGCCCTGCCGTGCGCCCAAACAGTTCCCCCCCCCACATATGGGGTATCAGCGTACTCAGGACAAATTGGACAACAACTTTTGGGGTCCAATTTCCTTGGGAAAAATCAAAAATTTGGGACTAAAAAATCATTTTTGTGGAAAATTGTTTTTTTTTTTTTTCACACCCAGGCATTATAAATTTTTGTGAAACACTTTGGGGTTCAAAGTGCTCACAACAGATCTAGATAAGTTCCTTAGGGGGTCTAGTTTCCAAAATGGTGTCACTTGTGGGGGGTTTCCACTGTTTAGGCACATCAGGAGCTCTCCAAACACGACATGGCGTCCAATCTCAACTCCAGCCAATTTTAGTTTGAAAAAGTCAAACGGCGCTCCTTACCTTACGAGCTCTGCCGTGTGCCCAAACAGTGGTTTTCCCCCACATATAGGGTATTGGTGTACTCAGGAGAAATTGCACAACAACTTTATCTGCCCATTTTCTCCTTTTACCCTTGTGAAAAAAAAAAAAGTTTGTAAAAGATCATTTTTGTGGCTGAAAAGTTAAATATTATTTTTTTCCTTCCACGTTGCTTCAGCTCCTGTGAAGCACCTGAAGGGTTATTAAACTTCTTGAATGTGGTTTTGAGTACCTTGAGGGGTGCAGTTTTTAGAATGTGTCACTTTTTGGTAATTTCTGCTATATAGACCCGTCAAAGTGACTTCAAATGTGAGGTGGTCCCTAAAAAAATGGCTTTGTAAATTTTGTTGTAAAAATGAGAAATCACTGGTCAACTTTTAACCCTTATAACTTCCTAACAAAAAAATATTTTGGTTCCAAAATTGTGCTGATGTAAAGTAGACATGTGGGAAATGTTATTTCTTAACTATTTTGTGTGACATATTTCTCTGTTTTAAGGGAAAAAAAATTCAAAGTTTGAAAATTGCAAAATTTCCCAAATTTTCGCCATATTTGTGTTTTTTTCAAAAATAAACGCAAGTTATATCAAAGAAATTATACTTCTAACGTGAAGTACAATATGTCACGAGAAAACAGTCTCAGAATCGCGAAGATCCGTTGAAGCGTTCCAGAGTTATAACCTCATAAAGAGACAGTGGTCAGAATTGTAAAAATTGGCCCGGTCATTAACGTGCAAACCACCCTTGGGGGTGAAGGGGTTAAGTAGCATCAATTGCCCCAGAGTTGCTTAAAACGGTTGGTGAGGTGATTTGAACAAATCCTCAAGCTTTTACTCTCCCAGGATGACACAGGGGTAGAAAAGTCCTTTCGGATCCATGATTTGTTCATCTTTATGAACGTGATTCTGTCTACATTCTCAGTGGACAGCCGCGTGTGCTTATCTGTCAGACTCCGCACACCACCAGCAGCGCTGAACACATGTTCAGAGAGAACAAAAATTATTATTAATTTGAAATCTGGTGGAGCTTAGTATAGATGGCCTAATAGAATCAGAACCACACACTGCTACAGGCCCAAAATTATTGTCCAGGCAAGATGCAGCTAAAAATTATTATTAATTTGAAAGCCGGTGGAGCTTAGTATAGATGGCCTAATAGAATGAGTACCACACACTGCTACAGGCCCAAAATTATTTTCCGGCCTAGATGCAACTAAAAATTATTAGTAATTTGAAAGCATAAAACAGTTGGTGAGGTGATTTTACCAAATCCTCAAGCTTTTACTCTCCCCAGGATGACACAGGGGTAGAAAAGTCCTTGTGGATCCATGATTTGTTCATCTTTATGAACGTGAGTCTGTCTACATTCTCAGTGGAAAGCCGCGTGCGCTTATCTGTCAGCACACCACCAGCAGCGCTGAACACAAGTTCAGAGAGAACGCTGGCTGCGGGGCATGACAAGATCTCCAAGGCATGAGTGGCGAGCTCCGGCCATTTATCCAGATTGGAAGCCCAAAAAGAGCAAGGGTCCAGTGACACAGTCATGGCTTCGATGTTCAGTTGGAGATACTCCTGTACGATCGTCTCTAGGCGTTGACTATGTGTCTGACTTCTTGTCTCCTGTGGCCTTGCAAAGGATGGGCTAAAAAACTGGTGAAAGGATTCCGCAAAATTGCTGAAAACCAGCAGATACTGTGTTTCTGTTACGGTTTGAGTGCTGAAGACTCGACAGTCCCACGGTTGGCAAGTTAGAACTGTGAGATTCACTACGTGCACCACTGGTGTTTTGTGGAAAAGCACATGTAAGATTCTGCAACAGTCTCTGCATGCGTGAATCCCTTTCTATGGCAGGAATTATTTCGGCAAATTTAGTTTTGTACCGGGGATCTAACAGTATGGCTACCCAGTAGTCAGGATTATGTCGAATTCTGACATTTCGAGGGTCATGTTGCAGGTAGTGCAGCAAGAAGGCACTCATGTGTCTTGCGCATCCAGGAGCACCAAGTCCCTGTTGTGTTGGTGGCGAGGTAAGAATCCTGCTTCCTTCCTCTGCCCTCTCCCCCCAACCTCGCACAACAGAAATGTGATCAAGGTCTCCCTCATCTGATGAGTCTTCCATGCCCATCGCCAGTTCGTCCTCCACTTCTTCCTGGGCTCCTGCACCTTCCTCACTAGTGGAGCTTAGTATATATGGCCTAATAGAATGAGTACCACACAATGCTACTATGCCCAAAATTATTGTCCAGGCAAGATGCAGCTAAAAATTCTTTTTTTTTTTAACGCTGGTGGAGCTTTGTATAGATTCCCTAATAGAATGAGTACCACACACTGCTACTATGCCCACAATTATTCTACAGGCAAGATGCAGCTAAAAATTCTTTTTTTAATGCTGGTGGAGCTTTGTATAGATGGCCTATTAGAATGAATACCACATACTGCTACTATGCCCACAATTATTCTACAGGCAAGATGCAGCAAAAAATTATGAGTATTTCAATGCTGGTGGAGCTTTGTATAGATGGCCTAATACAATGAGTACCGCATACTGATACTATGCCCAAAATTATTGTCCAGGCAAGATGCAGATAAAAATTCTTTTTTTTTTAACGCTGGTGGAGCTTTGTGTGATAAGACTTGCCCAATACAAAATGCAGATAAACTCACAGATCTGCCTACTATACCACAATTATTCTTACACAGGCAAGATGCAGCAAAAAATTATGAGTATTTCAATGCTGCTGGACCTTTGTATAGATGGCCTAATAGAATGAGTACCACACACTGCTACTATGCCCAAAATTATTGTCCAGGCAAGATGCAGATAAAAATTCTTTTTTTTTAAACTCTGGTGGAGCTTTGTATAGATGGCCTAATAGAATGAGTACCACACAATGCTACTATGTCCACAATTATATTACAGGCAAGATGCAGCCAAAAATTATGAGTATTTCAACGCTGGTGGAGCTTTGTATAGATGGCCTAATAGAATGAGTACCACACACTGCTACTATGCCCAAAATTATTGTCCAGGCAAGATGCAGATAAAAATTCTTTTTTTTTTAAACTCTGGTGGAGCTTTGTATAGATGGCCTAATAGAATTAGTACCACACAATGCTACTATGCCCAAAATTATTGTCCAGGCAAGATGCAGATAAAAATACTTTGTTTTTTAAACTCTGGTGTAGCTTAGTTTAGATAGCCTAATAGAATGAGTAGCACACACTGCTACTATGCACACAATTATTGAACAGGCTAGATGCACCGAATAATTAGGAGTGATTTGAACGCTGGTGTAGCTTAGTATAGATGGCCTAATAGAATGAGTAGCACACACTGCTACTATGCACACAATTATTGAACTGGATAGATGCAGCGAATAATTAGGATTTGAACGCTGTTGTAGCTGACAAAAAGTGATAGCAACTGCTGTAACCTAGCCCTGATAAGGGCTGCAATTACAAATAGTCACTGTCCCAAGTTGACCTATCTCTCTATTTAAGACTGAGCACAGACCTGCCTGCTAAAACTGCTAGGAACTGATGTAACGTAGCCCTCAAAAGGGCTGCAATTACGAACTAGTCCCTACTCCCTAAACCTTCCTCTCTATTTCTCAGCTATTTCGCTTGCAAGTCGCAGTTGCACAATGCACACACAATATAGCGCTAACAGCAACAGTGCCGTCTAACACTGAGCTGCAGCAGTGAGAAAATGGTGGCGAGGGGGGAAATGGCTGGGTCTTATAGGACAAGGACATGTGACATCACAGCCAATGACACATGCCCTTGCTTGTGTGAAAAAAAGCACCTCGCTCCGTGTGTGCGCTGCTGATAGGCTGACAGACTGCACCGCCCACTGGAAATGCGAGAAAGAGAAAAAAAAATGGAGATCTTCATTATTTCTGCAGAGATCCATGCCATGCCCCTCCCCCGCCACGCTGGACACTCAAAATGTGTATTAAAAGTGATTCTCAGCATAACTGTGAAAAAATCCAGTGACGATTTAGGTGCACGAACAGTTATCGAACATAACCTCGAACAGCCAAAATTTTTCCAAATCGTTCGGGTTCGTCGAACGACTCGAACACTGCCCAAACGAGCTCGAGTTTGGGATTGGGAACAGTTCGCTTCGAACACCGCTCATCTCTAGTCGTTTTCAGCTATACCATGTTTATTTATATTCGTCTTTTTGATTGCGTGTTAGTCCTCTTTTTGTTCGGCGGTATGATTATAAAGCATTGTTTTTTGCCTTGTTTTTTATTTTTTTATGGTATTCATTAAAGGGGTTAACTAGTGGAAGAGTTTAAAGGTCGGGTCATTGCGGACGTGGCAATACCAAATATGTGTACTTTTATTGTTTAATTTTTTTCATTCAAATATTTATTTAGTGATAGAATATACAGTATATTGTTTTTATTTTTTTTTTTATTTTTCTAACTTTTGCACTTTTTCCCCCTATTATAGGACAATTATTTTTTGCAGGCTGATCGCTTCTATAGCATGGAGATGCATCTTGCGCATGATCAGCAAGTTTCCTAGCTCTGATGACTCGTATGTCATCATGACAACATCGGGTCACCATGGCAATGATCGGGACCCCACGTCACGTTGCGGGATCAAATATAAAAAGGAAGAGAGGCTGTCAGCCCTCTTCTGGCTTCCGGAATGATGCTATGACCACTCCTGGCACCTAGTGCCGGGTATCAGCTGTCAGAATCAGCTGACACCCGGAGGCGATCACCGTGTGCGCGGCCGATCGCAATGACGTAATATTCTATACCTGATCAGATAGGCCCAGGTCATATGGACGGAATATTACGTCCGATGTCAGAAAGGGGTTAAAATTGTGCCTTATTTATTAAAAGGTCCCTCATTCTTAATCACAAAAGTTTCTTAATAAGTCTGAATCGATTTTTCTCACCTACCATCCATATGACATGCGTATGCAATCTGTATGCAATTTTAACATTAGCTTTTACATAGAGTAATTCTCTATGTCATTTAAAGATAGTTTTCTAACAAAACATTCTTCAATACAAATATGTAAGTGAGAAATATAATTATTGCTATGTGTGTGTAGCTTACTGTACATGTATTTAAGTTTGCACCAAGCCAAGGTGGGAAGAGCGAAGACTAAGCACCATAATTGGGGTATCTTATGGATGCACCATTTTTGGGGTGGCAGAGAGCTGATGTTTTTAGTCTAGGAGGGGGGTCTATATCCATGCTCCAATTCTTGCCCTTCGCCTCCGTTCTTCGCGACTGCCTTGTTGAGGTGGCAATCGGGGTAATGATAGTTGGGGTTGATGTCAGTAAATTGTCCAAAAACACAGCTGGCATCAATCCCTGGTGTTAGTAATGGATGTGTCTATTAGTGATGAGCGAACGTGCTCAAATAACATCTTATCCGAGCCTGCTCAGGTGTTATCTAAACATCTGGGCATGCTCGTATATTATGTTTGATTTACTGTGGCCAAATGATTTGTGGCTGTTAGACAGCCTGAACACATGTGAGTCGTTACTCGACTATCCCCTCTCCAGTCCATACTGAATGCAGCATCCAGGGTCATCCATCTGGCTAATCGGTACTCGGACGCGTCCGCTCTTCGCCAGTCCTTATATTGGCTGCCCATTCATTATAGGATCCAATTCAAAGTACTTGTTCTCACCCACAAAGCTCTCCACAGTGCAACACCACCCTACATCTCCTCCCTCATTTCTATCCATCGGCCTAACCGACTGCTGCGCTCTGCAAATGACTTTCGACTAACCTCTGCACTAATCCGTACCTCCCACTCCCGACTCTAAGACTTCTCCCGTACTGCGCCAATCCTCTGGAATGCTCTACCCCAAAAAATTAGGACTATCCACAATTTGCATGGTTTCAGGCGCTCCCTCAAAACGCATTTGTTCAGAGCAGCCTATCACGTTCACTAATCAAAGTCAGTCTATGTGTAAGTGTGTGTGTGTGTGTGTGTGTGTGTATGTAGCCCATTCACTATCTCCATCCATCCCTCCCTCACTCCCTCCCTCAAATGGCTGGACCATCATTGTAAATACACCATTGTATATACACATCTGTACTTTGTATCTCCCCCACCTCATTATAGATTGTAAGCTCTCACGAGCAGGGTTATCTCATCTTATTTTGCTTTAATTATTGTATTGTTAACGTTGCTACTTATGACTTGTGTTTTGAAACTGTTAAACTGTAAAGCGCTGAGGAATATGTTGGCGCTATATAAATAAAGATTATTATTATTATTATTATGTGAGGATTTCCCATTTGTTAGGGAATCCCCACATGTTCAGGCTGTCTAAAGGTTCTTTCACACGTCCTGATATTTCCAGTACTGGAAAAACTAGTACTGAAGATATGAGTGTCAGTGTTTATGTGTGTCATACCTGTGGTATACGTGTGGAAACCTTGTGCCGCATCAGTATCACACATACCGGCGCCTGAGAAAAGCAGGCACAGTTCGCGCTGTTTTCAGACTGAAAACAGCTCTCATCATTGTCCCCTGCTCTGACGGCAATCAGCGCGAGCAGGGGACAATGTTGAGAGTTGTACTTAAATGTAAAATTAAGAATAAAAGGAAAAACAACAATATCCCTCACAGTCCGTAGTTGAAAGAATCCAAACCATCCAACACCATAATCCTTCTGTTAGACATTTGCTCAGGGGAGGAGCAGGGAAGAATGACTCGCTGCAGCAAGAGTGGGCCTCATTGTGAACTTCGGTGACCTCACTGAGCTCACTGCTAGCATCATGAGAAAAGTATTGCGGTGCAGCGCTAACCTCTTGAGGTCACTGTAGTTCAGGGGCCTGGCTGGGAACGCAGCCATAGTGACCTTGATGTCACCGCTAGTCACTGCAGCTCATTCTCTAGTGGTTTTCAGCCTGGACGGTCGCATCTTGGCACTGTTCAGATTGAAAACTATTTATCGCAGACATGGATTAAGGTGTTGTTAGGGATCGAGTTCCCACTGCTGCACAAGAGGAATCTCGAGCCAGTCCCGCTGTGGTCCACGATCCATCTCCAGCCATAGTGGAGCCTGCTCAGCAGAGACGTCGGTCCCAGCGTCTCATCCAGTTTAACACTGTGCAGAGGCTTGTCTTTCCTGGTTCCTCTATTATAACCAGTGCTGGAGCAGGCAGTTCGGGAACTAAGTCCCTGCTTTCTCCATCTGAGCATGCCCAGGGAAAGATCTCCCATTGGAGATCAGGGGTCACATGCTCGGTTACAGCAGTGACTCCCATTGGTCCGCCAGGAAGGTCCTGAAACTACATGTGTTCTGGGATGGTTCTCATTGGTCCTTTTCTGGTAGGTCCTGCAGTCGCTACTATAAAAGGGTGCCATGGCCGGGCCGCCATGCGTAGTATCAAATCTGTTACGTGCTTCGCCAGTGTGGTCATGTATGCATGTGGTTAGGTCTGGCTGAAATAAGCCCCTAGAATACCGGCACCTCCGGTGAGGAGATTGTATGCACGTGTTCAGGGCTCGGCTGAAAACACCATTAGAATACCGGCTACTCCGGTGAGGAGATTATTGCTTGTATTCTGACTGCATGACCACAGACTGCAATCCGCTTAGCAGTCATCTGTGTTCCCTGTGAGTCTAGCAGGACACAGTCTGTTTCTCAGCGGCTCTGTGACGCAACAGGGTTCGCTTTATAACGCTGGTCAGCACTCTAACGTATTACTTTGCTGCTCACTGAAGCTAAGTGAGTTCGCACTTATCGCCATATAGCGCTGTGGCATTCCCGCTAGCGGCTCTGGGGATTAACAGAGTTCGCACTAACTGCCACAGCGCGCTACGGCGTTTATTTTAGCGACTCTGCGGGATAACAGAGTTCGCTACTTACACCATCTTACTAGCAGCGGGCTCTGCCTGCACGATGGACCCCGGGCTGCAAACGCACCTCTCTGCATTATCTATTAGGTGCGTTCCACAGACCCTAACAGGTGTGGGACAGAACGATGGACAGGTGAGGGATATGGTTGTTTTTTATTTTTGTTTTTTACAGGAGACGAGGGCTTCAATTGAATGGGGTTTAGGTGAGTACAACTATATTTGTTATTTTTAAATAAAAAAGGAAAACTGTGCCTTTTAGTTTCTAATGAAGAACTTTATTCTGGCTGTGTGTTTATTTACAATATAACTATAGGATTAGTAATGGATAGGTGTCTTATAGATGCCTCTCCATTACTAAGCCGTGGACTTAATGTCATCGGGCAATACAAAGGTGGCATCAGCCCCACAAATATGAACCCCACTTGCCACCACTGCAGGGCAAGTGGTAAGAGTCAGGCAAAGTGCCAATATCCATGGCCCCTTATCAGCCTGAGAATACCAGCTGCCTTCTTTAGCTTGGCTGGTTGTCAAAATTGGGGGGGACACCACTCCATTCTTTTTTTTTAAATTATTTAAATAATTTAAAAAACAGCATGGGGACCCCTTTATTCTTGATAACCAACTTTGTTAAAGCTGACAGCTGAGGGTTCCAGCCTGCTGCTGTCATTTTTGCCTGTCTGGTTATCAAAAATATAGGTGAGCTCATGCCATTTTTATTTATTTATTTATAGCGAAGCACTGGCTGATGAACCAGCCGCCGCTTTCTCTTGCTGCTATTAGAGGCAGCAGGCATAGACGTAGTATTCTCATCAGCTGATGTCTGTGACTGGAGGGAATCTGTCAATTTTGGACAGGACAGGGATATTGTTGCTTTTTCTTTTACTTTTGCTTGTTTACAGGGGACAAATACTTCAGGGGATTAGGTGTTAAGGTAAGAGTATTGTGAGTTTTTTATTTTATTCTTAATTTTACACTTCAATACAACTATCACCATTGTCCCCTGCTCACACTGATCACTGGCAGAGCAGGAGACAATGATGAGAGTTGTCTGCAGCACCTAGCGCTGCACAGTAGTGCTGTTTCCCAGGCAACAGCATGTGTCACCCTAATGACACATGGATGTCATGCTAGTATCCTATTTATTAGACAGCCACAACACATGCAGGGATTGCCTAACAGCAGCGAGCCGCAGGGGCTCGAACATAATCTTTGAGCACGCCAAAGTCACTAGGTTAGCACCCACCATTGTAGCTATGTACATGTGAACTTGCTGATGTACCAGGAAATCTAACAAATCTAAAAAAGTTCTAGTAGGCAGTGGGAAAATTGCAAGATATTTATTTTTTTATTTTTAATATAGATTGTAATAAGTAAAATAAAAGATTGCAAAAAAATGTAACGCACATCTTGATTTAAACAATGTCATTTTACAATGATACCAGATAATTTCTTAGAGGGAAGCTAAGCAGTGATGAGAATATATATTCCATTTTAGTTCACTGTATATTTATCTTCTTCCCTTTTTTTCAAAGGATTTCTTCTGAACCCGTTCATTCATATTCTGAAGTGGCCTTCTATGAGCCCTGACCTAAATTCTATTGAGCATCTTTGGAAAGAGCTGAAACATGCCGTCTGGAAAAGGCAACCTTCAAAAACAAGACAACTGGAGCAGTTTGCTCTTGAGGAGTGGGCCAAAGAGGTGCCGAAGTCTCATTGACAGATACAGTAATCGTTTGATTGCAGTGATTGCCTGAAAAGGTTGTGCAACAAAATTTTAAGTTAAGGGTGCCATCATTTCTATCCAAGCCTATTTCATGAGTTTTATATTTTTTTAAATTCTGTGAAAAGCAATGTTGAAAAGCAATGTCTGACTTTCATTTGTTCATTTTCATAGATTTTTTATTTATTATTACTTTTGTCAGATTCAAGTTATTTGCGTCACTATTGTGGTCTTTTCTGTCATTAAATGAGGGGTACCAACAATTTTTACCACTTGTGTATATCCTGGAATTGCCCAGGCCATATAGCCGCCTATTGTCCCTTGATCTTTGAGCAGATGGACTGTAGCCTGTGACGCCGCTGTTCATACCATGCCTATCCAGCCTGCTGTGTGGACTATCAGCCCAGAGAGAGGTCGCAGGCATGTCCCATAACAATAAATGGGGTACTGGTGTCTGAACTCTTGGATTCAGTGAGTTTGGGGATCCAGGAAAGGTCTACACTCCCCTACCAGTTGATCCCAGGAAGGTTTGTGGCCATCCACTGCGGGGATGCCAAAGACTACTCCATCGACAAAGTGACTATAAAAATGAACTGTGCAACAGAGTCCCATGAGGTTCGGGTAGTTAAAGACTTGAAAATTGAGAGGGACTTTAGGTTGTTCTGGGACTTATGGGGAAAGGCGGGGGTTTCCCAGGATGGGAGCCGGTTCACCCATGGAAAAACCCCATTGCAGTCGGAAGCAAATTAGTTCCCCCTGTGCATCCTTGCTGGCGATGAGGACAAGATGTTCACCCACGAGGATGAGATTCCTGATTTGGGGATTTCTGGGGGGAATTTTAGGACTGCTCAAATGGAGGGCCTTATGTTAAAAGGGGAATGGGACAATGTGACTGTGATAAATGAGGTTGCCCAAGAGCCGGGGGCTGACACCAAGTTTCCATATTTCGCAGTCAATGAGGATTTGCTATATCAGGTCACTAAATTGAGAGAAATATTAGAGCAGCTGTTAGTACCAGGATCCTTTAGGTATAGGGTATGAGACCTGGCCCATTCTCATGTCATTGGTGGGCATCTGGGCATAGACAAAAGCCAAGAGCGGGTCCTTCAAAAGTTCTACTGGCCTGGGTGTCACATAGAGATTGTTAATTATTGTCAAGCCTGTCCTAGCTGTCAGTTAACTGCTCCGGTCTCCCACTTCCATAGTCCCCTAGTGGAATTACCTATTGTAGAGGTCCCATTTGACCAGATTGCCCTGTACTTTGCCAGGCCCCTGGTAAAGTCCACCAGAAGGCACCAATACATCCTGGTGGTCATGGACTATGCAACATGGTATCCGGAGGCAGTACCACTGAAAACTCCTCCGCAAGGATTATAGCCTGAGAGCTAGTCCCAAAAGAAATCCTGACAGGCCAGGGAACACTGTTCATATTCCAAGTAATGAGGGAGTTATGTAAAGCTCTCCAGATTACACAACTCAGGACATCTGTGTACCATCCGCAGGTGGACAGCCTGGTGAAGAGGTTTAACAAGACCCTAAAATCCATGCTTAAGAATGTCATGGAGAAGGATGGCCAAGACTGGAATTGCCTACTTCTGCACCTGCTATTCTGTATTAGTGAAGTTCCACAGGCCTCTATGGGGTTCTCACCGTTTAAACAGCTATATGTACAGCACCCTCAGAGACTTCTGGACATTGCGAAGGAGACCTGGGAAGCAGAGTTTATACCCCACTAGAACATCATTGGGCATGTGACTCTGATGCAGGACAGGATCATGAAGGTGATGCCCCTTGTGAGGGAAAGCCTCCTTCAAGCTAAAGAGGCCAAGACAAGGTTCTAAAATCAGTTGGCGAGACTGACACAGTTTAGCCCTGGAAACAAGGTATTAGTGTTGATCCCTACTGTCGAAAGTAAATTTCTGACAAAGTGGCAGGAACCATATGAGGCGGTCAAAAAGCTGAGTAATGTCAACTAAAAGGTTCACCAGCCAGGGAAAAGAACACCGTACCAGGTGTAACACATCAATCTGCTTAAACTGTGACGAGACAGGAATCCATTGGAAGCTCCATGCCTGAGTGCCAGTCCTGAGAACAAGATCGAGCATGTCACAGTGACAGAGATACTGTTACCGTCCCAGAAACAGTTCCGATAACTGCTTCAGCAGAACCGAGACCTGTTTTCGGAGTTGTCAGGACGTACGCAGGTTGTTGAGCATGAGATCTTGATAGAACCGCATGTGGAGGTGAACCAAAAGCCATATCAAATTCCCGAAGCCCACTGCTTGGTGATTTCAAAGGAGGAGAGAATGTTGAGTCTGGGTGTCATCGAAGAGTCAAAGAGCAGCTGGTCCAGCACCATTGTCCTTGTGATGAAGCTAGGTGGAGAGTGGCGTTTCTGTAATGACTACAGGAAGCGAAATGAGGTTTGCAAATTCAACGTGTATCTGATGCCCTGGGTTGATGAACTCATTGAAAGGCTAGGGTCAGCCAGATATATCACCACCCTGGACCTAACGAAAGGGTACTGGCAAATTCTCTTGTCCCAAAGTGCCAAGGAGAAGACAACCTTTTCTACCCTTATGGGTGGAGGGAGACCCAGCTACCTTCCAGAGAGCCATGGACTGATCCTTGTCTTTCACAAAAAGTACGCCGCAGCTAAACTGGACGACATTGTGATCTTCAGCCTGGATTCAGGAAGTCACCTGTAGAAGGACCAGGCGGCACTGGATGCGCTGAGGAAGGCAGAGTTTACCATAAACCCAAAGAAGTGCGCCATGGAGAAAGAAGAGGCAAAATACTGGGGTTACATCGTCGGAAGGGGCAAAATAAAGCTGTAAGTGAATAAGGTGGAGGCAATCCAATATTGTCGGCAACCAGTTTCCAAGAAACAGGTTCAGACATTTCTGAGAATTATGAGATACTATCAGCGATTTATCCCGAATTTCCCCATGATAGCAGCTTCCCTGACTGACCTTCTTAAAGGCACGAAGACGTTGATGGCCAAATAGTATTCTGAAGCAGAGATGGCATTCCAAGAGTTGAAGCTCGCCCTATGTAAGTCTTGATTGCACCTGACTTCAGTAAGGAATTTGTGGTCCAGACAGACACCTCAGAGGTTGGGAACTGTGTTGTCCCAAGAAGTAAATGGGGAGGAACATCTCATCCTGTAAGCAGAAAACTCTCTGTGAGAGAAAAACTATGCCATTGCGAAAAAAGAGTGCTTGGCCATCAAATGGGCAGTTGACACCCTGAGGCACTATCTGTTAGGCCGGAAGTTCAGGCTAGCATCAGATCATGAGCCCCTGAAATGGATGAGGGAAAAGAATGGGAAGAATGTCCGGGTGACTAGGCAGATTCTAGGACTCCAGGACTTCAACTTTAATGTGGAGCACAGTCCTGGGAAGCTATACAGAAATGCAGATGCCCGTCTAGACTTCCCTTTGGATGGTGCTAAAACCCCTGGCTTTGGGTAAAGGGGAGGTTATGTGAAAAAGTCACTGGCAACGTACTGGGGGGAGATATGTTTCACTGAGACTATTAGCTTCAGTGATTTGAAACCTAGAAGTGTGGTCCAGCATGATATGTGCTGAGAGGGGTTAATCGGCCATGTTAAGGGCTGGATTTTTGTGGACAACTGAACAATGGTTGAGATGTTGTCCACTATATCTCCACCCCCACTAATACACAGCCCTCAGACTCATTTGGTGTTGAGTATGCCTGGAGAGGCTAGTGCCAGAGCGGTGCTCGTGTTCACAGTAAACTGAACAGTGTGTTTTTGGTAATCCCGAGGGGGCGGATCCCTGCAGCTACATAGACTATATACCATTTTTAGTTTTTTTGTCCTGTTTTTCCCGAAGGGCCGTGTTTATTTTGACTTTGCACCGGTTTATGCCACATGTATATAATAAACCAGTGGAAGATTTAAAGAGACAGTGTTCCTGTGTCTACCTTCTTGTGCAACTGAGTAAGCTGATCTACCACACTTGTTTTTTTCATGAATAACACACATACTGATTATAATCTACGGTGCTGCACATATGTCCATTTTTTCAATACAAATCTATGGGTCCGTGTAAAACACATACAGCACACGGATGGCTTCAGTGTCCTGTACGTGTTTAACATTTCAAAGTATAGGAGAAGCTTTGGAATTAAGTTTTGTTAAATCATACTGGAAAAAAACGGATGGCATACTGATGGCTCACTGATTCAAAATACTGATGACACCGGTACCGTTTTTTCTGGTACAAGTATTATACGAATGTGTGAAGGGGGCCTAAATCAAGATGGTTTGAAAATTTTGTTTCCGGTTTTTCACTATTTGCATATCATTAACATATCTATCCATCCTTTGATTTCCATCATTCAAGGACTTTTCCATCTTGGTATTGCAATTTTAATCCCATCATGCCGCAGCCCTTTTTAGTTTTTGCGTTTCTGTTTTTCGCTCCTCTTATTCCCCGAGCCATAACTTTTTTACTTTTCCGTCAATATAGCCTTGTTTTTTGCGGGACGAGTTGTACTTTTGAACAACACAATTGGTTTTAACATATTGTGTACTCAAAAATGGGAAAAAAATTCCAGGTGCGGTGAAATTGCAAAAAAAGTGCAGTCCCACACTTGTTTTTTGTTTAGCTTTTTTGCTGGGTTCACTAAATGCTAAAACTGACCTGCCATTATGATTCTCTATGTCATTATGAGTTCATACAATAGTATATAAATATACACCGCACACTCTCAGGTATATATATGCCAAAAAGAACAAATTTTATTGTCACAATAAACAAAATGTGGGAGCCAACAAATAGATGTGAGGCGACTAAAGAACAAGTGACGTTTCGACCCTCCTGGGTCTTATTCAACACAGTCGCTCAGTTGTGATGATAGTCAAGTAAATGATAAATTTTTCAAAGTACAATAGACTTGCTGTAAAGAGTAGATGTATAGTAAGTTAGGTAGGGAATTATTTCAAAAGTTAAAGGACCTTGCTCTGTGTCCTGAAAAAGCGGCGCTCCCGCCCCTAGCTCAGTGTGGCTCTATGAGTTCATAGACACCAAACATGTCTAGGTTCTTTTTTATTTAAGTGTTGAAAAAAAATCTAAAGCTTGTTAAAAAAAATAAATAAATTGATCCACTTTCCAATACCCTTAGTGTCTCCATTTTTCGTGATCTCGGGCTGGGTGAGAGCTTATTTTTTGTGTGCCGAAATGACATTTTTAATTATACCATTTTAGTGCAGATACAATCTTTTGATCGCCCGTTATGCATTTTAATTCAATGTAGCGGCGACCAAAAAACGTAATTCTGGGGTTTTTACTTTTTTTCTAGCTACGCTGTTAAGCAATCAGGTTAATCCTTTTTTATAATTGATAGATAAGGCGATTCTGAATGCAGCAATACCAAATATGTGTATGTTTGATTTTTTTATTTCTTTATTTTGAATGGGGCGAAAGGGGGTGATTTGAACTTTTATTTCTTTATTTTTTTTTTTTTGTATTTTTAAAAACATTTTTTTTTACTTTTGGCATGCTTCAATAGTCTCCACGGGAGACTAGAAGCTGCCATAACCCGATCGACTCTGCTACATAGAGGCGATGATCAGATCGACTCTGTATAGCAGAATTGCTCAATTGCTATGAGCGCCGACCACTGGTGGTTTATTGGCCCTACAACAGACAACACAGTTTTTAGGGGTAAATATTGTTAATTAAACCAATACTAAAGAATAGAAAATAAGAAAAAAAACTATTTTCCTACTGTTGTGTTTTTCTAAATTCCTAAAATATATCTGCTCTAATATGGAACATCAATAAAGCCATATTTCAGCAGAACATGACAATGTTCTCGTGCATCATGGACCAAAACATCTCCAGACATAAAAAGGTTAATATATAAACTGAGAATGACTTAACAATTCGAGCATTGCTACAGACGTGAGGGCGCTCCTACGGAGTCCACATCAGCATATTTTAGCTTCATTACCAATTTAGAATGCCAAGCCTTAAATGACATTTACCCTTTCTGTTCTTTAGCTGATGACTCACTGTTGGGGCATTGTCTCATTCTTGTTGAGACCTGGTGAGTGTGGGTCCGGGTTTTCTGTGTGACTCACCAATGCCTATATAGTGAAATTCCACAAAATCAGCAATTGTACATGAGCACTTCCATTCATTTACAGCGACCTCGTACCTTAAAAGCAAATTATTACATAAAAACTTTTCGTCCATGCTTATTTTGTGTGCAGTAACATAAAAATTAGTACTAATATTCAATTGTTGCATAATGTCCTCCTCTGCAAATCAGTAAAAGTCTCCAGGGTTCCTCTCTAGATAAACGTCTATGATGTGTATATAATCATATCAGTTTCAATTAAATCAGTTAATAATTTTTTGCTCCAAAAAAATGCAAAACAAGAAAAATCCAGCTCAACGAACTTGTGAACAAACTTCTTTGATCATGATTAATGGTGCGTAGCCACCTGAAACGCGTCGATGTCGCACATCATGTAACTGTCAATGCTGATGTTGTTTGACCATCTGCTGATCACTTTTTGGTGAATAAAGAAGTTTGCACACAAGTTCGTTGAGCTGGATTTCTCTTGTTTTGATTGCTCCACGCCTTGACACAACGTGTTCCCTGTGCTCCGAACACCTAAGGATGTCTATTACGGTGAGCTGGACTTTTTTTCTATTCCAAAAAAAACACCTGAAAAATTTTTCCTATTCATTTCTATTACCAAACAACTTTTAGGCTATGTTCACACTGTTCACATTTCACATGTTCACACTGTTCACACTATTTTCACACTGTTTTTTACTGCAACCAATACCTGCACTCTTGACAGTAAAAATGCCTGTTTTCCTGGGTTTTCAGTGTTTTTTATGCTTTTTTTGCAGCTTAATTTTATATAAGGATTACATCGGTGTTTTTTCTACAGTATATGTTTAATAAAGTTAGTTTTATTGACTAAAAATGCAGCAATATCATCTGCAGCATTTTTTCGCTTCCTCATTTCTTTTTACAAGTGAAAATACACTGCAAAAAAGCTACAAAAACGTTTTTTTTTTATTTATGGTACTGTGAAAAGCAGATTTGAATCTGCATAAAAAAACACAAAAAAAGGGCAAAAACGCTAGCATACCTAACATAGCTCTAGGGAATGTGCTCACTTTACGTATTTGCAGCCGAAATTTCTGCAGCAAAACTGCTGCGTGAAAATGCTGCAGTTCATGGTATCAGCAAAATAACAAGATTTCACAAATCTCATGCACATTTTTGCTTATTTTTTTCTTTGCTTTTCCTATGAAACAGTTTCTGAAAACTGCCAATTCTATCAGCCTTTTTGCAGAATTTTTTACTCATTCAAATTAATAGGAAAAAACAGCTTCAAAAAGGCATGTAAATAACTTGTCAAAAACACATTATGCGTGCATTTTTTACACTGCACAACAGAAAATATTACAGGTCCAGAAAGTGAATGTGATTGAAATCTATGGTGCTTTTCATGTACCATAAACTGACCTGCGGTGCATTTTTTAAATCTGCAACATGTCAACTCCACTTGCAGTAAATATGCGATTATTTGCAGATTTTTTCCATAGACAATTAGGTGATAAAAAACCACAGGTAAAAACCACATATGCGTTCTTTTAGTACATTTCTGCAATGAAAACACACTAAAAAGGCATGCAACCTGCAGATGACTGTATCAAAAAAGCTTATCAGAGAAGTTTAGTAACCCCTTTCCAACCTTGGATGTATCCATACTTCCCTGTGAGCCGCGTCTAATTGACCTGGGACATATAGATACGTCCCAGCGATTTTGCGTGCACATGGGCTGCGCGCGTGCGATTGACACCCGCCACTAAGGATCAGGAGCGATCCTGCACTGCTCCCAGCACTTTAACCCCCTAAATGCTGCGATCAAACGTGATTGCAGCATTTTGGGAGCAGGCAGAGGAAAGACAGCCCTCTGCTTTTGGATCAGAGACCACGCAACGTTATCGTAGGGTCCCTATTGTTGCCATGGTGACCCGATGTCATGATGACAACCAGGTCACCTGAGATAGGAAAGTTGCTGATCATGCGCAGTGCATTATCAGCAACTTTATCTGTAAGTGAGGAGCTGGCAGTTTGCATAGCATAGGAATGCTGCTGCATCCCCATGCTATACAAGCGAACAGCCTGCAAAAATTGATTGTCCCATAGTGGAACAAAGTAAAAAAGTTTAAAAAAAGTTAGAAAAAAGTTTTATAAAAAATATTTAAAAAAATACCAAAAAAATAAAAATAATTTGTACACATGAATGAATATTTTTATGAAAAAAAACAAAAACAATAAAAGAACACTTATTTGTTATTGGCACATCCGGAACAACCTGACCTATCAACTGTCCAACTACTTATCCCCTTTAGTGAGCACCATAAAAAATAAATAAAAAAAAACAAGGCAAAAAATAATGCTTTATCATCATATCGCTGAACAAAAAGTGGAATAAAACGCAATCAAAAAGACGGATATAAATAAACATGGTACAGCTGAAAATGTCATCTTGTCCTGCAAAAAACAAGCTGCCACACAGCTCCATGAGTGGAAAAATAAAAAAGTTATAGCTCTCAGAAAGAAGCGATGCAAAAATAATTATTTTTTCTATAAAATAGTTTTATTGTGTAAAAGCAACAAAACATAAAAAAAATATAACTTTGGTACTGGATGGCACAACACTGTTTAAGGAATGTGCCACTGACTGCAGTGTCCCTCCTCCATCACAAACTATACAGTCAGGTTTTAAATCCTCCCCTTCCCCTCTATGGGGTTATGGTGGTTTGGTCCGTGTTACACAGGCCAATGGGCAACGTTCGGGATATGTCAGCCCACCCCACCCCGGCAATACCTGTGTATTTAAGGGCAGCAGCGGCGATGATCCTCCTCTTCCCCTTTGGGTCCCGGAGGTGCTTGTCTGCACTGTCTGGTGAAGAGATGAGCGAGAGAGAGATGGCTGATCCCGTGTTGGACTTGCTGCGTGCTAGGGCGTCGCAGGAAGGTGAGCAGTTGGTGCAGGCCCTGATCTCAGGGCTTAGTGCCTATCTCCCAACTTCTGCTGCTCCGATGTCAGGAGACCGGCGGTCCGTGAGGCGTTCCCACCCTCCTGCCCATCTCAGCCCTTCCTCCATTACCTCTTCTGCTTTCCCAGGGGCAGCGGTCACGTGGGCGCCGGAAAAGCAAAGTGTTCCCATCCTCCACAGCTCCGTCCGCTGTGGCTCCGCCCCCTGTGCGTAATAGTGTGTTGGCTCCGCCTCCTGTGAGTCATAGCGCTATGGCTCCGCCCCCGTTATAGCGATGGTTGCTCAGCCTGCAGCTGCTGAGGATTTCCCTTCGTCTGCCTGGCGCTTTGGTGTGCACCGAGCAGACTGGGGGGATCCGGTCACTGTGCCCCTGGCCACGCTCTCTGCTCCGCTGCCTGCCGAGTCAGTGGCTATACATTCGGGCCGGACAGAGAGTGTGGCTCCGCCCACTTTATCTCAGCCCAGCCTTCCCTCACATGTCAGCGTGTACAGCAGAGTAGGCGCCATTACTGTGCCACCAACTGTAACCCCTTCACCACTACCCTATTCAGTGCAGCTCCCATATAGTGTGCATATGGGGTCTAGAGGCAGTACCTCTGCCTCTTCAGAGTACACACCAGAGCCTGTTTCAGTAGGCATGCAGCAAACTCTTAGTGTGCCCCTCCCCTGTCTGATCATGCTGTTTCTGGCATGGCTGCTGTCAGTAATGTGGTTTCAGGTGGCGATTTGGCTCGTGCTGTGCCTCAAGGGTTAGCTCCTGTTCCGGCAACTGCCACATATAAGGAGGTTGAACCGAATAGGCGTAGTCGCCGTGGTTCAAGTGTGTCCTCTTCAACTTCATCCCATCATCATTATGGACACCGCTCCTCACGCAGGCGTAGCAAGCGTTCCACGCATGCGCGTCGGAGGTCTAGATCTCACAGGAGGGGTCGCAGGTCACGGTCCTCAAGATGGCGCTCTCCGTCAACTTCGGAGTCTTCCAGCGCATCGGCGAGTCCCGATTATCGGCATCGTTCTCGTGGCGAGAGACGGGAGCTGAGAGCTACAGCTAGGGCATCCAGCCTGGCTGAGCCGAGAGCTGCATCCAGGGCTGCCAGCCTGGCCCTCACTCATCCAGATGTCAGTCCAGGTGCCAGAGTTCCTCCTTCAAGTGGAGTCCCTCCTCCTGCGGCAGAAGTGGGTGAGTGCAGCTTTTCATTTGCAGGAAAAACGGACAATTCCGATCTTTTACCGGCCCTTAGGGCTTTGATTGAGCAGTTTTCAACACCGGTTAATAATACACAAGTAAAGCAAAGGATCTCGGGAAGTACAGTCGAGCCACCGCTTGCCAGTATATTTAAAGATTCCTGTTGTGAATATGCTGGAGGCGGCTTCTGAGCTGGGAATCCCTCCGGTGGTTGCTGAGGGTAATGAACTGATTACCGAATGGCCTTCAGCTGGCGCTGAATGGTAGGATATAAGTGGCCTGAGTTCCCAGCAGCCTTGCCGGTTAACAATTGCTCCTTCTGGTCTTGCTTGAAGCACTGCTCGTTTCCTGCTCTCCTTCAGATAAGTGTTTGCTGTTTTTTTTCCTCTGTTTGATTTTCTCTGCTGGTTTGCTGCTTGCAGTGGACTGCAGCCTGTCCCCTTTTGAGGGTCTGGCGCTGCAATTGTGCTCCGTTTGTGTCTGCACTTTTGCTTTGCTCCTTTGTTACTTTTTATTTGCTGAATAGCGTTTTGTTACACAAGAGATCTGATTTAGGTGGATGAGATCGTGTGATCTCAGGTTTTTTGGCAATCAGGAGTGTTGGTATTTTTGTTAGGGTTTTTTTGGATTGCAGTCAGAATTCTTTCCTGTTCTTTTCTGTCTAGACAGATTGGGCCCCAGCGTTTGCTCATTCTATTTTCTGTCTGTGTCCGTGCTTTCTTCTTGTCTAACCGCCATTACATGTTTGGGGGCTTCCTATTTTCTTTGGGGATCTGCTCCGGGGCAGATAGCTTTCATCTTTCTGCCTTTAGGTGTAGTTATCTCTCAGGCTGTGACGAGGCATCTAGGATCACCGTAGGAACGCTCCACGGCTACTTCTAGTTGTGTGGTTAGTTCAGGTTACTGCAATCCAATAGGTTCCAGCCTCTGGTGTATTACCGCTTTTGCTATTTCTCCTCAGTTACTGAAACATAACAGATTCCATTTATTGTGGTATTAGCCCACTTGGTTCTCATTTAGATACCGAAACCAAGAATAAAATATGGTCAAATGATTATATAGATATATGGTCATTAGTATCGGTGGACCAGCATACGGTCCATAAGGAAAGGAGACTAAATGAGAGGCCTTTTGATAGGAGCAGACAGAAGGTTGCAAAAACGATGAGTAATTTGTTACAGGCTTTTGCAGTTTTGGGCTGTGTCATGGGCCAAAAACATCCGGAACGGTGTTCTGATTTGTTCATTTATCAGGACATGATTTACACTTCTTACAAGGCCCACGGCGGTTCCGCCTGGTGGCGCTATGATGAGGAGTTCCGAAGGCGGCTGGCCCTTCAGCCTGAAATAGGTTGGGGGGTTAAGGCTACAGACTTGTGGATCAGGTTAATGCTTTCTCAAAAACAGCCCCCCTTTCCAACAGCGGCCACTAGTCACCCCACAACAGCAGGTCATAACTCAGTGGTCGTCCGGAGACCGGGAGCCTGCTGGTTATTCAATGAAGGACACTGCCGCTTTTTTGGGTTATGCAAATTAAACATGAATGCTCCTCCTGTGGAGGAGCTCATCCCGCGGCCCGCTGTCCCCGCCCCACGAACAAACTGCCAGTCAAGCCTGCCTCTACTGAAAGCAGAGATCATAAGGACCCCGGTGAGCGTATCCACAATGGCCCCTTGGCTAGACCGGTACCCCAATAGAGATGCGGCGGGTCAAATTCGGTTCGGTTTTTCATATGGGTTTTTTATTCCTTTCAAATTTAGTAGGTCCCCTTCGTTTGCCGCTAATTTGAAATCTGCCCGGGACCACCCCGAAGTTTTGCGCGAGAATATCGACAAAGAAGTGAAGTTAGGCAGGATTGCGGGTCCATTCAACACTCCTCCTTTTTGGAACTTCAGAGTTTCCCCTTTGGGTTTAGTTCCAAAAAAGGAACCTGGCACTTTTCGTCTTATACACCATTTATCCTACCCCAAGGGTGAGTCTGTTAATGATGGAATTTCTTCGGAGGACGCATCGGTATCATACGTTTCGTTTGACAAGGCGGTAGCCTTGGTCCACCAGGCTGGCGCCGGCGCCCTCCTGGCAAAGTCTGATATTGAATCCGCCTTCCGCCTATTACCAGTTAACCCTGACTGTTTTCACCTTTTGGGATGTCAGGTGGATGATGGTTATTATTACGACATGTGCCTCCGATGGGTTGTTCCATATCTTGTTATTATTTTGAACTCTTCAGTTCCTTTTTGGATTGGGTTGTTAGATCGGGAACGGGTTTCAGGTCTGTCACACACTATTTGGACGAGTTTCTGTTTGTGGGACCAAATGATTCAGCCGTGTGTTTGCAGTTATTGAATTTTTTCAAGGAGATAGCTCATCAGTTTGGGGTCCCGTTATCTGCGGAAAAAACGGTCGGTCCAGTTACGACCCTGACGTTCTTAGGTATTGAAATCGACACTGTGAACATGGTTTATCGCTTGCCTGTCGAAAAAAGTGGAGAAATTGATGTGCATGATTGAAGGTTTTTGTTCCGTTAAAAAAGTTACCCTACAACAAATGCAATCCTTACTCAGACTCTTGGTTTTTGCCTGTAAAGTCATGCCAATGGGTAGGGTTTTTTCAAGGCGTTTGTCGTTGGCGACTAGAGGGGCTTCCCTCCCTGGTCATAAAATCAGGATAAAAAGAAGTTTAGGGCGGATTTGGAGGTTTGGAAAACATTTTTGATGTCATTCAACGGCCGTAATTGTTTCATGTCTTCAGAAATTACCAGCCAGGAGTTAAAATTATTTTCAGATGCTGCCGGGTCGGCTGGTTTCGGCACCATTTTTGGAGATCAGTGGTGTGCGGCCGCTTGGCCAGAGTCGTAGAAGTCACAAGGGTTTTGCAAAAACCTTACGCTATTGTAACTTTTCCCCATTGTAGCAGCAGTGAAGCTATGGGGTACTCAGTTTACCAACAAAAAAATATGTTTCTGGTGTGATAATCTCAGCGTGGTACATTGTATAAATCGCTTGTCTTCATCCTCTCCCCAGTTCTTAGCCTTCTTCGCCACCTGGTCCTTGTATGTTTAAATAAGAACATTTGGTTTCGGGCTCGACACGTTCCAGGAGTGGAAAATGATATCGCTGATGCTTTGTCGCGTTTCAATTGGCAGGTCTTCAGAGAGCTTCTCCCCAGTGCCCACCCAGTAGGATTGCTTTGCCCTTCTTCCCTATGGGACATTGTAGCCAACAGTTGATGTCACTGGTCCGTTCGTCAGTAGCCCCTCTACTTGGCAATCATACGTTGAATGGTGTCGTTTGATCAAGGGGAGACCAGTTCACTCGTGCTGCAAGGACAGACTGGACGTATCAGTTGAATTTTTGATGTTAATGTTGCAGTCTGGGATTTCTGGTTTTTCGGCTCAACAACGTCTATCGGGTTTGGCTTTTTATTTTCAGCTACTAGGTTGGCCAGATGTCACGAAGTCTTTTATTATCAGAAAGTCTTTAAAAGGGTGGAAAAGAGCCCAACCCTGCAAAGAAAGTAGACGACCCATTTCTATTGCCTTATTACACAAGCTGGTGTCATTTACCTCTGTTAGTTGCTCTTCTCAATTTGAAACTTCCCTATTTTCTGCTGCGTATGTAATCTTGTATTTTGGCACATTACGTATCAGCGAATTAGTTCCTAGATCAAAAGTTAGTTCAGACAGAGGTTTATTGTGGGAGGATGTGGTGGTAGTTGGGGATGTGATTCGTCTCCGTATTCGCAGGTCAAAAACAGATCCTTCAGGGAGGGGAGCTTGGATTTTGGTAAACTCAGTCTCAGGCCCAGTTTGCCCGGTTAAGACAGTTTTATGTTACTTGGAATTCAGAAGTAGCGGCAAATTTTTCCTTGCGCATGCGGATGGGTCCCCGTTGACTAAATTTCAATTTCAGTCTATCTTTCGTAAGGGCTTACAGGCATCGGGGGTTTCTGCAGGAGAATATGGTACACACTCCTTTCGCATAGTGGTCACTACTGAGGCTGCAAAAGCGGGTTTATCAGAGTCGGAGGTGAAAAGGATTGGACGGTGGAGCTCCGCTTGTTATTCCAGGTATATCAGACCGGATTTATTAATATAATCTGTTTTCTTTTATTGTCTAGGTCATTCCAGGCCAATTGTGTGGCTCTTAGGCCATTCTTTTTTATTTTCTGGGCGGCTCAGAGAGCCGAATGCCGTCCTGGTAGAAGACTTTTGGGTTTCCAGGGTATGGAAGTAAATTGGAGGGGTATTCGGGGTCTGAGATGGCCTCAGGTGTTACAGGAGGTGGTTGATATTGGGAGGGATGTGGTTGGACCAGTAATTTTAGTTTTACATGCTGGTGGAAATGACTTGTGTTCCTACAAAGTGGCTGAGCTGCTGACCATGATGAGGTCTGATTTGGAAAGGTTCCCAAGTTTTTTCCCCGAGCTTATTTTAGTCTGGTCGGAAATAGTTCCCAGAGCTGTGTGGCAGGGTGCCCGGGATGGGATGGCAGAGGAGCGGACTAGGCGCACCATCAACGCACGTATGTCCAAGTTTGTGCGGGATAAGTTTGGTGTGGTGGTGAGGCATTGTCAGCTGGAGGGTGACAATGCAGCTCTCTTAAGGTCAGATGGTGTCCACCTCACTGATATTGGTTTAGGTATCCTGTTGTCGGGGCTCCAAGATGGGATAGAAAAGCGTTGTATTTGATGGGTGGGGGTCGGAGTCCCGTGTAGGACTACACGGGATCCTCCTTGGCTGACGCAACGGAAGCAACGGAATTGTGAGGTTAAGTAGGCTGACTTGCCTGCAGATGTTGCAGGGCATTTGGCTACTGGCCATTGTGAGTTTTAAAAGTGCTTCCTTTTATTGTTATATATGTTTATGTAAAAGAAATTAAAAGCTGTGACCCTCACCCAGCAATTACTTGTGTTTCTCATTATTGATATGGCAGTTGTGGGAAGGGGAGGGAGAGAGATACTATCGGGGTTTTTTTGTTAGGGGTCGCCGCAGTCTGGATGGCACAACACTGTTTAAGGAATGTGCCACTGACTGCGGTGCCCCTCCTCCATCACAAACTATACAGTCAGGTTTTAACTACTCCCCTTCCCATCTATGGGGTTATGGTGGTTTGGTCCGTGTTACGCAGGCCAATGGGCAACATTCGGGATATGTCAGTCCCCCCCGGCAATACCTGTGTATTTAAGGGCAGCAGCGGCGAGGATCCTCCTCTTCCCCTTTGGGTCCCGGAGGTGCTTGTCCCACCCTCCCTCCCTTATGTAAGGGTAATTAATACTTGTTTCATTACAGATGTAAAGTAACAGTGGCTGTTTCAACAAAGGAAGCAACGGAATTGTGAGGTTAAGTAGGCTGACTTGCCTGCAGATGTTGCAGGGCATTTGGCTACTGGCCGTTGTGAGTTTTAAAAGTGCTTCCTTTTATTGTTATATATGTTTATATAAAAGAAATTAAAAGCTGTGACCCTCACCCAGCAATTACTTGTGTTTCTCATTATTGATATGGTAGTTGTGGGAAGGGGAGGGAGAGAGATGATGTAGAGCCCAGCTGCGCTTGAAATCTCATTTCCCAGAGGAATGCACTGAAGGTAACACCCACAAGAGACCTGATATTCATTCACACATCTTCACCAATCCCTAGAGCCACCAGAGGGAGCCTTTTCAGAGTATATAAGGATGGTGAAGACACAGAGAGCAGATTATTTCTCACAGACAGTCTAGTCTGAGGCTGCAGCCTGCAGTGACAGCTCAGATTAGTTCGGAATGAGTTCAGTGTAGTTGGTGATTCTACACAGAAGTGAGAAGTTGTTAGTTCTCTTAGAGAGTGGAGAGTTAGCTCTAGGGGTGAGCACAGATCAGTGAGTCTGCAAAGCCAGGTGCAGGTCAGACGGTGAATCCTGATAGCCGCTTCAGACAGAGCTTAGAAAGAAAGAGGGAAAGAGAACAGCAGTTATTGAAAGAACCTGAAGTCTGCAGCTTTGAGCTTAGTTCAATGTGTGGAGGCTAGTACCAGTGGAAAGATAGCCACTCCAGCCTAGTCAGAACTGAGTCAACTGAGTGCAGTTCAGTGAGCAAGCGTGCCGACGCTTTGAGAGCGGTGAAGAAAGGAGAAGAATCAGCCATCTACTGCTAGTGTGCTTATGTTAAAGGTCGGAGTAGGACGAAAGGCGAGTGGAAGAGAAGAAGAGAGTAACAGAGGTGGAAATAGCATTGATAGCTTACAGATTGGGCCCCAGCGTTTGCTCATTCTATTTTCTGTCTGTGTCCGTGCTTTCTTCTTGTCTAACCGCCATTACATGTTTGGGGGCTTCCTATTTTCTTTGGGGATCTGCTCCGGGGCAGATAGCTTTCATCTTTCTGCCTTTAGGTGTAGTTACCTCTCAGGCTGTGACGAGGTGTCTAGGATCTTATATCAAGGAGTCATTGGAGAAGGGTCATATCAGACCATCCTCTTCACCCTTGGGCGCCGGTTATTTCTTTGTGGCCAAAAAGGATGGTTCATTGAGGCCGTGTATTGATTATCGCCTCCTGAATAAGATCACTGTTAAATATTAATATCCATTACCTTTGATTTCTGACCTATTTTCCAGAGTGAAAAGTGCTAGTTGTTTACCAAGCTTGACCTCAGGGGGGCGTATAACCTTATTCGCATTAAGCACTGGGATGAATGGAAGACGGCGTTTAATACCCCAGAGGGGCATTTTGAGTACCTAGTGATGCCTTTTGGGCTTACTAATGCCTCTTCGTCTTCCAATCCTTCATGAATGATATTTTCAGGGATTTTGTGAATAAATTTCTGATTGTTTATTTGGATGATATCTTGATTTTTTCCAATGACTGGGACTCTCATGTGAAACATGTTCGGATTGTGTTCCAGATTTTGAGAGAGAATGCACTGTATGTGAAGGGATCAAAATGTCTTTTTGGTGTACAGAAGATCTCATTTCTGGGATTCATTTTGTCTCCGTCTGTTATTGAAATGGACCCGGTCAAGGTTCAGGCCATCTGTGATTGGGTTCAACCTACTTTATTGAAGGCTCTTCAGAGATTTTTGGGTTTTGCCAATTTTTATCGTAAATTTATTGGTAATTTCTCTGGTATTGTTAAACCATTGACTGATTTGACCAAAAAGGGTTCCGATGTGGTGAATTGGCCTCCTGAGGCAGTTTCTGCGTTTCAGGAACTTAAGCAGAGATTCATTTCTGCTCCTGTTCTACGGCAGCCTGATGTTTCTCTGCCGTTTCATGTGGAGGTTGATGCCTCTGAGATTGGGGCTGGTGCCGTTTTGTCTCAAAGGGATCCAGAGACCTCTAAGAGTAACCCTTGTGCCTTTTTCTCTCGAAAATTTTCTCCAACTGAACGTAATTATGACATGGGTAATCGGGAGTTATTGGCCATGAAGTGGGCTTTTGAAGAGTGGAGACATTGGCTGGAAGGAGCCAAACATCAGGTGGTGGTCCTCACGGACCATAAGAACCTGGTTTATCTTGAATCAGGTAAGCGACTTAATCCTAGACAGGCCAGGTGGGCCTTGTTTTTCACACGTTTTAATTTTGTGGTTTCTTTTCTTCCTGGCACTAAGAATGTCAAGGCGGATGCCCTCTCGAGGAGTTTCTTTGCAGATTCTCCTGACTTATCTGATCCTGCTGTTATTTTGAAAGAGGGTGTGGTTCTTTCCGCCATTTCGCCCAATTTGAGACTGGCTCTGGAAGGGTGTCAGGAGGATAAACCTGAGCGCTGTCCTGTTGGGAAGTTGTTTGCTCCAGACCAGTAGAAAAAGAGTGTGTTGTCTGAGATTCATTGTTATAATAATAATAATAATCTTTATTTTTATATAGCGCTAACATATTCCGCAGCGCTTTACAGTTTGCACACATTATCGTCGCTGTCCCCGATGGGGCTCACAATCTAGATTCCCTATCAGTATGTTTTGTTTGGAGTGTGGGAGGAAACCGGAGTACCCGGAGGAAACCCACACAAACACGGGGAGAACATACAAATTCCTTGCAGATGTTGTCCTTTGTGGGACTCGAACCCAGGACTCCAGTGCTGCAAGGCTGCAGTGCTATCCACTGAGCCACCGTGCTGCCCATTGTTCCGCGTTGGCTGCTCATCCTGGGATTTTTGGTACCAGAGACTTGGTGAGTCGCTCCTTTTGGTGGCCTACTTTGTCTCGTGACGTCAGGGACTTTGTGCTGTCCTGTGGGACTTGCTCTCGTTCCAAGCCTTGCTCTCGTTCTAGTGGTTTGTTAATGCCATTACCTGTACCCAAGAGGCCATGGACCCATATTTCTATGGATTTTATTTCTGACCTTCCTGTCTCTCAGAGAATGACCGTTATTTGGGTAATCTGTGATAGGTTTTCCAAGATGATACATCTTGTGCCATTACCTAAGTTGCCCTCCTCCTCTGAGTTGGTGCCTTTGTTCTTTCAGCATGTGGTTCGGTTACATGGCATTCCGGAGAACATTGTGTCTGACAGAGGAGTACAGTTTGTTTCCAGATTTTGGAGGACATTTTGTTCTAAACTTGGTGTTCAGTTGTCTTTCTCCTCTGCATTTCACCCTCAGACCAATGGACAAACCGAGAGAACAAACCAGACCTTGGAGACTTATTTGAGATGTTTTGTGTCTGCTGATCAAGATGACTGGGTCGCTTTTTTGCCTTTGGCTGAGTTTGCTCTTAATAATAGAGCTAGCTCTGCCACCTTGATGTCTCCATTTTTCTGCAATTCCGGGTTTCACCCTCGATTTTCTTCAGGACAGGCGGAGGCTTCTGTCTGTCCGGGGGTTGACTCTATTGTGCAGCGTATGCAGCAGATTTGGGACCAGGTGGTGGAGAGGTTGTCGCTCTCTCAGGAGAAGGCCCAGCAGTTTGCCAACCGGCATAGGACTGATGGTCCTCGTTTTAAAGTGGGGACTTGGTTTGGTTGTCCTCAAGGAATATCCCTATGAAGGTTGCATCTCCAAAATTTAAGCCAAGGTTCATTGGACCTTATAAGATCATGGAAATTATTAATCCGGTTTCCTTCCATTTGCTTCTTCCAGGGACATTTAAGATCCATAACGTGTTCCACAAGTCCTTATTGAAGAGGTTTGTCGAACCAGTGGTTCCTATGGCTGCGCCTCCTGACCCTGTTTTGGTTGAGGGCAATTTGGAGTATGTGGTTGAGAAGATATTGGATTCTTGTTTTGCTAGACGGAAACGGCAGTATTTGGTTAAGTGGAAAGGTTATGGTCAGGAGGACAATTCTTGGGGGTTTGCTTCGGACATTCATGCTGGGAGACTTATCCATGCCTATCATCGAGCCCATCCTGATCGGCCTGGTTGCGCAGGTGAGGGTTCGGTGACCCTCCTCAAGGGGGGGTACTGTTGTGAATATGCTGGAGGCGGCTTCTGAGCTGGGACTCCCTCCGGTGGTTGCTGAGGGTAATGAACTGATTACCGAATGGCCTTCAGCTGGCGCTGAATGGTAGGATATAAGTGGCCTGAGTTCCCAGCAGCCTTGCCGGTTAACAATTGTTCCTTCTGGTCTTGCTTGAAGCACTGCTAGTTTCCTGCTCTCCTTCAGATAAGTGTTTGCTGTTTTTTTTCCTCTGTTTGATTTTCTCTGCTGGTTTGCTGCTTGCAGTGGACTGCAGCCTGTCTCTTTTGGGGGTCTGGCACTGCAATTGTGCTCCGTTTGTGTCTGCACTTTTGCTTTGCTCCTTTGTTACTTTTTATTTGCTGAATAGCGTTTTGTTACACCAGAGATCTGATTTAGGTGGATGAGATCGTGTGATCTCAGGTTTTTTGGCAATCAGAAGTGTTGGTATTTTTGTTAGGGTTTTTTTTGGATTGCAGTCAGAATTCTTTCCTGTACTTTTCTGTCTAGACAGATTGGGCCCCAGCGTTTGCTCATTCTATTTTCTGTCTGTGTCCGTGCTTTCTTCTTGTCTAACCACCATTACATGTTTGGGGGCTTCCTATTTTCTTTGGGGATCTGCTCCGGGGCAGATAGCTTTCATCTTTCTGCCTTTAGGTGTAGTTATCTCTCAGGCTGTGACGAGGCATCTAGGATCACCGTAGGAACGATCCACGGCTACTTCTAGTTGTGTGGTTAGTTCAGGTTACTGCAATCCAATAGGTTCCAGCCTCTGGTGTATTACCGCTTTTGCTATTTCTCCTCAGTTACCGAAACATAACAGATTCCCTTTATTGTGGTATTAGCCCACTTGGTTCTCATTTAGATACCGAAACCAAGAATAAAATATGGTCAAATGATTATATAGATATATGGTCATTAGTATCGGTGGACCAGCATACGGTCCATAAGGAAAGGAGACTAAATGAGAGGCCTTTTGATAGGAGCAGACAGAAGGTTGCAAAAACGATGAGTAATTTGTTACAGGCTTTTGCAGTTTTGGGCTGTGTCATGGGCCAAAAACATCCGGAACGGTGTTCTGATTTGTTCATTTATCAGGACATGATTTACACTTCTTACAAGGCCCACGGCGGTTCCGCCTGGTGGCACTATGATGAGGAGTTCCGAAGGCGGCTGGCCCTTCAGCCTGAAATAGGTTGGGGGGTTAAGGCTACGGACTTGTGGATCAGGTTAATGCTTTCTCAAAAACAGCCCCCCTTTCCAACAGCGGCCACTAGTCACCCCACAACAGCAGGTCATAACTCAGTGGTCGTCCGGAGACCGGGAGCCTGCTGGTTATTCAATGAAGGACACTGCCGCTTTTTTGGGTTATGCAAATATAAACATGAATGCTCCTCCTGTGGAGGAGCTCATCCCGCGGCCCGCTGTCCCCGCCCCACGAACAAACTGCCAGTCAAGCCTGCCTCTACTGAAAGCAGAGATCATAAGGACCCCGGTGAGCGTATCCACAATGGCCCCTTGGCTAGACCGGTACCCCAATAGAGATGCGGCGGGTCAAATTCGGTTCGGTTTTTCATATGGGTTTTTTATTCCTTTCAAATTTAGTAGGTCCCCTTCGTTTGCCGCTAATTTGAAATCTGCCCGGGACCACCCCGAAGTTTTGCGCGAGAATATCGACAAAGAAGTGAAGTTAGGCAGGATTGCGGGTCCATTCAACACTCCTCCTTTTTGGAACTTCAAAGTTTCCCCTTTGGGTTTAGTTCCAAAAAAGGAACCTGGCACTTTTCGTCTTATACACCATTTATCCTACCCCAAGGGTGAGTCTGTTAATGATGGAATTTCTTCGGAGGACGCATCGGTATCATACGTTTCGTTTGACAAGGCGGTAGCTTTAGTCCACCAGGCTGGCGCCGGCGCCCTCCTGGCGAAGTCTGATATTGAATCCGCCTTCCGCCTATTACCAGTTAACCCTGACTGTTTTCACCTTTTGGGATGTCAGGTGGATGATGGTTATTATTACGACATGTGCCTCCCAATGGGTTGTTCCATATCTTGTTATTATTTTGAACTCTTCAGTTCCTTTTTGGATTGGGTTGTTAGATCGGGAACGGGTTTCAGGTCTGTCACACACTATTTGGACGAGTTTCTGTTTGTGGGACCAAATGGTTCAGCCGTGTGTTTGCAGTTATTGAATTTTTTCAAGGAGATAGCTCATCAGTTTGGGGTCCCGTTATCAGCGGAAAAAACGGTCGGTCCAGTTACGACCCTGACGTTCTTAGGTATTGAAATCGACACTGTGAACATGGTTTATCGCTTGCCTGTCGAAAAAAGTGGAGAAATTGATGTGCATGATTGAAGGTTTTTGTTCCGTTAAAAAAGTTACCCTACAACAAATGCAATCCTTACTCAGACTCTTGGTTTTTGCCTGTAAAGTCATGCCAATGGGTAGGGTTTTTTCAAGGCGTTTGTCGTTGGCGACTAGAGGGGCTTCCCTCCCTGGTCATAAAATCAGGATAAAAAGAAGTTTATGGGCAGATTTGGAGGTTTGGAAAACATTTTTGATGTCATTCAACGGCCGTAATTGTTTCATGTCTTCAAAATTACCAGCCAGGAGTTAAAATTATTTTCAGATGCTGCCGGGTCGGCTGGTTTCGGCACCATTTTTGGAGATCAGTGGTGTGGCGGCCGCTTGGCCAGAGTCGTAGAAGTCGCAAGGGTTTTGCAAAAACCTTACGCTATTGTAACTTTTCCCCATTGTAGCAGCAGTGAAGCTATGGGGTACTCAGTTTACCAACAAAAAAATATGTTTCTGGTGTGATAATCTCAGCGTGGTACATTGTATAAATCGCTTGTCTTCATCCTCTCCTCCAGTTCTTAGCCTTCTTCGCCACCTGGTCCTTGTATGTTTAAATAAGAACATTTGGTTTCGGGCTCGACACGTTCCAGGAGTGGAAAATGATATCGCTGATGCTTTGTCGCGTTTCAATTGGCAGGTCTTCAGAGAGCTTCTCCCCAGTGCCCACCCAGTAGGATTGCTTTGCCCTTCTTCCCTATGGGACATTGTAGCCAACAGTTGATGTCACTGGTCCGTTCGTCAGTAGCCCCCTCTACTTGGCAATCATACGGTAAGTCTTGGGTTGAATGGTGTCGTTTGATCAAGGGAGACCAGTTCACTCGTGCTGCAAGGACAGACTGGACGTATCAGTTGAATTTTTGATGTTAATGTTGCAGTCTGGGATTTCTGGTTTTTCGGCTCAACAACGTCTATCGGGTTTGGCTTTTTATTTTCAGCTACTAGGTTGGCCAGATGTCACGAAGTCTTTTATTATCAGAAAGTCTTTAAAAGGGTGGAAAAGAGCCCAACCCTGCAAAGAAAGTAGACGACCCATTTCTATTGCCTTATTACACAAGCTGGTGTCATTTACCTCTGTTAGTTGCTCTTCTCAATTTGAAACTTCCCTATTTTCTGCTGCGTATGTAATCTTGTATTTTGGCACATTACGTATCAGCGAATTAGTTCCTAGATCAAAAGTTCAGACAGAGGTTTATTGTGGGAGGATGTGGTGGTAGTTGGGGATGCGATTCGTCTCCGTATTCGCAGGTCAAAAACAGATCCTTCAGGGAGGGGAGCTTGGATTTTGGTAAACTCAGTCTCAGGCCCAGTTTGCCCGGTTAAGACAGTTTTATGTTACTTGGAATTCAGAAGTAGAGGCAAATTATTCCTTGCGCATGCGGATGGGT